>CM056497.1:52278081-52978081 GCA_029783415.1 Anisodus acutangulus
TTGGGCTGATTTTGGAGAATTGAATCTTCATTATTTGGCACATGAATTCAGTCATTATTTGGCTGAATGTAACCCCTTAATAAGTGTCATTAAATGGCTATTGAAGGTCATTAGTTGACTAGTTAAAGGGTCATTTCCTTACACTATAAATTGAGGCCTTTGGCTCAATTGTTCAACACTTAGAAATTTGCTGAATTTTTTTTCCTCACTAGCAAGTTTTCTATATTCAAAGTTCTTCAAGAGTAATACTTGAATTTTCTTTGCTCATTTGTTAGTTGATGTTGTATCTTGGGAGACTATTGCCCACGAACGTAAAAGAATATATACGGGGCAATCTTGTCTTAAAGACAGAGTGTCATCACTCGACTCAGCAAATCACAAGGAGTTTGTAATCGTTCTTATTTCCGGTTTGTTGTAATCTTGAGTAGTTTATCCTTTCTAGCATTTGTAATATTTATTTACTTCCCATTTTCTACAATTGTTGTACCCACACTTTTCCCCATTTCACCCACGCTTCTCATCATCAACTTTGATCAACTCCTTTAAATGCTTACATGTTTTTCTCAACCTGTTATCTGAGTTATTAGTTTCTTGAATACTCAAAAACAAGTCATTTGTTCACTAAATTTTACTCCTCCATTTTAAAAAGATTGTTTGGTTTTAATTTAGGCACAAAGTTTAAGAAAATAGAGAAGACTTTTGAATCTTGTTTAAATTAAAGATGTGTTGAATGTATAAAAATAATATTTAATCTTGTGGTATTAAACATATCATGTGAAAAGTTAGAACGAAAGAATTGCAAAAATAAGAAAGACACATTCTTTTTTAAATGGATTAAAAAGGAAAGTAACATAAATATTTTGAAACTAAGGGAGTATCTTTTTCGCCAATCTTTGAGCTAAGAAACTTTTTTTGGGTACTTAAATAGAGTCTTTTTCTTTTATGAACCTCCTTGAAATGTTTCAAAAATTCCAAATTTTCCTCATTTTGAGCTGAAAAACAACTTTTGCCTGTGATCTGAGTATTAGTTTCTTGAATACTCAAAAACAGTCATTTTGTTCTCTAAATGCTTCAATTCTCCATCTTTCCTCAATGTATGAGCTAAGTAGTAGTTTCTTGAATTCTCATAAAACAGCCATTTTCTTTTATGCGACTCTAAAGGCTTCAAAATTTCCATCTTTTCTTCAATATTTGAGCTAGTTTCTTATCCTTCTATTTCTGTTACTATCTATTATCGCTTGTTATTAGTTTAACATACTATTTTGTTCTTTTCCTTGTTAATCTGCTTTATTTTTTATGGAGGGTCTATCGGAAACAACCCTACATCGGCATACACTCTACCCTGTACAAGTGGACCACACTAGATTTGGACCACACTGGATTTGCTATTGTACTCAAATAGAGTCTTTTTCTTTTATGAACCCTCTTGAAATGCTTCAAATGTTCCATCTTTACCTCATTCAAAGCTGAAAAACAGTTTTTTGGGTACTAAAAAGTGTCAAACTTTTAATGCAGAACATCAAGAACTCTGGTAAAACCTCTCTAAATGCTACAATTGTCCATATTTTCTCAATTTGTGAACTGAAAGACAGTTTTTTGGGTAAAGGGTACTGAAAAGTTTCAACTTTTAACACTTCTAATCCAGAATTTTGATGAATTTCTTGAAATTCTTCAAGTGCTGCATCTTTTTTCTCAATCTTTGAGCTGAAAGACAGTATTTTGGATAAAGGGTACTGAAAAGTTTCAATCTTTAACGCTTTTAATCCTCAATTTTGATAAAAGGGCAGCCCGGTGCACAAAGTATCCCTGCATTAGCAGGACCCGGGAAGGGCCGCACCCCAAGGGGTGTGATGTAGACAACCTAATCTAATATAAGCATTAGTGGCTGCTTCCAAGGCTCGAACCCGTGACCTATAGGTCAACCGCTGCTCCAATGCTCCCCTTCTCATACTGAATTTTGATGAATTTATTTAAATTCTTCAAGTCCTGCATCTTTTTCCTCAATCTGTGCACTGAAAGACAGTATTTTGGGTAAAGGGTACTGAAAAGTTTCAACATTTAACACTTCTCATCCAGAATTTTTGATGAATTTCTTTGAATTCTTGAAGTGTTTTATCCTTTTTCTCAATCTGTGAGCTCAAAGACAGTTTTTTGGGTAAAGGGTACTGAAAATTTTCAACATTTAACACTTCTCATACTGAATTTTGATGATTTTCTTTAAATTCTTCTGTAAACAGAAAGACAGTTTTTTGGTTAGTTGGTGTTGAAAAATGCCTAATCTTGGAGCTAATAATGCTGACATAGAGGCAAATGGTAGTGGCTGGAATAGTGGTTCCCGCCGCCGCCGCCGCCGAAGACGACGGCGGCCATCCATGGTGGCGAGTAGTGAGACAACAACAACAACTGATGGGAGTTTACATTTCACTGATTCTGATTCTGATCAGTCTTGGCATTCACCTTTAGGTTCTATGGATGGCATTTCAGTAAATTGTGAGATTGATTTGGAGAGTGGTGAATTGGAGTTGATGAAGTTGCATAATAAAGAAGAGATGGATTGTAGAATTTGTCATTTGAGTTTGTTGAAAAGTGGAGGGATTAGTAGTGTTGGAGACCAATTCGTGCAAGAGCATTCAGTTGGGATGGCTATTGAATTGGGATGTTCTTGCAAAGGTGATTTAGGTGCTGCTCATAAACAGTGTGCTGAGACTTGGTTCAAAACCAAGGGAAACACGTGAGTATATAGCTCCCATTTTTTTCTATAACTTGTTTTACAATTCATTAGATCTTGTGTTTGTTGAGTAGTTATTTAGTTTAACTGGAGACTTATATGCACCGGTGGTAAATACTTAACCGCACCCGATATTTACATCAAATGTTGGTCTTCTCACTATATGTGACTTAGAGATTGGTGGAATCCAGCCATTACTATTAATAGTCCTTGATTATGCTCTGGCTTAAATTTAATAGTAGGCATTTATCTTTAGAAGGAAAGCTGACTTTAAGCTATGACTTTTGTCATTTCCTAATAATTTGATGCATCATCAAGAATGTCAGTTCATATGTCTACTCCATCTTCCCGTGTTTGAACGTTTTGATGCAATTTTGCTGATGTTTGACTCTGATAACTACATTGTTTCTGCCTCTCCTCATTTATGATTAACAACATTTGGTATTGTCCTTTTTCTTGTTCCCCTTGTATAATTGTCTACCAGAAGTCAATTGATTTATCTATGGACGCACACCATTAGTAATCACATTTTCCTTCAGAAAAATGGAAAAGCTTCAACATTGAATTTCCTCGAGGCCTTTAAATTTGTAGTACGATGATGAAATTTATGTCCTATCTGGATATAATATAATCCCTCTCAGTGGTGGATCCTTAAAACATAAATGCACGATTATTTGTACGTGAAATTTTAAAAAGTTAACAAGAAAATGACGATTAATATTATTATTACAAAAAGACTTCTAGTCACAAGTCACTTTGAGGAAACTATGATTAATATTATTATTTCGAAAAAAGACTTCTAGTCACTAAGACTCTGTTGGTACTCTATTGTGTAAAGCAGTACGGAAAGTAAATAACTATTACAAGTGTTCGAAAGGATAAATAAATGGTCAATCTTCAAAACTGTCGCAAGCTTGTTGTGTCTTGAATCTTGATGACCTGAAATCAAGAAACAACTAAATCTGGATGGTTACAACGTTGTGTGTTGAGTCGAGTGATTGCACTATGTCCTTAAGACAAAATTGCCCCGTATATATGCTTTTACGTTAGCGGGCAATAGTCTTCCAAGATAAAACAACACTTTAATCTCAACGCTACAAAGTCAATAGGTTGAGTCTGACGAAGAAAACAAATATGAATCGACTTGCTGAAGATATGGAAAAGGAAGGAAGAGTTTCTGTTTTCTCTTCTGTTTTGTCTCTGTGTATATAGTGTGTCTCTGTTGTGTATATCTTGTGTATACGAGGGTCTTTGCTCACTGTTTTTCCACACTGTTTTTGCAGTGTTTTTCGTGACTGTTTGCTCACTGTTTTGTGCTATTTTTTGTCTGTATGTGTCATCCACAATTGAGCCAAAACAGCTCAATTTATAACATGGAGGAGGGTTGTTCAACTGCCCAAAATATGGCTGTTAATGGCCATTATGGAGGGCTGTAATGGCAGGTTTAATGCCATGAAGGAGGGCTGATTATGGTCATTGAAGGATGCTGTTTATGGAGGAGTTAACAGCCAAGTTAATGGCTGGTTAATGCTCCAGAAAACAACCCAAACAGTAGGCAGAAAGTTTCTGCCTTCCGTCACTCCCAAAATCAACTTTCCAGACTCTCTAGAGACCAAACTGTAAATATTAAGCAATTTGGGGTCCAAAAAAATTAAAACAGCCTACAGCCCGAAACCGGACGGGCGGCGGCGCGCGTGGGCTTAGCCTTGAACTCAAGCACATCTAGGTCCTCCCTCCTTTAAACACATGGGATACCCCTTGGGGTCCCAAACCCTTTACCACTTTAGAGACTTATAAAGAGAGCAATTCTTCCTTTTCCCACCGATGTGGTAGATTTGTCCCACACCATATTTTCATGCCTCAAACACCTTACTTCGTGGACCAATATCTCTTTCATTTCTCAACGAAATTTGACGATTCTTGGCCCTACGGTCATCTACTCACTTAGTAGATTATGCATGTGAGAAGAGACAAAGCCTCCAACATGCGGAACACTAGTGTTTAATTCATTAAATATGGGTGGACGCACCTCCCGCCAAAGGCAAATTTCCAACAGACTCAACGACTTCCCATATTTTAAAGACGATGAATAAAGGTATCATTGCTTACTGTTGCAAATATTTTACGCCCTAAAATTTTCTAGAAGCTATGGTTTTTCGTCATAATGAATGAGATAAAGGAAACAGCAAAAGCAAAAAAATTAAAGTAAAAGAAATAGTCAGCAAAGGTCAAGATCGAAAAGAAAGTTCAAAGTTAGTAAGCCAGCCCTTTGGGAGAAAATGTAGCTTCAGTCGAGCACCGAGCACCGAACCCACCATTCGGGGATGCTACGCGCATAACTTACAGCTTTAGAACCAAAGCACCCATCAGCCGTTTTTGTTTATGGGTGCTCAACGGTTTCTTATGTCATTTTTTCAATATTATTTGTTTAATTATACACCATTCGCGTCGGGGTCACTGGGTGCTCGAGCACCCAGTAGCTACAAACGTAGGTCCGACCCTGCTCCATCTGTTTCACTTTATATGTCCTACTTATTATTTGGAGAGTCAAAAGATGGTTTCGTTGACCATGATCTTTTCAAATACATTATTGTATAGTGACTTATACTACCTTTTATGTAATTTCTAAATGTGTAAACTTTATTTCAAAAAAATTTAAAGATTCTATGTTTAAATTCACACCGAAAATTAGTTAGACTCGTACTCCAAATCATGTCACATAAGTTGAAACGGTGGGAGATAGCTATATAGCTTTATAGAAGAATGATCTAGTGGATTGTACGCAGAGCATACTACTTTTTCTATTATGTCATTTCTCAAGTGAAATATTTTTAACTTCAATTTCATCAGTTGTATATTGGTTTCTTTTGTAAGACAACATGAAAATTTGTGATCTGATCTGCTATCATCTGTCCTAGTGTTGATTTAGTTCCTCAATATGTGCCTTCAGTTATGCTAATTCCTTGTATTTTATGATTCAGAATTTGTGAAATCTGTGGTACCATTGCACTGAACATTGCTGGAGAGCAGACAAATGAAGACAATAATGCTACAGTATCCACTCTTGCAACGTCCACAGCACCTGTACCCCTTTCTGAAAGCCAAGGCTTCTGGCATGGGCGCGGTGTCATGAATTTCCTACTTGCATCCATGGTTTTCGCCTTTGTCATCTCATGGCTTTTTCACTTCAATATATTGCCCTAGATGCTACTGAAGATCGTCCTGGCAGAAATAATGTGGTCTATATTGTGAGGATTCAGCATAAATTAACTCGTTTTTAAGCTGGTTGTCAACCTACCGCAACTCTCCTCCTTTATCCGGGCTTAGGACCAACAAAAATGTTATCTTAACTCGCAACACTAATAGTTCCACCCCCGGGCAATTTCTGATGTCGAGCTACGTCTAGGCAGAGGAATATTCAGATATATCTTAGTTACACGGGTTTATGAAAGGTGATGTGGTATCCAATAATTCAGAGGCGAAGGTCAAGATTTGAAGTTTATACATTCTGGATTTTTATCTTTTTAAGTACTGGTTCTAATCAATAATTTGTATATATCCAGGGTTTGAACCAAAGCTACCACTATATATAGGGTTTCAGCCATTAACTTCTCGATCTTGTTCGCCGTGATGATTGTTGGCTAGAATGGAAGATAGTTTTGTTCATCAAACCCTAGCTAGTGCACCTATGTAAGTAATGTGTAGAAGTACGGCGATGAAGCAGTAGCATTGTGTTGTATATCATCCTTGAAATTTTTGTACAAATATCTCATGGCTCTTAGTTGAAGTGTAACTATGCTAATCACTGCTCTGTGGCTGTTGCAATTGTGTTAGAACCTGAACCTTTTATTTTATAACGGTGTGTTCGGGCCAGCTTAGGCTCATCTCAACTACTCCACTGAGTATATGTTACTTCCCATCAGCATAGATATCGGACAATTATGCTACTATGGCTGTTGCAATCAACTGTGTTAGCTACTGGACTTGGGCTTACTTCTGATATGTTTAGCCCATATCCCTTTGTAAGTTCTTTCATTACAAAAGTTATCAAGCTATGTGGAGATCTGGTGCTTCATATAGTCAGGAAATGATATATTTTTCGATTGGATTTAAATTATATATGTTGACAATGTAAAATTATTCTACACAATCAACGTAATTAAACATGTTGTAGCAAGTTATTTGCCATTTATGTGAAGTTGCCAATTAGTGCTTATTAAATAAAGGTATCTGCAATTGCCTTTTAAGTTGACCCGATTGTGTAAATATCTTTTACCGTGTCAGTGTGTAGAATATGAATGATTGTGTCAAATATAACTTTGTATGTGACATTAACTTGTCGAAGCACTAGCAAAGAAAGGATTGTCCCAAATTCTAAGACACTAAGCAAGCTTCATTGACAAGAATCAATTGGTTTGTTTTTTTTAATTGTTTTCTTGGTTCAGTATTTACTGTTATTATTACTTTCTGATATTTAGAGAGACCAAAACTGCGAGTAGACACAGTTTAATCACTTCAAAGTCCTTGAAATAAAACTACTCAAATGGAAAATGAGGACATCAAAATTTTCTCCTTGCATGTTCTTTTGTGCCATATGAAATGGAAACATGATATCATAATGTGCCATACATGAAGCTCTAATCTTTAACAAAAGGCAATTCTCCTTAGACAACTAATAAGACCACTAGCCTTCAAGGACATTCTCTAAGATATGACTTCGACTGCTCCTAGTTCTTGGACCGAATGGAAAAGATGCAAAGTAATAGAGAAGTTTAAGGCTTGCGCAATTAAAATAACAGAAGGTAAGGTCGTTCTACGACAACAACTAAAGATCAACAAATTCAAAACAAAGGGATACATACCAAGAGCAACCTAATTACTTGAGAATTGGTTGGCCTCATTTCATTTGTATTGCTGGCTAAGGTTTCTATGACCGGAGTTCATAAAGCACAAGCTAAGAAAGAACGCTATGTTGCTTTTACGCGAAGGCAAGCTGATAAAAGATCCATGATTCACTATCACATAAACTAGAACATAAAATTACTAGTTACAACAACCAATGTGCAGATTAATACTTCCAATACAACCCAAGGTGCATTCTTTAGCAAGATTTTGCGAAAATGCAACTTAGTGCACCAAATAAATAGAGCAATTACATTAAAGGTTTCTTTGTGTTTGCAAAAATGTGACAAAATTTCACAAGGTTATAAAAACCTTTAGTCAATCATTTCTTGATATCCATAGTGCTCAGACCTTTTCCAGTTTTAAACTTTAAAACAGCCTGATCAAATGTGCCTCTAACGTGCTCGCAGATAAGCATTAGATCCTGACATGAATCATTCAATACCTCCCTTGCTGGATCCCCTGCAATAGAAGACCACCAAAAGTTGTAGAAAATCTTAATGTACCAAAACTCAAACAGAGATCCACAAGATTTCTCAGAATAGAAGTGTATAAACATATGGAAAGCATAAAAGACTATTGCAAATTGTTTTAAAGGATTTCCAAGCTGTCATATCATACGATGTACAATGGCATGCCCCGTAACAATCTCCAAAAAAAATCTACTGCATCTACCAAATCAAATAAGCAGGAAGAAAAAGGGGAACTATTAATGGGAATATTTCTCCAAAAGACCCAAATGGCCAGAAAGTGACACCAACAAAATTATTGACTGACAAGAATGTCCTGAAAAAGCTACTTAGAAAATCCATCATGAACGTTTGAGCAAATATCAAGCAAGTTACATTAGTATGGAAGCAGAACGCAAATTTGAATGATAGATAAGACTAAGTTTTAAGAAATCAGAAAACATGTTCCACAAATGCATGAAAGGCCACACAACCTCTAAAAGAATACTGTTGCTAGAGAAATATCTAAGCTTTTCTTCATTATAAGTTAGAGAAATATCCAAATATTTAAGCTTTACCAGTAGTCTGAACTCTTATGTTAACTCGCGCATCAGAGGGATGTGGAATGCTGTAACCGCAAAATGTTACCCTAGGACTGCAAGAAAGTAGATATCAGTTACATGAGATCCTATGCTTGTTGCACAAACCGCTGCTTAGAATAAGGGATAATTACATTTTTGAACCGCTCAAAAAAATAATAGCCCGCAAATGTAGCATAATCAGTGTATATGTTTTGTGTATTTTGGCTGGCGCCAGTAAATAATTTCGGCCGCCGGGCCGAAAATGAAAAAAAATCATTGAATAAAGGGGAAGGGGGATGGAAAACAGAACATGCAACGACAAGACTAACATGAGATCAGTGGAATGTAACAAAATGAGATACGGAGGGCATCTATTTCACAAGTTGAGTATTGAACTTCAAGCAAAATTCTACAAGATAATTTATATCTAGAAATAAAAACGCAAATAAAATATTACTTGGAGAGATTACTGCATAATGAAAGAAAAAAGGAAAAGTAAGAGATGAATTACTAACTCTTGATTTAGAGTAAATCTGATAGCATTTGCCAGTGTATGGTCCTCATCTGTCAATGAGAATGTTGCTTTTGATTGATCTTCGAATGAACCGTGCTCCATTGGCTGTTTAAACAAATTATTGAAATTAAAAATAATGTAATTTATGGATTCAAAAAAAAAACATATAAGAAAACCATCAATCACCTACTCCTCATTCCCAAACTAGTAAGCAATGGGTGCATATTGCTTCTTGCCTCGTAATTTTTCATTTAAACACATCAATCACCTACTCCTCATTCCCAAACTAGTTAGAGTTGGATATATGAAGTCTTTGTATTCATTTTTAGAGGATTCATCATATTTAGACCATTTTTACTAGATATCTACCTACACCAAAACTCTCTTCCTTTATCCAAGATTAGGATGGCATATGTTTTGTAACTCACATAGGCAAAATTCTTCAAACTCTAGCTTTTCCAACAAAGATAATACAAGCCAAGAAAACCTGAATTTTAAAATATGCACATAAATGTTCCGATTTACGTTCTGTGTCAAACTAGAACACAAGAGGTTAATCTACTTCCCTCGTGTTTTCAGATTCAGCAATCAATGAAGCCAACATGAAGCAAATTCCAAGACTTCCTCCGTCCCAATTTATGTGGAAGTGTTACAATTTGGGGAGTCAAAAAGTTTCTCCTTTGACCAGGATTTTCTCAAAAAACTCTTTTGAATTACGTATTGGTCATGTTTTACTTATAGTACTCTTCATGTAGTTTCAAAAAATGTAAATTTTACTTTCAAGAACTTGACGAACCTATGCCCAAATACACATAAAATAATAAATGGTTTAACCCTTGTACTCTGAACCCCTTCAAATAACATAAATTGAGACAGCAGGAGTACTAATATATAATTAACCCAATTAGCCAAGATTTCAGTAATGGAGATGAAAACAAACACTTACAACAAATGGGTACCTAAATTCAAGGCCAAAAGTGTAAACTTTAAAAGAATATATGCATTAATACATACACTAAAAGTAAGATACTAATATATATTTTTACCTAATGAACCAAGATTGTATACTATAATCAAGAAATTTTGAATAATTGAGCAATGGAGATGAAAATAAATACTTACAACAAATGGGGTACCTTAATTTAAGGCCAAAGGTGTAAACTTTGATGCTAAACCGCGAACAAAAGCTTGAAACAAAAAAAAAAACAGCGCTGAACTGAGAAGTGAAGTACAGTGATGGAAAATAACAACAACAACATACCCATTAAAATTCCGTCTACCTAGAGCGGCTGTTTACTGCACAACAAATGATGGAAAATAGAGAGAGAAAAACAGTTTAGGGTTTAGGGAGGGTTTTAGCCGTTTAGGGAAAGGATGTATGTTTAATTTCATTTAAGTTATTTTCACTTTTTTGGTAGATTTTTTTTATTAAATTAAATTTGTTAAAGTGAATAGTTTTACAACAACTATATACCCAGTGAAATCTCACAACATGGATCTGAAGATGGTAGAATGTACACATACCTTACCAACCTCTACAGGTAGAGCGGTTGTTTCCGAGAGACCATCGGCTCAGGACAAGCAAAACAAAAAACAGTCAGACCCGGTCAAAAACTTAAAGCAGTAAGCAGTAAGCAGTAAGAAAATGTTGATAGCAAACGCGAATACGTCATGATATTGCATCCTAAAAGAGAAGCAGTAACTAACGCAGATAAATGAGATAAACAAGTACATTGAAGAATGCATAGCAGAAGAAATAAAACTAGAGAAGACTATAAAGCAATACTACGTCTATTCGTATGATATGCAAAGTGAATAGTTTTAATTCAACCAAAATAGATGTAGATTTAGGGCCCGTTTATTTTCACTTTTTTTTTCCAGAATTCAACTAATATTCGAGATTCGAAAAACTCCAAATATATGATTATATTTTCACTCCAAATCACTAAAATAATCAATATCTTTTCAATTGTATTCATGTCAAACACAACTCCAATTTTAAATATCATTTTTCAATTATTTTTTTAAGCGATGTGTGACGCTTAGACAGACGTGCCCTCGGCTTAATGGCTTCGGGCGCAATTTGTGTTCAAAGACTTGATGATTCACGAGATTTTGCAATTCACACCATTTTTCAAAAATATTTTTTTTTTTTACAAATTTCACATTTTTATGTGAAAACACCTATTTAGATAACTATTAAACTCATTTATCTTTATAATAAAAATAGATGTACGTTTAGATAATTATAAAGCTCTACTTTCACTTTTAGCAAGATTTTTTTAATGAAATGATTTATGCTCTTTCAATATTTTGGCCCGAAAAAAGTAACACGTATTGAATAGGTGTTTGAACATAAATTAAGTGATATTTGAAAAAATATATATTAATATTAAATTAAAAAAATGATATGTAAATTGATTTTATTTGAACATGTATTTGACATTAAAACACTTTTTAAAAAAATTGTAATGAAATTAACTCAATATTTAACCAAATATTTTTTGAAAGAAAAGCAATTTTTTTTCTTATGTCCCAACAAGTTGTATGTAATATGACTTATGAACATTGTCGAAAATAATGACCTTAGAGGGGTTATGGAGGACACGGATTAAGGTAGAAGAGTAGTAGATACTCGAGCGTAGTCCTATTTATGCTTACAAATTGATAGTTGTAGTGTTACTGTTGTAGGCCTGATTAGCCTATCACATTTATAAGCACATTATTGCTTTATAATCCACTGTAATTTAATTTATGTTGTTATGTGTTCTTTTAGTGTATTTTGTTTAGCTTATTTAGTTGTGTTAGCTACGGTTCCCTTTTGTTCGAATGCACTTTATACTGCTTTAATTTCTTACCTGAGTCTGGCCGTTTCTCTTTCTCTTGCTTTACTTAGGGCTGACAATGGATCGGAGGTGGATCGGGTGGAGCTCAATCCGCCTCCACCCGCCAACCATTCATCCACCACCCGACCCATCCATCACCCTATTTTTTTCTTCATCCACATCCGATCCACCCATCATCCACGGGTGGATCGGGTGCTTCGCAGATGAAATTTGTTATAAGTTTAACCATTTGTTCTAGTTTAAAATCAGTGATAATGTTAGTAATTAGTGTTCTTAATTTTTTTTTTAAAATTCACAACAAAAATGGAGTGACCAAAATCAATATAAATACTCTTAGTTCCAATGTAGCGGTGTCTCATCTGATTAGCACCTTAAATATTTTTATTCATATTCCATTTTTATGTTAGCTCAAACAAATCATACTTTACGTTGCAAAATAAATAATAAAATTAATCAGACCTAACAATGAATAATTTTTTATATTTTCATAAATGATCACTAGCTACGAACATTATAAAACTTTACTATTATGGAAGTGAACTCTGGGCCAAAATTATGTTATTCTTGATTTGCCAAGTTTCATTATAATTTTTATTTAATAAAATATATACAATTTAATGATAAAAAGTATTATCTAACTATTTATAAACGGGTGGATGGATGGGTAGGGTGATGGGTTGGATGGTGGGTTGGATGGATGGGTCGGGTGATGGGTTGGATGGTGGGTTGGATGTATGTCCACCCGAATCCGACCCGATCCGTCACCCGATCCATCCATCACCCGATTAAAATCTGTGTTTTGTCGGATTTTCGTTCATATATTCGGGTCGGGTGGATCGGATATCCATCGGATCGGGGTGAAATTTCCAGCCCTATCTTTACTCTTTACTCTTGCTTTACTCTTATTTTGTTTTGACTGCCTTGCTTGTGATTATGTTTTACTTTGAGCCGAGTGTCTCCCGAAAATGGTCGCTACCTACCAAGGTGGAGGTAAAGTCTATGTACACTCTACCCTCCCCAGACCATACAGTGTGGATCTCACTTGTTATGTTGTTGTTGTAATCTTTTTCAGCAAAATTATCCTTAATTTTTGCATGGGTCAAGAAATATAGCATTCGGGTCGGATTCTACCAAAAGTTCCCCTTCACTTTGAAAGAACCCTAGTTAAACCCTAACAGGTCAAATATACTTCCTTCTCTCCCTATTTCTGAAATTCGAACGAGCATAAGATTATTTATCGGTAAATTTCGTCACTTTTTTACTTCATAGATGCGTAATTTATGCAAATTTAGGATTTTATATTAGTATGTAAAATATCACCATAGGTAATGTTTTTTTCTGGCTGACCCAGTATTATTTCCGTCATTTTCTTGTATTTCATTGTAGCATTCCCATATCTCTTATTCTTAGCTTTCTATTGATACTTGTTGCCCTATCTGCTTTAATTTTCTTGCTACTCTGATGTTGCTTCTGTGTTACCTGAGCCGAGGGTCTATCGGAAACATGCTCTTTACCTGCTAAGGTAGAGGTAAGATCTGCGTATATTCTACTCTTACCAGACCCCATTTTGTGGGATTACACTGAGTATGTGGTCGTTGTTGCAGTGTTTTTTTCTGTAGCAATAGATTCCACTTACTGTTACCTTGTCAAAAACAAATAAATTGCACTTAGCACGAATAAAATTCATATGCATTTTGGATGCATCTGCTCTAGCTACAAATTCAGTACTCTTTTCCAGTGGGGGGGGGGGTTGGAGTTACTTGGTATAATTAGCATAAAAAACTGAACTTTTTGTAAATATATTAATTGATGAATGTCATTGGTGTAGTTAAGTATGTTCACTAATTGTGGAAGCTTGGATTTGTTTTAAATCCCATTATTAGAATTTTTGGCTCCGCCCGTTCTTTTTCCCCAAGGCAGAAGGGCATAATGAGTCTGAATAACTATTCTTAAGCCTTTTTCACTTCTCTTATAGTCTTATACTAACTATTTAATGTAGTACTTCCTCCGTCCCAAAAAATTATCTTACTTTTTTTATTAGTTTATTCCAAAAAAAATTAACACATTTTTAAAGCTTATTTTGGAACATATATTTCAAAAATCTTCTTTTATTTTTTAAATTTTGTGACAAATCAAACTAAGATAATCATTTTGAAAGAATGGAGTATTAGATTTCATGGAAACGTGTGATACTTTTTGTATTCCCAACAAAATTCATTAATTTTTGCTTTGGAACATTAACTAGACTTCATCTATTCGTTGTTTTGCGTTGTTTCCTCTTTATTAGCGAATATTCTCATAATATTCGTCGTATATTTTGTAATTATGATAAATGTATATTTAAGGTAACTTAGGATTCTAATTGTATTAGGAATCAACCTTTGTAAGGTAAGTTAGGATTCGTACCATATTAGGAATCAACTTTGTACACCTATATATATTATGAATAATGAAAGAAATTCCTAAGGAAAATTATTTCATCTTTCATGGTATCAAGAGCCTAAAACCTAAATCCTCATTCCCGGCCGAAATCAGAATTTTTTTCTGCTTTCACAGAGAAAAAAAATTATGGTTTCTTCCTCCATATTTCGGCCAAACCAGAAAATTCCCTTCCCTCGACAGGCAGCAACCA
Organism: Anisodus acutangulus; assembly: GCA_029783415.1. NCBI lineage: Eukaryota > Viridiplantae > Streptophyta > Magnoliopsida > Solanales > Solanaceae > Anisodus > Anisodus acutangulus. Next base: position 52,292,734 of record CM056497.1, read on the forward strand.
TGTCTTCCCCCACAAATTCCGTTTCATCCACTGGACATCTCCGATTGCTAGCTCTTTGGGTCATAAATTCTATCTAGTATTTTTGGATGATTTTTCACATTTTGTCTGGATTTACCCACTGAAATTCAAATCTGAAGTTTTTGCAAAATTCCTCAAGTTTCAAAAATTCATTAAGACACAATTTGAAAAACCTATTAAATCATTCCAATGTGATAATGGACGTGAATTTAATAACTCGGCATTTCACAATTTCTATTCTAAATAAGGCATGGTTTTCTGTTTTTCTTGTCCCTATACTTCTTCCCAAAACGGAAAGGCTGAAAGAATTATACGTACCATCAATAACATGGTCCGCACACTTCTGTTTCATGCCTGCCTACCACCGCCTTTTTGGGTCTATGCTGTCAAAATGGTAGAATTCCTTCTAAATATTTTACCAACTAGCACACTCCAAAACAAAACCCCTACAGAAATCTTATACCGTAGGCAGCCATCATATGATCACCTACGTATTTTTGGATGCTTATGCTACCCCAACATAGCCTCCACTGCACCCCCACAAACTTGCCCCTCGCACTCTTCCATGTGTCTTCCTTGGTCTATCTCCTAATCATCGGGGCTACTTGTGTTATGACATTGCTACTCGCAAAATCATCGTCTCCCGTCACGTTACCTTTAACGAGACAAGCTTTCCTTTTTCAAATCTCCGGAAATTTCAGACCACCGATTACATCTTTCTTGATGAACCGAGTTTGTCTCCGGTCATCCAAAATCTGTACCAAGAAGAATCACTGTTCCGACGCCATCGCCGCCTCCAACAAAGGTCATCGACCTCCCGCAAAGAATGCCGCCACCCACCCAGCTCCCACACCACCCATGTTGCACCTGCCGAAGTCTAATGCACCACCCACACCGCCTCCGATCCGGCAAAATCCAACAACCTGTCGAGTCTCCCTCGCTTCGCAAAGAACACCGCCGCCAACTAGTCCCGCAGCCACCGCTTACTAGTCCAAAGAACTCCCGACCTCCCATTGTTGCCCCCTCACCGCATGGAGACTCGTGCACAACACGGGATCTTCAAACCCAAGGTTCACTTCAATCTCTCCACACAAACCTTATCACCCATTCCAAAGAATCCAAAACTAGCTAAACTGGACCCCAATTGGAATGCGGCCATGTGCGAGGAGTTTAACGCTTTAACCAAGCAGAACACTTGGAATTTGGTACCTAGACCAACTGGTGTGAATGTTATCCGGTGTATGTGGCTATTTCGTCACAAGTTGAGAGACAGTGGTGACTTAGAGAGGTATAAGGAAAGACTAGTTGCAAATGGCACTAATCAGCAGGAGGGTATTGATTGTGGTGAGACATTCAGTCCGGTTGTTAAACCGACCACTATTCGGACTGTTCTCAGTATTGCTATGGGCTTGCATTGGCCGATTCATCAGCTTGATGTCAAGAATGTGTTTCTTCATGGGGATTTGAAAGAGACTGTGTACATGCATCAGCCTCCTGGTTTTGTTCATCCAGCGACTCCACGGTTGTGTGTCATCTCGTGAAGTCATTGTATGGATTGAAACAGGCCCCGGCGCTTGGTATGATCGGTTCACCAGGTATCTTACGCAAATTAGTTTTGTATGTAGCGGTGTGATACATCTCTCTTCACTTTTCACCGAGGTAGCGACCTTTGCATATTTGCTATTATATGTCGATGATATTGTTTTTCTTGCCTCATCGGCGGGTTGAAGAATGAAATCATTGCTCTACTCAAAGCGAATTTGTTATGGTGACTTGGGAAGCTAAGTTATTTTTGGGTATATCGGTGACTAGATCTGGCCGCCAATATGTTCCTGTGTCGTAGTATGCGAGAAGAGATAGTGTCTGAGGCCAAGATGGCAAATTGTAAAATTATGCCAACTCCGGTGGACTCAAAATCCAAGCTTAGTGCCAATGACGGTGCGCCCGGTTTACGATCCCACTCTATATCGGAGTCTAGCAGGTGCTCTTCAGTATCTTACATTCACTAGGCCTGATATTGCACATGTCGTTCAGCAGGTGTGTCTGTTCATGCACGACCCCCGAGAGTCCCATTTTGCCGCCCTCAAGCGTATTATTAGATATGTTAAGGGCACACTTGACTTTGGCTTACATCTATACCCCTCTGCCCCAACCAAATTGCTCGCCTACACGGATGTAGATTGGGCAAGATGCCCCGACACACGTCGCTCCACCTCCGGGTACTGTGTATTTCTTGGGGATAATCTTATCTCATGGTCCGCCAAGCGGCAGGCCACGCTGTCCCGTTCGAGTGCTGAAGCAGAATATCGCGGAGTTGCTAATGTCGTCGCTGAGATCTGTTGGCTCCTAAATCTTCTTTTGGAGCTCCAGTGTCCATTACGCAAGGCGTCTATAGTCTATTGTGACAACATATCTTATATCTATATGTCTCATAATCCAGTCCAACATCAGCGGACTAGGCATATTGATATGGATATCCACTTTGTGCGAGAGAAGATTGCTCGTGGTCAGGTCAAAATTTTACACGTTCCTTCCTCGTATCAGTATGCAGATATTTTCACAAAGGGACTACCGCGACAGCTCTTCACCGACTTCCGATCCAGCCTTAGCATTTGGCCTCCTCCCGCTCCGTCTGAGGGGGAGTATTAGCGAATATTCTCAGAATATTCGCCGTATATTTTGTAATTATGATAAATGTATATTTAAGGTAACTTAGGATTCTAATTGTATTAGGAATCAATCTTTGTAAGGTAAGTTAGGATTCGTACCATATTAGGAATCAACCTTGTACAGCTATATATACTGTGAATAATGAAAGAAATTACTAAGGAAAATTATTCTATCTTTCACTCTTATATTCTGATTATTTATCGCTTTGAAGCAGAGTGCAGAAAGAGGGCCTACATAGGTCACTCATGAAACTTTCAGTGATACGTTTATACTTCAGGACTCCAGGTACTGTGTTCTTCTACGTACTATTTGTTTTAGTTATTGTGCAGTTGAATTTTCTGGATAATGCGGATAAAAAATAAATATAAAAATACATGTATTACATTCATGTGTCAATAATTTGATGTGATTCATAGAGCTTGCTTCGAGAGGGTAAAAAAAGGACAGCCCAGTGCACTAAGCTCCCGCAATGCGCGGGGTTCGGGGAAGTTTCGGACCACAAGTATCTATTGTACGCAGTTTTAACTCACATTTATGCAAGAGACTGTTTCCACGGCTTGAATCCATAACCTCATGGTCACATGACAATAACTTTTTCAATTACTCCAAGACTCTCCTTCACAAAGTCATCATGAATTTATGATGATGTCAAATTCCACAGAGTTATCATGGTTTCTTTTTACTTGCCTCTTTCCGTTGTTAATTTGAAATGATTTTGGATTTTTATTTGATTTGGTTGTAGAATTTTATTATTCGTGTTAGAGATCCAACACGTACGGGATGGATAACAAGGCGTATAGATAAATTTTCGTTGTCCTATGTGTTTCCTCTTACCCTTGGATGCATTTTTCCACATGTTTATCTTTAATTACTTGGTGTCTTAGAATAAACGGCAAATGGTCAAAATTATCTTGAACTATTTGAAATAGACCATATATATCATTCGTTTGTTTTTTATATAACATGAGCGCTCGCCGTCAATCACAGGGACCTCAAATGCTCATCTACTTGATGGATGGCCAGATTCGCTGACAGTGCAGTGCCATGTGGAAAGAATTGTCCACATGGCCATCCACCTACGCATTAGACCCGACCCACCCATCAGTTAATCATTGCAAGCAGCAAGATCTTGGCATTTTTTCCAGCGACCGACGAGCTCATCTCCGGCAAACACTGAACCAGCCACGCACAGCCCTCATTACCTTCTCCCTCCCCCTCTTCTTGCTCTCTCTCCTTCTCCATGAACAGCGAGGTCAAGCTCGCCGAAAAAAATGCCAAGATCTAGCCGCTTGCAATGATTAACTGATGGGTGGGTCGGGTCTAATGCCTAGGTGGATGTCCATGTGGACAATGTTTTCCACATGACACTGCCCCGTGAGCATATCTGACAGTCCGTCAAGTAGAGGGGCATTTGAGGTCCCTTCGATTGACGGTGAGGGCCATTTAGTACAAAAAACAAATCGAGGATATATGTGGTCTATTTCGAATAGTTCGTAATTTTGGCCCTTTTCCATAGAATAAATCTCATGTAGTTGGCATTTTCTTACTTAGATAAATGGATCTTTCTTCAAATGACTTATAGCATGTTTGATTAAACTTTTAAAATTAATTTATTTTGAAAAATGCTTTTTAAAAATGTACTTTTGGTGAAAAATATTTTGTGTTCGGCCAATTAATTTAAAAGCACATTTGAGCAACAATTAGTGTTTGACCAAACGTTTAAAAAGTGTTCTAAGTGTTTTTTTCTCAAAAGTGCTTCTAAGGAAAAAAACTATTTTTTTTAGCTTTTGAAAAACTGATTCGATACTCCCTAAAAGCACTTTTTTTTCTTCAAAAATTTAGCCAAACACCTCAGTTTTTTTAAAATACACTTTTAAAATATATATATTACAGTGTTCATTAAAGTTTGGTCTTTGGTTGTACATTGTGATGTTGAATATGGTTACAATGTGAAATTGTGAAAAGGCTTTCTTCTATGATCTATGTTTCTGTAGCTGAGTAAAGATAAAAATGCTACTCTCAAATAATTTACATTTGGAAGGATGCTGAATGGGACATGTTGGACTATCATCCTCCTTTTCCCCCTTTCTTAAGCTTAAACCTCCAAATGGTAGACCTAACATAGTTATTTTGAGTGAGAAGCACGCCATCTGCCATATCAGTGTGTTGTGTTTGATTGATACAGTTGTAAACAAGTTCAGATGTTTAGTTACAACAAAGTATAAAGTTAAATATGATAGAAGTACTTGTATATCCGGAAAAGGGTCATTTCCCTCGAATTATTTAAAATAACTCACATTTACCCTCCATTTGTTTTTGGTATCAAAACCACCATCACATTCTATGTTTTGGACCACAAATGCCCTTAAAACGTTAAGCCTTGCCACTAGAGCTGACATGACAGTCTAGCGTGTAAAAAAAATCCGATAACCCACTTACCCATTTATTACACCCGACCCATAGTTTAACTGTAGGGGTAAAATAAAATTATCCTTCATTCCTCACTTATCGCTCATAGCTTCACAACATTAACCCAAACAATTCCCAGTAAGATTTAAGATCAAACTAATCATAAATTCACAAAATCCATTTCAGATTTTCAAGCTTTTAAAAATTCTTCCACAGAGTTTTTTTTTTAAGCTCAAATCTTCAAATACCAATTCTCAAACCAAGAATTCAGTGGTAAAGCAGAATTTCCAGGTTCAATCGCAATACCCAAGCAATTTTCAGTTACATACAATTAAATCTCTTCAAATTTGACACCAAATCTTTGCACTTCAAGAAGCCAACAACAGTTAAAAGTTTCTCATGTACAAACTTTCAAATCAACAGCTACTTTCAAGTTTCAACACACAAATAATGACTTCACAAGTTTTTCAACAACAATCAACCTTTGAAATTAAATATTCAGTCTTAGATTCATTAACGCAAAACCCAAACAAATGAACTCGATTCTTCACTACACAACAACTTCAAACAAACTTCAACACACTTCGAAATTGATTTCAACGTTCAGACAACAGCTCAAAACAAGAACAATGGAAGAACTTTTTTTGTGTGTAATTAGGGTTCAACAAAGAAGAACAAAGCATGGATTTAAAGGGAGAAAATTTTTGCCATGTTGGACTGTCTAGGTAGACTGCCATGTCAGTAAATTTATCCATGTTGGACTGCTTTGTCAACTTTAGTGGCAAGACTAATATTTTAAGAGCATTTGTGGTCAAAAATATAGACGGCGAGGGTAGTTTTGATAAAAAAAAACGGAAGGTAAATGTGAGCTAATTCGAATTGTTCGAGGGTAATTTTGACCCTTTTCCATTATATATATGCATGAAAGAACAACTTTCTTTTTTGATAAAAACTTCACAAATGTTTACACCAAACCACATCAAATATATAATCACACCATATAAATATTTTCTTTTAATCAAACCTAGAAAGAAAGGTAAACCATATATACAAAATTAAAGAAGAATTTGTTTTAATATTATTTACAGAATATCAATCTTTCTTTTAGTAAAAGAAGAAAATAAACACATAAAAAGAATAAGGAAGTATCCTACAAGGGTCACACCATGTTCTGCCATCAGAAACTCATGGAGTGACAATGGTTTCTTCAACTATTTTTAGGTTGTTTTTGTTGATATTTTATTCCAATGACTAAATATACCAGTTCTACCTAAGTCCAAATTAAGTTTAAGAAGGAATTCAAATGGGATCCTCAAATTACAGGCAACGTTAGAATTGTTGGTATTACAAAGGATTGCAGGAACGGAAATTACAAATAACTGCTTATGTAAGAATTGAAATTACAATTCAACTAGAAAACAGAAAATTACAAAGATGAACAAGAAAAACTGAAAAATTGTTTTTGCTGAGTCGAGTGTGGCACTCTGTCCTTAAGACAATATTGCCCCGTATGTATCCTTTATACGTCCTGGACAATTTGTCTCCTAAGATAAAACAGCAATGGAACACTTGAGCAAAGGAAACTCAAATGCTACCGTGAAGAATATTGAGTAACGAAATAATGCTTGGAAGATGTAGGAAGAAACTGTTTTGCTTGTGTATTTTCGTGTATTGTAAGTGTGCCTCAACAATGGTGTAAGGGGTGTTTATATAGGTGAGGGAGGAGCAGCAAAACTGCCTCCATAAGTGCCATTACTGGCCAAGTAATGGCCATTATGGAGGTCACCAAAATAAATGGTGAAGAACACCAACGGATTGGCCATTTATACTAAATATACCAGTTCTACCTAAGTCCAAATTAAGTTTAAGAAGGAATTCAAATGGGATCCTCAAATTACAGGCAACGTTAGAATCATACTTCAAATAAACCTAATTTGTTCAACAAAACATTTAAAGATGAAAATTCGATATGTTGACTTCATCATATCTTCACCCGCATTCCTCATCCCCATGGTCATTATCATCCTCATCTTCACTATCCTTTACTGTCATATCATAACCTTTGTCCGCTTCAACATCTTCACTGTCCTTTACTACCTCATCACCATCTTCTTCGTTTGCCTCATGATGAAAACAAGTTAGAGTGTTGTGTCAAAAACTCACAAGGTAATACATAAATCTTGGGAAGGTGACAAATATCATGTGTAGTATATTAGTTCTTGGACAGATTCTAACATTATGATATAACTTGTTATTTCCTTCATACCTGAAGGATTTCTTTTGTTAGTTTAAGGATGTTTAAGTTTGAGGTATAGTTTATGGACGTTTTTGGCCAAAAACTCATTAATACAAACGGATATGCCAGTCAGTCCATGAGAAGTGAAATGATGTTATTAAAGATATTCTTGGCTTCTGATGTTATAACTCGATTTCACATTTTCAAAGTCATCCACTTGAATTGAGCTTAGAAACTTGAAAATCTTATGGTCCTCTTCACTACTTAAAAGCTCATCAAGAACATGATGCCTCGTAAAAATTGTCAACCAGAGGTGAGGGATATATCTTCAATAATATCATTTCGCTTTTCTGGCTGGCGAATTTGACTATACTAATGAGTTTAAGACAAAAACGTCTAAACTACATCCTTAAAATGATTGCTAACAAAAAACATTCTTCAGATATTTCTGAAAATAACAAGTTATATCATATTGTTAGATCTGCCAAAGAACTAATAGATTGCACTTGATATTAATCACATCCCCAAGATTTCTGTATTTCGTTGTGAGTTTTTGGCCCACTTTAACTTGGTTTCCTCACGAGGCAGACGAAGAATGTGGTGGTGACGTAGTAAAGGAAAGTGAAGATGTTGAGGCGGACAAATATTGTGATATGGAAGTAAAAGACAGTGAAGAGGATGATGATGAGGATGAACATATGATGAAGCCAACATATTGGGCTTTCGTCTTCAAATGTTTTGTTGAATGAATTAAGTTTGTTTGATGTATGATGTTAACGTTGTAATTCAAAGATTTCATCTGAATTCCTTCCTAAATTGGACCAACACATAATGTGCTATAGTTGATCATTGTGACTTGGCTCATTTTGTATATATTCAATTGATACCAACTAACTCAGGTCTCAGGGAGTGAATTTCAAATGACAAAATTGTAGGAGGCTTTCTTTGATCATGAGTTTGTTTTGAATGGTAAAGCTAAAAATTAGCTACTTTTGATGTTCTCTAATGAGATGTGCAGGTTGCCAAGCATTTTAATATGTACTTGTATAATGTGTGAGAGAGTCAAATAAACATTTCTTTTTTCAACCAAAATTGTTGCATCTGGGTTCCGTTTTTAAATCAACATTTTTTGCTGCTCTTTTATTTTTTAATAAGGAAATTATCTTGAACTCATCCTCCTGCCTATTCTATTCCTAAGAACGAAGAGGAGAACATAAATAACCATCAAACTATAGAACCTCACCTCAAACAAAGGCTCTCGGAATTCTATTTTATCATCAATCCAATTCCCGTTCACATTTTATCTGATCAATGGCTTTTTGGTCCTTTTCATCCGGTGGTTAGGACATCGTCTTTTCATGTTAAAGATCCTGTTTTGAATACCCCTCACTTTCCAGAGTGAGTACTTTTTCATGAGATTTAGAAATTCCCCTCAACATCTAAATAAATAGAGGGCGGGCGTCAAAAAGAAATCAACCCTGCCTCTTCAAGAAAGCTTTGCTTGGTAGCGCTGCCTACTCACTCGGACATTCTTTTCTTAACCGTGTATGAATAAATGTTCGATTTGAGTCAAATTAGAAGAGAGGAACATAACAGAACAACATCAAAAGAAAAAGGGCTGAATACATATGCAACCACTTAAATTTGTCCTAATTTTTTATTTAGACACTTTTACTATGCTTTGTTCCAATTGAACATCTGACCTTGTTCACAAGTGTCCCTAGCAAACACAACGCAATGATTGAAAGTGCAGGGGGGGCTGAATTGTAACTTTTTCTTTTTCCTAGTCGACTGCCTTGGATCAGTAGTCGACTACTAACAGATATACTGCTGTAAAGTCCTGTAAAATTTAAAAAAAAAATTATAAGATAATCCTGCACGTTCCCCCCCAACCAACCCCTCTCCCTCAACCCCTTCTTCCACTCCCTCACATCCCAAATTTTGTGCAACACAACACACACATACACTTTTATATAAAACACAACAAAAAAAGGGAAATACAAAGGAAAAAAACAGCAAATCAGAAACAAAGTAAAGAGAGGGAAAAAAAAGATTAAAGAGAGCAATTAAGGAGTTCCAAAAAGGTTTGGTTCAAGTTGAGGTTTTGTTCGTGGTTACGAAGCAACAAAGGTGAGTTTTCTCACTCAAAGGTCTTAGTAAAATTCTTTATTTTTAAGTTACAATACATGTTAGAATATAATCCGGTTATTGAAAGAATGAGCATGAAATTTATGATTGTTTAATAACTAGTTTGGATTGTGCAATTGTAATCTGTTATACTGGGCTATACTTGTTAGAATTGGGTGAAATTTTACAGAGTTGTACATCTTTCTGTTACGGTCAGTTTGAGACTTTACTGAGATCGATCCGACATACGGTTTGAGAGTTATCGTTGTTTAAAGTTTCTGCCTCGGATCGACCGAAATCCGGAATGGCAGAATGTATAACGTAAAAACTGTACAAATAGGTAAAGCATATGAAATATTGTGCTGAATAAAAGTTATATATTACTCTGTCCTCGACAGTTTGAGACTTTACGGGGATAAATCCGACTTACGGTTTGAGAGTTATCGCTGTTTAAACATTATGCCTCGGATCAATCGAAATTCGAAATGGCAGAATATATAACGTAAGAACTGTACAAATCGGTAAAGAATCTGAAAGTTTGTGCTGAATAATAGTTCTGTATTTCTCTGTTATTGACAGTTTTAGACCTTACTGAGATCGATCCAACATACGGTTTGAGAGTTATCATTGTTTAAAGTTTCTGCCTCAGATCGACCGAAATCCGGAATGGCAGAATATATAACGTAAAAACTGTACAAATAGGTAAATCATATGAAATATTGTGCTGAATAAAAGTTATATATTACTCTGTCCTCGACAGTTTGAGACTTTACGGGGATAAATCCGACTTACGGTTTGAGAGTTATCGCTGTTTAAACATTCTGCCTCGGATCAACCGAAGTCTGAAAGGGCAGAATGTATAATGTAAAAACTGTACAAATCGGTAATGAATATGAAAGATTGTGCTGAATAAAAGTTATAGACTACTCTGTCCTAGACAGTTTGAGACTTTACGGGGATAAATCCGACTTACGGTTTAAGAGTTATCGCTGTTTAAACATTCTGCCTCGGATCAACCGAAGTCTGGAACGGCAGAATGTATAACGTAAAAACTGTACAAATAGGTAAAGCATATGAAAGATTGTGCTGAATAAAAGTTATAGATTACTCTGTCCTCGACAGTTCGAGACTTTACGGGGATAAATCCGACTTACGGTTTGAGAGTTGTAACCCTTACAAGTGAAAACGGCGAAATATTGAAGGAAGGAAATATTATTTGAGCCTTTTGAACATATGACATATTTAAACAATAAATAAGTGCATTGGATTGGGTTGCACGGACCGCAACAAATACATAAATACATTGGATCGGGTTGCACGGACTGCAACAAATATATATAAATGCATTGGATCGGGTTGCACGTACCTCAATAAATATATAAATGCACTGGATCGGGTTGCACGTACCGCAACAAATATATACATGCACTGGATCGGGTTGCACGTACCGCAATAAATATATAAATGCACTGGATCGGGTTGCACGTACCACAACAAATATATAAATGCACTGGACCGGGTTGCACGTACCGCAACAAATGTATAATATGTTATATGGGAAAAAGCAGGAGTACTGATTAAACTAAGTTTTTTTTAGACGAGTGGGGAGAAAATTTTGCACGTGAATATTTATTGATTTATTTAATAAAAGAGTTGTAATCTGTTTATTTCAACATGCTTATGATTTTCTTATAATGTGATTGTAATTAAAAATATTGTGAGGTTACTTTGGACTGTAAGGTGAGATTCCCACTCAGCCCCGGATGGTAGGGCTGACTCTTTTATTTAACATATTTCAGGAAGGCGCGATAGAGGAAAAGCTCCGCAAGAGGGCTAGCGATCGTCCCGCAGCCTCATCGTACCACCAATCCATTATTTCAGATTTGGTGAAAGTTACTCTAGACTAAGTTTGTTTAAAGAATTAAGTTTTATTATCTCGGGGAATGCCACACATGAGATTATTCTTCGTAAACTTCAAATTGATTATTATATATATATTATTTTCGCAAATACCTGTCTAATTTAGGAAGAAAATGAAGTATATGGTTCGCCTGGAAAGGGATAGTTGTCCAGGTGTCATCACATCCTAAAGAAAGAATTGAGAAAAGTCGGGGCGTGACAACTGCAGAAAATAAATTGTTGAAAGTAAATAACACCAAGTGTTTTTATAATGGTTCAGATTCAATGTGAATCCTAATCCAGTCTCATTTGGTTGCAAGAGTGTTCTCTGCAGCTCTTTTTGAAAGTATGTTTGGTCCAATGGTTGTTTGAATGGAGTTCCTACGTCTACACTCAAATACTCTTAATCTTTCGATAAAATGCCTCACCAACTATATTATGTCTCTCTTCTCTTTTTTGTTAACACTATAAATTACTCAGAATTACAATGGTTATAAAAAGTAGAGCAGAGAACTTGAGATGAAAGTATATGTTCTTCGTCTATGGAGCCTTCTTTTATAGTCTTGAAAAGTATAGCCGTTAGGCTCTTCATGCAGAGATGACAACCCAAGAGATTTGATCTTTGAAAAAAAGGAATAATGAAATCATATTTTCCAAAAATAAAGTTAAGAGCTTTTAATGCACATTTGATCCTCTTTCCTTGTTTGCTTCGTATTCAAATCTTCATGACTTGAGGCAGTTATGAATCTTGGTACTTGTTTCCATGTTGGAGCTTGCTTGATTGATGCGGGAATATCCCAATTTATTGCTGAGTAATAAATTATGATTTGTCTTCTCTTAATATAAGGAAGAGTCTTCTTAATGGTACTTGATTTATATTCTCCCAATACTTTCTTTCAAAATAGTCGTTGCTTCCATAAATGAGTGACAACTTATTTATGCTTATTTGACTATTAATTAATCTCCTCATTACTTGTCTTGATATTTCTTCATTAAATTAAGGGTTTTGGTACTTGACTCTTTAAATAGACTAGTCATTGGTACATTGAGAAATATATTTTTTCCTTGTGTCAAGAGATCTTTTTAAATGCTGAATATCCTTCTTGAACTAGATTATTCCTTTATTTATCTGATTTTCCTTTTTGAAATAATCTTCAATCGGTGCTTCATTGATTTACTCTCATAATCTTTGGTAATTGCAATTAATGCGTTTGACTTGAGTCTTCTTTGAGGTTTGCAGAATAATCTCTTTCCTTGCGAATGAGATCTTGACTAACTCAGAATAATCTCTTTCCAATTGCTTTGGGTCTTGCCACCAACATAATTATTTGACGCACGGTTAAAATTGTCATAATTAAAATCTTGACACTAACACTAATATGGCAGATGACGTGCTTCTCAGTCAAAATGAAGAGTGTAAGTTATAAGATCATGATAACATCTTTGTTTGTTTAATAGGACTTTGAGGGTTCAAATCTTCTCCTTTTTTCTTCCTGTAGAATTTGAAGGGGAAATAGATGTCATTTCTCCATTAATTATTTGAAGTTGATTTATCATATAGCTCGTTTTTTAAATTTGTCAAGTTTTTATTGCAAGGCATTGACCGCGAAATCTTTTTGCGACTTATTTTATGTATCGGTCACTTAATCTCTTACTCTTTTGTACAATTTAATTCATCCTTTTATTTTCTGTTTTTCACAGGTTTAGGCCAAATGATCGGTTTTTAATAGTCACTTCGACTATAAAAATATTTAGTATTAGAATGAATCTTTTAATACAGGAACTTGAAGATAAAATCTTGTTCATGAACTTTCTACTTTTGGGGAAAGAGAAAATAAAATAATGAAAAGGGCCAAAATTATTTTTGAACTATTCGAAATAGATTATATATACCCTCCGTTTGTTTTGATACCAAATATTCCCTCGTCGTTTATCGAAAGGGCCTCAAATACTCTTCTCTTTAACGAACTAACATATTTGCTGACTGGGTAGTGCCATGTGAAAAAAATTGTCCACATGACTGTCCACCTAGGCATATGACCCGACCTACCCGACCCAACTTAATTCCCAAAACTATTATCTCACAAAACCCAATAAATTATTGAACCAATTTTTTCACAAAGATTAAAGTTTTGACAAATCAAAGAACGGTTAGTCATTGTGTTGGTATTTTCCTTCTCTCTCTTTGTTATTTTTACAAAATATAATTTGTTGTATAAAATTCTATAAATTTATCTCAATTTTTTTCATTTTTGTGAAGAAATTCGTTTAAGAATTTGTTGGGTTTGTTAGATTATTATAACTTTTCTTAAATTTCTCATTTATTTTGAAGAAATCGGTTTAACAATTTGTTGGATTTGTGAAATTACTACATATTTGTTGAAAAAATTAATCTTTGTGAAGAAATTGGTGCAAGACTTTGTTGGGTTTGGTGACATTATTAGAAATTTGTCGAAAAATGTGGTCTTTGTGAAGAAATTGGTTTAAAAAATTTGTTGGGTTTGTAAAATTACTATAACTTTGTGAAGAAATCGGTTCAATAATTTGTTGGGTTTTGTGAAATAATAGTTTTGAGAATTAAGTTGGGTCGGGTCATATGCCTAGGTAGACAGACACGTGGACAATTTTTTTTACATGACACTGCCCCGTCAGCAAATCTCCCGGTCGTATTAGGTCCCTTCGATTAACGGTGAAGACATATTTGATAACAAAAATAAACGGAGGATATATATGGTCTATTTCGAATAGTTCAGAGTAATTTTGACCCTTTTTCGAATAAAATGTATAGTGCACTCTTTTATGTATAATCGGAGCTAAGTCCTCATCATCTAAATCTGAAACAACTTGGAGAAAGTGAGGCAGAAAGCAAACTTGCAAGTTCATTTTTGTTGAACTTTTGAATTTTGTCCTTGAGATGTTCATTGAGTATACCAAAGTGAAGACTGGAGCAAATGACAGCGTCCACACGCTACTAAAAAAATAGGAACTAGCAACGTACAAAATTATCACTAATCTTACTTGGCGACGAATTATCATAAAATTCTGTTAGCTACGAGCAAATTAGCGACGACGAGCGTCTGTAGGTGGAAGCACCATGGCAGATGACTTAGAAATGCTGCAAAAGAAGACTGAATGTTCTTGAGTTGACCCACATATGGTGGTGGTGCCGCGATGAAAAGTGGATTAGCTATGCAAAACTTGTGAAAAGGAGAGGCTAGAGTAATGTCATGGCCTTATTACCATGTTTGTGGGGTTCTTTGTTAGAAGGCGATATTGAAAATATTTATTTAGAAAAAAGGTCACTGGTTTTAAATAATTAGGGAAATGGCCACCACTTATTTCGTACGCGTCTTATGTCAATTCATAACCCCCAAAGTTGTGAAAAATACATTTTAGTCCCCCACCTCCAACATTTTAATTATCTGAAATAGAAATAAAAAAATAAATAGTTTCCTCCAAAAGCTTCCTATTTTCAGATTTTGTTTCCGGTGAAAATTCTGGCATTTCATCAGAAAGTCGGTCCACAACGACGGAAAACTTCCTTATTTCAGCCATTTGTAAGTAAAAGTTCGTAGAAATAGTTGAGAATGAGCTTTCTCCATTGTTGTAAAATCTCACTTTTCTGATGAAAAATCCGACCTTATTCCGACATTGGAGTTCGTTTTGAGAATACAAATTGCCTTCTGGAGTCAATTCTCCATTCAAATACATCAGTTCATAACTGTTAAAAGCTTTATTCTGTTCTTTTTTATTCTTAATCGGATACAGTTCGTCGGCCGGTCATAGACCACAATCATAAACGATTCATCAGCTAGTCATAGACCATAGTCATAGTCTATTATAGATTTATTATGGCGCCGACTGCAGAATATATTATAATAGGTGATGATTACATGGGTGAATGGGAGGAGACCCAAAATATTGGAATTGGAATTCTGTGAGCAAGGTGACAGTGGCGATTGTCGTGCATCGCAATGGTACGTATAATGACTTGATTAAGAGCGTAATGGAAAGCGAGGAGTCGAATTATGAGCCTAGCGACTTGCGCATTAGTTTTATGATTAATGTTATCCCACTAGGGGAAAAATCATCCTTATTTCATAACGAATGATAGGCTGGTGAGATTGTACATGCTTGATGTTGATGATGACAGTTCTAGGCTTGTTTTAAGAATAAATGCTATGTCAGCACACCCCCACCCCCACAACAGCTACAGTCGCCCGCCGATGTCGAGTCAATACAACATAAAGACATGGTGATCATTCAATTGATATGGATGATACTGATAGTAGTGACGAAGAATGTGATGGAGTGGTGGGCAGCCAAGTGGTTCACAAAATAACCACAACTTCAATGATGGAATCGATTTTTACCATGGACAAATATTCGATGACAAGTAGTATTTAAAGTGGACATTCAACAATTTTTTATTGAAAAGAGTTGTTTTTACCTTAGTTCCAACAACATATAAAATTTTTGACGAAGTAAATTTTGATTGAACTCCTTCGAACCATGTACCTCTGCCTCTTGCCGAAACACATAGGACCACTGGACCATGATGTCCACTGTATCCAATAACCTCACAGTTTGATGGTGGTCTTTAATTCCATTTGCAGAGAACATCTATATTTATATTATATGTAGAAAAAATGAACCTAAATAGCTGTCAAATTCAATTGCTTAAATTTAATTAAAAATAGCTGGAAGTTGTATAATATGTGTATAATTCATGTATATTTGTGTATCTATGTATACCAGCTAATAAAAAAGAATAGTGAACCTGCCTGACTATTTGGAGCCTCCAATCAAATCATCTTCACTAGTTGGAGTTTTGAAGATCAGACTCAAGAGAGAGGGCTATTTATCATGTACTTGAGCCAATTTGATCCATATCTTGCTCAGCTACAAAGGAAACTTGATTACATGTATTGAGCTTTCTTTTCAACAAATATACTCCAATATACCTGCCACCGTGTTGTACAGGCCCTCCTTACCCCTAAATCAAACCAAAATTGGTCCAACAAATATACTGGCATATACATTAGTGAGAGAGAAATTAGACTAATTAAATTAAAGTTGTTGTCAGTCCATCTAAAAGGGCCACCTGATGTGTGAAGCTTCCGCGTTCACACAGGATACGGAGAAATATCACATCTTAAGGGGTGTGATTTAGACAGCCTATTCTGTCTAATGACTGATTACATGACTTGAATTCGTAACCTATAGATCACACAACGACAACTTTATTGTTATGTCACGAATCCCGTTCAAAATTTTAAAAAGTTGGGATGGAGTGAAGGGTCATGATTACTCTGTTTATAGTATAACAAGTCACTATAAGCCTCAATGTTACGTGTCATTAGGGGTGTACAAAGAAAACCGACAAATCGCATCAAATCGATAATCCGAGTCAAACCAAGAAAAAATCCGACTAGTGATTTGATTTAACTTGGTTTGGTATTGGGAAAAAACTCCGATCATAGGTGGTTTGGTTTGGTTTTAACCAAAAAAACTCAAACCGAATCAAACCAAACCGAAAGTACATGTATACAATTTTTAAAATATTTTATACATAAAAATATTTCTTAAGTTTTCATAGTTTTTGTATTTTAGGATATTATTTCAAGTTTGAACTTAGAACTTTTAATGGTACAATAAGTTTTATAGCCCATTAATGTTAGTAACGCAAATAAAGCCCAAACCAATAATAATGCTAACAAAAGAAATTCAATTCTAACACTAGGAATAACAATAATGTTGGATATCTATTACTACATACTATTAGTTTTGCATTGGTTAGACAGTAAAAAAAACATAACTTAATTTAGTTTTTCTTTAATATATAATCATGTAATTAATAATTAGTCGTACTTTTTTCTTTTAGTACTTTTAGATTATGATCATTATCATTATTGCTTAGCGATTTTATTATCTTTTTTGTTGAATATTTTAGTACAATGTCATCTCTGATCTCACATTTTGTGTCATTTTCTTAGAAACACCTTAATTAGATAGTTGTATCTTACTAGGACTAAAAAAATATTCGAAGCACAAGTTATATGTTTTGTATGAAGACTTTACCGGGAAAAATCCGAACAACCCGAGAAAATCACAAAATCCGAGAAAACCTAAAGTTGAAAACCCGACTTTTCTTGGTTTGATTTGGTTTAAAAATCTAAAAACCCGACTCAATTGGTTTGGTTTGATATTTGAGAAATCCGAACCAACCCAGTCTATATGTACACCCCTACTGCCACAGTGTTGTACAGACCACCTAAATTGATCCAACAATAAACCTGTCATATGTATTAGTGAAACAAATTAGACTAACTAAAGATGTCAGTCCATCTAACAAGGCAGTTTGTAGCACGAAGTATTCGTGTTCACATGTGGGGAAAGGTCGCACTCCAAGGAGATATACTATAAGCAGTCGACTCTAATACAAGAATCAATGCTTGATTTTATGACTCGAACGCATAGCTTATAGTCCACACGAAAATAACTTTATCGTTTCTCTAATTCTCCGCATCTAACATTAGAATCAGCAAGGCTCAATTTCTCAAGGAGAAAAGTTTACATTAAGTAATCAAAGGAAGAAAAAAACTAGAAATCTAGAATGCAGAAAGCATAACCATAAACCAGAGCAAAAATTAAAGAGAGTACTCAACGATTTATCCACTTTAAGAAGTTAAATATGACACAGAATATGTCAAAGATTTCTTAGTTCGACACAATGAACAAACAAGTCGTTGTAGTATAGTGGTAAGTATTCCCGCCTGTCACGCGGGTGACCCGGGTTCGATCCCCGGCAACGGCGTTAACTTTTAAATTTGTCTGCACTTTTTGATCCGATAATCTCGTGGGACTACAATGGGTATGTTGTTGTTTTTTGTTTCGATAATCAGAAAATCAGCCTTCCAGATTAAGCGCTATTCCTAAACCACACAAAACAAAGCAAAATATCAAGGTTTCGGAAAAAAGTTTAGAAGCAGAACCGTAATGGTTTTGGAATAAAATTGAAGTTTAGGAAGTGGACTTACGTAGAAATTATAGATACTACTAGTACTAGTAACAATTCGTCGATTTTGATCAAACAAACTATTAGATCAATTATATTTCATTTTTCTTTCGGATCAATTGGTTTGGCTATTTCAATTTTCGATTTTGAGCCTATAAGTTATATTCCTTTTCCTCTTTCATAAGATAATTAACATTGATATGTCTAATTGCTTTAATAATTTCTCAATTTCACCACAATCATCCAAATAAATTATTCATATCAATATTATCCAAGAAATATTTGCTTATAAGTACTCGACTTCCTAATGGCTTATGGAAGCAATGCAATCATTATCAGGAAAATTCCAAGCAACGAAAATGTTAAGTGGGCAAATAGGGCATATTGACCAATTTGATAGGGTGTTGGACTAAGCATTGAGCAGGACATATCTAAGGGATAGGGCTAAATATAAGGTAAAATTTTGAATTTTCGTATATTCAAAATCCAACACCCGACCTGTAATCTAAAAATCTGAAATAGACTAAATAAGACAAAATGGTTAGGTAAAGAATTAAGTTATCTCTTGATAAAAAATAAAAACCAAAATAAATTAATAATAAAATATCAAAATGAACTATTAGTAAAAAAAGGAAAGAATCATTATCAATAGAAGAACTAAATGACATGGTAAATAATAATCTAAGAGCTTATAGAGAACTACTAAGATTACGCAGTGAAATATACACGCAAGACCATTTTATAGCAGATTTAAATACGGATTTATGGATGACTATAAAACATTATGGATGAAGATAAACTAAGACAACTTCAAGAATCAACGTTTACAAGTATATTCCCAACAAATAAGTGAACAAGAAAATACTATTACAACTCTAAGAAATATGATAGCACTAAAAGATGAAAGATTAAGACAAAAAGAAGAAGAAACTATGAAACTGAGAGAAGAAAAGTTGAGAGAAATAATCAGAAGAGACAATGAAATAAAAGACCAAAAAGATGTTATAGTAGAACAATATAAGTATATTAACAGGTTAATTAATGGATAAAGGAAATGAAATAGTAGACAACTCAAATGAAACATACGAGATGAATGCATATGAATGAGGAATAACACAAACCTTAAGCTTTAAACTTGAAATAAATCAAAAAATACAAGATGAAACAGAAGAACTGTCAACTAAGAAAATATTTAAAACAAAATGGTTTGAAAGAAATAAAGAAGTAAGATATATAACACAAAAAACATGAAAATATAATAGACACAACTAGTGTAAATGGTATAGAAAAAATAAATTTAATACAGATGAAATAATAAAAAGAGAATTAGCAAAATTATCTACTAAAGAAGCAAAATAAATACAGAAATATATACTTTGGAGGAGTAGAATTTACTATAAAAACATATTTTCATAAAAATATAGACACACTCATACAAATATATATACTAGATGATAGAATATTTGGAAATTTACAAGATGTTTTAATATCAGTAATAAAAGGAAAATATATCAAAAACTAAAATTCACAGTACAGCCAGATTTTAGTATTTCATTAAAAGACGAACATAAAGACTTAGCTCTAACACTATATTATAAACTGGATGGAATAAATATGTCAACAGGTAGTAAAGTTAGAAGTATTGAAATAAAGATGATATATGCCATAACAGGAAACCATCATGTAAAGAAACAACATGAAATGAATATCTTAATACCAAAGATGTATCAAGAAATATTAGAACAAATAAAACACAAGAAAAATTCTAAAATAACTACACCAAAAGAAATACATATGGATTTTAGTACTAGAACCATAACACCATTACAAAAGGTAAGACCACAAATAGAAGGATCTAGACTAAGTATTAAAAAGGAACCAATATCAAGACAAACTAGCCTAAGAATTATGCAACCCAGAATATTAGACCTAATAAATATACCAAGTAATAAATTGAGAATTAAAGTAATAATATTCAATGGTATAATAACAACTGATTGTATAGCTGAAATAAATACAGGAGTTATTAAAAGTTTTATACATATAAGTAAAATTAACGAAAAAAATTGTAATCTAACAGAATCACAAACTTGTAATTATCCTGAAAATGAAAGAGAAATAATAATAACCAAAAGTATTAATTTAAAATCCAAGATCTAGAATATAAAATAAATATAGGAGTAATAGAATATGATAGTTTTAATAAATTATTATTAGGAAGTGACTTTTTAACCATGATAGATTATAGAATTAATAATGAAGAAATTGAAGTAAATGATCAAGGAAAAACAAGATTTATAAATAAAATATGAATATCTAGGGAAAGATACAAAAGAAAAAAGAAAAATTAAGAATAATAAAAACAGTTTTATCAGAAGAAATAATATCCCAACTTAAATACTTAGAATACAGTGCAAAAGAAATGAAATTAGAAGATGAGATAAAACAACTAGAGCAACAATGTAATAAATTTGATAAAATATGGATTGATATGGGAAACGGGTGGAAGAATAGAATAAAAAAATCCTGAGTAGCCCTAACGAAAAAATTGATGCAATATGGAAAGAAGTAATAGTAAAAGAACAGATAAAGAATACCCTAGTAATAATAGATGAAATAAAAGAGAATCAGACACAGATGCAACAATTAATAAGAGAAGAATTGACAAAATTATGGAATGTATCTGAAGTACCAACATTTAAAATAATATTAGAAAAACTTAACATATTAGTAGCAGATGTAAATAAAGGTAAACGAGTAATAGAAGAAGGAACCAGTAAGAATCCAGGAGGAACAATTAATAAATTAAACCCTAAACAACCAGAATTAGTACCAATAGATGCTTGGAGAAGAAGTAAAGAACATATAATGATAGATATAAGCGAAATAAAACTTAAACTATCAGAATCAGTAGAAAAAATATTAGATAACCTAGCAATATTAAATAAAAGGGACAATTTTAATGGAAAATCAAGAACAAGTGTAATTACATTTCTTAAAAACCATGGAAAAGATATAATAGAAAAAGAAAGACACAAATATGAACCCATAAGAAAGAAAGAAAGAAAGACCTTAAGCAAACACCAGATAATAATACTAATACTCCAAAAGATGAAAACATCTACCTAAATAACACTGAAAAAACCGAGTACCTATACCTAAAATTAGATAAACAAGAACAATAAATATGTGAATTAAAGACAAAAAATACAAAATTAAAATCACATAATAATGAAGAATGGTTAAGTAAATATAAAAAATATAAATATAAGTTTAAAGATACTAAGAAACTACTAAAAGAAACTAAGATAGAATTGAAACAAACAAGAGACGAATTAAACCAAGTCAAACAATAAATGGAAGAATTAAAAGAAGAGTTACATATTCTAAGAGAACAAATGACAATGTTAAAAGGGAAAAGGAGGTAAAGAAATCATATAAAACAAGTGATGAAAGTACTACTAGTGATGAAAGTACTACTAGTAATGAAAAAACTAACAGTGATACAAACAAAGATAGTGATACTGAAATTACCTATCTTGTAAGAAAAAATAAATTAGCTAACCAAGATATACAAGTAGCAAAATTTATAGAAGAAGTAGAAGATGAAGAAGACACAAATAGTAAAAGAAACTAATCAAATAATGGAAGCTTTAAAAAAATTGAAACTTGTAAATGCAATCATAGAAGAAGAACCTGAAAGCGATGTAGAAGATGAATTTAACAGACCCATAGAAACAGAAATAGAGACAGATGATGTAGTAAATGAAGATACAAATGATTATCCTGAAGAAGAATTAATAGACTTTGATTTAGAAGTAATAACAAGACAAAATACTAAAATACCAAAACATATACCAGTAGGACAACAAACTGAATTTAAAGAATTTGTAGGATCAATGTCACAAGGTATAAATCTTAATGGACACTTTCAATATTTAGACAATGTTTATGATGAACAAGAAATAGGTAGAAGGATAAATGATTGGAATCTTGGAATGTACATAGCACTAATGAACTCTACACACACCGATAACCTAGATTACATTTATGACTTAATATCTAAAACATTAATTGAAAAAGTAGCATATTGGATGGAATCTATAGCATATCAACTAAGAGGAGAAGTATTTAGTCATGCAAGAGATTGAAATATGTGTTAATGATATTTGATATTGTATTAAAAAGAGAATTTTTAGGAGAAAAATGGTTAGTAGCACGAGAAAATGTATTTGCAGAAAGAAAAACTGAAATTATAATGAATTTAAATAACATGAAATGCTGTAAAATTAATAAATTACCAGAATATACTATAAGTTTTAGTAAATTATTTTATGAAGCAAGATTTTTACCACAAGAAGGTTTAATATATCAACAACTCTATTATGATCACTTACCAACACCGTATAATACTGAAGTATCAAAAGAATATACTCAGCTAGAACCAAGAGAAAACATGTTAGGAGAAAGAATAAGAGTACTAAGCACATACTTAATGCGAAAATGTGAAGAGTATAGAATGCAATAAAAAATTAAAAAAGATAAGAAACTAGGAATAAGAGAAATATCTAGATTTACAGAAAGAAGACTAGTATTTGGATGTGATGATAAAAGAAGAGAAATAAAATATAGAAAAAATAAACATAAGTTTACTCATAAGAAGAGTTATCAAAAACATAATAATTACAATAAACCATATTACAAACCTTACAGGAAAAAATGATTTAAAAATATATAGAAATAATCCTGAGACCGAGAAAAAATTTAGACACAAAAGAAAATTTAGGAAAAGAAAGTATATAAAACCCTTTGAAGAAAAACCTAAGGAATGTAAGTGTTGGAACTGTAATGAAAAATGACATTATGCTAATAAATGTCCTGTTGGAAATTTGCCTTTGGCGGGAGTTGCGACCGACCAACTTTAACGGCTTAAACACTAGTGTTACGTATGTTGGAGAATCCGATTCTTCACATATGCATGATCTACTAAGTACGTAGATAACCGTAGGGCCAAGAATCGTCAAATTTCATTGAGAAATGAAAGAGATATTGGTCCACGAAGTAAGGTGTTTGAAGCATGAAAAGTGTGGTATTGGGTTCAATTCTCCCTCATCGGTAGAGGAAGAAAGAATTGTTGTGTATATAAGACTCGAAATTGGTTTGGGGTTTGGGACCCCAAGGGGTATTCCATGTGTTTAAAGGAGGGAGGATCTAGATGTGATTCGGTTCGTTCACGGGTTCACGGGTTCACGGGTTCACGGGGCGTGGGCTGTGGGCCTTCTGATATTATCTTTTTAGGCCAAAAAACTTTGTCAGAAGTACAGTTTGATCCCAGAAGTTTCAGAAGTACAGTTTGGACCAGAATTCTTTCAGATGTACAGTTTGATCCCTGAAGTTTCAAGATGTACAGTTTGGTCCCTGAAGTTTCCAGAAAGTCAGGATTGGGCAGAAGAGAACAGAAACGCCAAGCACTCAATTCAGCCATTTATTTTGGCTGAATTACTCCTCCTATAATGGCCAAATCCGTTGGTCTTTCACCATTTATGTTGGTGACTTTACTACCTCCATAATGGCCAAATTCGTTGGTCTTTCACCATTTATGTTGGTGACTTTACTACCTCCATAATGGCCATTATTTGGCTATTATGGAGGCAGTTTTTCAGTCCCCTCCCTCACCTATATAAACACCCTCTTACACCATTGTTGAGATACATATATGATACACGAAAATACAGAAAAATACACAAGCAAAACAGTTTCTTCCTACACCTTCCAAGGCATCATTTCGTTACTCAATATTCTTCACGGTAGCTCTTGAGTTTCCTTTGCTCAAGTGTTCCATTGCTGTTTTATCTTGGGAGACAAATTGTCCAGGACGTATAAAGGATACATACGGGGCAATATTGTCTTAAGGACATAGTGCCAGACTCGACTCAGCAAAACCAGTTTCCATTTTTCCGTCTTCAACAAAATTGTAATTTCAACTTTGTGGTGATATTGTAATTTTCAGATTTCTAGATGAATTATTGAATCTTTGTTTATCCTTTCGAATACTTGTAATAGTTATATACTTCCCGTACTGCTTTATAAAGTACCATAGAGCAAAAATACCCAACATGTCCAAAGCTAAAGAAGAAAGGCGTAAAATATATAAATACAACACAATTTATAATGAATCTACAACAAATAAAGAAGATAATAATAAATGGTATGAATATGAAGACTTTTATGTCAGCCTGATGAAGAAAGTGAAACAGAACCAGAAAATATTAATTTTATTAACCAATACTCAATAGTGAAAGTAGTTCTGAATAAAATGGAATTACAAGAAGAAAAAAGAAAAATGTTAGAAGAAAGAGATTATTGGATACAATTTGAAATAGATTATGCCTATAAACTTAGCACAATCACTAATGAAACGGGATATAGATATTATCATGATAGATACAAAAAGGTTGCTAAGTGTAAACGTGTAAATAAAGGAAACAATATATTCCCTACCCATAATTAGAATATTTCCATATATTGTGTAAATATAATTATGGTAAGACTAGGATTCCTCTTTTGTATAGGCTTAGGATTCCTATTGTATAAGGGATGAATATTGTACTCTATATATACCTTGATATTAATGAAAGACTCCCCAAGGGGAAATTAATATCATCTCACATGGTATCAAGAGCCAAATAAACAAAACTCTAAAAATCTTTCTCTTCCACAGCCGCCGGCTGCCTCTCCCACGCCGCGGCCCTCCCGGATTTTCTTCTTGTTTTTCGGGTTTTGTTCTTCCTTTCTTCTCTTCTCTAAATGGCTATCTCTGATTCTTCCACACTTTCTGACGCCTCTACCTCCATAAATCCCACCACAAAGTCATCACCCCCGTTTCATCCCTCCCTTACTGTTTCCAACATCAAGAACCATATTCCCATTATTCTTGATCAAGAAAATAACCAGTATTCTCCCTGGATTGAACTTTTTCGCAATCATGCATGTCTCTATAACATGCTTGACCATATTGATGACACTATTCCGCGCCCTATAGAGGTTGATGATTCTATCTGGCATCGTCTCGACGCCGGCGTCAAACAATGGATATATGGTAGTATCTCTCAGGATTTGCTCCTTACTATCATGAAATCTGACTCCACAGCCCTTGACTTGTGAAATCGTTTAGAGGAAATTTTTCAGGACAACAAGTACACTCGTGCCGTGTATTTGGAAGAACAGTTCAACAAAACACGTCTTGAAAACTTCTCCAATGTCTCTGAGTACTGCAAGCAGCTTAAACTTCTAGCGGATCAACTCTCCAACATCGGCACGCCTGTCACTGACGATAAAATGGTGCTACAAATGATTTATGGCCTTACTAAGGGCGAATATGATACTTTGGCCACCATTATTCAACAGGCAGATCCGCTACCGAGTTTTAATAAAGCTCGCTCACAATTGTTGCTCGAAGAAACCCGTCGTGCTAAGCAGGATGAGCACGCCAGTGTTAGGCTGTCGACACGCAACCCCAAGATCGACGCCACCAGACAACTCCAACAGCGGTGGCCGCAGCGATGGCAAGGTGGAAAAGGTCGCGGCGGTAGAGGAGGTCGTGGTCATGGCAAGTGGTCGCCAATGTAACCAACAAAGAAGAATAAAGAACAGAGATCGTAGAACAACCGGGCTGCGGCTCCTCGGCTGATTCGTCTGCGCCACGGCGCCCGGTGAGCCGCGGCGCCCGGGCCAGAGTCGCGGCGCCAAGTCCATTCCAGTACCAGCAACCATACAATCCGTATTCTTACCCCGGTGTGTTAGGCCCCGCTCCAGCCCCACAACAGGCCCACTTCATGCAAGGTCAGGTCCCGCAGCCCTCCTCCGGCATGACACACACTGAGTTGGGTCAGGCGTTCATCACCCTCTCTATGCAACAGCCTGACAATACTTGGTACATGGACTCAGGCGCCACATCTCACATCACCCAGTCTGCAGGTACTATTCCTAAACTGTTTCGGTTAAAGCATCCTCAATATGTTACAGTTGGTAGTGGACAACGCATTCCAGTTAAGGGTTATGGTACCTCATACACACAACCTCCTCATCCACCCTTCTCCCTAAAAAAACACCCTATATGCCCCACACATGATTAAGAACCTCATATATGTCCGCCAATTTACTCGTAATAATTCTGTCTCCGTGGATTTTGACCCTTTTGGTTTTACTGTGAAAGATCTTCATACGGGAACACCTCTTATGAGATGCAATATCACGGGGGATCTCTATCCATTCACTTCCACCTCCGCAGCCAGATCTTGCTCTCCCGTCACTTTAGCGGTTGTTTCTTCTTCAACTTGGCATAATAGGCTTGGTCATCCAGGAGCCCCAGTTTTTAATTTTCTTAGAGGCAACAATTTCATTGCTTGTAATGGGAAACTTGCCCCAAATTGTGTTTCTTGCTCTTTAGGCAAACATATTCGTCTTCCGTTTAAATCATCTACTAGTATTACATTTGCTCCTTTTGATATCATACATGCCGATTTATGGACATCTCCTATCTCTAGTTCTCTCGGTCATAAATACTATCTTGTGTTGCTTGATGATTTTTCACACTACGTTTGGTTATACCCTCTTAAATTTAAATCGGAAGTGTTTGTCAAATTTCTTGAGTTTCGCAAGTTCATTCAAACACAATTTGGAAAAGGCATAAAATCATTTCAGTGTGATAATGGTCGTGAATTCAATAACTCTATGTTTCACCTCTTTTGTACCAATAATGGCATGGTCTTTCGCTTCTCCTGCCCTCACACCTCACCACAAAACGGTAAAGCTGAAAGAATCATTTGCACCATTAACAATATGATTCACACCATATTGATTCATGCCTCCCTCCCTCCACCCTTCTGAGTCTATGCTGCTAAAATGTCAGAATACACTCTAAATATTCTCCCTACTAGCACTCTTCATAATATGACCCCTACAGAAATCCTCTACCATAGAATCCCCTCTTATGATCATCTACGGATTTTTGGTTGTCTGTGCTATCCCAACCTTAGCTCCACCGCCCCTCACAAGCTCGCTCCTAGGTCCACTCCATGTGTCTTCTAGGATTTCCGCCGAACCATAGGGGCTATCTATGCTATGACTTGTCGACTCGTCATATCCACATATCTCGTCACGTCTCATTCGACGAGACCACATTTCCGTTTTTGAATCTTCCAAAATTCCAAAAACATGACTACTCATTTCTTAACGAGTCTGCCATCTCACCCCTCATAATCGAATAACTCACATCATCTGTTCCGTCGTCAGAGCCGCGACCTCGAGGGGAGGCGCCGCAGTGCCTGATTTCCAGAGAGCAATCTTTTGAAACACCGTCGACAGCGCCGCGGCCCTGTGCTGAGGCACCGCGGCGCCCAAACTCCAGAGAAGCATGTCAACCTTCTAGCACCGCGACTCTCGATCCAGGAGCCGCGGCGCCTCCGACGGCTTCTCCCCCACCTTCTCCTTATCCGACTTTACCCCCCGTCCCAGACACCACTCCGCCACTCACTGTCCCTACCCATCCAATGGAAACTCGTTCAAAGTATGGAATCTTCAAACCCAAAGTCCATTTCAACTTGTCTGCCCAAACCATCTCTCCACTTCCAAAGAACCCAAAATTGGCCAAACAAGACCCTAATTGGAATGCGGCTATGTATGAGGAATTCAATGCTTTAACTAAACAACACACGTGGGATCTAGTACCTAGACCTGAGGGGGTGAATGTCATTCGTTGTATGTCGCTATTTCGTCACAAGTTCAGAGACAATGGGGATCTTGAGAGGTATAAAGCCCGTCTTGTGGCTAATAGCACAATTCAGCAGGAGGGCATTGATTGTGGTGAGACCTTCAGCCCGATTGTCAAACCGGCTACCATCCGCACAGTTTTGAGCATAGCCATGGGCAAATACTGGCCGATCCATCAGCTTGACGTGAAGAATGCATTCTTACATGGGGATCTGCGAGAGACAGTCTACATGTATCAACCACCAGGGTTCACCTATCCAGCAGTTCCTCACTATGTGTGCCGTCTTCGTAAGTCACTATATGGCCTGAAGCAGGCCCCCCGTGCGTGGTATGATCGCTTTTCCAGGTATATCTTGCATATTGGGTTTGTATGCAGCAAGAGTGATACATCACTTTTCATTTTTCATCGAGGTAGTAGCACTGCTTACTTAATACTTTACGTGGATGATATTGTTCTTACTACCTCCTCCGACGGATTGAAAAATGAGATTATTATCTTGCTCAAGTCCGAATTTACAATAACTGATTTGGGGAAGCTGAGTTACTTTTTGGGGATATCAGTGACCATGTCTGTCAATCATATGTTCTTGTGTCAGCGTAAGTATGCAGAAGAGATTGTGTACAGGGCTAAGATGGCGAACTGCAAAGGGGTGCTTACTCCAGTTGATTCCAAATCTAAGCTCAGTGCTATGGATGGTGCTCTAGTCTCTGATCCTACTCTGTATAGGAGCCTTGCAGGTGCACTTCAGTATCTCACATTCACCAGGCCAGACATAGCTTATGTTGTTCAGCATGTGTGCTTATTCATGCATGCCCCCAGGGAGTCTCATTTCACTGCTCTTAAGTGTATCATTCGATACATTAAGGGCACTCTTGATTATGGTTTGCACCTATACTCCTCTACTCCAGACAGGTTGCTTTCATATACGGATGCAGATTGGGCAGTGTGTCCTGACACGCGATGCTCCACCTCCGGTTTTTGTGTTTTCTTAGGGGATAATCTGATTTCTTGGTCTGCCAAGCGACATGCTACCCTATCTCGCCCAAAGGTTTAGGCTGAGTACAGAGGCGTTGCAAATGTAGTAGCTGAGATTTGTTGGCTCAGAAATTTACTGTTAGAACTTCAATGTCCTTTGCGTCAGGCATCTATTGTGTATTGTGATAACATCTCTGCCATCTATCTTTCTCATAATCCGGTTCAACATCAGCGAACCAAGCATATTGAGATAGACCTACACTTCGTTCGTGAGAAAGTTGCGTTAGGCCATGTCAGAGTGTTACATGTTCCATCATCCTATCAGTATGCAGACATATTTACCAAAGGACTTCCCAGACAGTTATTTCTTGACTTCAGATCCAGTCTCAGCGTCCGACCTCCTCCCGCTCCGATTGAGGGGGTGTGTAAACGTGTAAATATAGGAAATAATGTATTCCCTACCCATAATTAGAATATTTCCATATATTGTGTAAATATAATTATAGTAAGACTAGGATTCCTCTTTTGTATAGGCTTAGGATTCCTATTGTATAAGGGATGAATATTGTACTATATATATACCTTGATATTAATGAAAGACTCCCCAAGGGGAAATTAATATCATCTCACACTAAGAGCCTTAATAGAATAAGAAAAAGATTGAGTGAAATAAGATGGCACGAATTAAGAGAAATAGGTAGAATAATAGAAGAGATAGAACAAAATACTAATATCCAACAACCTAATATATGGTAGCAATTTATATCGAAACTCATATAGAATATAAGCCTAATAAAATAATGAAATAAAAAATCTTTTTAGACAGTGGAGCATACGTCTATCTAGCAAAGAAAGATGTATTAGACTCACATAGATGAAAAGGTCTAAAACACATAGAATAAGAGTAACATGATTCAATGAACAAATGAAAGAATTGGATATAATAGCAGAAAATATGAGAATAGTATTAAATAAGACAATATTCAGATTACCAATAATATACCAAGAAAATAATATGAAACAGAAAGTATTACTAGAAAATAATTTCTTAGATTTTTTTTAAAACACAAGTTATAAACAATAATAATACTTTAAGTTTACAAACGCCTTGTAATAAATGGATAATACTAAAAAGAATATTATCAATACAAACGTTACGATTGTGTAATATAATATCAGATAGGGACAATAACCTACAACTATTAAAAGGAAAATATCTTAATATATTAAAAATGAATTTTGGTGAAAATCCAGTACAATTATGGGAAAAAGAAAAAAAATGTTGAAATAAAATTAATAAATCTCAATTATACAATTAGATGTAAACCTATTAGATATAATCCGACATACCAGAAAGAATTTGAAACCCAGAATTATTGGACCTAAAAATAATACAAGAAAGTAAAAGTGCACATAGCAGCCCAGCCTTTTTAGTGAGAAAACATAATGAACAGAAACGAGGAAAGGCTAGGATGATAATAGACTATAGAGAAATGAATAAAAAGATAATATTTGATGGATATTTTTTATCATATAAAAGAAACATTATTAACAGATTAGAAAATAAAAAATGGTTTAGTAAATTTGATTGTAAAAGTGGATTTTGGAAAATTAAATTAACAAAGGAATCAAAGCCTTTAACACCCTTTAGTACCCCTCAAGTACACTATGAATGGAATGTACTAACCTTTGGATTAAAAAATGCACCACAAATATTTCAAAGGAGAATGGACCAAGTGTTCAGAAAATTAACACAATTCTGCATAGTATATGTTGATGACATACTAATATATAGTGATAATCTAGAAAACCATATAAAACATCTAGAAAAATTTATAAAAACTGTGAAACAACATGGAATATTGTTATCTGAGAAAAAATCTGAAATTTTCAGAAATCATATAGAATACTTAGGATATATTATAGATAAAGAAGGATTACAATTACAAGAATATATTGTAACAAAATAACAAATTTTAAAGAGAAATTAGAAAATAAAAAAGAGGTACAACAGTTTCTAGGAGTAGTAAATTATGCTTCAAACCATATAAAAAATTTATCATTCGTGAGAAAACCACTGCAGGAATTAACTAGAAAGAATATAACATTTGAATGGATAGAAGAACATACTAAAGCTATAAATAAAATCAACGAAAAAGTAAAAACTTTATCAAAATACCAACGGAACAAAGACCAATTAGAACTTTTTACTGATGCCAGTGACATAGGATGGGGAGTAGTCCTCATAGCTTATGGAAAAGATGATATAGATAAAGAAAAATCATTAATATGCGGATACATAGGTGGAACATGGAAATCAAATGAGAAAAACTTATCATATTAATGAAAATGAACTATTAGTTGTAAACTTTAGAATAAAACATTTTCATTATCACTTATTACCTGTAAAATTTATTGTTAGAACTGATAACACCCAAGTGAGATCTTTCATTACTAATAAAATAGATCCTTAACCAGAATCAAATAAAAGAAGAAAATAACAATCATTCTTTAATTGTTATGATTTTATTGTTAAAAATATATCTGAAACTAAGAATATTTTAGCTGATGTTCTTAGCAGGTATAACCATGTCAACCCATAGTGACAACCTTGATGAGTATATTAGCAATGTCACGAAAATTATTATCCAAAACCATGGAACTATAGTAACCAAAATACAAGAAAATACTCATCTCATTAACCAACTCAAAGAAGCCATACAAGACCAACAAACCTTAAAAACCTTACAAAAGCCACAAATACCTATTCCTACTTCTAAAAAACCAAATAAACCTACAACAATCCCAGCCTCTTTTGCATCCAAACTTGCAACTATGTCATCTTCTTCCCAATCATCATCAACAGTATCAATGAGTGACAAACTGAAATATACACCTGATTTTATTAATGCGTATGAACAAATAAATAAATTTTATGATTATAATTCTAACCCCTATATTTTGAGAAGTGCTAAATTAAGTAAATATCCTATATTTTTATATAGTGAAAATGTTAATCCTGATATAGTGTCAAAACTATTTATTTATGGTTTTATTGACAAAATAATAGTAGATGAAACGTTTTATAATATTTCTAAACTACCTAACATTATAGTGGAATCTGCTAAAGCAATGATGGAATCTTTTGGAAAAGGTATATACGGGATACAATTATTTGATGCTTCAACATATCTAACAGGAAACCCCATTATAATATGTCAATTATTCAAAACGGGAAGAAATAGCAATATCAGTGGGGATAATGAAGATCTAAAAATGAAAATACCCCGTACTGTGGACAAATTCCAAGAATGGTTAAGTGCCAAAAGAGCAATTGTATTGCTAATCCTGAAATCGAAAATAGAAGACATGCTAAAAGCAAGAAAAGCCTGCATTATTGGAACCACAAAAGGGGGAGACGTAGAAGAATTGATTACCCTATACTATAACAATGACATATTATCCCAAGACACCATTGAACTTACTAACATGCATGATAGGATTATGAACATGAAACACAAACATGCCAAAGAGACCCTGGATCAATACCAGTTTTTGACAAGTCAGCGAAAAAGGCATGTGATTAATACTAAACATATCACAAGTGTTGCAAATAATACTATGAAAAAAGAAGGATCTTCTGATCCTTTTGCATGATACGACTCAATGTAGTTTAACTACAGCAAAACACAATGTAATACTTTGATACGGCCCAATGTAATCTAACTACAGTAAGCCCATATATTACAATTCATATTACTATCAAGGAATCATCCAGATGCAACAAACTAGATATTCGAGAAAAATGTGGCAAGATAAGTTGACAAAGACATATAAAGATAGCTGACACTAATGGGAAAAAAAGACAATTGAAAAATTATTTGTGGAAAAATGGCAGTGGTCCAGCAATTATAAAAGTCGTCGGACCTATGAAGATGAGAAAGTTGAAAAAATCACAACAAGACAAAAACAATTCTCTGCAAAGATGAAATCATTTTCTACAAAGATGAAGGGACAAGACACTATACAACTTTTGACAAAGTTGCAATCAAAACCGGTAGAATTTATGACTTTTTAAAGCATTTGTCATTTTGTAATAATGTAGAAGGCAACCGAGAAATCAGGTAGCCAGTTTACCAGTTGAGGTTATCTATATAAAGAGTCTCATTGTAACATTTAAAACCAACTTTTGAAATACAAGAACTTCTATCTTTTGAATATTTTCTCTCATGCTTAGCTAAAACACTCTCTTAGTCTATAATCCATATCAATAACAATATCATAATACCGGAGAAAAAATATTTTGAAAGTTTATACTTAGAACCATATTAGTCCAAAGACCCTCATCTCTAAAGGATTTTTAGGAAGAGTCTGTTGAGTCTCCAAGCACCTAGGCCATTTATCCCGTTATCAGTGAAGAAGAAAGTGAGTCAAGAGCCACGGTGAGTGAGCATTCCAGTGACCTAGAAAATCTACAAGAAGTATGATTTTTAGACTATGTGTTTTTAATTATAATCTCGATAAGTGTAGTCTCTGCAATTATGATGTTAATATTGGTAGAAAGTTATAGACTTTTATTTAAAAAATAAATTTTGAGCTAATAATAACCACTTTCATACTACATGTTTGTTATTTGATAAAGAGTTGTGTTGATGAGTCATACGAAACTTCGTTCGACGGAGATTTTGTTAAGTGTATAGATAAAGTCTTACATTAGATGATGATAAGAAAAAGAAGTTACATGCTATAAGGTCAGTTTGAGGCTTTTAGAAAAAAATTATGCAGACTTAATTCAAAACGGATAATATCTTACAACCATAGAAAATAAAATTTTCTCTATTATTTTATGATTATAATCTTTAACTATTATTTTATTTAAATTCTAGAAATTATAAATTTATATACATACATATTCAAATGGTAAGGAAACAAATAATTTTAATGATTTAATATTGATAAATTTTAAAAACTTTGTCCTAAAAATATAATGCATTCAAATTCGAACATCTTAAAAACAAGAGGGCCAAGTCACCCTTCAAATTTCAATGTTGTTTCCTTGAACATTGACCCAGTCATCAAAACATGATAATAGGTGAAGAGTGTTAAGTTTAATTAATGGTTAATCAAATAACTAATTGAAGTTGACACAAAAGAAGAAAAAAATGAGCGTGCTTTGATTGCATAATCACTACTGAGGTCCCACCTCCATCATATTCACATCATTACCAATCCAGTTTGTTCCATAATCAGTATTTTAGTCATTATTAGTGCTACTGTTCATACCATGTTCTTGGAAATGACGATCTTCGGTTATGCACGGGTTCGAAGAAGAAGGATGGATCATAAGAATTTATTGTACACACTCTTGTCATGTATTTCTATAATAGAGTATTTTCATAACTCGAATTCGTAACCTCCTAATTACATAATAACAACTTTAACAATTACGTCATGATTCCCTTCACTCATCGGCTTGAGAATGAAGCTAAAATTAAAGAAGCTTTTCTACTTATAAATAAATCATTTTAAGTATTTTGTACAATGAACCTATCTATACACGTTCATTGAATTTAAACGCATTCTAACTACCCTTTCAACTTTGAAGATATATAGATCACATGCACGATAAAAAATTGTGATGGGATGATTGAGATTTTTTTTTATTTTTAATAAGGTCTTAGGTTTGAATTCCGAAAATAAAAAACCCTGATAGAGAGCTTCTTTCTCTTTAAATAGGCCCTACACGATGTAAATCTGAATTATTCAGGTCAATAAATTTTGAAAAATCATATGATTATTTTGAAAAAAGGAAACATTTGCAAAAATGTGTAGCTTTTTAGACCCATTTGCACCTATTTGGTTGGCCATTTGCAGCTTTTTAGACCTATTTGGCCAGCGAATAGCCGGTGCTAAATTCTCAAAAAATAAAAATATGTACATCATATATGCTCCAAATACACCAAAATATATTTGACCCTGAATAATATATTTATTTTTTACGAATTTTTATTTGTAATCCTGTCGCTTACACCTCTTCTAAATAATCGTAACTTTCATCACTCCTCTTTATAATTAATCAAATAAACCCTATTGTTTCAAATAAGATACCTTTAGGTGTTTTTTAGTCTGTGCATAATTAAAGACATTGATTAATAAAATAATATATAGAAACGATCTCCAATAATATGAGATTCCATCCAAAGTTGCATTACAAGAATCTACTTAGTTCATGATAAAGAAATACTAGTAATATGCATGATTATATAGGTGAATGATAGTAATGACAGATCCTACAAGAATTAGATAGCCATGCTAACAAGAAATGAACTAATTAGAGGTCATCTTGGCTCAGATTGATATCTTATACAGAATCAAACTAGATTTGAGTTCTTTAAATTGTTTTTGAAAAACAATTAGGAAAAAGACACCATTTTACATTGAATTTAAGGTTCACCTTTCAAATTTCAAGATTGACACACATAAAAAGACATTAATTTTTCCAACTTCTAGTGGTCTTTTCGCTTATTACTCGTGCATAATTTCGTTGCAATAATCATGCATAAAACTACAATAAAATAATGGATGTACGCTATTCAATCATAGGTACCAATTATAATTATTTCTCTCAATTAACATTTTCTTTCATTTTAATTGTACGCTTAATTAATGTCTTTATTTGGTACATGATAAAACATGATACAAAATTAATGTTTTAAAGGCAAAATTAAGATTAGTTGAGATTCGCCTTGAAGTATGTTAAGACATCATTTAAACGCTCCAAACGAAGACCACTTTGCCTCAAGGGTCAATGTCCGTTTCTAGGTATCAGAGCATTATCATTGAAAGGATCTATTGATTTTCTACTTCAATTAGAAAAAAATGTTGCGAATTTTATTTGTTCGATTTCCATTTTTTTCAATTTCCCAATTTGTTAGTTTTTCAATTCTTCGATTTGTGGTTGAAGATATCCAATCGAATATCTAATGGCGAATACTAGAGTTGATA
The DNA here is from genome assembly GCA_029783415.1 of Anisodus acutangulus. Taxonomy (NCBI): domain Eukaryota; kingdom Viridiplantae; phylum Streptophyta; class Magnoliopsida; order Solanales; family Solanaceae; genus Anisodus; species Anisodus acutangulus. The sequence continues at coordinate 52,328,863 of CM056497.1, forward strand.
ACATTCATCCATTGTATCTAGGAGCTTCGGATACACCTGGAGCTGTGCAAATATGTATTCAACTTGCAGGCATGGAAAATTACACACTTTGGAGCAGAGCAATGAAAATGTCTCTCTTGACAGAATAAAATTGAATTTATTGATGGATTAATTACTCGTGATACGTACGGTGCTGAGCAGATCAATCAATGAAAAAGGTGCAATGCGATGGTGATATCTTGATGATGAGCAATGTGAATAAAGGTCTTCTTTCAGGTATCCTTTTGATTATTTGTCATTTTAATTTTTTCACTTTATTTTACTAGATTATTACCCATTGGATATGCGTTTTGGATTGAGTCAGGTCATTTTTTTTATTGAATTTGTATTTATTAAATAAAAACTATTACTCATTAGAAGTTGTATTTTCCGGCATACATGATTTTTATGTTAGTAAGGACTACATTTTGTAATTTTTGTGTTAAAGTATATGTGATCATCTATGAAATTTATCCCTCGACATCTCATACGATTACCAACTATAGTGAATTTTCCTCTACAATAACCAAATATATATCCCCAACTAATACTATCACATCCTTGTATTTATTGATCTAGATATTAACAACATATAATTGCATTTCTAACCAAAGATAACAAAATGGAGAAAAATGATCTGGAGTTCAAGGGGAGATAAACTCAAGAGAGGGAGCAAAAGGTAAGTAAAGCATGTCCCTATGAAAATACATGAGAGGCACTAAACATTCCCATTCTAGCTTAACCCATGTTGTCAGTCTTTGCCAGCCTGCCTCTATCAGTGCCAACCGACCTTTCACACATTTTTTTTGTCCGCTCCACAATTTTGTCAACTTCTACCGTGCATATTGATTCTGACTCATCTCAATTTATTTGATATAATTTAATTAGATACGTAGTTTAAAAAAATAAAAAAAAAATTGAATCTTGTAATCTAATAAAATAAACCAAAGATATTAGCATGATTATAAATTATTTTGTTAACCATAAAAAGAAAATTTTAAAGTTAAATTATTACTAAATAAAAAAATAAATTATTTTCCCTTTTTAAACAAATTAAAAAATAAAGTGTATCACATAAATTGTAACAAAACTGTTATCTTCAGCTTTCGACAACCGTGTCAAACAAAAAAAATTGCTTTCTGGTTTTTTTCTCTTTTCCGTTCCCGAGAAAGAACTGCTTTTTTTTTCCTGCCCGAGAAGCATTAAATTGTCTGCTTTTTCTGCTTTCTGTTTTCCCTCTGTTCATGTTCGTCTTCCATTTCAGTCTTCTTCAAGTGTTACATATTCTCCCCTTGATATTTTCATGCCGATTTATGGATATCTCCCATTACTAGCTCACTGGTCATAAATTTTATCTCATCTTATTAGATGACTTTTCTCACTTTGTCTGGGTCTATCCACTTAAATTCAAGTATGAAGTATTTGCCAAATTTCTTGCATTTCGTGTCTATGTCAAAACACAATTTGAAAAAGACATAAAATCACTTCAATGTGATAACAGTCGTAAGTTCGATATTCACCGTTTCACAATTTTTGCTCTACTAATGGCATGTTTTCCATTTTTCGTGTCCCCAAACCTCCTCTCAAAATGGCAAAGCCGAATGAATAATTCGCACCATCAATAACATGGTTCGTACGCTCTTTTTTCATGCCTCTCTCCCTTCCTCCTTTTGGGTCTATGCAGTCAAAATGGTAGAATACATTCTTAATAGTTTACCAACTAGTACTCTCCATAACATGACCCCAACCGAAACTTTATACCGTCGGGCCCCTTCCTATGATCACCTTCGAATTTTCGGTTGTCTGGGCTACCCAAATCTCGCCTCTAATGTCCCTTACAAATTAGCACATCGAACCACTCCTTGTGTCTTCGTAGATTTTCCGTCTAATCATAGAGGCTATTTGTGCTATAATGTGTCCACTCGTCAAATTCACGTCTCTCGTCACGTTACGTTTGATGATACAATTTTTCCGTTTGCAAATATCCAGAAATTTCGTAACACGGACTACACCTTTCTCAGGTCCGACATCTCCCCTATCATACTCACTGAACTCCACCTACCACCGCTACAGCTCAATAGTCTCCACCACTGACACCCGTCACTGCCATCTCCAACAGTGACTCTGTTCTAGTTTAATCACCGTCCGCCATCCCCTCCAGACCGTCAGTCTCCCCATCACATCCGGCCACAATCCAGATCTCCCACCGGTCAACTGAATCGACGCCCACCATGTCACCAACACATGCCGCAATCGATCCCCTCTCCCAAACCAACCCAGAAACCATACCGGTCACCGGAACCCCAAATCATCCCAATTCTAGTACTCGGACCGCCACATCCACACCACCATACCTTCACTTCGGACCCAACCCACCACCATCACCATTCCCTACTTCACCTACCCCCACACCACATCATTCTGCCCAGATCGATACCACAACCAAACCCCATCACCCACCCGATACCCCATTCTATCGACACACCTAGTCAACAACCCGACAACGTCCCACCTTCCAATGACCCTACACCGACTCATCACCAGAATACCCAACCTAATACGGCCCCCACTCACCGTATGGAAACGCGTGCCCAACACGGAATTTTCAAACCCAAAATCCATTTTAACTTATCTATACATACCATATCCCCAATTCCAAAAAGCCCAAAACTAGCCAAACTGGACCCTAATTGGAATGCGGCAATGCGTGAGAAATTTAATGTTTTAACAAAACAACACACATGGGATATCATAGATCGGATGGGGTGAATGTGATCCGATGCATGTGGTTGTTTGTCACAAATTCAGAGACATTGGTGATCTAGAGAGGTATAATGTGATATTTATGGCTAATGGCACTAATCAACAGAAGGGTATTGACTGTGGTGAGACGTTCAGTCCGGTTGTTAAACCGGCTACCATTCGCACGGTTCTGAGTGACATCCACTTTGACCCGGGGAGGCAGAAGGATCAAGCTTGAAAGGAATGGACGTATTGCTATGGGTAAGTATTGGTCGATTCATCAGCTTGATGTGAAGAATGCATTTCTACATGAGGATTTGAAAGAAAATGTTTACATGCACCAGCCGCCTGACTTTGTTCATCTAGCAGCTCCTTAGTATATATGTCGCTCTTTAAGTCACTTTATGGTTTGAAACAGGCCCCTAGAGCGTGGTATGATCGTTTTGCACATTACATTATGCGGATTGAGTTTGTATGTAGCAAGTGTGATAATTTTCTCTTTATTTTTCATCGAGGTAAAAGCACTGCTTACTTGATGTTATATGTGGATGACCTTGTGTTTATTGCCTCCTCTAATTTATAAAAAAATGAGATTATTACATTGCTCAAAACCGAATTTGCTATGACTGACTTAGAAAAGTTGAGTTATTTTTTGGGAATATCATTGACTAGATTTGCAGAATCTATATTTTGTGTCAGCGCAAGTATGCAAAGGAGATAGTATGCATGGCTAAAATGGCAAACTGCAAGATAATGTCCACTCCAGTTGACTCTAAATCAAAGCTTAATGTTGTTGATGGTAATCTTGTGTCCAATCCCACACTTTACAGGAGTCTTGTAGGTGCACTACGATATCTCATGTTCACCAGACCTGATATTACTTACGTTGTTCAACAAGTATGCTTATTTATGCATGCCCCTCAGGGAGCCTCATTTTACTGCATTTAAGCGTATCATTCGATATGTTAAGGGCATACTTGATTATGGATTACACCTATACCCCTTAGCACCGACCAGATTGTTATCATATACATATGATGATTGGGCAGGCTGTCCGAACACGCGACACTCCACCTCCGGCTATTGTGTGTTCTTAGGGGATAATCTCATTTCTTGGTCTGTCAAGAGGCAGGCCACCCTATCCCGTTCGAGTGCAGAAGAAGAGTACAGAGGTGTTGCTAATGTTGTTGCTGAGATCTGCTGGCTTCGACACCTTCTTTTGTAGCTACAATGTCCCTTGCGTAAGGCGTCTTTGGTTTATTGTGATAACATATCCGTCATATATTTATCTCATAATCCGGTTCAGCATCATCGAACCAAGCATATTGAGATGGATATACACTTTGTTCGTGAGAAGGTTGCTCTTGGTTATGTTAAGGTGTTGCGTGTGCCTTCTTCATATCAGTATACATATATATTCACGAAAGGCCTTCCTAGACAACTCTTCCTCGACTTCAGATCCAGTCTTAGCGTCCGGCATCCTCCCGCTCCGACTGAGGGGGTGTATTAACGTGTACATACTTAATACCATAATTAGAATATATTTCATATATTGTGTAATATTTAGTGATGTATAATTATGGTAGAAATAGAATCCTTATTGTATTATGATTCCATATTGTATATATATATATTTGTATTAATGAGAAAGATTCCTCAATGGAGATTAATACATTCTTACATGCATTACCATACATATCTTGTATTAATATTTGGTGTATGATAAAAAGAATTTGTGTTACAAAAGATTGTGATGAAATTATTTTCTAATTCATAGATTTTGTTATACTTTAATAAAAAAATTATAAAAAATAAAAAAACTTGCATGGTTAAATTTGGTGTGTGGGGGTTGTGGGGTTTTTTTTTATATAAATATTTTAAAAATAAAATAAAATATATGAAATAGAAAATTGAAAGTGGGGTAGGTGGGGACTGTGTGAAACAATGGTGTGCTGTGGGGTAGGGTTGGGTGTGGGGTGGGGGTTGAAGTGGGTGTGGTGGGGTAGGCTTGGTGTGGTGGTGTGGGGTAGGTGAAGATGGTGTGTGTTCGAGGGTGGTGGTTAGGTGAGGTGGGATTTTGTTTGGTGGTAGGTGCTTGGCATAGGTGGTGGAGGGTGGGTGCTTGGGGTGGGTGGGGTTGGTGGGTCTTGGATGAATATTTTTCAATTTTTTTTTTTTACTAACCAATCGAACATGAGAAAATAAGTAAGAACCCATTTTTCAGGAAAATATTTTCCTCCATATCCAACACACCCTTATTCAATGAATACAAGATATGTGTCTTCTGTATACAAATTTATCACTTAATTATGAATAAATAATATGTATTCTTACTTTAGCTTTTAATTAATGAAATTTAAATAATTAATTGTGTGTAAATATCCGGTGCCGGTAGTATTTACCGAAACGTGTAGAGTTGTCAAAATAGTACTACTACAAATTCGTGTATTTTAAAAATCTAAAAATTCCACGTAGCGCACCATTTGCCGCACTTTCACACCAATAAATCTTATATAGAAATAGTTTCAGCTGTACTATAAGTCCTCAACATTTTCCTCCATTGTTTCCTCCGCTTCTCTCTCCTCTCAGGTAATCCAATATTCTATCTAATTGTACAATCAATCAATTTTTTACACATACATATTTATTGTTTCTATCTATGTGTAGTATAGGCTTTTTCCCCCAGTATTTTTCACTGTATGGTTTGTTCTGTGTCTGATTTGATCTGATTACTAACTTGTACAATCAATCAATTTCTACGTATACATATTTATGTGATACAGTTCGGATTTCGAGAGTCCGTTAAGAAAATCTCTCTTATGTCCTTTAAATATATTAAATTGTTAATTATTGTAACTTATATTACTTTAGTTTTAAAATATGTGAATTATTTCAAAAAAAAACTTAAAATTGTATTGTCTGAATTTACGTTAAAATAAAGAAGTTTGACTCTCGAAATATGTTCTGTATCACATAAATTGGTACAGATGGAGTATCTTGCAGATGGAGTATGTTAGAGGCGGATTCATGTTTTAAGTTTTATGTGTTCAAATTTTAATGTTTTTAGCATTGAGTTCATTATATATTTTTAAGATTATGAGTTCCTATCTGTTATTTTTGTGACTTTGTACACATAAATTTGTACTCTGCCTCAAAAGTACTAGGTTCAGATACATCATTGTGCATCCGTCTATGTATGTTAGAGGCCGATCCATGATTTAAGTTCTATGTGTTCGATTTTAATGTTTTTTAGTGTTGAGTTTATTATATATTTTTAACAATATGAGTTCCTATCTACTATTTGTTGCAATTTTTATACATAAATCTGTAATATGTGCCGAAAGTACTGGGTTTAGATACATCACTGTGCATCCACCTAATGTGCGGTGGTGCATAGGCGTTTTTTTGCAAGTATTTTTGCTGTGTATTTTTCTTTTGTGTTGAGGGTCCATCGGAAACAACATCCCTACCTTAAGGTTTGTGTACATTCTACCCTCCCTAGACCCCACTTATGGGAATACGCTGGGTATGTTGTTGTAGTTTTGCTGTGTATTTTACCAGTTAGGGTTTGTTTTGTGTCTGATTTGATCGGATTGTTGCAGATCTAGATGATGTTGTTCTGTTTTTTGTAGGTTCAAGGGTATAGAATCATAGTGATGGGGAATAGAGTGGATCACGAGTACGATTACCTGTTTAAGATCGTGTTGATTGGTGATTCTGGAGTTGGAAAATCGAACATTTTGTCGAGGTTCACGCGAAATGAGTTCTGTTTGGAGTCAAAATCCACTATTGGAGTTGAGTTCGCCACCAGAACTCTGCCGGTCAGTACTAATTTGACTTTGTTCTAAGTTTAATTTGAAATTTGTCGTCGTTTGAGCTCTTAATGTAGTAATATTGTATTAGTTCATACTGATAATTGTCGTGAACTGCTTGGCACTTTTCTATCTCGAGATTCAAACTAAGTAGGCGTTTGGCCATTGGTTTCATATATTTTCCACTTTATTTGAAATTTATGAAGTTGGAGTTGTGTTTAGTTATAATTTTTGCAAAGGCGAGAAGAGAGCACTTTTCCAAATTTGGAATTTATGAATATGTAGTCGGAAAACAGGTTTGGAGCACTTTTCCAAATTTGGAATTCAACTCCAAGTTGGATTTGGAAATTTTATAACCAAATACTGATTTTGAAATAAAGTGAAAATTTATTCCAAAACAAAGTGAATAATTCTCATGGTCAAACGGCTAAGTGGGAAGGGGAGCCTTGGAATAACGGGGAAAGTTGCTTCCATGTGACCAGGTGGTCACATGTTCAAGCCGTGGAAACAGACTCTTGCAGAAATACAGGGTAAGGCTGCGTACAATAGACCCTTGTGGTCCGACCCTTCTCCGGACCCGCATAGTGAGAGCTTAGTGTACTGGGTTGCCCTTTTTAAACGACTAAGTGAAGATTTTGAGCAATATATTAGAAATGTAATATGTATCCTTTTTTGTATGAGGAGAATTATATAAAATATTTTTCATGTAGTTTCTAGATTCAGAAGATCAAAATTTTAAAAATTTATGAATAAATATCTCTAGTTTTACTTCCGTAAGTTAGTCAAATTGACTCTTGAGAAGTGTAAAAGAAAAGGGGGCGGAGGGAAAACTACTATTATCTAGAATCTTGTGGAAATGATTGATGAATTTTATATGATTATGTCGAGTTTGTGGCGGTTATGGATGAGAATCGAGTAGAGACTGGTGGACCGCAAGAGCCGCTGTTTTTTTAGCATCTCCAGTATTCGAGTTGCGGGTTAATGGATGACTAATTTATACTCATGTTTGACACTTTTCTATCTCGAGATTCAAACTAAGTGAAGATTTTGAACTATTCTATAGAGATGTAATTTGTATCCTTTTCTATATGAGGGGAATTGCAATTTGAAGTACTTTTCATGTAGTTTCTAGTTCGGAAGAACCAAAATTTAAATTTCTAAAATTCAATTTCTCTAGTCTTACCTCCCTAAGTTAGTCAAATTGACTCCCGAGAAGTGTAAAAAAATGGGGACAGGGAGTGCTACTATCATCTAGAACCGGGTGAAATGATTTTGACGAATTTGTGGTGATTGTGGATGAGAATCGCGTAGAGATTGGTGGAGCGAAAGAGCTGCTGGTTTTTGAGCATATCTTCTATTCTAGTTGCGGGAATGGATGACCAAAATTTTAGGTGCACCAATTGATGATTGCCTTTTTCCCTCTGGTCAGATACTATTTTGGCTAAATGATTGATTTGTTCTTCTCCAAAATTCTAAAGACAAATCAATAACTCAAGCATAGATATCATGTACTGTGAACTCATAAAACCTGTTTTTTTATTTTTTCTTTTCTGTAGCCTAATATTCAGTTGTATTTTCAAGTATGAACAAGTTACTACTGCATAGATCCAGCTGCAACATTCTGTAGATATATTCTTGTTAGGAATGAAGAAGTTCATTGATTGTCCTGTGTAATATTAGCAAGAGTTTTTCAGATTGATCTATCTGTACTTTTAACTAATATGAGCTTTTTAAAGAAATGTTGGTCCGCTCGTGACCTGGGATTTCCGCCTTCAACTGTTATGCGTGGCCTAATCCGATAGTGCTACATTTTTGTACTGTATAAGTGAAAATTTTCAACGGCAGGACTGGTTGTCAATCTGTAATTGGAATTGGAGTGTTTTAATGGTGCTTATCATGTCCTGTTGAAGAAACCCAAATACTCCGAAATCTCAACTTTTAAAACCCTTACGCTGGATGAACCAGGCATCTGCTTTCGTCCAACCACAAGATCCAATTCTGTGTAATACATGTCAGTGTTTTCAAAGGCCTGCTTAAGCCCTGAATTTAGGCACAAAACATGTTGAACGCTTCCCCTCGCTTTACATGTTCTTCAATGTCTTCATCAAGGCTTTAAGACATACTTTTCCTTGCCAGTGAGAGTAATCCTGAAGAGGGACACTAAACAATTGATATTTCACTTTATCGTCTTATTTTTTCAATCTCTTTGTCCTTATATAGTTATTCATGCTTATAATTTTTAGTCTTCGACTACAGATACATATTTGTATTTTTTTTCTCCATTTGCGCCTTTGTTCATTAAAGCCCACATTTTATTTGCGCTTAATGACCCAACGGACCTTAGAGCTTTTTTGCGATTTTCTCCTTTTGATAGCACTGATACATGTTGCTTTTTGTTTGGAAGTAAATGTGAGGCTGAAATAGAATTAGTGTTCTGGTAGCAACACTCGTGCAGTACTTTATCTACTTCATGATGCAGGTTGAGGGTAAGACAGTCAAGGCCCAAATATGGGACACTGCAGGCCAAGAACGGTACCGAGCCATTACCAGTGCTTATTACAGAGGAGCAGTTGGTGCACTCCTTGTTTATGATATAACAAAGGGGCAAACATTCGACAATGTTCAGAGGTGGCTCCGAGAATTGAGAGACCATGCAGATTCCAACATTGTAATTATGATGGCTGGAAACAAGTCTGACCTTAACCACCTTAGAGCAGTCTCCGAGCAGGATGGTCAAAATTTAGCTGAGAATGAAGGACTCTCATTTCTTGAGACATCCGCATTGGAAGCAGTTAACGTAGATAAGGCTTTTCAGACTATACTGACCGAGATTTACCATATCATAAGCAAGAAGGCGCTGTCTGCACAGGAAGCAGCCGCAAGCACTACACTTCCCGGTCAGGGTACAACCATCAACATTAACGATACCTCTGAAAATGTGAAGAGAGGCTGTTGTTCTACCTGAGTCAAGGTAGGGAGAACAAACCTTTTTTCATTTAATTTTTTGGTTTATTTTTTCATTATTCAGAGCAAGAGATGTAGATTACTTTCTTGATTGTACAAGAGAAATAGCTTGTGAATGTCAAAATTGTCTAGTGATTAGGAGGATTTATTCTTCATGTGGTGTATTGTTTAACTATTTCTTCTAGAAAATGACCAATACTGATAATGTTCAAAAGAAGATTATATCTTCCAGGGTACTTGGATGTACAGAGGATTCAATTAAATTCTAGCATTTTCATGTGTACTATCTTGACTTCTCTGGTTTTCTGTTTAATTCATTTCCAGCATTTTCATTCAATACAAGGTATGCACAATTGAGAAGATACTGATGTCATGTCAGGACTTCGAGTCTTATTACTCCCCTCTCATAAAATGGAAGTACGACACAGTATAACAGCGTCAAATAAGCCTATGATTCCTCATGTTAATGAATACTAGGATGTCATACTCTCAATTTGTTGTAAAAACATTTTTAAATCATGATTTTACAACTCGAGAATATCAAGCTATAGTGGTGAGAGATTATGACACAGTAAATAGCTTGAAATAGCATACATGTCCTAGTACGAGCTCGCCCCACAACATACTAGGTAATTTCAAAGTAATTATGCAAGTTTCAAATATTGTTTTTGGTAAAACAAGCAATCTGGTAAGCTTCCTCAACTCGAATTATACAAAACGACCTTCAACAGTCTCAATTTACACACAATGTCGATTAAAACGATAATTATATTGACCAGGGTCAATCCCATTTTTCGGGGTCAATCCCATGTTTCTAGGTCAAGCCTAGATCAAAGTCAAGAAAAAGCCAACAAAAATCAACTAGATCCGGTCAAACTAGGAAAACTATGAAACAAAGTCTAGAACCGGACTAGCCATAAGCAAATAAATACCAATTCCATAATCAAGTACGAATTTTGATTTCATAACTAGGTCAAATCTCTAATTTCCTAATTGTGACTAGGTCAAAATTTCTCAATTTCACTTGAAACTCATGATTTCTATGGTTAAAATTCAATCAAAATCAAATATAACCATCCTAGAGTGTTAGAGAATCACTAAGGTATTGATCTAGATCAAAATCCTTCTAAAGGATCATCACCCTCGAGCTCCCTTTTTTTTCAAAATGGCAAAACTTAGGTTTGGTACTTGTCACTATATATATATATATATATATATATATGACAGTTAACTTAGAGAGATAGCGTCCCACTATTGCGATCACATTAATTAATTGAATGGACTCTTAAGCGCGATCAAGACACTATTAGCGTGATAGCGCAAGTCAAAGTTCTGGTCCATTGTGCTCTCGCAGTTTGACAGCGCAATAATGAAAGTCTTTTCCCCTTCAATACTATCGTGTTTGGTGCACCGCGATCGCAGCTGCACCAGATACACATTTTTCAACTTATGTTATTAGATATTCATACATGTCTAAAATCACCCCGAGCCCTCAAATCACCTACCAAACCATCGATCTATTTCTTACAATTTTCATGCACACTCGTATGTGCAGGGTGGCTTCGAGAAAAGGTATTAATATAAGTTCGAAGTAGTACAAGAGGTAATTAAACCCCCGCATATATAAAGGTCGTAATGGGGAAAATAGACTAATTTTGAAGGAATTAATGTATTTTTTACTTTCTTTTTAAGTGTGTTTTAAAAAAGTGTCTTTTTCTATGTTTAGTAAGTTGATAATTCAAGTATCAAATATAATAAATTTAAAATCATGACATTTCAGTACATTACATACATATTTAATTTAAAATTACAAAATTTAAAAACCTCCTTTTATTCTTTAAATTTTATGCCTACTCACATTAAGACACTTAATTAGGATAAAAAAATAGTGTTAAAAAGGACAATAGGAAATCTGGCAATAAGATATTACTCCAGCAACAAAAGCCTAAAGAAAGACTAAATCCAAAAATCATAATTAATCGTCATGAATTAATAATTATCTCAATTTCACCTTTTCCAGTTTTGTCTTGATGTGATGAAAGACATTCATCACGCTTTGATAGTTGATTCGTGTGGTTGTTTTCATCATTTAATTTCCTATAGCCGTTTTGACTAGGAAATAACAAAAAATATCCCTTTCTCCAAGTGGGTTACATGACGAAGTCATTGACACGTGGGTCGGCCAACAGTTTGGTTAAAGTTAGCCTCTCAAAGTCGTGTGGTTTGGAATTATTTATGTATACAACTTGTAGTACTTGTCTAGACTGGTCAATAGGTGATGCTTAGGCGATCCTTACAGTAAAAAAAATTGAAATAAGAAGTAAATACAAAAAAAAAAGCTAAATTAATTCAACATCTATCGTACATAAATATAAAATAATTTTAATTTTATATATACAATATTATTTTTTTGCCAAAAAACGTTCGGATGAATCCGTTGCACCCACATGACTCTGCTCCCAGTGATCAAGAAGGTCCATGGCCTATATTAGTGATTTACATGTGCACTTTGAAGGCGTGTCTGTGCAAGGTGGGTCCAAGTAGAGACGACAGAAATGAAAGGGGTGGGGTGGGGTGGGGTGGGGTGGGGGGAAGGTGGAGAGGTTATATATACTCCCGGATTTATTTGAAGGTTAACCAGTTTGGATAGTTAAACAACTCTTTCTTTAACTACAATTTTCTCAAACTATTTTTATATATTGTGAATTATTAATTATGTAGACTTATAATAATTTTTATGTAGTTTTCACATATGTAAATTTTATTATAAAATACTCGAAGAATCTATGTTTAAAATTAAATCAAAGAAAAAAATGTTAGACTCCCAAACTGGTCAATCTTCAAATAAATTGGGACATAGAGATTATCAATTTTTAGAACTCTGATTAGTTCCCAAGGGAAAAGTCTTTTTGTGTACAGGACTTTGGTTTAATAGTAAAAGTATATAGCATATGATATAATATATGAGTCCACCAAACATAGTACAGAACCAGGTTCTCAGCCTATTTCCTCGAGTAAAGACATAAGGTAAATAACACAGGATGCTTACGTGGAAAACTCTTTGCTCAAGGGATTAAAAACTACGACCTACTACTGTAGGATTTTCCCAACTTCACTAAGACTGAGCAATGTTCAGATTACAACCTATTGTAACCCGGGAATTAAACTCTTAATCCCTCACCCTTTTACAACATTCTATTGCAAAGATACACCTTGACTAACTCTAGCCAAGTGACATTGTTAACCTTTCTTACTCACAATAACTCTATTGCAAGACCTTAACAATAACTATATTGTGAGGACACACCTTGACTGACTCTAGTCAAGTTTACAACTCAAGATTTTTGAAATGGAACTACCTATAGACAACTTCTTACAAGAAGAATAGGTTTACAAGTTAAAGAACAAAAGAAAAAGACTCAACAAACCTAAGGACTTAAAACATCTTCAGTGATATAGATCTGGTCCTTGTGTTTGTTGTAGATTCGTTCTTGATGAGAGTCATTTGAGGGACTGCGACTTGCTCTTGAGATATATGAAATTTTTTGATTTTGCAAGCTTAAGTTTTTCATTCCTTAACGTGTTGCATATAAAGAATGAGTGAAGGAAGTGTCAAACTCTTAAGCCTTGGACCAATAGAAATTCCGCAGCAGTGCTGCTACACTGCCACAATGTCAGATCCTTCTACGAGTTCCAGACCTCGAGTTTGAGTCTGAGCCGGTTGATTATCAGTATTCAGGGTGAGGATGCTACTTTCAGCATGTCTTGGATGCTTTATCTCTTATCTTGTCTTTTACTTGATTCGAGACACACGTTTCAGACTTTTAGACTTGTTCCGTTCCATTTGGTTGATGTATTCTGACAGTTAGAGCTCTTGTATTATTGGCCAAATCTATGGGATGGTATTGTGATCTGGCTTATCTTTCTGCTTTTAATAATGCTTTTATATTATAATAAACAGAGTTATTAAGTATTTTTTATTTCCGCACTTCGTATTTATATTCGTATTGTTTAAAGGGGAGTGGTTCGCCTACCGGTGTGGAAAGTGTAGGTGCCACTATGATTCCTAAAAGGGGTCGTGACAACTCCATCAGTTGTATTTTGATTTGGTGCATTGGATGATCCTTCTAAGGAAAGAAGGGCGAGCTAAAACTGTTTTTCAGTACATAACTCTCATGGAGCTCATTGATACTGGTGTCCAAATAAATTTGCCCAACCTTATGGTTCAACACATGATCTGAATTGCTACGTACTCAGGATGATAAAAGCATGCACTTACCTATGGATTTTGGTTAGCTAACATTATAAAGCATTTTCAAGTACCGATTAAGATCTGGGCATATCAGACCAAAAAGAATGCAATTAGGGAGTTGGAACATCATGTTGATCCTGACCCATGTGAGGAAATGAAGCTTAGGTAAAGCTGCAAACCTTAAGAGAACAACTTGCAGAGAAGGATGCTGAAATTGCTACTCTGAAACAAAAGTGTTTGTAGGATCTTGACACATTACATGTCAAGTATGGACTTTAACAGGAAACTTTAGAATAAAGGCTCAGAATTTACAGGCTGCACTTGATAAGGAGAGTGCATAAAACACATCCAAGAGTTGCTCAAAACCCTTACAAGTGGCCCCTCTTTTACATCCAAACCTTCATCCTAGTTTGCCTTAGTCTGTCTTTCCTTAGTTGACCTTCGTTCCTATTCTACTCAAACCTTGTTTTTGTTGACAATTGGTCGGTTGCTCTTAAATTGATCATAGATTGGTGTTACAATGCTTCACTAATAAAGATTATTTGATCTCTTATATTTGTATGTCTGTTTTGTGATATCGATACAAGAAGATATAAATTGAGCTACTATTACAATTATGTTTGTATATGTGATAACCCAAGTGGCTATAAGTTTAATAATGGTACTCTAATGATCTTAATCTGAACTGAAGCAACTTTTTAATGATGCCGAAAGGGGGAAGATTATACTATTAACATTTTATGACCTAAATATGCTAACTTGGTTCAATCTTAGTGTTGGTATTCATTTTTAGGCTATGAGTTGTGTGCAACATGTTACATGGAGGCTTGAAAGAACATGGGTTTGTCATCATCAAAAAGGGAAATTTGTTGCATTAGCAATGACATTGTATGTTTTAATAATTGACCAAGCAAATAAATAAGGCAAATGAATCAAGTCTAGTAACATGTTCCATCTCAGAAATAGAGCAAGACAAGGGCAAATGAACCAAGTCATCAGACTCAGATGCAAGATAAGGTGAATGAACCAAGTGTCTGGACCAGGTCCATGAAAGTGTTTCATTTTAGAGTTCAGACATGCAATATACACTTGAGTGGAACTGGTCTATAAAAGTGTTCCATGACAAACAACACGGGGAAGCAATATGTGTGATTCAGAGGGTCCTAATGCAGACAAAGTTGAATGAATTAGGTCCAAGAACATGTTTTAGCTCAGAGTCCTACTGCGAGTAGGAGTTGAATGAACCAGGTACATGAACCCGATCCAAATACATGTTCCAACTGAGAGTCCTACCGCGAGTAGGATTTGCGACTTAAAAGTTAGTACTTGGCAGACAAGCTATATAATTTCTTGCCATACATAGAAGATACGCTTCATACTCCTACAAGGATAGTAAAGCCACGTGACACACAAGAATCCTAAGTCAACATAAACACTAACTCTAAACATGGGCCTCATCGTGTAGGGTTTTGTGTTAGCCGACTTGTTGCGCATCAAAAGCTATATAAAGACCAAGTCATCTATTGAAGAAGTTTGTGCACTCACAAAGAGAGAAATCAGACTATTGAGAGAAACTAATCAATGTCATATTGAATGTTTTGATTCTAGAAGTGCAACCTAATACAAGAACAAGATTGAAGAACTTGATTAATAAAGTTTATATTTTACAGTTCTTAAGTCTAGGTTTGTGTATTATGATTATTTATCATCTTTCTTAGAAGCTACTATTATAGGTATAAACGCGAGTCAAATTCAGCTTCAAGTTGAGGGCAACTTGAAGTGGGCTCATTAGTCTAGAGAGATTAGTGAGATAGAAATTAGAGTTTAGCTCCTAGGTTACAGAGTTTGTAACTTTGAATTTGCAAAGGCTCATGATTTTAGTGAAGTTTTAGAGAAATCCTAAAGAGGTGTAGGTTGTGGTTTTTCACCCTTTGTGAGTCGGGTGGTTTTTATGTAAAAATTATTGTGTCTTTACTTTCATGTTCTTTACTATTC
Organism: Anisodus acutangulus; assembly: GCA_029783415.1. NCBI lineage: Eukaryota > Viridiplantae > Streptophyta > Magnoliopsida > Solanales > Solanaceae > Anisodus > Anisodus acutangulus. Next base: position 52,344,646 of record CM056497.1, read on the forward strand.
TGCAAACACTAGCTTGGAATAGGTAGAGTAACGTGGTCTATCCTATAGGCAAAAATTAGGTATCACTTAGGATAGATATTTGGTCGTTCAAAACATCACAGTTGCTACATCAGAATTTTTCTGAAGATATTGTGGATTAAATTGATGTAAACATTCATGTAAAAACACTTAAGAGGCATTGGGATAGGTCATGGTGGATGGCTACTAGTACATGTGATTTTACTGTGAGTAGTGCATGGAATATTATCAGGAATAAAGATCATCCTCAACATCTATACATGAATATTTGGAATAAAGGAGTACCATTCAAAATCTCTTTCTTTTTATGGAGATTGTGGAAACTTATAGTGCCAACAGATGATCAATTATGGAATATGGGGTTTCAGTGGTCTCAATGTGTTGGTGCTGCAGCATAAGTCAATAAGAAACAATTCAACATTTGCTTCTTACTAGTAGCTTTGCCACATCAGTTTGGAAGACATTCATGGCAGCAGGGCTCAATGTACACATGGTAAATATTCATCAGGTTGTAACAACATGGTGGGAAGTAAAAGTTTGTGCAAAGCTGAAGCCTTTATTTAACGCAGTACCAACATTCATCATATGGAAACTATGGAAGAGGAGAAACAATCAGAAGTATGGTAAAAAGTGTCTTTTAATAACGTGGTACATGAAGTAAATAATACTCGTTTTTACATTGCAAGAGTGACATATCCTTGGATGAAAGATATATCATACATCTTGATGTAAAAATTCCCGTGATCTTAAGGTTCCGATTCGATCCTCAAGGTGATAAGCTCGGAGTTCCAAAGATGGTTGATCATCCAATGATAATATGCTTAAAATGGCAGGGAAAATAGAGTGGGATTGGAGTTGTCACGTGAAGATCTAGAAAATAAGTTTCTATTCGGCCTTTGTATGTAGGTCTTGACCGAAGACCATGTTGTTTTCTTTTAGCTTGTCTTTATTTCTTAGATTAGCTTTTAGCTCTTATTAGGACATAATAAAACCATGTAATAACCCTTAGCTTGCTTTAGGACACAATCAATAAGATGAGAATGCCGAGGAAGGTGACATGGCCGAAAGTGCCAAGATGGCACAAACAAGAGGTGACTTGGCCGACAAGGTGGAAAAGACAAAAAGCTTCCAAGAAGACCATTTAGGAACAAGTCAAGCTCGGCCTAGGGGACATGAAGAGGTGGCTGAGAACCACTACTTGGTGCAAGGAATGGAAGCTTTCAAACTAGTTCCAAGAAGATGAAGTCTTGAGAAGCCAAATCCATCCACTCTGCTACTTGGATGCCACAAAGAGGTGTGAAGGAGTTTGAGTTCAACTTTGTCTCCCAGAAAAGCCAAACCCTTTTCCATTGTCTTCTCTATGGTCGAGAACCAACTTGGCCCCCAAGCCAATCCACACCCGTCCCTACTTGTTCATACTCGGCCGAGAGGTTGAGACTTGTTTTATCTTCTAGAAAGGTCCCTATGCTACTATAAATAGGACCCTTAGGATGTTGTAAATAGACATGTTGAATATTGAGTAAATATAATTTTGAGTGTTTTCAACTTGTGTGTTGATTACATCAATCGGTCCTTGTGTGGGCCTTGGTTCTTGTGTGAGCCAACCCCTTAGTGAAAGTTGAAGCTAGGACTTGTGTGACCTAGTTAAACCCAAGCTAAGGTCCCTTCGGTGTAAGTCTTGGTTAGGACTTGTGTGACCTAATCAAAACTCAAGCTTAAGGAACCCCTTGGTTGCAAGCAAACGTTGGAACTTGTGTGATCCAACCTAGCCTAAGCTTTGGGTCTATCTCTAAGGTTTCCCGACCACCCTTACTTGGCTTGTTCACGGGCTTGTACTTAGCAGTCCCGGACTAGACCTTGTTGAATTGGTCACCTTCGTCTTGGTGTCGACTCGGGCTGTAAAACCCCGTGTCTCTATCCTTGACATATCGACCACACTTCACTTAATCCATAACAACCGAACCAACACTTAACAATCAACCATCCTTCACTCGAGCTTGCATCTTGCAACTCGTGTTCAATCCTTATCCAACCCACTATATACTAACCATCCTCAACCCCCACAGTACTTCACAAACATCCCCTCCAAAGGTTGTTAACCGAAATGACCCATAACTACACATCCAATCCCGACAACCACAAACAGTCCGCATAAACCATCATACTGAGAACCTCACTGTTTCGGATCATTTCTGAGGCCGTGCTACCACCAAACCACCAAGTCCCGAACATCATCCTGACCCTCAACACACCCGTAACTACTCCACAAAACGCCTAAGTCCATTTCCAAGCACAACTACCCTAAACAACCACCAAACACCACCCTATCTGGTCAACCCGAGAACCCCATCTTTGGCATCCAAATTCGGGTCAACCCGAATATCACCAACACCCGACCCACTTACCAAACATCACCTCTTCTTACTTGCATCACATCTGGCCCGATATGATTCAGTACATGGAGAAGTATAAGCCAATTATGGTAACACAGATAGTATCATGAAAATGTGCTTATGAAAATGGTACAAATGCAATACTGATGGTTCTTCCTCTGATATTGTAAATTGATTCAATATCAATAAATAAGGTATTAGAAGGGATTTGGAAATCAACTTGGGTTATTGTGGGAGAAGTGGACAGGATCAAGAAAATGATGGACTGTTTCAATGTGATACTACAACACATATACAGAGAAGGAAACACCATGACAGATTATGTAACTAACATAGCTTTTGATTTTGTAGGTGAAGTTGAGTTCAAAAATTTTCAAAATTTCCAAGTGCAGGAAGAAGGATTATCAACTTGGACAAAACTCATATTCCTAACCTTAGAATCAGAACTATGCACAAAAGAGAAGCAAATGGATAACAGTGGAATGATGTACTGTATGTGTTAATGCATAACCTGCTATTATAAAATTTGTAATGTGTGGTATTAGCATTGCTCATTCTATTAAAAATTATTCAATACATGGTTATCATGACACATATAGTATAATAACAGTCAAATTGATACATCATCAAGGAACAAGAAGCAACAAGAACTTGCTATGATCATTTGATTTGCTAACTGAAACTAGTTTGTGATTTCCTGGAGGATTACTCTACATGGCTTAATAATCAGGTACATGGTGAGAGCTTGAGGTGCTATAATATGATATTGGCCAAAGGAAACAGCAAACAGAAAGCAAGGCAGCAGATCAAGATCATATGTTATAGTAGTAGTTGTTGGACAATATTACTGACCTTAGAGCTTTGCATTTCCTTTCATTTCTTTTGCTTTCCTGTTTGTACATATTTTTGGATTCTTAATAAGTAACCACTACTAAGTGCAAGACTATCTATAAGCTTGTTGTTGGGTTTACAAAGGATTGCAAGAAACGGAAATTACAAGTAACTGCTTAAGTAAGAATTGAAATTACAATTCAACTAGAAACTGAAAATTACAATATAACAATAAACTGAAATTACAATATTTGTTGAACAAGAAGACCGGAAACTGCTTTGATTTTGCTGAGTCGAGTGTGACACTCTGTCCTTAAGACAATATTGCCCCGTATGTATCCTTTATACGTTTCGGACAATTCGTCTCCCAAGATAAAACAGCAATGGAACAATTGAGCAAAGGAAACTCAAAAGCTACCGTGAAGAATATTGAATAACGAAATGATGCTTGGAAGATTAGGAAGAAACTGCTTTGCTTTGCTTTCTGCTTTGTGTATTTTCGTGTATATGAAAATGTGCCTCAACAATGGTATGAGGGGTGTTTATATAGGAGGAAGAGGGACTGGTTTGATCGCCTCCATGTGACCATTATTGGCCAAATAATGACCATTATGGAGGTAGTAAAGCCACCAAATAAATGGAGAAAATTGCCAGCGGATTGACCATTATTGGAGGTGTAATTCAGCCAAAATAAATGGTGAATTGAGTCTTTGACGTTTACGTGCAGGCCGTCAAAATTACGACTTTCAAAATTTCGGGGACCAAAGCGTACATCTTGAAACTTCAGGGGACCAAAGCTGTACATCTTGAAACTTGAGGATCAAAGCGCACATCTGAAAGAGTTCTGGTCCAAACTGTATTTCAAACTTCGGGATCAAACCTATTTCGGCAAAGTTTTCGGCCCAAAGATAATATCGAAGGCCCACAAATTTCACGACCCACGACCCACGACCCGTGACCCGTGACCCGTGACCCGAGAACCCGGAACCCGGAACCCGGAACCTAAATCGGACCGGACGGGCTGGCGGCGGCGGCGCGCGTGTGGTCTTTCCTCGAACCGAAGCACATCTAGGTCCTCCCTCCTTTAAACACATGGAATACCCCTTGGAGTCCCAAACCCCAAACACATTTCGAGTCTTATATACACAACAATTCTTTCTTCCTCTACCGATGAGGGAGAATTGAACACAACACCACACTTTCCATGCTTCAAACACCTCACTTCGTGAACCAATATCTCTTTCATTTCTCAATGAAATTTGACAATTCTTGGCCCTACGGTTATCTACGTACTTAGTACATCATGCATGTGTGAAGAACCGGATTCTCCAACATACGTAACACTAGTTTTTAAGCCGTTAAAGTTGGTCGGTCGCAACTCCCGCCAAAGGCTAATTTCCAACAATCCCCTCTTGAAAGAGATTTTGGCGCACTCACATGGTGTCTTTTCATTTCCAGCAATATTTCAGCGGACCGATGTTGCATAAGGAGAGGTAGCATCAGCTTTGAACCTTCCATAGTTGAATACCATCGGACTTACTTACTGCGCGGTGAACGTGATGTCTTGAACCGTCAGTGTTTAGTGTAAGCCAAGTCAATGGTACCAACACAACAAATTCCCTTACTCTTTTCTTCGTAATGTTTTGTCCATTTTGGCCATGGACAACGTCTTGGATTCTTAAGTGCGTTCATTTTGAGGCGGCCCGTCCTCGCACTTAAATAGGTGGTCTCCTACAAGGTATCCTGCTATACCCCACTTCACAAGTGTTAGGAACCATTAAAAGTTTTCCAAGAACCTAACCTTAACTGTTGAGGATCATTACAGGTTTTGAAAACTTAACCTTTATTCATACTGCAGATAGCACTTAAAGTCTATCGCGGGAACGGCTGTGGATTTGGTGTTTCTTTTCAGAAATCACTATCCGAAGTGCTCATACTTCCACCGAAGCGATCAACTGAACCTTTACAACTTAGTTTTCCCATTGAACCAAATTACTGGGATCTCCAGTTAGTAAGGTTGGGTTACCGCTGTATTAGTCCTTATATTTTGGGTTTTAAGCCCATTCCCCTAGACAGGCAAGCCATCTGATCTTTGGGTAAGCCCTTTGTCAAAGTGCGCTATATTATCCTTAGACTTGATGTAATCAATGGATATTATACCCGTGGTGATCGGTTGCCTAACGATCTTATGCCTCCGTCGAATATGGCGAGACTTGCCGTTGTACATAGCATTCGCGTTCTTCCTAGAGCCGATCGACCGTCGCAGTGGATCATTACCGAAGGCACGGGTTTGTTCAACACACGGAACATCCTCTAAGAAGTCATGAAGCCACTCGGCTTCTTCTCCTCGCTTTGTCTAAAGCGATAAACTCCGATTCCATTGTGGATCGGGCGATGCAAGTTTGCTTAGAGGATTTCCAAGACACGGCCCACCACCAATTGTAAATACATACCCACCGTGGACTTGGTGTTCTCTATATCGGATATCCGGTTTGCATCACTGTACCCCTCTAGGGCAATTTGGATATCTCGAATAGTGTAACCCGTAATTTAACGTGTATTTCGGTATTGTAATACCCGATTCAACGCCTTCCAGTGGTTATCACTCGGATTACAGGTGAACCTAGCCAACTTATTGACTGCGTAAGCAATATCGGTCAGTGCGGTTTGTTATATACATCAAACTACCGATCACTGCGCATATCGCTCTGGTATACAGTGCACCAAGATTTTTATCAAGCTTTTGATTTGTATCCATTTGTGACTTTATCGGTGAACTGTCTAACATCTCAAACTTTCTCAAAACATCCTCAATGTAGTGAGGCGAGATAAGACCCGGCCGTCAGGCGTCTTAGAGATTTTAATCCCTAAGATGACATCTGCGATACCTATATCCTTCATGTCGAAGCATTGTTTCAACATGTTCTTAGTCTCTAGGATTACCCTAGGATCGCTTCTGTGATTAACATGTCGTCTACATACGGGCATATCATAACAAGCAGTCGAGTTACCTTTCGTGTAAACACATTTATCACACTCATTAATGGCGAACCCCTTCGATAGTAGAGTACTATCAAATTTCTTGTGCCATTGCTTGGGGCTTGTTTCACCGTCTGAGAGATTTGATAAGCCGGCGGACTTTCTTCTCTTGCCGCTTGAACCACGTACCCCTCGGGTTGGTCCATATAGATTTCTTCTTCCAAATCGCCGTTTAGGAAGGTCGTCTTAACATCCATCTGGTGTATCTCAAGGTCACGCAAAGTCTGCGATCGCAATGAATACCGTATGGATGTCATCCGGATATCTGGGAGAGTATGTGTCAAAGTAGTCAAAGCCTTCTGTTTGCCGATAGCCCTTGACTACCAACCTGGCTTTGTACTTGTCTATAGACCCATCTGCTTTGTATTTCCGTTTGAGTATCCACTTACACCCCAACAGTTTATTTCCCGGAGGAAGATCAACCAACTCCCAAGTATGGTTATGCAGAATGGAGCTTATTTCACTCTCAATAGCTTCTTTCCAGAGCGGTGCTTCTGGAGTTGACAACGCCTTAGCAATTGTCCTTGGTTCATCATTAACCATATAAGCTACAAAGTCAGGACCGAAGGATTTATCCTTCCTGGCCCTTTTACTTCGCCTTAGATCCATCTCTGGAGTCTCCAAGTTCTGAGAATCTGAAACACTAGATTCCGGATGTTCAGCCACCTCGAGATTCGCTAGATCTGAACCATTCAAATCCGGGCAGTCAAGGACTCCCGATTCTTGAGAGCTTTGTGCATAACTTCGTTTGAGAGAGGTTATGTCTTTCTCCTTTCTAGGAAAGGTACTTTCAAAGAATAGAGCATTCCTTGATTCCATTATTGTACCCTGGTGGATATCTGGAATATCTGACTTATGCACTAAGAAGCGATAAGCCCTACTGTTATTTGCATATCCGATGAATATGCAATCTACAGTCTTAGGCCCAATCTTGACCTGCTTTGGCTTGGGTACTTCAACTTTTGCCAAACAACCCCACACCTTAAAGTATTTGTAGGTGGGTTTCTTTTCCTTCCATGATTCATATGGAGTTTTGTCCTTACCCTTATGTGGGACTCTGTTAAGAATCATATTAGCGGTAAGGACGGCTTCTCCCCACATGTTTTGGGGAAGACCGGAATTGATAAGCAAGGCATTCATCATTTCCTTTAATGTGCGATTCTTACGTTCCGCCACACCGTTTGATTGAGGTGAGTATGGAGCCGTCGTTTGATGAATAATGCCTTCTTGGGCACAGTATTCCTCAAAAGGCGCTACATATTCTCCCCCTCTATCGCTACGAATGGATTTAATCCGTAGGCTAAGTTGATTCTCAACTTCTGCTTTGTAACGTCGAAACGCTTCAAAGGCTTCATCCTTACTTTTCAACAAGTAAAGGTAACAATACCTTGTGCTATCATCTATAAATGTCACAAAGTACTTGTTCCCCCCTCTAGTTTGTGCAAACTTCAAATCACATATATCTGTGTGAATAAGTTCTAGAAGAGCGGTATTTCTTTCGACAGATCGAAAAGGAAGCTTAGTAAGTTTTGCCTCTACGCACACCTCACACTTATGTTGAGGGTTTACGTTGATAGACGGCAACAACTCCATCTTTACCAGCCTTTGAATAGACTTGTAGTTAACGTGTCCTAATCTATGATGCCATAAATTAGAAGACTCAAGCAAATAAGAAGAAGGTTCAACTTTATTTCCTTGGCCTTATCTGAGACATGGCATTCACTTTGACGAGGCCTTCCCAGACGAAGCCCCCTCCCACAAATGTGCCATTTTTAGTGAGTACAAATTTATTTGATTCAAACACTAGCCTAAAACCAAAGATTAACCAATAAAGGTCCAGAAACTAGATTTCTTCTAATCTCTGGGACGTGCATCACTTCCTTCAGAGTGAGTTCCTTGCCGGAAGTCATCTTCAGGACCACCTTTCCAACCCCTAGCACGTCCGAGGAAGCGTTGTTGCCCATGAACAACTTCTTGTCGGAGACCGGTGTATGCGTGGAGAAGGCATCTTTGTTGGAACAGATGTGTCTTGTTGCACCTGTGTCCACCCACCACTGCATCGGATTCTCAACCAAGTTAGCTTCTAGCACCACGGCCGAGAGATCCTCAATCATGTCATCCAGGAGCGTGTCCTTGACGACGTTAGTTTGAGCCTTGCCTTTCGACTTGGCTTTCTGTTGTTGCTCAGTCTTGAGCTTGCGGCATTCCTTGATCCTATGACAAGGTTTCCCACAGTGATGACAGTTACCTCACGAGCGTCTCCATTGCGGGGGCTTTCTTTGTCTTTGTGGACGTTTTGCTTGTTGCTTGTTTTCCCTTTGGCCTCAGCCAGATTTGCCTTTGCCTCAGCATGTTGTCTACCCTTTGGCAATGTCTTCTTATTATCTTCCTGGATTTGCAGTTTGATAACAAGCTCTTCAAAGGTCATTTCCTTTGTCTTGAGTTTCAAGTAACTCATAAACTCATTCCACGAAGGAGGTAACTTCTCAATCAGCGATGCAACCAAAAACTGCTCGTTTGGCTTTAGTCCTTCCAAATTCAGGTGATGTAAAATCATTTGGAATTCCTGGACTTGGGACATCATCGTTTCTTTGTCCACCATTTGGAATTTTAGAAATTTCCCAACGATGAACTTCTTAGTACCCGCATCTTGTGCGTTGTACTTCTTTGCGATTTTCCCATCTCTTTGGCGGTGCCAGCGGTGCAATAGACCGTGTAGAGAGGGTGCATAGCGATTCAAGATATAGTTCTTGCACATGAAATCGCTATGATTCCACGCATCACGAACCATCTTCATGCCGTTAACGACATGGATACCAAGACCCCATTCACCCGCTTCAAAGAAAGTAAGAGTCCATTTCATCTCCGACTTGTGGAGGATCTTCCGTAAGGAACCGGCCATGCCCATAATCATTAAATAGAACGGCATCTTTTCTTTGCCATCTTTTAAATTCGATCCCATGAACTTTTCGAGGCGATCATGGTGGTGTGAAGAAGAGGAGCTCCAACGGTCGGGAAAGCGGCGGTGTTCGCCTTGAGCGATAGCAGCGGCAGCGGTGAAAAGCGGTGGGGTTCTTGCCTTGGCGATGGCGGCGATGGGGAAGGCAGCAACGTTGCCTCGAGAGGCAGCAGCAGTGGCAGCAACATCGGTCATATTTCCAGCCATGTTATTGCAGTTACCATAAGCAAAATATTGTCTTAAGTTGTTGGGTTACAAAGGATTGCAAGAAACGGAAATTACAAGTAACTGCTTAAGTAAGAATTGAAATTACAATTCAACTAGAAACTGAAAATTACAATATAACAATAAACTGAAATTACAATATTTGTTGAACAAGAAGACCGGAAACTGCTTTGATTTTGCTGAGTCGAGTGTGGCACTCTGTCCTTAAGACAATATTGCCCCGTATGTATCCTTTATACGTTCCGAACAATTCGTCTCCCAAGATAAAACAGCAATGGAACAATTGAGCAAAGGAAACTCAAAAGCTACCGTGAAGAATATTGAATAACGAAATGATGCTTGGAAGATTAGGAAGAAACTGCTTTGCTTTGCTTTCTGCTTTGTGTATTTTCGTGTATATGAAAATGTGCCTCAACAATGGTGTAAGGGGTGTTTATATAGGAGGAAGAGGGACTGTTTGACTGCCTCCATAACAGCCATTATTGGCCAAATAATGACCATTATGGAGGTAGTAAAGCCACCAAATAAATGGAGAAAATTGCCAACGGATTGGCCATTATTGGAGGTGTAATTCAGCCAAAATAAATGGCTGAATTGAGTGCTGGACGTTTCTGTTTTGGACCGTCAAAATTCTGACTTTCTGAAAACTTCAGGGACCAAACTGTACATCTTGAAACTTCAGGGACCAAACTGTACATCTTGAAACTTCAGGGATCAAACTGCACATCTGAAAGAGTTTTGGTCCAAACTGTACTTCTGGCAAAGTTTTCTGGCCCAAAAAGATAATATCAGAAGGCATGACCGCGGCCGTGAACCGAGCAGGGCCGGACCGGCGAGCTGGCAGCGGCGTGTGGTCTTTCCTCGAACCGAAGCACATCTAGGTCCTCCCTCCTTTAAACACATGGGATACCCCTTGGGGTCCCAAACCCCAAACACATTTCGAGTCTTATATACACAACAATTTTTTCTTCCTCTACCGATGAGGGAGAATTGAACACAACACCACACTTTCCATGCTTCAAACACCTCACTTCGTGAACCAATATCTCTTTCATTTCTCAATGAAATTTGACGATTCTTGGCCCTACGGTTATCTACGTACTTAGTACATCATGCATGTGTGAAGAACCGGATTCTCCAACATACGTAACACTAGTGTTTAAGCCGTTAAAGTTGGTCGGTCGCAACTCCCGTCAAAGGCTAATTTCCAACACTTGTTACTAAGATCATAGTGAATAGGATCAAACTTTACCTTCTTGAGATCATTGCCAATCCAAGAAAGTTTTCTGTATAACAAAAGAGTCTTTGACAATGAAAGGCAACATGTCACTCACTTTAGAAAAATGCAAGGCAAAAACTCAAACATGATTCTTATGATTTACCTTGAGAAAGATTTTGATAGACTAGAGTGGGCCTTCCTAATTATTAATTAGGAAGTTCAACTTCCCCCCTAACCTCTCCAAACTCATATGTCCTACATTAGCACTAGTTCAATGTCCATTCTTATTAATGAGGGGAAAACTAGGTCCTTCAGTCCATCTAAAGGTATTAGACATGATGATCATATATCACCTTATATCTTCACAAAGTGCATGAAGATGTTGTCCTGAACTATTGATACGGGGGTAAGAACTAAGAACTAGACTCATATCAATGTTAGTAGAACTGGTCCTAAACTTTCCCACTTGTTTTTTGCTGATGACTTAACCTTGTTTTCCAGAACCAGTGGGAAGAACTATAATACCATTTAGAGAATCCTCCTTGACTTCAACACTAATTTTGGGCAAAAAGTTAACCTACCAAAATCTAAAGTCCTCTTCTCTGTCATTTGCAAAGAAGATGATGCTAATGCCCTTTCCACTAATTTACATCAAGTCGAGCACCGTTTTTGGAGAATTCTTGGGATTTTCTATCTTTCACAAAAAGCATGTCAATAGTGATTTTAAACTTATTATTGATCACATGAATGTTAAATTGGCTGGATGAAAAATTAAGTTATTGAACATGACTAGTCACACAATCCTGACCAAAACCTCTCTTAGCAGCATCTCCAATCATGTGATGCAATACATCAAATTGCCCAGCAAGATTATTGAGATTATCAACAGAATTCAAAGAAAGTTTGTCTGCAGAACCTCCTCACCAATGGCAACGAGCACCTGAACAATATGTCCTTTAAACTATCATGAACTTAATCTATACTATTAAAAACACTTTAATCCACGCAGACAGTTATGAAGAAAACAAACTTATTTGAGGCCTAACTATTTACAAAGACTGCCTACCACCTCCTGGACTGTGAGTCGAGGAAGCTCAGGAACTCTGATAACAATAACTATAATTGGTTGGAAACTTAAGATCTTTACCAATATCAAAACCTTTATTTAGTTACTCTTTCATGGTAGACTGCCTATAAACCACCACCTCTACAGCATATGCCTCAACATTAACCCTATATGTCAAATACTGTCGAGAGGATATCCCTAACATTTTCTTCAATTGGAGTAATTTTAAAAGATTCTGACATGAACTTACTCTCAAGAGAACTAATGGGAAGTGCCTACCCTTGACCTAATAACTAGCTTGAAACCTGAGAGAATACTAGGGACAAGAAATTCAGCATTGTCATCTAGTGGGATAGCCTTATTCCTTTTGCTTTTGGCATAACTGGCTATGAAGAAACAAAAACCTTTCTAATAACAAGAAAGATCAGGTTTCAGTGGACAAACACCATCCCAAGAGCCACTCAGTACCACCTTGTCATTGAAAGAAGCAATCTCATCCCAAGCGCTGCCATCATCAACATAAAATGGGACCCCAACAAAAGGAAGATTCAAGCTTAACACGGATGGTTCCTCCCGTGGAAACCCATGCATAGGAGGACTGGGGATGGAGGTTATTAGTGTTGAATTATGGAGCCTAATTCATCGCCGATACTATGAATATACTATGCAGAGTGTGAAACGCCAATCACTCAGAGTGTGTAATGACATGAGCGGTCAGTTCGATGTGGGGGGTTGGAAGGGGGTGGTAAACTCCTCTCGGGGCGCCCCTGAAATTTTTTATAATGTAAGGTTATTTAGTGAAGGTTATTTTGGAAATTTCGAGCTTGTATTATGTTCGCCCTAGTTTTCACTATATATAGACGGATGTCGTTTTCTTTCTTGAGGTAGAGCAAGATAGAAAGAGAGAATTGTAAAATCAAACTCTCTATTTGATTATAGTAAAATCTGCAGCGCCAAAGTGGACGTAACTTTCGTATTGAGAGTGAACCACTATAAATCTGTGTGTTATTTGTTCATGCTTATTTACATTAGGTAGGATTTGAGACTCAAATCCTAACAATTAGGAATAATATATGGGATTGGGTTGTAGGATACATTAAAGGGCCTGCAAATTGCTACCGACGGAAATCTGTGTCAGGTAAAAATAACAATTGATTCAACAGAGTAATTAATATGATTCAGCATGGACACCCAATTATCTTTGAATGCAAAAGCTGGAGCTTTAGCCTTCAAGCACACACACAAATAGCAGAATACATGGGCAGATCTGTTGGCTAAGGAGTAGGCTAAACTGAAGTTTTTTGATAGAACTAGAATTTTGATAGTTCCTCCAATGTTTGGATCCGAAGTTGTTTAGACAGACATACTACTTTTACTAGAACTGTTTTGGACTGTAATAGTAACAAGGTAGGCAGCTACTAGGTATGCCCACAAACAATATTTTGTTATCTTGAAAAATATTTTACATACGCTTCCATGCTTGTTGCGCAGTTGAATCCGGTTCCAAAATGGTGTGCAAAATATCGTTTGAGATAGTGTCATAAATCCATTGAAGGACTATAGCATCCAAGCGAGACCATAATGCCACATCGGTGTTTTTCTCCGTGGCATTGGGTTCAAGAGGAATAATATGATCTATGACTTGGTATGCTCGGCAATGTATTTTGAATAACTCCGCCCAAGAAGAATATTGCCCTTTTCCATCTCAATAATAATTGGAATAAAATTCTTGATGTTGTTTACGGCAAGAGCATGATGAAATTTGTTTTGGTCGGCCATTGTTTCCCTAGAGAAGAAGGGAAACCGAAAAGAAAGTATGGTTTTGGCAAAGAAAGAAACCGAAAACAATATGTTTCGGCTAGGGGAGGGGGTGGCGGAACCCTAATTAGGGTTTGAGTAAGAAGGAGGCCGAAAAAGAAAAAGGTTTTGTCTTAGGGTTTTGGCTAAAAATGGTAGGGTTTCAGCTTAGGGGGGTTTGGCCGAGTAGGATAAGGGTTTGGGGGTTAATTTTTTGCTCTTTATACCATGAAGAAAATGTTTTCCATAGTTTATTTCATTCCAAGAATACAACATATGTACATCTATACAAGAATCAATCTAGGCTACTATTAAGGTAGACTATCCTAAGAATATGCTAATTATAATTACAACCTAATTATATAATGTTTGATTTGATTTGATGGAAATAATAATGGATTATTTCCATAATATCTAACATGTTACCCAAGATCATTGGATTACTTTGTAGCTTACTAGTTACTACTCGAGATGCTAGAACTAATTTAGTTTCGATGAGAGTAGTATATTAGGTTTCAGTGTTACGACTTTGAGTGTTAATTATGTTGTTGGCTTGTAGTCGTTTCCATCACCCCGGGTTTAAAGCAAAAAAATAATATTTTATTATTTTTTAACTTAATAAATAAAATATATTTTACACATATATTATTCGGTACAATTCAGTATTTTTTTGATTAATTTTTATGAAATAAAAAATCTACCTAATTATTCAATACGATTATAATTTATATTAAAACTGTCAGTTTTATTAAGAGAACCCTAAAGATATTCAGTATGATTTGTTTCGGTGGTTAAGTCGGTTTTCAAAAATCCCTTGACACCCCTACCTGCTAGTATATGTGAGAAATGCAGATACCCATTTTGTTTTCTGCATAGTCAATTTTATAATAAATACAAATGGAAAAACCACACATATCATGTGGTTATTCGTCACGCATTTAAAACCAATTTACTTAAGAATACTGTAAATTTCATTCTACCAGAATGAGGAAACAAGTAATTGAACTAAGATGACAGTATGTAAGTAATAGTTTTGAAAAAATCAATGTCCATGAAATGATGTCAGAACTCCACTTTAGTCATCAAAGGAGATAATTCAACTTCATGTCACTTCACATCAGCTTTCTCCCCTTTCGAATTCTCGAACCTGATCATAGAAAAGATTCTCTTTAAGCGATTCTTTCTCCTTCAGTTTTACCTCACAGTTTTCAGCAACCGCCTTCTTAATCCTTTTCTTATTATTTCCGTGCTGAAGAGGACATCTATCCGGTGATTAGCCCAATCTTCAGTACTTTCAAAACCAGCACACACATGCATTTGATTCGCAAGTCAAGGTGGTTCTGCAGAACACGTTCTTTCAACACCAATTCATTCTTGAAAGAGATTATACAACCATCAACCTCATAAGCGAAGGCTAACCTAGCTCTTCGCTTGGATAGTTTAGAGAGTTTGGAACTCATCTTGAAGAGATGGAAAGTTGAAAACCCTAGCCTCAAATCTCTCTCTATCGCAGCAGAAGTGTAAGGAAATTATTGTTGTCTTCTTTAATTGTCCAATTTTTACTTTTTTTATCGTCCATAGGTTCAAGAACCTCTTTTTTCTGATACAATGGGGTCTTCGTTCATGTTGTTGCCGCCGGTGTCGGGGTATTTCTACGTTCTACTCTGGCTCAAAACTTGACAGGAGTTGAGAGACACTTTGCCACAAAAAAATCAAATAATCACCTGGATCTATTTTCATGAAGTGTCCCTAGGCCTTACTCTCACAATAATTTTATTACATAACTATGGGTCACAAGTTTGATGTTCGACGCGAAATTATGATCAAAGAGTTCTTACTCAAGGGTAAAACCGCTAAAGCATCTGCTTTAGACTCCCAACAGTCATAGGCCCCAAAAAATATTGTTATTATTAAAAAGAAATTTACTACATTCCTAATAATACATATAGTAATTTTCTAGTGATTATAAAAGACTTTTGCTGAAGAATTAAATTAATTTTGACTTGAGATATTGAAATAAAAATTTGATAGTATAGAAGAATATTTAATTCATTCCTATGTCATTGTACGGGGAAATTATATATTTTTATATCAAAAAGACTTGAAAGTGATATTTAATTCTACATAATATATGATTTTTTTAATTATCATAAATAATTTTAAAAAAAAATTGAGTGAACAAATTACATTGAGTTTATATCTCTCATTAATTAGTACATATACTTACTTTATTGGATCTGATTTTTCCTTCTTCTCATACATTCATTCTCATTTTTTTTATTTATGACGATTTTATATATTGTTTTAAACTCATTTTCTTAATCATTTGTTTTTATTTGTCCATGAAAAGAAATAATTGAATGAACTAATCAAGCTTTGCATCTAAAAAGGTTAAAAGGGTGAGTTTCTAAAAATATACATGAACTTTATTAAAAATATTTATTACATCTTATTAATTTTGGCTTTAAACTAATGATTGTATTGCTTTGCCCCTGTACATAATCATGATAAATTAACATTGTTAAGCTTTTTTCAAACAATATATATCCAATTTGTTGGTGGGTCAAAATGACCATAATATAAGGGGGGGGGGGGGGGGGAGATTTTAGCTTTTAATCTTTTTGAGAGAGTAGCATGCATAGTGAGGTTAGGGCTATAATTTCCTTTTAAAATCTGTTTTATCTTTTTCAGATTTTGAATTGCGAAAATCATGTTTAGCTATAAAATTTTGGAATTCACCTTGAAATTGAATTTCGGAATTTGAAAAACACCAAAAAGTTGTTTTCATTTTTTTTCACTTCAAATCACTCATAAAATTGAAAAACAACTCTAATTTGTATTCATGGCTAAACATAATTCTAATTTTCAAATAATATTTTTAGCTTTGAAAACAAAAAACTACTTTTTTCAAATTTTATAACCAAACGGGCCCTACCTTGGGAACCTTGTCAATTGTGGATAGGCTTGCCAAATGGGGAATTAATACTCCCTCCGTTCCATATTAGTTAGCCACATTACTATAAATATTCGTTCCAAGAATACTTGTCCATTTATAAAATCAAGATAGAATTGATAAAGTTTTTTCTACTTTGCCCTTAACATCAATTGTTTTTTAAAATAATTAATATTGATTAGAGTGCAATTAATTAGAGAGAGATAAGGATAATATAGTAAAAATATACTTTTATTTATGAGTTCTTAAAGAGCGTGTAAAAAAAAAAGTGGACAAGTACCATGGGACGGAGGGAGTATTTCTAAGGAATGTGTCTTGTGTCGTGCTAGTAAGAAGGAAACACTGCAGCACCTACTGTTGGCTTGTTCGTACTCCAAGCAACTATTGTAGACCTGACTGCACTGGTTTGGCATAGCTAGGCATGTGGTGAGTGGCATACTGAAGTGCAATGGGTTGTCCAACACGTGAGGGGCAACAAACCAGAGTTTCAGATACTAGGATGTATGTTTGCAGATGCAGTTTTATCATATATGGACTCTGAGGAATGCTAGAAGATTCCAAAACAAGATCCAAGGAAGCAGATAGATGATCAGAGATATTATTATACGGCTGCATATCTTTGGCCAGAAGTTCCACGAATGGAAACCAATATTAGATAGATTGAATAGTTTTTCAGTATAGTTTTGACTTATTTTCACTTTCCAAAGTGAAGAACGCGCGGACACCTATCATTTTCCACCTGGTAGGCGAATCCGTCCCTTACAGATTCATCCAATAACATAATTAAATAATAAGAGCAATAGAAGTCTGAAGACAAAGATATATGATAATGCGTAGAAACGAGTCTCATATGTGTCCTTCTCAGGCTGACCAAAGAACTCCGGAGGCTTCATGTTTGAAAAGTGCTCTTAAATCTTCCGCTCGTCGTGAGTCATAGTTGTGCCACCAATAGGTTGGCGACCGAACTTTGGAGCATGAACCTCATATATATGTTGCGCTGACATCGCCACAGGCTGAATACCAGGCGTACTAAACTCAGGGATATGAGTCTACCCCCTCTTGCACGGGTCTGAGAACCACCCTGAGTAGTAGGATGTACACGTGTCTGAGCAAAACCATCTAGAACACTCAACAATCGGACCAGCGTGTCCTGAAGGACTGGTGTAGCAATAAATCTAGGATGATCCTGGGCTGGTCCCACCTTATCCTCTATCATATCATCATGAGGCTCAATAGAGGGCTCTGAGAACTCTGACCTAGCACGTGCCTAACAGGCTTTCTGTGCTCTGCCACTAGCTGGTGATGGTGCTTTGGCTCTACCCCAATCCCGAGCATGTGCTCTGCCACGTCCACAAATGGCAAGTGTCGGAGCTTGTGCCTCCTCTCTCGCCACATCGGCAGGAGTCCTCACCATCTGTGAGATAATAGAAACAAAGGTCAGATACCAATTTGATTCAACTTAGTACGAAATGAATGAAGAAAGTGAAATTTTCTAAATGTCACATAGCCTTTCGAAGATAAGTACGGACGTCTCCACGAGACTCTACTAGACATTGCGCTTGTATTTAAGACTGTTTAACATAGGGCTTTGATTCCAACTTTGTCACGACCCCTTTTTCAGAAATGGTGGCGGCCTTACATAATCCCACTAGTAGGCAAACTACTTCCAAAATCATTCGCAAGATATGATATAAACAAAAGTAGAAGAAAATAAATACTAAAATCTATGTCTCATAAAATATCGCAGAAGAAAATGATAGTCTGAAACATTCGATAACACCCCGAAGTGATGTAGTCTGGTCATACAAGAGCACTAATCAAAGCAATACAAGTCTGAGTAAAAGAGCATGTATACCAAAATTGAATACATAGTATGAATATGTCTCTCAAGTACGAATAAAAGACAATAAATAGAGATGAACACCCAAGGGTACGCTGGAGATATCATCCTCACCCTGAATGTCGGATATCAACTACTCGAACTCAGCCATGTGGTGTTGTAGAGATGGAAGGTACTGAATCTGCATCTAAAAAGAATGCAACAAGTGTAGCATGAGTACACAACGTACCTCTATAGACATTATAGGCCGACAACGACGGAAGATACATAATCAGAGATAAATACCAAGTTGACACCAAATAATCCTATACTAGCAGTTCACTAACCAAATATATCATGTAGCCAACATGTTGTTCTTAGAGTCCATCAACATATATCAAGTATCATGTAGCATGAATAATTCTTTTAACTTCACACTCCAACCAAGTTGTTCAATGTCAATCAATAACAATTTCCAATCACAATTATCAAAGTTAAGCATGAGTATGTATGATATGAATGCAATTCATATGCAAGGCCTTTCTCACCCCTGGTATATAGTACGTCAAGGTTTAGTTATGACCCGTACACCCATGGGAGACCTGCGAATGTCATATACCGCTCGTAGCCAGCTGAAATTCCACACACGAATCTGACTAGAGCACATGACTCATTTGTCGAGTCTCAATCATGTTGCATGCATGCAACTCCTCTCCCCGCGTATCAATATTATCTCAAGTGCCAAAATCTCATATTACACTCATTTTTCGGTCTCTTAGACCACAACATATCCATACCACTCTCACATCAAGTCACAGAACTATGAGTATATGTATGCAATGATAACACAAGACAAGATATCATGATATAATGAGTTGATATCAAGTATAGGGATGATGTACACATGCTTTCAAAAGTTCAACAACACATAGGCGAATCCAAGTTAGATTAGGATATCAATCGAAAGCATGTGTGATGAGAAAACAAACAATAGCAAACATAGAGACAAACCCACATATGGCGACAAGCCCAAATAATCAACAATCGGAACCAGCATAACGTTGATTCCCCAAAATCCCATCATCACAATTCAACATCGGTACCCACTCAGACATTCATCACAACCGACTTAGTGAGACCCCCAAATACGTTCAATACCCCTCAATATTTATAACTAATTACGTACTTCTATCGGAGTCTCAAAAAGCTAAACCGTAAACTACCTCAAAGTTGAGCGGGAGCGCTACCAAATCAAGCCTCGAAGACATCATTGCCATTACTTCTTGCCTCGTGATACTCAAAGTCTAATCACGCGTATTACACAGTTAATAATAAGCTTAACACAACAAAAGCAAGACTTTAAGTACCCATCCCGTGCCTACATCACCAAAACTTTTTAATACACAAAATCCAAGATTACATACTAGATAATCATATCCTTAAATCAATTAAAAATATTTTCACATTTGATCCCTCAATTGGACAATAGTAAAAAAACCAAATTTGAAACCTTAGAAATTTCCCTCAATTGAAAATATGCTTTTATAACCAAATTAAGACTTACAACATGATAATCTAACATAATCCAATCCTAATTCATGATATTAATATTATTTAATCCATAAACCCTCATTAAAATCAACCATATAACTCTCGTAATCTCTCAATATGCATAACTCATCTTTCCCAACTTACATAATATGCTAAACAATCATTAAAAGAACTTATAATCATAACTTAATCCATAAAAGGGAAAGAATCTATTACCTCAAGGTTAGAAATGCTCTTAAAGCTCTGAAAATACCCTTATGCGGCGTTGGTTTCAAAGTTTGCTATTTGGGGAAAGAAAACCTGACCTAAACAATATGTATAGGCCACCAGAACATTGTTTCCGCCCTAGCGGAATTGACTCCATTGGAGCAGACCCGCAGCGGCAGAAAAGGTTTTGTTGGGGCGAGAATTACTTGACACTTTACCCCTCGCCATGATAGACCCGAATCCGCTGTGGCGGAAATCCCCTAGTCCCCATTTTCCATTTTGGCGAGCCAACCTCTGGCCTAGGCGGACCCACTGGAGGGGATGATGCCGTTGCGGCGGACACCAGACACCAACAGTGAAATAAGGCCAAACACCACCATCCAACACCCGAAACACTCCCGGAACCTCTCGAGCACAAACAAAACATGCTTGTCTATGGTAAATAATGCTTCGAACTCGCTCGTACCCTCATATTTCACAAATAATCGAGCCAAGACATACTTTTCTAAAGAATCGTTCGGGACAAAACTAAAATCCAAACTTTACAAATAAAGTCACAAAATACACCTGATTACCTCGAAAAGCAAACTAATGGCTCGACTAAGTCATAAATGACCATCCGGAACTTCAGGAAGCAACGGAACCCGAAAACGAACTCATCTAGCCAAAAGTCAACTTTGAGTCAAACTAACCAACTTTAAATTTCTAATTTTGATTTTTGATCTGCAACTCATATAAATAAACCTCGGGATTCGTGTCACCTATCCCCGCGCATCTCAAACCCCACAAAAAGTTTATGAGAAAGGTCAAATAAGCAAATAATGGCATTTAGCTAAAAACGACCAGACATGTCGTTACACGATATGACAACTAAGTGCAAATCTAATATCAAACACTAGGAAGCAAGCCAATAAATCACAAAGAGACAACATGCCCACAAATCAGTCAAACAATACCAAACCTAAGTAATCCATCCCAACTTCATACCCGAAGGCGTAACATACTTTCTCCAACAATAATTAACTCTACATATACTTCAACCGAAGTCTAACATAAGGTAAGCCGCAACCTACCTAGATGTCGAGTGGAAGTCATAAATGGTCACATTTGAGCCTTGCCTTCCCAAGGATCTCGATAGTACTTGAAGTCTAGACATTATTGAGATCTACGTTAGAAAAGGAAACTAACAATACCCATATCACTTAAGACTGTTCTTTGAACCCAAACCAAATATGGAAAAAAGGAAAAACAGGCCCACAAGGGTAAAACTGTCATTTTGAAAGTGAAATATGCAATTCATCGTTCCAGGAGTTCAATTCTACTAATCAATTGCTAAGATAAATCAAGGTTATGCCAATTTCTAGATTCAAGTGAAACCCCCCAATTTGGGTATGAACCCTAATTTTTCTTAATCAAATTCATCAACATAAATGGAATATTCAAGCCTATCAACTATGACATCATCAAATTCTACGGTTATATTAGTCAAATTCTCCAACAATTTCCATTTAGAAAGACTAGAACCTTTTTTTATGAAATTATCATCAAATCCCAACTTTTCTCTTTGATTCTAATAGATTTCTAGCATGAATTCAATCTTAGGAAGGTTAAATTAATGAATACTAGGTTGGGATACCTACCACAAGAGAGAATCAGCCAAGAAGTCTTCAATTTGCCCCAAAACGCTTAAGAAGTAATGAAAGAAGTGATGGGGAGTTTAGGGTTTTATTATAGCATTTAATGAATTTGGCAAGCATCATCCTCGTCAGAAGTGATCGCACTGGCCATGGCTCAAGGCCGCAACTCCACAGGAACTCAACACTCCACCGTGGCGGTTGGCTATCCTCTACGGCAGACTCCTCATCCACTGGGGCACAGTGACGCCCACCCCATCGAGTAACAACAGATATCGGCATATATCAGTTTTTCACAATTAAACTCCGAAATCCAACAATCACCCGAGACCTCTCCGACACAAATCAGATATGCACACACACATTAAAACACGCTACAGACTCACTCGTGATCTCGGAATTCTCATTGAAGGTCTATTTAGTCGAGTCAACCCCCAACGGCCTAAAACCAACTTTCCAACCAATAGTCAAAACACCCCGGAGGGCCTCGGGAACCGAACCAACTATCCCACCAAGTCATAAACGATCCTTTGGGCCTCATGAAATCGATAGAATTTCGAAAAGGTACATTTACTCAAAAGTCCACTATCGGTCAGCCGTTTTTCACTTTAAGGCTCTACCTCACATAAGTCAACTTAAAACTATCCCGACTACCTCGGAAACCGGGTCATCCGTCCCCGCGGGTCCAAATCATACTAACAAGACTCGAGGAAAGGTCAACGAAGGTAGATGGGTCAAAATCGCAATATAACGATCAAACGAATCGTTACACTTATACTGCTACATGATGAGGTTTGAACTGACCCTTCCTAGAAGCCTGCTGTATGAGAACTACATATAGCTTAGCATAACTCCAATTTTGATTTGCGTAATGGTTATTTTATGAGAATTAGCTTTTGAGTCCAAAAGAGCTAATGGTTATTTTTGCGTAATGGTTATATTGTCCATTTTGGTTGAACGAAAATTTTCTCTTTTAACCAGAATAAAAAAGCATGCATAGTGGGGCTAGGGCTATAATTCCCTTTTTCCTTTTATTTTCCAAATTTTTTATTTGGGGTTAGGGCGTACGAAATATTTTTGAAACCAAAAATAGTACTTTTATTTGGAAAAAAATGGCGCCGTCTTCCAGTGAGCAATGACGTCAAGCAGGGGTACACCCCCACATGATTCATGACACATTTTCACACAACGTTAGATTTTGCAATTACCAAGGGACCCCCACACGAGCAAAACATATAATTTTACATATTCCATCATTCTTGATTTTCCTTTATTTCTCAAGAAAAAATAAACTACACACATATAACCCCCATCAAATATCAAATCAAATCCAACCCTTTCTTGATTTTTCCTTACCCTTTTTGTTGTTTGGTTAGTTTTGGATTGTGGGTGTTTGTTTTCTTTATTTTTTCCTTACCCTTTTTGTTGTTAGGTTTATTTTGGACTGTGGGTGTTTGTTTTCTTGATTTTTTCCTTACCCTTTTGGTTTGTTGGTTTGTTTGTATTTTGGGTGTTCATTTTCTTGATATTTTCCTTACCCTTTTTGTTTCTTGGTTTGTTTTGGATTGTGGGTGTTTGTTTTCTTGATTTGAGATGGCACAAAATGAGCAGCAACAGCGTAATCAGCAGGGGAGAATAGAACCAGCTGTTCTTGATGATATAATTAACAGGTTATTGGAGTTTAGGAATGCAAGAACTGTTAGGCAGGTTCAGATTTCTGAAAGTGAGATCCGTTCCCTTTGTAGTGCTTCAAGGGAAATCTTCCTTCAACAACCTAATCTCCTTGAACTTGAAGCCCCCATCAAGATCTGTGGTAAAAATCCTTTTTTCCCATCTCTTTGTGTTTTTTTATGACCTAGAAATCCGTCTCCACTTAAATACCAGGCTTAGTTTGCATGGAGTGTATAGGCAAATATGATATTTATATGATTTGTTTATATTGTTGACCACAAATAGGTTGAGATTGTTGATATATTGATTTCTGATCTTATCATGTTTTTAAGGCATAAAGAATTTAGCTGTTGATATATTTTGTCAATTATCATAAAAACTACGTTGCTCTGACTTTCCAAAAGTGTTGGTAGTGTATTTTTGGAGGATCCGACACGGTGGGACAACATATTTTATGGAGAGTGAGCAACATAACATGAAAATGACAACTTTTCTTATAAATTTGGAAATTAATCTGATCCCTGATTTGGAAGGGATGGGTGGGTGAGGTTTTTTCAGGTTAGGGTAAAATGTAAATTTGTTTGGTCTAGTTTGTATATTCCTCGAACTGAAATTAGTTGCAGTCAGGTATATGAATCCAAAGTTGGATTATGCACAACTTGCTCACTCGTCTTAAATAGCATGTATTGTATACTGTAAAATGTAAAGTTGCTTGTTCTAATATATCCAACTACAACAATTATGTTTCAATCCTAAATTAGTTGGATTCAGCTATATGAATCCTCTATATTTATTCTGCGCTATTTCCACCCGTTTCATTCCGGTACTCATAAAGGACAAATTAGGCTTCTTTATATTTTCTACTGAAAAACAGATGTCTACTGCTCTAGTTTATCAAGTAGTAAAATGTTTTATGCATCTTTTTAAAGTTTGATTATGCGCATCTTGCTCACTTGTCTTATATAGCATGTACCGGGTAGGGTAACATGTAGAGTTGTTTTTTCTAATATATCCAACAACAACAACTATGCTTCAATTCCAAATTAGGTGGGGTCATCTATATAAATCCTCATATCTATTCTGCTCCATTTGGACCCTTTTCATTCCGGAATTTGTCTTTTAAGGCAAACTAGGGCTTCTCAATGTTTTCTACTGAAATACAAATCTCTACTTTGTCTAGTTTATCTAAGATGTTTTATGGAGCTTCTTTAAGCTTGATTGTGCACTTGCCCACTCATTTTACATTTTGAGTTGATTGCCTTATGTGCACTCGTGGTATATGTGGATAGTTGGTTTCATATTTTTTTTATCTTAATGTAAAATGTAGAATATTGACATGTAGGGTGAGGAGTTGAATTCCCTTCGTTTTAATTTGTTTGTCTTAGTTTGACTGGGCATGGAGTTTAAGAAATTAAAGGAGACTTTTGAATCTTGTGGTCTTAAACTTAAGATATGTATACTGCACCAAAATGCCCTTTAATCTTGTGGTTTTAAACATGCCAGGTTGGATGTTGAAATTAAAGAGTTGCCAAATTTGGAAAGTGACATTTTTTTTCTGAACATACTAAAAAGGAAAGGAAGACAAACTGGGTATGTTGTTGTTGTTGCAAGACAAATAAATTAAAACATGGGTGTATGTGCTTTTGGATGGTATTACCTTGGATAAAGCATATTGCCTTCTGCTGATGCTTGTTTTCTGCATACACACTGCCCTAAACTTTTGTTCAAGCTGAAGTAATGGTATGATAACTGGGATGGTTCTTGTACTTTGTCTCTATACCAGCATGGTACTGCGCTACTATTAATAAATTCACCATTATTCATTAAAAAAAAGGATAACCAGCATGGTTCTTTCTACGAGAGGGTTATAAATCGCTGTACTGGTTAGATTTCGGAAATAGGGCTACTGATATTTAGAAAAGGGAGAGGAGATATAAATTCTTTTGTTGTCATCGTAATTGCCTTGTCTCTCTTGAATACAGTGAAACTTTAATGGTGTACATCATATCTTTATTTTCTCTGCCGTATATAGTCATTGCAATGTACTGTGATTCCTTTGAAATATTTATCGTCATTATTATCTTATATCATGATGTCAGTTTCTTTTATGATAGGTTGCTTTTTCCAATTAATAAGATTTTACTTTCATTTTCTTGTATTAAAACAGTATTGGACTGATAAATCTGTCTCCTTTCCGCTCTCTTTGTTTTTTGGTCTGGATTCTAGGTGACATCCATGGCCAGTATGGTGATCTTTTGAGGCTTTTTGAATACGGAGGATTTCCTCCTGAGGCTAATTATTTGTTTTTAGGGGACTATGTGGACCGCGGCAAACAGAGTTTGGAAACAATATGCCTTCTACTTGCATACAAAATTAAATACCCTGAGAACTTCTTTCTCTTGAGAGGAAATCATGAATGTGCTTCTATTAATCGGATTTATGGATTCTATGATGAATGTAAGCGCCGATTCAACGTGAAGCTATGGAAATGCTTCACTGAATGTTTCAATTATCTTCCCGTTGCTGCTCTCATAGATGAGAAAATACTCTGCATGCATGGTGGTCTTTCTCCGGATCTAACAAATTTAGATCAGATAAGAAATTTACCTCGTCCAACTGATGTTCCAGATTCTGGTTTGCTGTGTGATTTACTTTGGTCAGATCCTAGCCGGGAAGTTAAAGGTTGGGGAATGAATGATAGGGGAGTTTCATATACTTTTGGTCCTGATAAGGTCGCTGAATTCTTGATGCAACATGATATGGACCTTGTTTGTCGTGCCCACCAGGTATTTATATGATTGTTTTTGGGATAATTACATTTTTGGTCCGCTCAACATAATAATAGCTAGCAAATGTATTGGTTTTGTATACTAAGTATAAATATACACATTGTATACACAAAATATACCTAATCAGTGTATATGTTTTGTATATTTTGGCTAGCGCACGTAATTAATCTCAGCCGATGGGCCAAAAATGAAAAAAACCCTTTTTTGTCTTTCCTTTATGTTTTTCTCGTAGTCACCAGAATATTTTCAACCTAGGTTGTTGAAGATGGCTATGAATTTTTTGCTGAAAGGCAGCTAGTGACGATATTTTCGGCCCCAAACTACTGTGGTGAATTTGATAATGCTGGTGCAATGATGAGTGTTGATGAAAGTTTAATGTGCTCATTCCAGATACTGAAGCCAACAGATAGAAAGCCTCGGTTTTTATGAGGCAAAAATCGATAGCTTGTATCTATGCGCTCGCCGAGCACCTAAGGTTAGCAGCTTGATGCAAATCTTATTTCCATTATATATGCAACACTTATGCTATATGGGGCGGGGTGGATGAAATGGAGGCTCGCATCTGGAGTCTCGTGCGACAAAAAGGTGCCACCAAAACTTAAAAGACAAGTTCTCTAGGGCGGTGGTTAGACCGACTATGTTATATGGGGTGGAGTGTTGGCCAGTTAAGACTTCGCACATCTAAAAGATGAAAGTTGCGGAGATGAGGATGCTGAGATGGATGTGTGGTCATACAAGGAGAGATATGATTAGAAATGATGATATCCGAGACAGAGTGAGAGTGGCCTCGGTGGAGGATAAGATGTAGGAAGCGACGTTGAGATGGTTCGGGCATGTGCAGAGGAGAGACACAAATGCCCAGTGTGAAAGTGTGAGAGGTTGGCTATGGACGGGTTTAGGAGGGGTAGAGGTAGGCCGAAGAAGTATTGGGGAGAAGTGATTAGACGGGATATGATGCAGGTGCAACTTACTGAGGACATGACCTTAGATAGGGGGTTGTAGAGGACACAGATTATGGTAGAAGGGTAGTAGGTAGTCGGGCGTAGTCTTACTTACGCTCATAAAATGATAGTTGTAGTGCTATTACTGTAGGTCCGATTAGCCTATCACACTTATTGGCGCAATATTGCTTTATAGTACCCTGTAGTTTGATTTCTGCTGCTATGTGTTCCCTAGTGTATTTTGTTTATATTATTTATCTGCGTTAGCTACTGCTTTCTTTTGTCAGAATGCGCTACCATGGCGTATTCAATTTTGTTATCAGCATGTTCATACTGCTTTAATTTCTTGTCTGGGTCTGATCGTTTCTCTTACTTTGCTTGCTTTTCTTGTGATTATACTTTATTTTGAGCCGAGGGTCTCCTGGAAACAATCGCTCTACCTACCAAGGTAGAGGTAAGGTCTGCGTACACTCTACCTACCAAGGTAGAGGTAAGGTCTGCGTACACTCTACCCTCTCCAGACCCCACGATGTGAGACTTCACTGTCTATGTTGTTGTATGCATCACTTATGTTGTTTCCGTGATAGAATAGCAACCCATCTTAGAGATGTCTCATTTCCGTCATTGGTTGATTTCATGATATAGAGTGAAAATGTCTCTACTTTGTCATTTTCCTACTCCCAATATATAATCACTTTCAAGGTGTAAATTTGTACATTACTTTCATTTCCCATTCCGTTTAATTTACTTTGTTCATTTAGTTTGTCCCACAAGGGCTGAATGATTTCGTCCAATGGAAAAGATGCAATCTTTTAAAAGTCAAGCAAACATTTAATGTTATTGTTTCACGTTATCTTGAATTTTGTTTATCATTCTAACCATTTCATGCCGAGGGTCTCTCGAAAACCGCCGCTCTACCTACCAAGGTAGAGGTAAGGTCTGCGTACACTCTACCCTCCTCAGACCCCACGTTGTGGGATTTCACTGGGTATGTTGTTGTTGTTGTATTCTAACTATTTCATGCCTTTCAAATATTGTTTTATACATATAACCAAGCCTAAATACAAAATCAAATTCAAACATTACCAATCAAGGTAGGTCCTTTGATATGGTACATCCGTACCTCTCCACCAAGACCAATAAAAAGTCATTAGATGGTTCACTTCTAGTTTGATTTCCCTTCTCACTTTTCCCGAAATTTCCACCTTTCCTCTCCATGATCTCATATCTTTCTTCCGGAAAAGAGTATCGTGTTATGTGGTTCAGCTACTTTTTATCCTCTTCTCAAGTTCAATGTTCCAAAGAAAAATGGTGGGGTAAATAAAGTTAGTTGCAATTATATTTGACACAATCATTTTGTTGATCCTATATAAATATGTGTATTCTGATAAAATGATGATCTTAACTGTTAAATTACCAAGATGCTCTTTGAGGCGATGATTCTTGTAGGATATCTTATATGAACAATCAATTTTTTTTCTTCTTTTCCTTTTAGGGTACGAAGTTAATGGCCACATAAAATGATTTTGATGGAAACAACTTTCATTTATTTGCTGCTGGCTTTTACTTGTTTATTTATTTGATTTTCTCCCTTTATCAATTTCTGTTTGTATTTATTCCCCCCTTTCTTTTACTAAAACCTTGTTGTTTGTTTATTCTGAAAGGCTCCATCACTAAGGAATATTCTTTGCTACCTAACCTACTGATTTGAGAGTTTATATTTGAGCAACTGTTACCATAGGATCCAACTTTTGACATGAATTAAATTCTAAATCCGCCTTATGTTGTATTTTTCTTTTACTTCCATGCCCGTGAAGAAGTCATTAATAGTGGCATCTGACAATGGTTGTAACTTAGGGTGTGTTTGTATGAAGGAAAATGTTTTCTTAGAAAATATTTTTCCGTGTGGGGGTAGTGGGGATGAATTATGGGGGTAGGGGTGGGAGTAGAATGTGTTGGAGGGTGGGGAGGATACAATCAATGTGGAATGCCACTATGGAACTTGTTTTCCCTACTTTTACTAGGGAAGTCACTTTCCTTATTTTAAGGAACTTTTTTTATTTAGAGAAAATGTTGACCAACATGGAAAAATTGGAAAATGTTTTCCTCCATACAAAACACACCCTTAAAGAAAATTGAAGAATAAAAATAAGACTTTCAAAGAAAGCAAAAGGAGAGGGAAGGAAGGAAAAGGTAGATAATAGTCCTTAAACAACAACATACCCAGTGAAATCCCACACCGTGGGGTCTAGGAAGGGTAGAGTGTACACAGACCTCCACCTTGATAGGTAGAATGACTGTTTCCGGGAGACCTTCGGCTCAATACAAAGCATAATCACGAGCAAGACAATCAAAACAAAGCAAGAGTAAAGATTAAAGTAAGAGAAACGGTCAGACTCAGATAAGGAATTAAAGCAGTATAAAGTGCATTCGAACAAAAGGGAGCATTAGCTAACATAACTAAATAAGCTAAACAAAATACACTAAAGAACACATAGCATCAGAAATCAAACTACAGTGGATTATAAAGCAACAATGTGTCTATAAGTGTGATAGGCTAATCGGGCCTACAATACTAACACTACAACTATCAATCTGTAAGCATAAGTAGGACTACGCTCGAGTACCTACTACTTTTCTACCCTAATCCGTGTCCTCCACAACCCCCTATCTAAGGTCATGTCCTCAGTAAGTTGCACCTGCGTCATATCCCGTCTAATCACATCTCCCCAATACTTCTTCGGCCTACCTCTACCCCTCCTGAACCCGTCCATAGCCAACCTTTCACACCTCCGCACTTGGGCATCTGTGTCTCCTCTGCATATGCCCAAACTATTTCAACCTCGCTTCCCGCATCTTATCATGCACCGAGGTCACTCCCGCTTTCTCCCGAATATCATCATTTTTAATTCTATCTCTCCTTGTATTCCCCTTTATGCCCACACATCCATCTCAGCATCCTCATCTCCACAACTTTCATCTTTTGTACGTGCGAAGTTTTGACTGGCCAACACTCCGCCCCATACAACATAGTCGGTCTAACCACCACCCTATAGAACTTGCCTTTAAGTTTTGGTGGAACCTTTTTGTCGCACGAGACTCCAGATGCGAGCCTCCATTTCATCCACCTTGCCCTAATACGATGTGTGACATCATCATCAATCTCTCCATTCCCTTGAATAATAGACCCTTTGTACTTGAAGCTTTCTTTCTTTGAAATGACCTGAGTACCAATCCTTACCTACACGCCTGTCTCATGGTCGCTACCGTTGCTGAACTTGCACTCCAAATATTATGTCTCGATCCTACTCAACTTGAACCCTTTAGACTCCAGAGTCTGTCTCCAAACCTCCAACTTGGCGTTCACTCCGTTGCGAGTTTCATCAATCAGGACTATGCCGTCTGCGAATAACATACACCATGATACCTCTTCTTGGATTTGTCGCGTCAGTCTGTCCGTCACCAAGGCAAATAGGAATGGGCTAAGAGCTGATCCCTGGTGCAGCCCCATTATCACTGGGAAGTGCTCCGAGTCTCCTACTGTCCGTACTCTAGTCTTGACTCCATCATACATATCCTTGATTGCCCTAGTGTACGTCATATGTGCGCCTCTAACCTCCAAATATCTCCATAGAACCTCCCTAGGGACTTTGTCGTATGCCTTCTCGAGGTTAATGAAAATCATAAGTAAGTCTTTCTTCCTCTCTCTATACTGCTCTACCAACCTCCTAATAAGATGAATGTCTTCGGTAGTCGAACGCCCTGACATGAATCTAAACTGGTTCTCAAAATAGATACGCCTCTCCTCACCCTCGTCTCCACTACTCTTTCCCAAACTTTCATAGACTGGCTCAGCAGCTTGATACCCCTATAGTTGTTGCAACTCTGGATATATTTTTGTTTTTGTACAAGGGAATCATTCGAAAGCCGCCGTTTTCGCCGCCGTAACCGCTAGCTTTGCCTCCTTCCTCGCCATCTTATACAGTTCCCTATTCGTCCACTTCTCCACCTCATCTCTGCTTTCTTCCAATTTCACATACACTGATTTCTTCGCTTCCACCTTCTCTTGAACTTCACCATTCCACCACCAATCCCCTCGATGTCCACCACGATAACACCGCGAGACTCCTAGCACTTCTCTAGCTACCTCACGAATGCAACTGACCGTCCTGTCCACATACCGGTAGCATCCCCACTACTCACCCAAGCCCCCTTGGCCATCAGCCTCTCCCCCATCTCCTTTGCACTAGTCATGGTCAAACTCTCTCATTTGATTCTTAACCTGTCATCCACAACCCTCTTCTTCTTCTCCAACTTGATCTCCAAATCCATCACCAAAAGCTTATGTCGGGTTGTAAGATCCTCCTTCGGAATAACCTTACAGTCTTTACAAAGACCTTTGTCAACCTTCCCAAGGAGCAAAAAGTCTATTTCAGTCTTAGCCACCGAACTACGGAAAGTCACCAAGTGTTCCTCCATCTTCAGGA
Source organism: Anisodus acutangulus (assembly GCA_029783415.1). NCBI lineage: Eukaryota > Viridiplantae > Streptophyta > Magnoliopsida > Solanales > Solanaceae > Anisodus > Anisodus acutangulus. Next base: position 52,376,245 of record CM056497.1, read on the forward strand.
ATCTAGAATTGGCTATCACCATCCCACAAGCTCTAATGAACTCCAAAAGTGAGACACCTCCCCCATTCCTGACCCCGAGTCTAAATCCTCTATGCACGTCATCATAACCCCCTGGAAGTGATCCGATATGTCCATGGAATCTCCTCTTACTTCTCAGTGGGTGGTATACCTCCCATCACTTCGTCTAAATCCTCCCAAAAACGTCTCCTCCTCCTCGTCCAAGCCCGCGTGTGGCGCATAAGCACTAATAATGTTCATAGTGAACCTTCCAACTACCAACTTAATCGCCATCATCCTGTAATTGACCCTCCTCACCTCTACTACCTGATCCCTTAGTTCACTGTCTACCAAAATGCCTACCCCATTCCTATACTTCGACCTACCGGAAAATCATAGCTTATACCCGTCTACATCTTTAGCCTTGGGTCCTACCCATTTGGTCTCCAGGACACATGCTATATTAATCTTCCTCTTCTTAAGAATCTTAACTAGCTCTATGGCCTTCCCCGTTAAAGTCCCAATACTCCAAGACCTTATTCTCAACCTAGCATCTCCCTTACCCCACTTACCCCCTACCCCCTACCCCTTGCTCCCGTTCCCGACCGAGAACATGACCCTAATCTACCATCATTCACCAAAGCCACTAGAGCAAAGACACAAGAATACTAATCTAAAGTTAACGCTAACACACACGGGAAGCAATACTAGAGCACAAGTTAGCAAGAATCTAGAGGTAAGTCCGACTATTACAGATCCGAATGATAAAACAAAGGGCAACAAGAATACATGCAAGAATGTAAAGTCCAGATTCAATAAAACGCAACACGCAAAATTGAACGACACGGATAAGAACAAATATTAAGTACAAACAACTGGAGGTACCAACTCCAGGTTGATAAAACCTGTTCACACGCCGGAAATTGCTGTTCACGCATCGGAAAACACTGGTCACTGCCTAAAATCACTGTTCCTATCGGAAACCACTGTTCCCCGCCAGACGATGTCGTAGATCTAGTCATACCTGCAAAAAAAAAGGAGAGAGACCGCCGGAGGCTGCCTGATGCAGTGGCTGGCGGCGGCGTTGTTGACGTGGCGGAGCCGGCGAGCAAGTCTGTTTACACTTCTACCCAAATCAATATGCTTGATTTCGATGTAGCACAGAGCTTTCTTAGAACCTTGGTTGTTCGACGTCGCCGGAGACGCAACCAAACCCCTAACTGAAATTAAATCGTACACAATGACAAAGCAAATTTCAATACTTCTCTGCTCGTTGCTGCTATTGATTGCCACTGAAACTGGAAATATTTACCGATTTGCCAATGGAGCACAACGGAGGATCCAAGTTTCTGACGATCTAGACGACGTCGTTAACTATAAATAATAGTCCTTCTAGTTTTAAAAATACACATTATCTTGTGTTTAGATTCATTGAAGAAAGTTGAGCAATGATGATATTTTGTATTCTGTCATAATATGTAATTTGGTAGTTAGCCAATTCTAAATATGTTTTGAAGCTTTCCTTTCTTTACCCTTCTATTTTTCCCCTAAAATTGAACAAAATAAGCAAACTTGTCTTAATGATGAGGCTTTTTCTTCTCCTTTTAATAATAGACGGATCTATTATTAAAAGGAGAGGAAAAAGCCTCCTCATTAAGTGTAGTGGCTTATTCTATCTATTATTAAAAGGAGAGTAAAAAGTCTCCTCATTAAGCCAAGTGGCGGCATAAGAATAAGTCACTTGGCATTGCTCAAGACAAGGCTCCAAAGAATTAGTAGGAGATCTGTCTATTAGAATTCTTCTTTCATAGAAATTATGGATTTGGTAATATAATGATCTAAATTCTATAATTTTTAAATAATTTCCTAATTCCTAATTCTTTGGAGCCCTGCCTTGAGCAATGCCAAGTGGCTTATTCTTATGCCGCCACTTGGCTTAATGAGTAAGCTTTTCCTCTCTTTTTAATAATAGATATTCCATTCTCCGGAACAATGAGCCTAAATATCTAATTTCTTGCATTTAGGCATTGCAATCCCCTCTAATTTCACTCTTCCTATGTTGACTAAATTTGCAGTGCATATATTCAATTCTACTTAGTATATGCTTTTAGTCGAGTAGGGACTTGCTTTGTTATTGCCTTACAATCAGTTTAGAAAGCTGTATATACTCTTTTCTCTGATCCACTTTTCTTAGATATACATTACTCATCTTTCCCTTGTAAAGGGTGATTGAATAGTTAAGAAGATTAAACGGTGATTTAGAATAAAACTAAGCAGCAGCTTGCTCTACATCCTTAAACATTATTGGTGCAGATTTAGGCAGACTTAATTTATGGCAGCAGGGATCCCCCCTATTGCAGATCTATGACCCGAAGTGTCTTTATAAGAAGATAGTCCCTGAATGGGAACTTCTCCGTTAGGAAAAGAAGGCTAAAATAGTACTTGAGAGAGCTAAGTGGAAACTGAAGATTTGTTAGAGAAGATTCGCCTATTGCAGCATAGGAAATATATCATGGTGCTTATATTCAGAAATATGAATTGGAAAGGAAGTTAAATAAACTTGCTACTTAAACAATAGAAGATGGATAATAAATGGTACATTTGAATCTTGAATTTAATTCTACCATGCTATCCATCTTCTCAAAATATTAAGAGAAACAAAATTAGATAAGAAAAACAAGAAGCAAATGAGCAATGCAAGTGTGAAGAAATAGAAGGGAACTTGTTGACTTGATTAACCAAGATGTACGAGATAGGCTTCTTCTACTAATTAGACATGTATCTCTTGAATTTAGAGGTGGAAAATGGGCGAGTTGGGCTGAATTTGGGCGGGTCAAAATGAGCCGAGTTAATAAATGAGCGGATTATATGGGCGAGTTGGGCTGAATTTGGGCGGGTCAAAATGAGCCGAGTTAATAAATGAGCGGATTATTTACCCGCCCAAATGTTACTTGGCTGAAATGGGATAAAAAGCGGGTCAAAACCCAACTCGTCCAATTCTTACGAAGCTTTAATTGCCTTAATTTGTTCTTTTATAATTTTTCGTACGTAATAAAATTATTATTTTTCCTTATTATGGCTAGGTAATGAAAATAGTTGAAGTTAATGATTTAACTGTCTTTCTCTCCCCTCTCTCTAACTTACTTCCCCCAACGGTAACATCACCACCAGCTCCCACCCTGACGGTAAAACCCCAGTAGCGCCGCCCCGACCACTCACCGGCGGCGACGGCAAGACACCAACAGCAGCGCTTCGACCACCCACCTAGGGCGACGGAAAAACATTTTTTTACAAAATTTCATTTGTTTTTTGTTCTTTTTCTTGTTCTCCTAGATCTACGTAGGTACTCAATTTTTTTGGTGAAAACTCAAGTGAATAGTACTTCCGGTGCTGGTGAACGGTACCGTTGAATAGTACCGGCGACGACGGAAAAACATTGTTTTTTACAAAATTTCATCTGTTTTTTGTTCTTTTGTTCTTTTTCTTGTTCTTGTGTATTTTTTCTTCTAGATATACGCAGGTACTCGATTTTTTGGTGAAAACTCAAGTGAATAGTACTTTCGGTACCGGTGAACATGTTTGATTCAACTGGAGTTGGTACCTCCGGTTGCCCTATTCATTCTTTGTCATTAACATTGTTAAATTTTGCTGCTGCTTGTCTTTAGTTATAGCGTTCTTTGCGTAATGGTTTTACTTGCCTCCAGATTCTTGTTAACTTGTGCTTGCACTTTGAAGGGAGACCAAATGGGTAGGACCTAAGGCTAAGGATATAGACGTGTATAAGTTATGATTCTTTGTATAGGAATGAGATAGGCATTTTGGTAGACATCGAGTTAAGGGATCAGGTGGTAGAGGTGAGGAGGGTCAATGACAGGATGATGACGATTAAGTTGGTAGTTGGAAGGTTCGCTATGGACATTATTAGTGCTTATGCGTCGCATGCGGGCTTGGATAAGGAGAGGAGACGCTTTTGGGAGGATTTAAATGAAGTGGTGGGAGGTATACCACCCATTGAGAAGTTATTTGTAGGAGGGGATTTCAATGGTCATATCGGGTCACTTCTGGGGGTTATGACGACGTGCATGGTGGCTTTAGACTCAGGGATAGGAACAGGGGATACGTCTCACTTTTGGAGTTCGCTAGAGCTTGTGGGATGATGATAGCCAATTCGAGGTTCTTGAAGGAGGAACACTTGATGACTTTTCGTAGTTCGGTGGCTAAGACTCAGATAGACTTTTTGCTCCTTAGGAAGGTTGACAAAGGTCTTTGTAAAGACTGCAAGGTTATTCCGAAGGAGGATCTTACAACCCGACATAAGCTTTTGGTGATGGATTTAGAGATCAAGATGGAGAAGAAGAGGGTTGTGGATGACATGTTAAGAATCAAATGGGGGAGTTTGACCATGGCTAGTTCAAATGAGATGGGGGAGAGGTTGATGGCCAAGGGGGCTTGGAAGAGTAGGGATGCGATCGATATGTGGGAAAGGACGACCAGTTGCATTCGGGAGGTAGCTAGAGAATTGTTAGAGGCCTCGCGGGGTAACCGTGGTGGGCATCGAGGGGACTGGTGGTGGAATAGTAAAGTTCAAAAGAAGGTGAAAGCGAAGAAAGCGGCGTATGTGAAATTGGTAGAAAGTAAGGATGAGGTGGAGAGGTGGAGAAGTGGACGAATAGGGAACTGTATAAGATGATGAGGTTGTATAAGATGGTGAGGAAAGAGGCAAATCTAGCCGTTATAGCTGCGAAAATGATGGCTTTTGAACGCCGGTATGTGGAATTAGAGAAGAAATGCGGTGATAAGAAGTTGCACAGACTAGCCAAGGCAAGGGAGAGGAGGGCTCGCGACTTGGATCACGTGAGGTGCATCAAGGATGAGGACGGTAAAATACTGGTGGAGGAAGCACATATTAGGCGAAGGTGACATACTTACTTCCATAAACTCTTGAACGAAAAAGGAGATGGAACAAATTGTGTTGGGAGATCTGGAGCATTCTGTTAGGTACCGGGATTTTGGGTATTGTAGAATCATTAAGGTTGAGGAGGTTAAAGGTGCTGCTCGCAGGATGTGCAGGGGACGAGCGACCGAGCTTGATAAAATCCTAGTTGAATTTTGGAAGAGCGCAGGCAGGGCAGGTTTGGAGTGGTTGACTGAGTTGTTTAACGTCATTTTTAAGACGACAAGAATGCCCGAAGAATGAATGTGGAGTACAATGATTCTCTTGTACAAAAACAAAGGTGATATCCAGAGTTGCAACAACTATAGGGGTAGCAAGCTGCTGAGCTACACTATGAAAGTTTGGGAAAGGGTCATGGAGATGAGGATGAGGAGGGACGTGTCTATTTCCGAGAATTAGTTTGGATTCATGCTGGGGCGTTCGACTACTGAAGCCATTCATCTTATTAGGAGGTTGGTGGAGCAGTATAGGGAGAGGATGAGAGACTTACATATGGTTTTCATCGACTTTGAGAAGACATACGACAAAGTCCCTTTGGGGGTTCTATGGAGATGTTGGAGGTTAGATGTGTACATGTATGTATGATGGAGCCAAGATTTGGGTAGACAGTAGGAGGACTCGGAGCACTTCCTAATGATAATGGGGCTGCACCAGAGATCAACTTTTAGCCCATTCCTATTTGCCTTGGTGATGGACGGATTGACGCGACAAATTCAAGGGGAGGTACCATGGTGTATGTTATTCGCAGACGACATAGTCCTGATTGATGAGACTCGCAGTGGAGTGAATGCCAAACTGGAGGTTTGGAGACAGACTATGTTATTTAAAGGGTTCAGGTTGAGTAGTACCAATACAAAATATTTAGAGTGCAAGTTCAGCAACGCGAGCGACCCTGAGACATGCGTGGAGGTGAGGCTTGTTACTCAGGTTATTCCAAATAAATGAAGTTTTAAGTACATAAGGTCTATTATCCAAGGGAATAGAAAGATTGATGACGATGTCACATGTCGTATTGGGGCAGGGTGGATGAAATGGAGGTTCGCATATGGAGTCTTGTGCGACAAAAAGGTGCCACCTAAACTTAAATGCAAGCTCTATAGGGTGGTGGTTAGACCGACTATGTTGTATGGAACGGAGTGTTGGCCAGTCAAGACTTTGCACGTACAAAAGATGAAAGTTGCGGAGATGAGGATGCTGAGATGTATGTGTGGGCATACAAGGAGATATAGGATTAAGAATGAGGATATCCGGGACAAAGTAGGAGTGGCCTCGGTGAAGAATAAGATGCGGGAAGCGAGGTTGAGATGGTTCGGGCATGTGCAGAGTACAGACACAGATGCTCAGTGTGGAGGTGTGAGAGGTTGACTATGGACGAGTTCATGAGGGTTAGAGGTAGGCCGAAGAAGTATTGGGGAGAGGTTATTAGATGAGATATGACGCAGATGCAACTTACTGAGGACATAACCTTAGATAGGGGGTTGTGGATGACACAGATTAGGGTAGAGTGGTAGTAGATAGTCAAGCGTAGTCCTACTTACGCTTACAAAATGATAGTTGTATTGTTATTATTGTAGGCCCGACTAGCCTATCACACTTATAGGTGCAGTATTACTTTATAGTACCCTATAGTTTGCTTTCTGCTGCTATTGTTCTTTAGTGTACTTTGTTTATCTTATTTAGCTGTGTTAGCTAATGCTTCCTTTTGTTAGAATGTGCTACCATGGTGTATTTGATTATGTTATTCAGCATGCTCATACTACTTTAATTTCTTGTATGAGTCTGATCGTTTCTCTTGATTTGCTTTTTTTTATTGTGATTATGCTTTATCTTGAGCCGAGGGTCTCCCGGAAACAGTCGATCTACCTACCAATGTAGAGGTAAGGTCTGCGTACACTCTACCCTTCTTAGACCCCACGTTGTGGGATTTCACTGGGTATGTTGTTGTTGCCTTATTATGACTATATAACATATTAAATAAAAAAATATGTTTTTGAAAATATTTTGACAAGATTTCTCATGGATCAATTTGGGCTAGATATCAACCCAAATTAGAATGGATTGAAATGGGTTGAGCTAATAAATTGGCGTGTCAATCACCAGCCCAAACTTGAGCGGATTGGGTGGGTTATGATTTCACGGGCTAATTGTGCCACCTCCACTCTTGATATACCGACAATATGCTAAGAAAATGTACTTTGGACCGAGTTGAGGTTTGCCTAAGATCATACAAATAGATAATAATTTGTTGGTCATTCTAACACCCATCCCTATCTCCGTATGCCCAAGGTGGAACATTTCGTGCGTGGACAACATAATATGGTGGTCAACATTCGATAAACTAAGAATAAGACTGGTTCGCCTCTAATATCATGTGTAAAAAAATGAACAAGCTAGGTTAGCTCATGAAGTGTGGATTATCCAGGACTATAGAAGGAGACAACAATTCTCTCAACCAATATGGGATTATCTAACACCCTGGCATGCCTGTGTTAGACATTTGGACCATGAACAACTTAACATGGGGCTCAACAGTAGATCAAGAATAGGGTGGTTTTGGCTCGGTTAACATGTGAAAGGAAAATGAATAGTGGGTCTAACTCAACCGCAAAAGCCAAGTCATATGGTGAGGATTATTTAAGAGACATAGACCATATAAACATTATCGAGAAAAGATTAAGACCATATTAGAAGATAACACATTCGCTCAACCAATGTAGGAGTAACTAGGGAGTTGTGAAACATCTACATACCAAAGGTTTTGTGTAATAGCTGAAACTGTATCCCCCCCCCCCCCACCTTCGGTAGTCTATGTAATTAGATCCCAATTTGTCGGTTTAAATGGTCTTCATATTCATTGTCGACCACTGTTGCATCGAATATGAGGTACACCTTTATATTGAGATATAATGGTTCTCCTTTTCTGAAATTGTTTGTCTGTAGTTCTATCATCTGTTTAAGCAGTTCCATAATAGTCAGTTTTCGAGTGTTGTGTAAGTTGACTTCTGAAGTCAATAAAGGCTTTTTTCTTTGTTCAGATTTCCCCTTTTCGACCTTTTTTCTTTTTCTAGGGAGGTTGGTGACATCAGTCTCGTGAACTAGCAGCATCCAGTTTGCCAGTTATTTGTAATAACAAACCAGTGGGTCCATTTCCAATTTTTGCAAAATGTTGAATTATCTTATTTGACATTTGATATTGTCGTGTTTAATGTTAGTATATTTTGCTTCTGCTGTTCAAGTTATTCCCGAACAGTAAGCTTTTTTTCCCTACTTTTTTTGATAAGCGAGAAACCATTGAGAGCAGTGGTGCACGGTTCAAAATTCTGTGGATAGTGGACCTGCCCCGCTAGCCCTCTCAACTTAAATATCGGATGTTTTTTCTGTGCCGGAGTTTGAACTCGTGACATGTGTGTAACTCACACATCTCACATTGCGCTCTTACCGCTAGACCAAACCTTGGGGGAAATTTATTTTCTTTTTGCAAGGATGCAGAACAATTTTTTTTTTGCACAATTAAGGATGCAGATCTTGTTCTTTTTGGTAAATAAGGATGCAGATCTAGATCTTACTACCTGCAATAATCTTATGCTCCAATATTTTGCTTCCAACATATTTTCTTGTTTCTTATGGGCTGAGTGGTGAACATTCTGGAATTGACCATAGTGCTTGTATTGGTTGGTACACGCCAAAGATGATTGCTTAAATTGTATCTGAAAAGACATATGTAAGTTGGGGGTGGGGGTGTGTGTATTTTGGGATAAGTTATCTGAAAGGTTACTCCCTTTGTCCCAATTTATGTGACACCGGTTCCTTTTTAGTCAGTCACAGAAAGAATGACACCTTACTATATTTAGTAACAATTTAACTTTATACTTCTCATTTTACCTTAATAGGATGATTTATGGCCACACAAATATTTATGACTTATTTTGGACCGCAAGTTCAAAAGTCTTCCTTTCATTTTTAAACTCCGTGACCACTTGAACACATAAATTGGGACGGAGGAAGTATTTTTTTTCCATCACTTATGCTAAACTTCAGCTTTTGTGGCATTATGCATCTTGTATTGATGTTTGTTTTACTTCTGTTAGTCTTTAAGTTTATCTTGTATGCAGAAATTCTTATGGCTGGCAAAGAGCAGTTGAGGATGCAGACAGACTTCTGGGATGTACATCGTACGAGTATGTTTTAGAACGAAGAGGAGCTAGTGGTTGGTTAAAAAAAAAGCCTTCTCTTCTGAGCTGAAAATTCGAGGACCTAACTGTAGTTTCGAGGTGGCCTCAAGGCCACACACTCTTATTTTTTCATTTGTCTTTTTTATTTTATTTAATATCATGCAATTTATGAATTAAAACCGTGTAAATCGGTTTGTAAATTGCGGTGCAGATATGTAGATTGTTGATACTAAAAATTTGCTCTGTTGCAGCAACTTCCCTAATTGGATGGTAGTTTTTCTGTGAGTCTAATGGTTTGCTACTGGCTCTTGATGACTGTCTGGTGTTTGAAGTTTCCTCACTTTGAGATGAAAATAGAGATAATTAGAAAGAAATAGAAGATTGTTAGATTCTTTCTTCAGCTGGGGACGTAGTAATTCGGTATCTGTATTGGTGGGAGGTAGCACGTATAATCGAGCTGCATGTAAGATAGTTTAGACAATGCTGATAAAAAAGAGACGTATAGTAAAGAAAATTATGTTCTATTGATTAGTGGCTATCACCAAGTTTTTTTTATTAAATTTAAGCAAGAGGACTATGAGAGAGTGACCTCAGCCTACATAGAGACCAGGATTTGTCATACATGTGTAAGTTTTAAGCAGTAGTTAGTGATATTAAGCAGTAGAAATACCCTATTTATATAAGAGTTAATTAGGGTTGATTATTGTACCTTGTAAAATATTGCTTCGACTTAACATAATTGTTACTCCATTACTTGGTATTCATCTTTGGAAAACATTGAAAAACTGACAGAATCAATCGAATTGAATCATACTGAATCGATTTATAGTTTTTTTAAAATAAAACCATGAGTTTTTATTTAAGCTTATAATCGTCCCGAACAATTAGGGTGGTCTTTATAATTTATAAAAAAATTGAAAAAATCCCAATTAAACCGAACAACTTACATGTATAAAATATATTTTATATATTAATAAATATGTTAAATTTCATCTATAAAATACATTTTATACATTATGTTTTACATATAAAAAAGAAATTGGCCACTGAACGTTAGGCCTTTATTGGATTGGATTTAATTTCAAAACGACGCCCATTTACTTTTAGTAACCAAGCACTTAGTAGACGCTACTAGACGGTCAAATCTACTCTTGGCTGTAGAACAACGAAATGTATTTTCCGTGTATGCATTCGATTGAGACATTTTTAATCATGATATATTCTTATTAACGTGTATTACTAAATATGATTCATATATTTTATAATATTTAGTGTTGTATAATTATGGTAGATATATGATCCTATTGTATTAGGATTCCACGTTGTACACAATATATATATTTGTATTAATGAGAATGAACAAATTAAATACTTGATTATTTTTATTAAATGAATAGTTATATATACAAGTTACAATCTCCAAATATGGAAAATCCTATTCCTACTAAACTTCTAATATCCTAGTTCTACTTGTACAAGAATTCTACAATTATGGTAATTATACAACATAATTTACAACTTCTATTTATGGTACAAGACTAGTCAAAACCGTGTATATCATAGGAATATGCACGGTATTCTATCACACCTCCGCAGTCATAGAGGCCGGTTGTTGTACGCTGAGACTGTCCCTAAAATCTTCAAATAAAATCAAGGGAAGACTCTTCGTAAAGATGTCAGCAATTTGGTATCGCGAGGGCACATGTAAGACGTGTACTTTTCCATGAGCTACCTTTTCGCGAACAAAGTGAATATCCATCTCGATATGTTTAGTGTGTTGATGTTGGACCGGATTGCCAGAAAGATAAACTGCTTTAAAATTATCGCAGTAGACCAATGTAGCTTTCTGAATAGGAAAGTGTAGTTCTAACAAAAGATTATGCGACCAACATGATTCTGACACCACATTCGCCACGCCTCGATACTCGGCCTCTGCACTGGATCAGCTTGTCGTTTTGCAGACCATGAGACCAAATTATCCCCAAGAAACATACAATAACCAGAAGTTGAGCGTCTGGTATCAGGACAGCCACCCCAATCAAAATATGTATAAGACACAAGTGTAGAAACGGACATAGGATACAAATGCAAGCCATAATCAAGTGTGCCATGAATGTATTGTATAATGCGTTTGAGCGCATATGCTCAATACATGGATCATGCATAAACAAACACACATGTTGAACTGTATAAGTAATATCAGGTCTTGTGAAAGTAAGATACTAAAGTGTCCTTGCAAGGTTGCGATAGTGGGTGAGATCCTCGAACTTAGTGCCAGTTATAGCACTCAGCTTCGGGTTAGTATCAACCGGAGTAGAAGTAGATTTACACGATGACATACCAGCTCTTTCAATGATCTCAGCGGCATACTTCCTTTATGATAAAAATAGACCACCTGAATGACGAATGACAGCAACCCCCAAGAAATAATTCAAGGGCCCCAAGTCTTTCAAAGCAAATTCGAAACTGAGAAGTGTCATGATAGACTTGCGCATATTATCAGACGAAACAGTCAATATAATATCATCGAATACAATAAAATGTATGCCAGAGAATTACAACGACGATATATAAAGAGAGAATGATCAGACCGGCTGTGAGAAAAACCAATAGAAGATACATAATCTGCAAATCTTTTATACTAAGCCCGTGGGGCCTGCTTAAGTCCATACAAGGACTTCTTCAGCAAACATACATGATGAGGATGATTGGGATCTCGAAAACTCAAGGGCTGATGCATATAAACTGTCTCCTTAAGATCACCGTGTAAAAGGGTATTTTCACATCCAACTGATAAATGGGCCATGCTTTTTAGAGAGCCAAACTGAGAACAGTATGAATAGTAGTTGGTTTGACCACCGGACTAAACGTTTCACCACAATCCACGCCAACCTGTTGAGTTTTACCATCACCTACAAAACGGGTCTAATGTCTCTCAAAAAAACCGTCATAATTTTCTTTATGAGTAAAAATCCACATTGACCGAATATATTAACACCAGAAGGACGGGGCACCAACTCCTATGTCTTATTATTTTCAATAAGAGCATTATATTCGTCAGTCATAACCAATTTCCAATTCGGGTAATTTAATGCGGACATAGGGTTATGCGGGAGGGTAGATTTAAGGACATTAGAATTGAGATTAAAATGCCGTTTTGGTTTAAAAATACCCATTTGACTAAGAGTAACGGGCCCTTAACTAGAGGAGGAATTGGATGAATTTTGGGCAATGTGTGGAGCAGGGACGGTGGCGGCGGCGATGGGCTGTTGGCCCAACAATCGAACATGAGCGATGTGAGCTCGGGTGGGGGCTCTGGAACAATCTACCGAGATTAGTCTTGGGCCGTGTCATCGGCCTTCAGGCGAAAGCAGTGGTTGTGGTAGGCGTGGGCGGCGACGATGAACTCTTTGGCGTAGTTTGGTCACAGGATAAGTCGGAAAAATGGTGGATAATATATGGTGAGACCTCGTCATCTAAAAAATTATATGAACTCAGGACATGACTACTCACTTTAGTAGAAGGAAATTGGGTTTCATCAAAAATAATATGGTGACTAATTATGATTTTATTAGATGATAAATCAGAATATTTGTAACCACGATGATTAGACGGATAACCCAAAAACACACAAGTGGTAGAACGGGCCTGAAGTTTGTTAATTGTAGTTGACAGAAAAAGTGGATAGCATAAACACTCAAAGACCCTAAGATGAGAATACGAAGGATCCTTATTATACAGAACTTTAAGGCGAGATTTAGATGCTAATCATTTGGTAGGAAGTACGTTAAGGAGGTAAGTAGCCATTTATAGTGTATGATGCCAAAAAGAAGGGGTACAAAAGCATGGGCTAATAAAGTTTGAATAGTATTATTAATGGTACGGATTTTTCGTTCGACTTTCCCATTTTGTGAGGACGTATGAGGACAAGAAAAATGAAAAAACTATGCCATTAGCACCACAAAATTCTCAAAACATCCCATTATCATATTCCTTGCCATTATCACAATGAATACTTTTAATTTCCCATTCTAATTGGGTACGGATGAATGCTCTAAATTTTAAGAATGTGGAAAAAACATGAGACTTTTTCAATAAAGAAAAGGTCCACAAAAAATTAGAATAATCATCCAAAAATAGGATATAATAACGATGGCCCACAAAATGTAACACGGGGATGTCCATAAATCAATATGAATAATGTCAAACGATATCAAAGTACTAGAAGTAGAGACTACAAATGGTAATTTAACATGTTTCCCTAACGGACAAGAAGGACAAAATGGAGTACTACACGTACCCTTACAAGAAATAAAATTATTTTTATGCAAAGAAGAAATAATAGACGATCCCGGTTGACCCAAACGGGCATGCCACAAGGAAAGAGCAAGGGCGACAAAAGTAGACGGTATGGCTTGACTAGCGAAAGTGGTGGTATTTGTGATAGGATAAAGCTCTCCCCTACTATTGCATCTCATTAGAGGTATTCCCGTTTTGAAATCTTTCACAGAAAATCCAAAGAGATCAAAATTAATAGAAACCCAATTAATAGTGGTGAATTTTCGGACAAACACCAAATTTTTAATTAAGTTAGGGGCATGAAGGGTATTTTTCAAAACTAGAGGTAGATGTGGGGAAGATAAATTTGTATGTCCATAACCGCGAATTGGAATTGAATTGCCATTACCAATAATAATACCATGATTTATGCTTAAATTGAAATAAGACGAGATAGTACATTTGTCATACGTCATGTGAGAAGTAGCTCCGGTGTCCATATACCAATTCACGTCTGGAGGATTTAATCGAAGCGTATGCATTGTGGTCTCAATATTTGTCGGAGTTGGTGTGGGGCCCATTGCCTGGAACGCCTGCGGAGGCCGAGGCCCAAGCAAACCTACCTGAGCCCCGGCCTAGAAGTGAATCTTCTGCCAGTATTTGGAACCGAGAAACTGGGGCTGGCCTGTTGCTGGAATTGGGCCCAGTTACGTGGGTAAGGGTTGGGAGGAAAATAAGAACTGTTGGGCCAAGGCCACTGGCCCAGTTCACGACCAGGGGGGCCACTGCTGGGACCAGTTGGCCTGTGGCCCACTGCCCCGAGGCCCACTGTAGCTGCCATCATTGTTTCGGCCACCTCTGTTACCACCGCAATTGCCATCGCGGTTTTTGCCATTATTTTTACGATTTTGACCTTTTTTGCCATCACAGTTGTTGCGGTGTTGGCCAGAATTCTCGGAGAATGAGTGAGGGTCGTCTGACGTGGTCATCATGGTGATGAAATTTTCACTTGTAGCCGCCTTTTTAGCTAAGCCGACTTCTTCTAACGTGAGCATGGAACGTGCCTGATAAAAGTGGGGTAGAGGGTTACTTTGACGAAGTAGTGTGTCAACGCTGTTATAGGCCTCAGACAGGCCTAAAACCATTTGGAGAATAAGACGATCATTGGTAACTGGCACACCAACGTTGCGGAGTTGGTCTGCCAATTCCTTCAGCCTTTTACAATAGGCCGAAACGTTAGGAAAATCTACTATGTGAAAATTCCTGCTCGAGGGTGACATCATGGAAATTTTTGTTATCTTGGAATATATGACGCACCTTATTCCAAGTTTCCATTGCCTAATGCCGGGGTCAATAATCGTTTGAAGGAGGTCGGTAGAAATGGTGGAATAAATCCACTGGAGAACGGTAGCTCAAGTGTCCTCGATAACGTAGAATTTTCCTCGGGGTTAGGCACCTCATCTGTGCTAGGTGTCGAGGGAATTATGTGATGGAGGACTTGATGTGAGCGTGCGTGAAATTTGAATAATTTAGCCCATGTCGCGTATTGGACGTTTTCCATTTCAAGAACAATAAGGATGTGGTTCCTGATGTTGGAAACTGTAAGGGCTGGATGAAACAGGTTCTTTGACGTAAACATAAAGAAAGAACAATATGAGAATTAAGGATTAGGAAGAAAATTTGGGAAGGTAAGAGGAAGAAGTCGACCGGAAACCGAGAAGGGTTCTCGAAATTTGAGGCGAGAGTAGAGGAAGAAAATTGGGAAGGGAGGTAGTCTAGACCTAGACTTCTGATACCATGAAAGAATTAATCCATTGATTATTCTTATTGAATGAATAGATATATATACAAGTTACAATCTCCAAATATGAAAAATTCTATTCCTACTAAACTTCTAATATCCTAGTTCTACTTGTACAAGAATTCTACAATTATGGTAATTATACAACATAATTTACAACTTCTATTTATGGTACAAGACTAGTCAAAATCGTGTATATCATAGGGATATACATGGTATTCTATCAGAGAAAGACTCCCTAAGAGAGATTAATACATTCTTACATGATATCAAGAGCCAAAACCTAAACCCTATTTCTTTCTTTCACCCGCAGGCTCCCCTCGGTTTCTTCAACCGGCGGCTGCTCCTCGTGAGTGCAAAGTTTTCTTTTCTGTTTCCTTTACTCGAGAACCAGAGAAGTCTTTTCTCTTCCTTTCTGCAGAAACCTTTTCCCTTCCTTTCTGATTTTTACACGAGAACCAAAGAGCGGTTGTCCTCTTTTACATGAGAAAGCACAGTGCTTTGCTTTCTGTCCCGAGAAACACATTACTTAGTCTTCCTTTTTCGGCCAAAAGCGTCGGAACAATGCTTTACTCGAGAAGCACATCACTTTTTGCCCCTGTTTACTTTGTCATTTACCCGAAATATATATATATATTTTAATGACAGCATCGACACAACACTGCTCAGCATTCAGGACATGCGTACATTCTTACAATTCTAGGCCACACTTTAAATAATTCTAAAAATAGGTTATTTGTGCAGACTTTGTCCAATTGTTGACAGGGTTTAGACATACCCGGCCGAATATAGGCTATAGCTACGCTTCCTTCCACTTGTGTGTTCCCCAATCTCAGATTTTCCTCAAACTCAAACATGTTTTTCCACATAGTATTGGAAAGAAACATGCAACTTCATCCACGTCACTTCGGCCGTGACCTTCGTGATAAACTCGTCTCCAAACTCATGAAAGATGTCGAAGGCACTTGCAGGTTAACATAAACCCTAATTGAGTATTCAATTGTCGCGAGTATCTTTTATTTTATAGATTTCAAACTAGTAGTAATAGGTATTAATTTGGTAAAGACTAGATTTTTATTGGTAATGATAAGTCAATTGTCTACTATGTGCTTTTATTGTGGGAGGGCAAGCATTGGCGCAATGGTAGAGTTTCAATATTTGTCATATCTTCTGGTATATTGAATTTCTCAATTTCCCTCTTGCTTTAATGTTAAATTTCGTTTAAAATTGTTGTTTAAGATTTTGTAGTTTTTTTTTTGCAGTGGTCGACACGGTTTTATAGTGGCGATTACTGGGATTGAAAGCGTTGGCAAAGGTTTAATCCGTGACGGAACGGGTTTTGTTACTTTCCCAGTGAAGTATCAATGTGTTGTGTTTCGACCTTTCAAAGGTGAGATTTTGGAAGCTGTTGTTACCATGGTTAACAAGGTAAGAAATTCTTCATTGCATTAAAATTTGGTCATCATTCATATACCGCTCGGATTAATGGGATAAAGTAGAGAGGAATTGATGCTGATGAATTAAATACGTAGTTGATTCCAACTAGTTCAGGATTGATATTTAGATTGATCCAACTCCCTCCCTTTCAATTTATGTGTCTTTTAAAAAAGTGAAAAACACTTTTGAATCTTGTGGTCTTAAGCTAATGATATGTACCAAAATATCCTTTAATCTTGTGGTCTTAAACATGCTATGTGGGATTTTGGAATTAAAAAGTTGTCAAATTACGAAAGAAGTATTCTTTTTGAAACAAACAAGTTGAAAAGGAGGGAGTAATAAATAGCTCGGAGTAAATGAGGGCTCGAATAGAGCGAATCTTATGCGGATGAAGTAAATTGTCGATTCCGATTGATTGATAGGCATAGACTTTTTATGAGCGATTGATTGATAGGTGAGGGAAAGACTTAGATTGTCCCTTAAGTATGGGCATAGAAGTATATTTGTCCTTTGTTAGTGAATATAGAGCATCCCTTATCTTTGTAAAAGTGGACAATTTTGGTCTATCTCTTAATAGAGTTACTAAAACTAACGGGGAAGGCCTAAAGTCAACGCCCAGCGGTAATGGTAAAACTAAACTAAAGAACCACTGATGGAAGAGAAGAGAACCATTTCTTCTTCGCAGTCCATGGTGAAGAATTACTGCTACCAAAACTCTCATTTCAGAAAATTCATAACAAGTAAAAGACCAAAATGGGTAGCAAATTTGAGATTCTAACAGAAGTTTTCATTCTTTAACCCAAAAACAAGTAAAACACATAGATCACTGCTCGCATCTCTTTGAAAATTGGATTACATAAATGTCAAACAAAATTTCGGTGATTAAAGATTCAACCTTTAATTTTTTGCCATATCTTTCACAAGTTTTAAAGAAAAGAAACATAAAACAGAAAAGGGATAAAAAGGTAATTATTTAAAGCTCCACACTTCGTCAGCAGTTTCCTTAGAAAATCCCCGGAAGAAGAATCTATTTCAGAAGCGATCCTTTGAACATTAGGCAGAATATCATTCTTGAAATTATGAAGAAAAAAAGTACCATTCTCTTTTATAAAGATGAGGGATTTTATATTCACTTGTATAGATAAGGGACAAAAATACTCCTATGCCCATACTTAAGGACTAGATACTTTATGATTGTGAAATGTTGCGCATGGGACTTTTGCAAGGTAAGAAAATTTTAATGCATTATAGTTGGTCATAATTTATATATAGCGAATAAACTGGTGTGACATGGATGCAGACAATCATATATCCGATTCTAACTAGTTTGGCATTGAGGTGATTGATTGATTGAGGACCTCTTTTGTTGGGAATCATATTTTGGTGTAGGTTTTCTTCTTTTGGTATATGGCTTGTACGAGGTTCCCACAATTGTTAATAAAATTATTTACCTTATCTAAGAAAAGTGGTTGATTGACCAATAGATATTTTGTGATTGATTGATTGACGGACCTATGGATACTTTATGATTGTGGAATATTGCATACGGGACTTTTTGCAAGGGAAGAATTTTCATTATGGCATTGATATTAGTCTTGTTAGAGAACCCCTAATTTGGTTTACAAGTTAAATTAATTACTACCAGTTAGGAATGCAACGGGCCTGAATGTAGCAGAATGGATATAGAAGATTCATATATATAGCTGACTCTTCACGGTTGAAGTGTAGTTGATTGACTGTTTGAAATTAGTTAATCTTTTCCCCCTCTACCTATAGATATTTTATTGTTGCTGAATAATTGCAGATGGGATTTTTTGCTGAAGCAGGGCCTGTGCAGATTTTTGTTTCAAATCATGTGAGTTTGTTCTCCATTTTTTAATATTTAGACCAGGATATGTTGCTCATTCACAACCTACTATACATTTTCTTTAGCGTGACATATCACAACCTATGTGCATGGTTGCATGAGTCAATTTGATGTATGGAAATTTAATATGATAACGAAATGTACCAGTAAAAAAATGAAATGTATTTTGCATGTATTTTCTATTGCAAAAGCAGGAATTTCAACTTCTTTTAGAAAGGTAAATGTAAATTATTGATTCTTCAAAGATGTTTTTGTTCAATCTTCATAAATGTCTCTACATTTTCTTTTTGTGTTCATTTTCCCTTGATTTGGAAACCCCTTTGGTGATGCAAACTCTCAACCGATTGGTTGGAACCAGAGGGTTTCATCACTATAACAAACCCTGATAATCCAACTAGTTATTCTGTTTCTAATGTGTTAATTTCAATAAAAGAATGAAGAAGGAAGCCAGAATTCAAAGGTCGGTAGTTTCTCATATGATATTAACTTAATTTGAATATCCAGTTTAAGATTATCTTTGTAACTGCTAAGTAGTCTATAGTATAATATTTCTAGTGTGATTCTTGACTATATCATTTGTATCAGTTAGATGTTCCACGAAGCTCATTTATCAATAAATAAAACAAAATGATTTCCGCCTAACTAAATAAGTACTCTGCCTAATATAAATAGTCCTTAAGAGTTATGCTTAGGATCATATTGTTCATGGCACTCATGTTCGACATTTTTAAAATTAAACTATATTGAGTTTCTTACCTTAGCTCCTTAAGTGAACTTCATTGATGCCTCGATTATTTAAGAGGTGTATGTGTGACTAGTCACTAGTGGTGGTGGGAATCTCGGCAGAGGAAAAATGTTGTGGCCTAATGGTTAACTAAGTGGATACATACCATGGAGACCAGGGTTCAGAACGTCAAATCCCTGCAGAGACAAAAAATCTGCAAATGGGTGATTTCTTCTCTTCAGCCTATGCCTTAGTGGGAAGAGTTAACCTATAACTCTATTGGTGGGAGGTAACAGGTATCCGGTGGAAAAGTCTGGGTATGCATAAGCTGGTCTGGACACCATTGTCATCAAGAAAACAAGTGGTGGGAAATGTGAGCCTCTAGTGGGAATAGTTATAGTCATAGAATACATTTGTGCTACATACTGAGTTTACAAACCAACGAAGAAAAGAAAGCAGATCTTATGCAGTCAAGGGTCGCATGATACTATTGTATAGTAGATGACAGAAATCGAGGACGCCAGCTTTCAAACCAAGTCTAATCAATCTGTCTCTATTATAGTATTTCTTTTTTGCAGATTAGAAAATCAGTTTATTGGCACAATGGAGAAATCCATATGCCATATAAAAAGTATATGACATGAACAACTGCTATGCGAAAAGATAGTTTCACCCTTTTTATCCTTTTGCATTTACTACTTGGATTTTGTTCTCCAAAATTGAAGGAGTTCTTTATTCTTCTCCACTGTTAAGGAGTTCTTGTATTCTGTTGTCCAAAACTGTAGGTCAGATAGATGGGTTTAGTATCGATTCATGCAAAGATGCTTTGGTGATCTAAATAGCTTTCTAACGAAATCTCTCCTTTCAACTATCAGTGGATTGCCTTAAAAGGACTTGACAAAGAAATTGACAGAATATGTCGTTTAGTTTCCAATATCACTTTGGCGACTTTGGATATGTCTGTGAAAGTGTGCTTTCTCTACTAGTTTAAACTTTTAGATGAGGTGGTCATGTTTAATTAGGTATCAGGCTATGCCTCATCCCTGATGTTGGATTACCCGATGTTAGGGCCTAGATATTATTCACGTCCATATGTCCAACATTGGTTGTGCAAGGGGTGTTGTAATCCTACATTGGTTTGAGGGAATGAGGCTATAGTCTCTTTATATGATCTTGGACAATCCTGGCTTCGTAGGTAGCTGCTCTATTCTTATTAAGTCAGTAGTTCCTGGCACATGTCTACTTCCTAGTCTTGTACGTCCTGAAATTTAGGTTCCAGAAGATTACTGTTCTTTGCCTGTAGCTATTAATACAGCAGGGTCATGAGAGAGACAGTCTAATGAAGAACCCATTTTTTTGTGAGAAGTTAGGGCACCGCACCGATTGGTATAATTGTTCTAAAAGTCTTTGTATTTCCTGAAATTAGGATACTCAGTCATTACTGTTACAGATAACCTTCTAGCCTTAAAGTTTCCTTCTGAAATTAGGTCCCAAAGATGAATGTCTTGTCCTCTTACTACTTTATGCAGACAGGTTTGAGGGAGACAATCTAATCAAAAACCTTTTAATCGAAGTTATGGTACTATTATTTTTGTGTTAAGGCATGATATTTCCTGAAAGTGTAGTACATAAGGTTACTCATCTATGTCCTTATGAAATTCTGGCCTCAAAAGGATAATTGTTTCTTGGTCCCTAGCTACTTATACAACAAGGCAAGAGAGAAACAATCTGATCAAGAACCTCTTTTAGTCTCAAGGAATGTCACCTTGGTATTATCTTGTAAATCCACCAACCAGATAAATTTTTGAAACCAACCAGATTAATTGTTCTGTATATTTTGATATCATAATCTCTTTTTATCAGATATACTGCATAAGTGCCATTCAAAAATTCAAATCTTGACGAAGCTCCCTTGTTCAAAGATAATATTTTTTCATGATATCTTGCTAAAATTATCTAAGAAATTAAAGAAAAGCATTGCTAATCCGTCAGGCCTTTGTACTCTGTGATTCCATGTTCCTACTCATTCTTGAGTTCTTCTCCAGTGCATTTGATCTCATTTAGCAAAGTAGACAGAGGGAGAGGAGGAAAAGAGAACCACTATGGAAAGCCACGAAAGAAACTTTTTCTCCTGCGACTTCAGGCTGTGAACGAAGAAAGTAATCCATTAATATGCAAGGGACTCCTCTGTTTTATAATATGGTTAAAAACAATTAGATCAGTTGAATTAGTTTGCCAAACAAAAAATTGAAAACTCGTCGGTTCCTAGACCAATATTCCAAGTGAAAAGTTTAAGAACTCCCAGACTGCTAATATACAGTCCATTGATGCATGTAAAAGATTACATAGGCCTTTTTCTCACATCTGTTTGTGTTTGACTCTTGGATTTCCAACAGTTGATACCAGATGACATGGAGTTTCAGTCAGGGGATGTGCCAAATTATACAACTTCAGATGGCTCGGTATGTAACATTTTATTTGCTTACTTTATCTCTTCCTTTTGAAAAAATTTCAGCTTGTAGATGTAATTCAGTAGTTTGATTTATTCATCTTTTGCAGGTTAAAATTCAGAAGGAAAGTGAAGTTAGATTGAAGATTATTGGAACACGTGTTGATGCAACAGAAATTGTATGTCAACAACTCTCCTTTTTATTTTGTGCATCATCCTGAAAACTTTTACTTGATGCCCTGAAATTTTGATAACAGTCTTACTCACTATGTACAAAGTTTGCCAATATTAGGTAACAAAAGCCGATTTATCCCTTTGATATCAACAAATAGATGTTTGAGTCATTTGTGCACACACTTTTAGTTGGTGAATCCATGTTCTCTTTCTTTTGGGGTCGAATGGGGGTTTTCTATTGAGGAACATTAAGTGGCTAGGATAAAAGTAAACTAATGTGACAGGAGAAGGTCCTGAAACGGGGAAGGGTGGAGAAGAGGGAATATCTCAGTGAATTTGAGATACGAGGGATGTTATTTTTGTCTACTATTATGCTAGTCAGTCTCTTTCTTCTTCTCCCCCTCCTTTGGGTGGAGGCTATGTTGTTCGAATACTCCAAAAAATGCCACCCCACTGGTGTTGGATCCCAAAAAAATGCAAGCCGTATCCCCATACCCTTCAATGAAGTTGACTAGTAACTAGAAACCACGAATAATTAATTAAAAATAAAATAATCAAGTCATAGTAACACAATAATCATTGGTCATTCAACTTAATTAAATAGAAATCGAGTTAAATTGCATTGTTGCTTAAAAATAAAAGTTATCTTTTCAACAAAAAAAAACAGTGCCGATCGTGTCCTGAATTCTAAAATTTATGTGATGACGAATCCGACCCCTAGATCCGCACGCGTGTTGAATACCCGCCCACGTATCCAAGCAACATAGGTTGGGGGTGGGTGGGAAATATTGGGACATAAAGTGGCAACACTTTGTGATTGGGAATGACCCAAAGGGTGTATCAAGAAAGGGAGGAAGAGAATAGGACCATAGCTACTGCAACATTTTTATCAAGGATATACAAGCACAGGTCCCGAAGATAGTTTCAAGCAATAATAAGAACTCTTAAGAGTTCTCATTTACTTGAGTTGCATGGATTCTTCGTAATCTCCCTAACATGTTGGTTTCCCATTTCCTATTTCAGTTCTGTATTGGTACGATAAAGGATGATTTCCTGGGTGTGATTAGTGATCCAGGCACAAATGCTTGATACGCGCACAAGTGCTTGACCTTTGTATAGATGCTGCTACTGTTCCTTTTGAGAAGTGATGTTTTCATGGTTGACCTATTGTAATAGAAGCTTCATGTAATTTTCTCTTGAGAAACGAAATTCTTCGTACATTGTCCAAAGTTTATTTGTATTCTAGGCCAGATTTGTCTCTGCAGCTAGATTCCAAGGTAAGGTTTTGTCCTCTTTACTTGTACCTTTTCTTTTTTAGGTACTATTAAATTAAAGTTCACGTAGGTACTTTTACTTGGCAGATATATGTTCATCTCCAATTTATGCTTCTATATTGGAAAACTTAAAAGGTTATATCTCTGTTAATGTGGCCACACTTGTGAGATTACACTGGGTATATTGTTGTATGCCTCGTTATGTCGGTTAGTGATACATTTCAACAGTGTTTTCCATTAAATGAGATATCTATTGAGGGTTATATTATGTCTTTCTCCTATTATGACCTTTTTGAGTTCATTGAACAAATGAGCTTAAGGTTTGAGAACCAGTGAAACATCAATTGGTAAGCAATCTGATATGCTACTCTTGTGACTGCGGTTAGCACAACGTATTTTACTCCCTCCCCCTTTTATTTGGTAACTTATTAGTCCGTTTAGAAAAGAATGATGCAAACTTTAAACTTTCCATAGGCCACAGTTATCTTATTGCATGTTTAAGATACAAGTTCCAAAAATCTGCTTCTTTTTTTCATGTAAAACAAACAATCTTTTTAGGTTTGATTACCCAAAAAAAGTTTTAAGTTTTAGATGACTTGCGTTACGATCTATATTTAGGTCAAATTAGCCCAACTTATCTTTACCTAAAACGAATTTTGAGTAACCGTAGTGTACTTAACATGGCGATGAAAAACACACCAATGCATTTTGAGTAACCAATGCATCCCAACTCACCTCGTCACTCCCACCTGCCCCCTACCCACCTCCTTCCCCCACCCCTACCCTCTACCCCGCCTACCTGGTCCCCTATCCAACCCTTACCTCCCGCCCCCATGTACCACCTCCGCCCTACCCCCTATCCCACCCTACACCATGAGAAGTTGCACTTTAAATTAAAAAATCTCATACTGTTTTATTTGAATATATGCAAATACTTTTAAAATGATATTTTCAACTTGCATTTCATACCAAACACATAATGACTAGAAAAATCATTTATTTTTCTATCATAAGTTTGATTTCACGGCAGGACGGAGCCATAGTGACACCTTATTAACTAGGAATAGTGCTCTACTTATCAAAGCTGCGGGTTTGCGGAACTCAAAACAACTAGGAATAGTGCAAACACTCTAATAGCATGTTTGATAAGCTTTTAAAATCTGCTTATTTTAGAAAGTAATTTTTTCAAAAGAGTTTCAAAAAAGTATTTTTAATGAGAAACGGTTTGTGTTGGTCAATTAATTTTAAAAAAAACACTTTGAGCAACAATTAATGTTTGGTCAAACGTTTAAAAAAATGTTTCTAAGTGTATTTTTCTCAAAAATACTTTTAAAAAAAGTGTTTCTGGACAAAAGCTATTTTTTAACTTCTGAAAAAAATGCTTCTGCTACTCCTCAAAAGTACTTATTTTCTTCCAAAAGCTTGACCAAACACCTCAGTTTTTTTTAAAATAAGCATTTTTTGAAAAAAGAAGAAGCACTTTTAGGAAAAAATAAACTTGGCCGAACAAGCTATAATTACTAAAGTTTTATCTGCCCCCATCCTAAATGCACAATTGCACATCACATACAATTTCTTTTGGGGTTAATTTTATGGAGTTTGGATTAATTTTACACACACCTCGACTACTTCGTAACTTGTTCGACTAATTTGTAACTTGTTACAATCATAGATACTGAGTAAATTTATATGTCAAAACTGGGAGAGATAGGCTCACACCAAGAGTCATTTTTTTTCACACACATTAACAACTCAATCTTGATAGTTTAGTGGTATATCAGTAGGAGTTTTTAACAAAATAAATGTTGGTTCTATTCCCATCTCCAATT
This sequence comes from Anisodus acutangulus, assembly GCA_029783415.1. Classification (NCBI taxonomy): domain Eukaryota; kingdom Viridiplantae; phylum Streptophyta; class Magnoliopsida; order Solanales; family Solanaceae; genus Anisodus; species Anisodus acutangulus. The sequence continues at coordinate 52,401,201 of CM056497.1, forward strand.
TAATTAAAAGAAATTTGAGGGACGACATTCAAGATTTTCTCTTTTTGTTTACTACCTCCGTTCATGTCCATGTTTGACTTGACACATTCTTTAAGAAGCAATAAATAAAATGATAATTTTACTATATCACTCCAAATTATTGTAAATCGTATCACTCATTGCTAAATGAATTGAAAATAATAAGGGTAAAATATGTATAAAATGTTAAATTATCTCTTGATTTTCTAAACGGGATAAGTAAAAGTGGAGATCTAGTTTTAATATAATGAAGAAGTAAAAGTGGACGGATTGCTTTATTTCATTTTTATTGGGAAAGAGAACCATTTATACTCAAAGAGGAACTATTATAGTGTATGATTCAACGGCTAATAGGAGTAATAAGGATACAATCCTCGTGTCCAAGAATTCTTCGATTCAATAATTTCCATTTACATATTGAACTACTATTTTTTACTTTAGATGTAGTTTAAAAATTGTAAACGTTCTCATAGATAGAACTATAGGGTAATAGGGGTTCCCTTTTCTTTTTTCATAGTATAAATAATTTGAGGTGATCCCCTCAAATAAATCTTAATTTACACATAACGCATAAACAAGATTTTTTTAAAATATACTGATATGCTATATATATGAAAAATAACCACTAAGTCACATTTTTTTCATATATCAACCTCTTTTTTCAATTCACCTTTGAGCAGTCAACATCACGACTAATCTTAAAAGGGACATTGGCGCCACATTGCTCGGGGATACTAGCGGCACGGGTGACTTGATCATCGGTTGCGGCGGAGGCAAGATTCTTCACACACGAACATGCGCTCTGGTGGTCCCCAGTAGTAGTCGCGTTAGCGATAAGAGATTTAAGCCCGTTACAGCATTCTGTAGACATAGTTCCACCAAACAACACATAAGGAAGGCATGGGTTCAAGTCGTTAAATACTGTGTCACATGTGATCATCGCCCTAGCCGGTGGGGGTGCCGACACCATGCAAATGAGGAGGAAAGAAAGAAACAATTTCTTGTTTAGCATCGTAGAGTAACTGGCCATTATAGGGAATTCTTGAATGTATTGAAGAAGCTATATAGCAAGAGCATGTATTTATATAAGCTGAACTTTAATTACTCATTTATTGATTATATTGTTCGGCTTCGCCTCAGGATTACAACAACAATAATAATAATAATAATAAAACAGGAGAAAAATTAAATATAATGAAGATTTCATTTTTATTCTTCATTGACCTGTTTTATTATTTTGTTTTGATTTATGTTTTTTCTCTTACAGTTGGCTCAAATTAACATTTATATGATAGTGTATATCGCGTGTTTCAACTTTCAACCAACAAAAAAATTTGATACAGGAAAATTGACTCTAATTTTTATCCGGGTTTATTCACGAGATAATCAATTACTTTCTAGTATTTTTCTTAAAAAAAAATTCTAATTGTTTTAGCCTTTTCTTCTATGCAATTGTGTTGGTCTAAATTAGAACATTAGGAAGATAGCGTATTTAAGAGTGTATTATCTTAATTAGTAGGAATTATCTTAATTAGTATTTTTAATTTAATTTTGAGTTTTACCAGAACTATATATTATGATCTATATCTGATTATCTAGATTTCATTTTTTTTCATTTGATTTAACTCATCCAGATTTTAATGCATAAATTAATTTACAGAGTCTTTCCTAAATATAACAATTGACTGTAAAAGAATTTTAATAATGAGTTTAAATTTGCATATAATTATTGGTAGTCATTGTATGTGGTCGTTAAAAGGTTCTCCTTTCTAGATGTTCCATTTTATTTGATTCTGTGTTTGGTCAATTTTATGGAGTTTAGATTATTTTACACACTCCTCGACTAATTTAAAGGGTATCTTGTTATAAGCATAGATATCGAGTAAATTTATTTGTCAAAATGGGGAGAGATAGGCTCACATTATGGGGTCGTTTGGTACGAAAATAAATTTGTTGAGATTAGTTATTCTAGAATTATTTCTTATTGAACGTTTGGTATATTGTATTAAAAGTAACATACATTGGATAATTTCTAAAAAGAAGAAGTTTATTTACAATCCTGGAATAACTTATTCCATCCTATGACATGTATAAGTTATCCCAATACTATTTTTATTCCTAAGATAACTTATAAAATTGCTAAATTCTTATCTCATGATTATTTTTGCTTATCTTTCATACCCAACGAACCCTTAAGAGTCATATTTTTTTCTACACATTAACAACTCAATCATGATAGTTTAGTGGTATATCACAAGGAATTTCTAACAAAATAAATGTTGGTTCTCTCTTTTGTTTAGTTTTTTTCCTTGCTTTATTTAATTTTTATTGGGTAAGATAACCTTTTATACTCAAAGAGGAACTACTAACACAAGATCCTTACAACAACATGTTAAATGACTGCAGATTCGTGCTGGAATCATTGCAGAGCCCACAGATTAGGCACACGATGAGGGAGGGGAATAAGGTCACACATGAACTGGCAGGATTCAGAAGGATTGGAAGAAAAATTATGAAGATGAAACAAGATTTTGGAGTACTCCACCTGATTTTACTTTGTCTGTTAAAAATAATGACTATTTTGAGGTTGCATCGTTAAGATCTTCATCTGTTTTGTAATAACTCTTTACCTTTGTTTCCTTAATGCAATTTCTTCGTTTAGCAAAAAAAAAGAAAAGAACTAATTATATGGTGTATGATTCGATGGCTAACAAGGATACCATCATTCTTCTGTTCAATGATTGCGATGTTACATATTAAACTAATCGTTGTTTTTACGAGTTAATGGTCAAATACTCATCTGAATATCACATTTTTGTGAGTTTTATATCTGAACTATCAGATGTGCGAGTTTACTATATGAACTATCACTAACTATTTATCAAAACAACATCAATTATCAGTCGTTCCCTTTTACTACATGAACTATCACCATCGTTCAGGTAGGAAAAAGGAACGACTGATAATTGATGTTGTTTTGATAAATAGTTAGTGATAGTTCATATAGTAAATTCGCACATCTGATAGTTCAGATAGAAAACTTACGAAAAAGTAATAGTTCAGATGTGTTTTTGAACATTACCTCTTTTTTTACTTTAAATTGAGTTAAAAAAATTGTAAAGGTTCTCATAGATAGAACTATAGGGTAATAAGGTTCCCTTTTCTTTTTTCATAGTATAAATAATTTGAGGTGATCCCCTCAAATGAACCTTAATTTACACATAACCCATAAGCAAGAAATCAATTATTTTTTCATTTTTATACAATCAATATGCTATATATATGAAAAGTGTGACCACTAAGTCACCTTTTTGCGAATATCAACATCTTTTCTTCAATTCACCTTTGAGCAATCAACATCGCGAATAATCTTAAAAGGAACATTGACACCACATTTCTCGGGGATACTAGTGGCACGGTTGACTCGATCATCGGTTGCAACCTTGGCAAGTTCTTCACACACGAGCATGAGCTATGATTGTCCACAGTGGTTGTCGCGCTTGCGACAAGAGATTTAAGCCCACTACAACATCTTGTAGGCACACTTCCACCGAATAACACATAGGGAAGGCATAGGCTCATGTCGTCGTATACCGTGGTCCATGTGATCGCTGCCCTAGACGGTGGCGGTACCAACACCATACAAATGAGGAGGATAGAAATAATTAATTTCTTGCTTAGCGTTTTCAGGTTACTGGCCATTGTAGGGATTAGAAGTTGAGTGATTAAAAAACAAATAAGAATTCTTGAATGTATTCAAGAAGCTTTAGCAAAGAGGATGTATTTATACACGGTGAAATTTGAGTACGTACTCCTTTGTTGTTTATTGTTCGGCCTCATGATTAGACCACTAGGGAGGTACCGTATCAATGAGTGTATTATCTTAAATTAGTAGTTTTAATTTCAATTAGAGTTTTACCAGAACTATTATGACCTATATCTGATTATCTAGATTTCTTTCTATTCATTTGATTTGACTCGTCCAGATTTTAATGATTAAATTAATATACAGAGTCTTGCCTAGTGGTCAATGAAGTGGATTGAGCATCATGATGTCTCGTGTCAAAAATGCTAGGTGATTTCTTCCCACCTGTTCTAGCCTTGGTGGACAGGAGTACCTAGTACATGTTGGTGGGAGGTGACAGATATCCTGTGGAATTAGTCGAGCACAAACTGGCTCGAACACCACAGTTATAAAAAAAATGAGTTTAAATTTGCATATATCTATTGGTATAGTCATTGTATTTGGTCATTAACAAGTTCTCCTTTCTGAATGTTCCATTTTATTTGATTTTGTGTTTCCTCTAAATTAGGAACACCATAATTAACAATATTGTCTAAATTAGGACATTTAACTAAATTAAGAGTCATTTAGGATTTAGATTTCCTTACTTCATTTGATTTTATGATTCATTGGATTTCATAGCTTAAAATTTGGTGCCTTGACTTAGTTGAATTCTACTCCAAATGAAATTAAAACTACTAATTAAGATAATTCACTCTTAATCGAGACAAAGTTCAACTTAGGCAAGGCTCGAGCTGTTGGACTGACTGCATAGTCGGGCCTTTGTATTGAGCTGTTGGACTGACCGCATAATCAGCTACATGGGCTTGATTTAATTTACTTTGTGTCTTGTGCATTTTTGAGTATTTTCAACATATATATATAAGTCATCATTAAAATCTTGACACTAACCTAAATGAGTAGATAGTTCACAAAAAGGAAAGGTATAAACATGTATCTTACTAGCTACGACCGGAACTCGTGGGCCTTAGTTACATATCCTATAATTCATTAAAAAAAAAAAGAACAATACACAGAGGATTAAAGTTGTAATTTATTACTCTAATGATTAATTTAATGAATAGTCATTTTTATTACATCAAAATTATTATAACGAAAAAATCATTCAAATTTATTTAAGTATCATAAAATTTACTAAATGATTTTTATCATAAAAAATCATTTAATTTTACTTATTTACATTAATATTAGGACTTTACGTGGTAACTCATTTTTTAAAAGTTATTTGCATTAATACTAGAAATGAGATTTGCAAGAAAAAGGAAAATATGATATGTTAAGCACACGAAGCAGGTGAAAAAAAAAACAAGGAAAGGGTCCACAGAATATATGAGTTTGCAATCTTCAGTCCCCACCAGCATTAGAGTCATTTATTCCAGTTTAATGGTATGTTTGGTCAATTTTTTTTAAAGTGTTAATTTTTTTTAATAAGTGTTTATTTTAAAAAAAGTGAGGTGTTTGGTCAAATTTTTAGGAGAAAATAAATGCTTCTATGAAGTAACAAAAATAGTTTTTTAGAAGCTAAAAAGATAGTTTTTATCCAAAAACATTTTTTTTAAAAGTACTTTTGAGAAAAAAAATACACTTATAAGCATTTTTTAAAATATTTTTTAAATTAATTGGCCAAACACAAACTGTTTTTCGGCAAAAGTATTTTTTTGAATTTTTTTTTAAAAAATATTTTTAAAAATAAGTTGATTTAATAAGTTTGGCCAAACATGCTATAATACTCCCTATTGTTTTATAATAAGTGGTATTTTACCTTATGCCCCTTAAGAAATTACTCATTTCTAGAAAATTATAAGTGTTTTTAATGACTTACCCCTAATTAATGCCTAAAAAGAAAAAGTTATTTAATGATTATATAAATAAAAGTAATTTTGGAAGAATAAGATAAATTTTTTCTTAAAATCCTTAATCACCATTTATTTTAAAATAAAATAAAAATCTAAAATATCACTTATTATGAAACGGGAGAGTACTAATTTTCTACTTCTTCTGTATGTGTGCTTGTGAGGGAGTACTAAATATTTTTTGTAGAAGCCACCCATAATTGAGTTTTAAGTAATTTTATTATTTTAAAAAATTCATGTGATTTGTGTATAATAATCAAAGCACATCTGCTTTAATTGTTTGAAACTAGCTGATAAACATTAATGGTTAAAAAAACATTGTAAAATATTCACGTGTTTGGAGTAGAAATGCCGAAACTAATATAGTCATAATTGTGTATATTAACACTTTTAGAATAGTTTGGTGCATTAAGCTTCTGCTATGTGCAGAATTAGAGAAGGACATGACTAAAATGGTGTATTGTATGCAGTCTTATCCTGTATTTCTACAAGAGATTATTTCTTTTTTTTTTAAAATACACAACAATAACAATATACCCAATATAATTTTATAAGTGGAGTTTGGAAAGGGTGGTGCACGCAGACCTTACCTCTACCTTTGTGGTATAGAGAGGTTGTTTTCGATAAACCTCGGCTCAAAAAAATTATTTTTAGAATAGTCTTGAATTTCTTTTTTCTCAAATGATGAAACGATTTGTAGGTTTAAAAAACTAAAATATCTGTAAAATTATTTTTTTTAAATTAAAAAGTATCTCTACAGTGAGAATGATGAATAACAGGAATCAAATGGATCGAAGAGGGAGCTAGGCTAGGAATTTCGTTTTGAGAAGAATATTTTGAAAATTATAGAAAAAATAGTAAAAGTTTGATCAAAACAAAATATTTATAAGCAAAAATTTATAAATTTGCCTATTGGAGGGTCACTAACTCATTTTTATTTATAAGTATTTTAAAAAAACATCAATGCGTAAATAAATAAATAAATAAATAAATAAATAAATAAATAAATAAATAATTAATTCGACGAACATATATATTTTCTTGAACGACATATATAAGAAGCTCGTAGGTCAGGTTCCATGACCTTAAATCACTTGGAAACGGAATTTACGCTTCCCTCCTTGCTTCTCCTATACATTAAATTTGTGGATAATTATTGAATTCTTTATTTTATTCCATTAATTATTTAATTATTTTTATAATAAGAAAAGTCATCCAATTTTATATAAAATACCACAAAAATCCCTGAACCCATCTTAACAAAAGATTTACTCAATTTTGCATATGTAATACAGTATTAGAGAAAGTTATTTGGAGAAAGTAAATAAAATAATTTCTACTATATTTAAGCTAAATTGAGTAATTTCTTGTAAAGAAAATTATTTAAGGACTTTTTTTATCCTTATGCATGCATTGAATAACTTTTTAATTATAAAATATAACTAAAATTACTTTGATATGCATTAATCTCTACCTCCACGAGGTAGGAGTAAGCTAGATCTAGGTAACCCTACCCACCCTTCTCATATCACACCTGTGAGATTAAATTGAGTATGTTGTTGTACTATCATTTTTTAAAATAAATTTATAAAAAAATATCTGTCAAATTAACCCCTCTATTTAGGGGTAGGTGTTCGAGTATTCGGATTGGATATGCAACTTCAATTTTCAATTTTTGAATTCAAAAACTTATAAAATTCAAATCCAATTCAATTAAGTTCGGACTTGATTGATTTTCTTACGTTCGATTTTTCATTAATCGGTTTGATTATTTAATTAATTTATCAATTTTAAGTCTATAAGTTGAGTTTCTTTCTTACAAAAATGACCATCCTAATAAAACTTTCATATCCAACTGCTTTAATAATTTCTTATTTCCACCAATCTAAATAAAATGTTCATTCAAATAATAAAATTATTGTCAAGAAATTTTTTAATTTAAACAAAGTAAAATTATATCTAGATAAATCATACTATTAATAGATTATATTCAAGTCATCAATCGCTACTCAATTCTTATAAATTCTCTGACAATTCAAAATACGGTCCGATGCATCTATATTCATAACCTAATAGAATATATGGAAAATCCAAAAAAATTGAATTTTTATTTTGTCCAAACTATGCTACCTCAATTACCCTATTTTACATACATATCTTATCTAGAAAAGGTTTAAAAAGAAAAAGACAAACGGGTGCCACCAAAGTTACTTCTAATTTTGACACTTCCACACTGCTTACAGTCTATCTAATGCAGACATGTCATATCTAGAAATCATTGCTTATAATTTTGACACTTTCACCCATTAACAAGTCTATTTCCTCGCGATCCGAATCTAAATATAATTAAATTTCAAATATAATATTGATTTTTTGAAAGTTAAGAGACTCTCTCCGCCTCCCTTTTAATTTATCTTTCTTAAGTACTATTTAAGAAATTAAAGAATATCTTTTTATCATAAATTTTAAATAATAAATGATTAACTATCGTGATTTATGAAACTTTTATATAATTTCAAATAAAATTTTAATATTAAAATTCACATCAAATATTAATTAGTTTGATCATCATACTGAAATAATAATATATCCTTCTTCATATAAATCCATACAAATTCACTGCTGTATTTTTTTTACTGATTTTAATGTGTTATTTGAACGGATGGTCTATCGAAAGGTAGAGAGAAGGTTACGCGTGCATACTCCTTCTATGAAATTACATTATTTGTTGTTATTATTATTATTGTTAAACTCGTCTCTGGTTTGTACTCCAAATTAAGTTACATAAACTAAATTGAAGAAAGTGATATTTTAAATCATATCAACAAAGATTGTGATGAACTAATAAGTACTCATTCATTTTTAATCAGAGATTTTGGGTTCGAGTCCCTTTAGAATATGGAGTCATTCTTATTAGGAAACGATTTACATCTAATGTAAATTTTTTCGAATCTCAATATGAATATCGGACATCGGTGGAAAATAAAAAAAAATATTAAGTCATAAACGGCAAGGGAAAAGACAGAAGGAAAGAGGCCGCATAATATTTTTCTGGCAAGCACCTCCACCAGCGACAGAGTCAACAAATGTAGTTTAATAACACGTGTACATCTTACCTACCAGCTTATGTGTATTTGTTATTTTGTTATACATGATTGTGCATGCACGTGTATGTTTCTGCACCTCACTCGTGTCACGTGCATAACAGATTTATATTTTAGAATCTTGACAGATTCTGTCGCGGGATTCGTGTCCCGTTGGTCATCTCCTTTGCAGGGTTGTCACTCACGCATATCTCTCGATTTACATCCCACTTGGCCAAGAGGCCTCTGATACAGGTGGGGGGTTTCGCCTTCGGTATTTTCCCCTTCACAAAGTATAATCTTGATAGATTCGGAATTTTAATTTATATCTCAACAACAATTTTAAGTTAAAATATTACAAGAATATTTGAATTTATAATAAAATTTATAGAATATAAAAATTGAGTACCTGAATTCATAGATCGAAGACTACATATCCTCCCCTAATTATTATTTATTCATACTTAGTGCATGAAGGAAGCAGCCGATGAATTTGAAGGCAGATCTGTCATATTTGATTGGCTTTTAATAATTTAATAGTTCAACCAGTGTCACATAATTAAGAGTATTTTTATATTAAAAAGCTATCAGTTCATATTTTGTGACAGTTTGTCACTCTTTTTGTGGTTCTTTTTGTCGCGATAACGGATAGCTAGTGGCGAATTTAAAATCTGTAATAAAAGAATTAAAAAATATTAAATTATTATTAAATATATATGTGATATACATTTACCATAAGTAATATATATCACATGTTGATCACGATTTTGTAGATATACACCGTGTATATCACGGGTGAGGGCAGATTTTAGGTATTAATTTGTTGTAATATTTTAGTGTAAATATGATATTAATTAGTATTGTACACTTATCATAATTATATGATTCTTGTACTACTAGAATAGAGTTTTGGGAGTAGAATTGGAATAAGATTTCTATTATGGAAAATTATAAATTGTATATATACTCTTTCATTAATGAAAATAATCAAACGATTATTTCTTTCATGATATCAGAATTCTAGGTTAATATTTCTTTCTCTCCCCAAATTTTCGTCCAATTTTTGCATCGGTTTCCGAGCCTCCCTTCTCTAAATTTCCGTGCCCGGCGGTATCTTTCCTCTTCCTAAATTTTCTTCTGAAATCCCTACATCACGTCTTTGCGTTGCTATTATGGCTAAGAACACATTTCACTCTGCCCTTACTGCTTCTAACATCAAGAATCACATCCCTATCATTCTTGAAATAGAAAACGTCCAATACGCGACGTGGGCCGAACTGTTCAAAGTTCACGCACGCTTGCATCAAGTCATCCATCACATTATTCTCCCGGCTCCCACGGCTACGGGAATTCCTAAACTCGAGGATGATCCTCAATTATGGACGACTCTTGATGCTACCGTTCTTCAATGGATTTACTTCACTATCTCTACTGACCTGTTGCAAACGATTATCGAACCAGACGCTACGTCGATAGATGCTTGAAATAGAGTACGTGATATATTCCAAGATAATCAAAATTCTCGTGTTGTTACCCTTGAGCAGGAATTCTCCCACGTCAATATGGAAGATTTCCCCAACGTTTCAGCATATTGCAAAAGGTTGAAAGAATTGGCGGATGAACTCCGCAACGTTGGTGCGCCCATTACCAACGACCGTCTTGTCCTTCAGATGGTTGCAGGCCTATCTGAGGCCTATAGTGGCGTCGGTACGCTTCTTCGTCAGAGTAGCCCCCTTTCGCATTTATATCAAGCCCGTTCCATGCTCATGCTCGAAGAAGCAGGCTTGGCCAAGAAAGCGGCCATTAAGGCCCCTCCTGTCGTCATGATGACCAAGTCCAATTTTCTCCATCAGTATCCAACAATTCCGGCCAAAATCGCAACTACGGTGGCGGCAAAAAAGGTTAAAATCGCAAAAACAATGGTAAAAATCATGGCGGAAATATAGGTGAAAATAACGGGGGTGGCAATGGGCCTCGGGGCAGTGTTCCGCAAGCTAACTGGCTGCAGCCCTGAGCCCGTAGCCGTGGAACTGGGCTCAACAACCCCTATTACCCGCCACATTCTTCTTACCTAAACTGGGCCCAATTTCAGCATTCCAGCAGGCCTAGTCCATCAGGCCATAACTGAAACCCGAGAGCCATTACTGGGCTGAGGCAGCCAGCCGGCGTGCTTGGGCTGAGGCAGCCAGCCGGCGTGCTTGGGCCTCGGCCCCATCAGGCACACTATGCCGCGGGACCCACCCCTACCGATATTGAAACCACAATGCACACACTTGGATTAACTCTCCCGGACGCAAATTGGTACATGGACATCGAGGCCACTACCACATGACATCCGACCAAGGTACTCTCTTGTCTTATTCCAATTTGAGCAGTAATCGTGGTATAATTGTTGGTAATGGCAATTCAATTTCAATTCGTGGTTACGGTCATAAAACGTTTTCTCCCCCCCCATCCACCCCTTGTCTTGAAAAATACTCTTCATGCCCCTAGGTTGATTAAAATTTGGTGTCTGTCCTTAAATTCACCACTGATAATTATGTTTATGTTGAATCTGATCCTTTTGGGTTTTCTGTGAAGGATCAAGACGGGGATTCCTCTTATGAGATGTGATAGTTGGGGAGATCTTTATCATATCACGCCCACCTCCGGTCTCTCGAGTCCAGCCTTGCCATCTACTTTTGTAGCCCTCGCTCCTTCTTTGTGGCATGCTCGTCTAGGTCATCTGAGGTCGTGAATTTTGTCTTTCTTAGATAAAAATAAATTTATTTCTTGTAAGGGTACGCGTAGTACTCAGATTTGACAATCTTGTTCTTTAGGGAAAATTATTAAATTGTCGTTTGTAGACTCTAATTGTCGTACTTTAATGTCATTTGATATTATTCATAGTGATTTATGGACGTCTCTTGTTCTCAGTTCTTTGGGCCATCGTTATTATGTTTTTTTTTGGATGATCATTCTAATTTTTATGGACTTTTCCGTTAGCAAAAAAATCTCAAGTTTATTCCATTTTTTTAAAATTTAGAGCTTTCATTCGTACCCAATTTGAACGGGAAATTAAGAATATTCAATTGATAATGGAAAAGAATATGATAATGGGTTGTTTCGGGATTTTTGTGGTAATAATGATATCAATTTTTGTTTCTCTTGTCCTCATACGTCTTCACAAAATGGAAAAGCCGAACGCAAAATTCGTACTATTAATAATATTGTCCAAACTTTATTGGTCCATTCTTCCGCACCTCATTCCTTTTGGCATCGTGCTCTACAAATGGCTACTTATCTCCTTAACATTATTCCTACCAAAGGTTTGGCATATTCGTCCCCCCTTCAAATACTATATAATAAGATACATTCGTATTCACATCTTAGGGTCTTTGGTGCTTATGTTATCCCCTATTTTCGTCCACCACAATTAACAAACTTCAGGCCCTGTCTACCCCCTGTGTATTTTTGAGTTATCCGTCTAATCATCGTAGTTACAAATGTTTTGATTTATCATCTAATAAAATCATCATTAGTCGCCATGTTATTTTTTATGAATCCCAATTTCTGTTTGATAAGTTAAGTAGTCCCGTACCTAGTTCGTATAATTTTTTGGATTATGATGTCTCCCCATATATTATCCACCATTTTTCGGACATGTCCCGCACCCCGAATCCGCCAGCTGGCCCATTGCCCGCTAGTTCTCCAGTACCTTCACTGACCACCGTCGTGGGTCCAGTGACTGGGCCGCCTCTCCAGCCTAGTTCTGGCCCAGTTCCTGCCTTTGATCCAGTCCCTGCTTCAGTTTCTAGCCTAGTTCCGCCGTCTACTAATTCCAATTTATGTGTTGGGCCAACAGGCCCATTGCTTGCTGGCCAGTCCGTCACTATACCCGATATCTCCCAAAATTCATCCAATTCTCTCCGAGTCAAAGACTGGTCACTCGTAGTCAACGAGGTATTTTTAAATTGAAAATATATTTTAATTTAAATTCTAATGTTCTTAAATCGCCTCTACCCTGTAACTCTGTGTCTGCTTTACATGACCCGAATTGGAAATTGGCTATGACCGACAAATATGATGTTCTTATTGCAAATAAGACGTGGTAGTTGGTACCCCGTCCTTCTGGTGTTAATATTATCCAGTCTATGTGAATATTTACTCATAAGGATAATTCTGACGGTTCTTTTGCGAGGCATAAGACTCGTCTTGTAGGTGATGGTAAGATTCAGCAGGTTGGTGTGGATTGTGGTGAGACCTTTAGTCCGGTGGTCAAGCCGGATACCATTCACACTGTGCTCAGCTTGGCTCTCTCGAAAGCTTGGCCCATTCATCAGTTAGATGTGAAAAATGCTTTCTTACATGGTGATCTTAAGGAAACCGTTTACATGCATCAACCCTTGGGTTTTTGAGACCCCAGATATCCTCATCATGTTTGTCTATTGAAAAAGTCTTTGTATGGGCTTAAGCAGTCCCCCGGGCTTGGTATAAGAGATTTGCAGACTATGTGTTGTCTATTGGGTTTACGCACAGCAGGTCTGATAATTCATTGTTCATATATCGTCGTGGTTCTTCCCTAGCTTATATTCTATTATATGTGGATGATATTATCTTGATTGCCTCTACTGATGCGTTACGCAAGTCTATTATGACTATGCTCAGTTCTGAGTTTGCAATGAAAGACTTGGGGCCATTGAGTTATTTTTTGGGGATTGTTGTCACTCGTCATGCAGGTGAGTTGTTCTTATCACAATGTAAGTATGCAGCTGAGATCATTGAGCGAGCTGATATGTCCACATGCAAGTCTACTTCCACTTCAGTTGATACTAAACCCATGTTGGGTGTTGCGGCTGGCTCACCTTACGAGGATCTGACCCGCTATCACAGTCCTGCAGTGGCTCTTCAGTATCTTACTTTCACGAGACCATATATTACGTATACCGTACAGCAGATGTGCTTGTTTATGCATGATTCCAAGGTTAAACACATGAATGCGCTCAAACGCATTATTCGATACATCCAGGGAACCCTTGACTATGGCTTACATTTATATCCGTCTTCGACATCTACACTTGTCTTGTATACAGATGCTGATTGGGGTGGTTGTCCGGATACCAGACGTTCCATGTCCGGCTATTGCATGTTTCTTGGTAATAACTTGGTCTCATGGTCTGTGAAGCGTCAGTCGACATTGTCACGCTCTAGTGCAGAGGCCGAATATCGAGGGGTGGCCAATGTGGTTTCTGAATTATGTTGGTTACATAATCTTCTTTTAGAGCTTCATTGTCCTATTCAAAAAGCTACCTTGGTTTATTGTGATAATGTTAGTGTCATCTACCTTTCTGGTAATCCAGTTCAACACCAGCGCACTAAACACATCGAGATGGACATTCACTTTGTTCGCGAAAAGGTAGCTCGTGGACAAGTACGCATCTGTCATGTCCCTTTCAGGTATCAAATTGCAGACATCTTTACAAAGGGTCTTCTCTCAGTCCTTTTTGAAGATTTTAGGGACAGTCTCAGCGTACGAAGACCGTCCGCTATGACTGCGTGTGTGTGTTAAATATACACGTGATATACATTTACTATAAGTAGTGTATATCACGTGTTGGTCACGCTTTTGTAGATATTCAGCCCGTGATGTATATCACGGGTGAGGGTAGATTTTAGGTATTAATTTGTTGTAATATTTTAGTGTAAATATGGTATTAATTAGTATTGTACACTTACCATAATTATATGATTCTTGTATTACTAGAATATGATTTTGGGAGTAGAATAAAAATAAGATTTATATATGGCAAAATTGTAAATTGTATATATACTCTTTCATTAATGAAAATAATCAAAGAGTTATTTCTTTCAAATATAATATCAATGATTCAAATATATAATTTAAAAATAATTTTTAAAACCCCTTGAATATTATAATTAAAGTTTTAAAAAAATTAAAATATATAGGTATATTGTGTTTATCCTTTTTACATAAGATTCTTCGATAAAGGGATTTAATTAGACCCTCTATGTTAACCTTTTTTTTTTCTATCTAATATTTGATATCCGCCTTGATCTGCTGAGTACGTAATTTGAATCTGGGTTGCCACATCTTAATGGAACAATTTCTCTCTGTAATGCTCTTCAAACCATCCAAAAGGTTTTTTATATAACAGTGTTTTACATCAAATTACGTATATTAATTTCAAGGGTTATGGATTAAAGTGGAAAATATTAATTAATAACAATTAAATAATACAAAAATATCTATAAATATCTAGCAAATTAGGTATTTTTAATCATGGGTTATGGATTAAAATGAAAAGTATTAATTAATTATTATTAAGTGTTAAGAGTCTCACATCGAAAATGAAATGAGGATATGGACTCTTTATATGGACTTAGACAATCCTCACCCTACAAGCTAGTTTTTTGGGTTGAGTTAGGCCCAAGATACATTTTTTACATGGTATCAGAGTCAGACTCATTTCAATTCTATGTTCACCGATGTTGGATTTCCAAGGGAGTGTTAAGAGTCCCACATCTGAAATGAAATGAGAATATGGACTTAGACAATCCTCACACTACAATCTAACTTTTGAAGTTGAGTTAGGCTCATGATCCATTCTTTATAGTCACTGTCTCAAAAAACTTGTCTTACTTTGATTTGATACGAAATTTAAAAAATAAAGAAATACTTTGAAATATGTGATTATAAATAATCTCATAACGTTAAATTATTTCTAACTAGTAAGAAAAGTAAAATAATTTTATTAAAATGGAGTAAGTAATAAAAAATTTAAAAAATATCTGGGGACTGTCATCATGATTCATGCATATATTTATTGTTGTAAAACATAAATTTGATAGTCACTAGACACCTACCCGCAAAACACTAGTTGGTCCTTACTACTCTACTCTTATTTTATATAATGCCACTAACTAATATTCAATAAATCGACTGAGTCCTCACAGTTTCCGCCATGGCTTCCATGATTGAATCTGCTTGGACGGTACTTTTCTCTTCTCTATCCTCCAATTTTTTTTACATAATTGACCTCTCTGCGGGTAAGGCCGGCGTACATTCTATCATCTCTAGACTCCACTTGTAGTATTACACTGCATATGTTATTGTTGTTGTATTAGCCTAGATTGTTCTATATTTAGTTTGGTGCATTGAGGAACAGTGCATTTATGTGCAAAATAGGCACAGCGTTGTTTGCAACTGTAGTGTAGTAACGGAAGAAGCGGAGCTATGATTTTGAGTTTATGAGTTATGGATTCTAAAAAACGTTACTTTAGTTTTTGATAAATCATTTATATATATTAGGTGCACTTTTAACCGACATAAGCTCCGTCCCTGAGTATTAGTAATGTACCAGATGTCTTTTGACTTGAATATGTGTCATTCTCATAAGTTAATTTTGTCCATACATTTATGTGATTGTTTTTCCAGTTATTGGAAGGAAGTAGGAAATCTCCTTTGTGTTTCATGTACCCGACATCAAGTTTGTGAAAGTCCTTAATTGATTGGAAAATGTTTTTTTTTTCAAAAGTGCTTTTCAAAAAATATTTTTTGCGATTAGCAGTTTATATTTGATTAATTGATTTGAAAATATCTTAGTCAATTTTACAGCAACAACTTGTGTTTGTCCAATGTTTCAAAATTGCTTCGGCGTAAAACTACTACTCCCTCCGTCCAAATTGATATGATGTAGTTTGCTCGCCACGAAGTTTAAAAAATAATAAAAGACTTTTGAATCTTGTTGTCTAAAATAAATCAAAAGTATTTGTGTGATTATAAATTATCTCGATAAGCGTAAAGGGTAAATACGAAAGTTAAATTATTGTCAAATAATTAAATGTGTCATTCTTTTTCGGACAGATCAAAAAGAAAAATGTGTCATATAAATTAGGGGAGAGAGTACCTTTTTTTAGCTTTTAAAAAATAGCTTATGCTACTACTCAATTTTGTTTTACTGAAAGCTTGGTTGAAACACCCAAAGTCTCTAAAATAAGCATTAATTAAAATAAAATAAGCACTTTTAGCTTCGCCAAAGCTTGTAAAATTTAGATATGCCGGGGAAATTCCGTTGTTACTCGGGGGTGCGTTTGGTATGAGATATGAAAGAAGATATTTGCAGAAAAATGTTTTTCAGAAAATTAGTATTTTGTGGTGTATGATTGTCCAAATATACTTTTCAAAGAAAACCTTTTCACCAGAAGGGAAAATAAAACAAAAGTCATTTTACCTTTGTCTGAATTTTTAATTTCAGATCACTTTGCACACTTGGCATTATTATGATTTTTTAGTACTAAAATTCTTTGTATCAAAATACTATCCGATTTTTAAACATAATTATCAATTTTCTAATAAATGTTCTTTCAGTAAAATATTTTTCAGAAAATGTTTTTTTAAACGAAAACATTTTTCGGATGATTTTTTCGGTCTACCAAACACCTTAGTAATATTTTCTTCTGTGAATTGGTGGTGTTTGGACCAGTTTGCGTGAACCTCGACTAATTCCTATCTGGCCTTGAAGCAAGTTGCCAAGGTAATCATGCCAAGTTTGAAGTAGGTGGAGCTCAAATGATGATATGTTTGTCATTATGTAGTCGTAGCGGGTTTGGAAACAGGATTTGGAGTGGAAGCAAAAGCAGGTTAAATTTTAGTATTCTGTTGTGGCAGCAAAAATGGAAGTAGAGATGGATAGCGTGTAGGACCGTGAAGTTATAGCTTGTAGACCGATGCTTATAAGTTTGTTAGCATGTAGCTATGGAAACATAACTTAGAAAACTGGAAATGATATAGCCATCTCAGGTTTAGAAGTTTTTGACATGCAATTTGCACTCAGGGGAGTCCGAACAAATCATTCCACTGAAACTTTAGACTGTTGTCTTAGATTGATACTCCCGAAACCCATCACGGGCCTCCTCTTAAAGAGGGAGGGAGTGGGGGGGAGGGGGGGGACGTGTCAATCTCAAATCTCATGGTCAGTGGAATTGTTTTAGAGAATGCCGGTTCGAAGTTCAGGAAAGAAGAAAAAGCAGGGGTGAAGCAACGGCTCGTTACACTACAATATTTAAAGCTTGTTGGCGTTCACCATTGTCCTTAGTAAAATGTTTGAGACTAAAATAGCCTAACATGACAAAACACTCCTACATGTAAACTTCATATTTTTCTTTGTTCTGAAATGGTATAATTCATGTGGAATCTCAACTTTAACAGGCTTACTATCAAACTTTACCTTCTATATAGTGCTAGAAATGACAAGATAAATCGTACTCAAGGTTGCAATCGGTCACTTGTCTGCAGTGCCCGCTTCCAAATAAATTTCCAATTCTCCAGTTATGTGGACTGAAAAGTCCTATAAGTGCACTCATTGTTATTTAGAGTAACAATGTACTAGTTACCGGTCTAATAGCTTGTTGTTTTATTCTTTCTTTCTTTTTCAGTATCTTATAAAAAATTTCAGCGATTTCCAATTGACTTGTCTTGGAGGTTTCGTTCTTCATGAGAGTGTCTTCTTCTTGTCTGGACTCCCGTTCCTTCTTTTTGAAAGGGCAGGGTGGTTTGGCAAGTACAAAATTCAGGTATTACTTTTTGACTTTTCTAATTGAATGATATTTCTTGATTAAAATGATCCCAAATTTCAACTTTATTTCACTTAAGACTGGTGCACGAGTTCCTTTTTAGTTTGCATTTGGAAAACAGTTTCTGGATAAAAAGATTTGAATGAGCATATTTGAGTTTAGCACAACTACTTTGATGAAAATTGGTTATGATGTTTCGTGTTCATAGTAGTTCATTCTGTCATTACTCGGATGAATTTTCATTTGTTGCATTCTTGACCTCTTTTTGTGCAGAAGAAGAATAACACCCCGGAAGCTCAAGAGAAATGTATCACTCGTCTGCTGATGTATCATCTTTGTGTTAATCTTCCAATCCTGATTGTATCATATCCTGTCTTTAAATTCATGGGGACGCGATCTAGTCTTCCATTGCCGTCCTGGTATTTTCCGGTTCTCTATATACCAAGCTTTAATTATGTGATGGCAACATAGATTCATTGTATACCCTTTTTTGGTCCTTTAATCTTCCTTTCTTTTATTTTTGCCTTCTAATTCTTTATAATTTTGTTTTCAGAATCTAATGTCCCCACGACAAGACCACGAAACCATTTTGTGATACTGAATATATGCACCAGCATACGAAAAGTGACATTGATGTGAAATTAGAGGGGGTTATGGTGCCTAGATGCAAACAATTAAGATATATAGGATCAATATTCCAGGAGAATGATATGATATAGGGAGATATAACACATACTAGCAAAATAGGATAACTGACACGGAGTAATAGTACCAAAGTGTTATGCGATAGGATGATACCTATCATTTTCATAAAGATGGACAGTGAGGATTCATGCAGCTGACGCCAACTAGCATGGAATTGAGGCGTAGTTGTTCTATATTTTGGAGTAGGTGCGGTAGAGCTTTTCTTTTCTTTTTTATTCATGAGAGTGAATCGCAAATATTTTCTTTTTTGTGCAGGAAAGTGATTTCAACGCAAATATTATTCTATTTCATCTTGGAGGATTTTGTATTTTATTGGGGACATAGGATTTTACATACGAAATGGCTCTACAAGCATGTCCACAGCGTCCATCATGAGTATGTGAACTACATTATGTTTTCTACTTAATACTTATGGTTTCTATTTTTCGCTCATGAGACCAGCGCTTCTGCTTGTTACACCACAGGTATGCAACACCGTTTGGGTTGACTTCTGAATATGCTCACCCTGCTGAAATTCTCTTCCTTGGATTTGCTACAATAATTGGTCCGGCAATCACGGGGCCCCACTTGATAACAATATATCTATGGGTCTCACTTAGAGTCCTTGAGACAGTTGAGGCACATTCCGGATACCATTTCCCTTGGAGCCCGTCAAACTTCTTGCCATTATATGGAGGGTCTGTACCTTTACTGTTAGAAAATCACTCATCTGTATTTATCTGTTCTCCATATCAACGGTATTCCTGAAATTGCTATTGTTGTTCCCAGGTCTGATTTTCATGATTACCATCATCGACTGCTCTACACAAAGTCCGGCAACTACTCATCGACATTTGTTTACATGGACTGGTAACACTTTCAACACATTGCCGTAAACATTAATATTCTAGAGTGTAATTTAACAAAGATACAAATATCAAGTTGTCAAATAAAATGGTAAAAAATTGTGGTCTCTAGCTGTGTTCAGCTTATGAATATATTTATGACTTTTACCAGAAGGACTTGTACTTAACCTTGCTTTCGGTCCAGCAAAGTCGAAATAACAATAATAAAAGGATAAGATTCTAGACCTATAGGTCACGAGTTCGAGCCGTGGAAGTAGTCACTAATGTTGCATTAGGATAGGCTGCGTACATCACACCACTTGGGGTGTGGCCCTTCGTCGGACCCTGCTAACACGGGATGCTTTGTGCACTGGGCTGCCCCTAAAAGGTTAATATTACCTATAGCTACAACATGGGGCAGCAAGCCTTTTAGAGAAGGCCATGAAATTTTGTGAGTAATAGGAGCTCAGTTCATCCATAAAACATAACATTGTAAAACGAAGTACTATGAAGAGTATCTAAATAATAATTACTTCCTTAATATCATTTAGTCGTTAGGAGAAAGTACAGACAACATTTGTGAATAGACAGATACTATGATCCAATGGTGAAAATTGTGTTTGTCGTCATCCTGGTAAGTTGTGTCATAGTTTCTACTGGATTAGTGCATTGCAATCTATTTTAGTTGTAATTCCAGGTCTCAAGTTGAAGCATCTACTTTTGGTAGTTACAACCTTATTTTAAGCACCATTGCAACAGGGTAACTTATTTTTCGCCTGAAGCAAGGGCGATACCTGAAATTTGATGGGCCTTTTGATTAAAAAAAAATAGAACCAGAAGTCATCAATATAAACTGGATAAATAACACATTCAGATATTAAGTACTCAAAATATGGTATCTATTAAAATCTCACAAAAAGAAAGGATGTTAAGCTTTAAATCAGGCACGAATCGCGCATATTGGTTATTTAAGTTAGTATGCACTATGCAGTTAACTGGTTGCCACTATATTTACCGTCTAAATTGTGAATTTTTGGCACAATGAGAAAACATGTTGTAACTTCAGATAAATTTGGGTAGATCTCTGAAACTAGTCTACTCAGGCTTCGCAGTGGGGAAGTTCTTAACACTTTTGAGCTTTCCTTGTGCATTTTGCATTCCCAGCTAATGTAAATCTCTTGTATGTGGTTTTTTGAAATCCAAATGGAGAGCATTATGTTTAGCGAAATCTCTCACCAGGCATTACAGAAAGTGTCAATAGATGCACTTAGTAGTTCGCTAGATAAAAGTAACACGAACTTTGGGAGGGAAGCTTTGAGGATCAAGGCAAACTAGATGTTTATGACATCTCTTCTCTTAAGTAAAACTTCATTAAGCTGTGCATCTGCCTGCTTATGCTTTGACAAAACTGTGTGTCTTCTGTTTCCCAACTAATATTGACTAATGTTGCTGGGACTTTCCAAAAATGTTGTCGCACTCATGTTGGATCTTCCAAAAATGCACTATCTGACCGTCGCACTTTCTGTTCATGTATAATACTTTCTTTGTGACAGAGAGGATCTCTCATATGCCGTAGAGCTGAAACTGCCAAGTATGTTCCCACAAGTTAATGCCGTTGTGGCATTTCATGTTTTATGTTGATCATGCATCATCTACCAAATTCTCTAAAAAATTCAATAACCCGTTCTGATACAAGGCCTCTGGTCCGGTTTGCCTGGGAGGTTCCAGAGGCTATACAGCTGCCTGCTTATGCTTTTGACAAAACTGTGTCTTTTGCATGATTTCTCTTTGCAATTTGATAGAGACTTGATTGCATACCTCCGCCACATTGTGGTTGTTCTTCTGTTTCCCAACTAATATTGACTTATGTTACTCGGACTTTTCAAAAATGTTGTCGCACTCATGTTGGATCTTCCAGAAATGCACTATCTGTCCGTTGCATTTTTGAAGAGTCTGATCAACATAATTGACTACCTCTATCTCAATAATGTCTTGTGATATCTTAGTCATTTTGTGGCCTGAACAATATAGAATAGGAGATCTTTGTAGGATTCATGATTTTGACGGATTTCTTCGTTTTGTTAGGATATTTGGTACTGACAAGGGATACAGAAAATTGAAGTCACTGAAGGAGAATGAACGCCACGCTGAGGGAAAAGTAATGTAAACAAGATGGGAGAGAAGGGGAATAAAACTATGCCTGCTTGGGCATCACACGATGGGTTCCCGGTAGAATTAGCATATAGGTGAAGGTTCAAATTGTGGTACCTAGTCATCTTGTGTGTTTGTATTCATCTGTAGTTTTAAGAGAACATTCTTATATTTAGGTGGATCAATTGTTTCGTGATGGAGAAAGAACTTTTTCCTCTGTAACCAACCCCCCACCCCCACCCCCGCACCCAACCCCACCCCACCCCCACCCCCACACCCTCCCCCCAATCCTTTTGCGTTTATGTGATTGTATATTACATCTTCTTTAAATAATAGTGGTGTATGAATCATTTCGTGCACACCCGATTATTCTACCATATTTGCTTCTTCCTACCAATACAGATATCGGATAACTTATCTGATTTGAAGACTCACCTAGTTTTTTTCTTTTTTTGGTCTGTATTTGGATTTAATGATGACATGATATGAGCTTATATGAAGAAATGAGGATTCATATAGTCAACTCTAATTTGTTTGGAACTGAGGTATAGATGTTTGAATTTAAACTTCGATCTTCAAAATTTGCATTCATTTATTGATCACTAGATCACACACCTCGAGTGCAGTAAGCTCCATTATTTTGAGGGTTGCTTACGCTGCTAACTAATAGTTTCTGAACTGTCACTTGGACCAACTAAACCTCAGTTTTGGCTCTTCAAGATGGTTTTCTGAGCCAGTAAATGACCTAACCCTTGAGTTCTCTAAACAAAGCAATGCCATTGAGCTAAAGTGGGAAAAAAGGATCCCACTTTCACAAACTATGCTTGATTATTCGTTAATAGTTGATCAAATTTGATACATTCGCCCTCAGAAACAAGAAGTTTTGGTCTGCGAGGAATAATATCAACCATTTGATGCCATCCGATGCATACGTTATGGTTATTTTATGTCTCGCTTTGTCTTTTCGTATGATTTTGCTCACTATACCTGCTGCTGCAGTTTTAATTGGCATAGTAACTGACTTGTTAAACATGCCTGAGCTCCATTGTTATAACTAATGTAGTGGTCATGATGCAGTGACCTTTATAGTGAGTCTGAAAGATTGCTTCTTAAGTAGATCTCCATGTCTCAGGAGAGTGGATTGATCAGCATAAGTTTGTAGCGCGGGGAACGAAATGCACTGTTAATGAAGTTTGATTATTATCTCAACTAAAATAACAAAGGCATTCTATCCGGCTTTCGTAACCAGGTAACATGTGTTTGAGAATTTTTGAAGTTGTTAGATAACATCATCATAGGGTATATATGATGGTTCACTTCAGAATTAAACCTATTGCACCTGAAAGCTGCAGAAGAATGTTTGCATATCCTACACTAGAGAGTTTGAAGAAATGCAATCAACTAAGCTCAATCTAAGGCACCTAAGAAAAAGTGAATACCAAGATACTTTTTAAGTGGAGAAATGTAGGTAAAATTTCCGAATTAGGATCTGCATTGCAAGATCTCTTAGCATTCTCGAACAGTTGGTTTGAAGACGCGCATATTACCAGAACAGATAAGCACTAGGTACACAAGTCAATGATCCAACATTGATGAACTGATCATCAAAGAGGACTTCGCAATTGTTTAAAGTCTTCAAATTCAGGTAAAAAATTGATCCAGTGTTGCAACAAAATGGACATAATTCCTTCAAATGATAAACCTGCTAAGAAGCAACTTTTCCAATACTCACAGAAGGTCCAGCCAATGACACATTTAAGACACACTCGACAAAGGTTTCCTCTGCAATAGTGTAGCATTACTCTGCAGGCAGTTATTCCTCTAGCCATGGTGAGGGTAGAAGCCATTTACAGACATTCCACCATCAACACAGATTATCTGACCGGTGATGTACGTCGATGCAGGGAGACAAAGGAATCCCACAAGAGATGAAACCTCGGATGGCTCTCCTAGGCGCCCAAGTGGAGTCCGGTCATATACTTCTTGTAAATAATCTGACACTCAGCACCTGAACATGAAAAGGGGTATTAAAATATAAAGTATGTTAACACAACTGAAAAATAGAAACTCAAACATGAATGGTTACTCGGTTAGATGCGGAAACAACTCGATCCATCTGTTGTTGTTTGGTTGACTGTTGGAAAAATAAAAATAAAATGAATATTTGACGCAGCTACAAATTTTAACATGATGATGCAAACTAACGTGAAAGCTTTTGCCATGATAATTACATATGTTGACAAAGACTCGTCCTTCTTGACTGTGCCTGAGCTTTATAAGCTGATCTTACATCTGATTCTTTTCATATCCGCTCTTACACCCACTGCGTCTAGCTCACACTATATGCACGTATATAGAACGTTGTAAGAAATAGCTATATGCCATGAGAGTACACCCATTGCCACAAACAGGAAATTGGTACATTGCATGACTTGCGTGCCATAAAGTGCACATAGACACAGGTTATGGGCTTGGGCCTGCTAGAAACCTCTCAGATTTTTTCTTTTTGGCATGAAAATCAAGTTCAAACTAACCCACTGGTGCAACTCTGATAGCATTCACGGCGGCATACTTCCGTTAAAGGTTGACGGGCTTCAATTGAAAATCAAGAAGATGCTTATCATGGAAGAAGAGCCCAGAATGAGTCCAAAAATTAAGGCGAAAGTGCTACACGTATTTCATGGTCCAAGTGAAAGAGGAGGAAAATGGGGCCTTGGGGGGCTCTCCAGTTCAGCTAGGTCCATAGTTCCAGAATTTATACGCAAAGTAAGATCGAAAAATGGAAGTTTTACAATCATCGACTCAAACCCATTGTTGAATCCTACTGCCTGTTCTCCTTATGGAAGGTTCTATAGTTCTTATAATTCAGCATCTGGACTTCAGAACCTTAATTGACTGTTTCTCCACCCCCAAGAACCCACTCTTTTTCTTTTTTATAACAATGGTGTCTGGGCCAGCTTGCGCACACCTCGACTAATTTCATTGGATACCTGTCACACTACAAGAATTTCAACTTTTTAACGACCACAATTTTGCGTCCGGTCGTTATAAGTATATTTATAGCAACTAAATTATTTTACTGTCGCTACAAGTCAATTTTTATTCAACAATAACAAGAATCGTTAAAAAGTATAATATCCGGTGGTTGATACTAAATTAACCCAAAGAAAAAGTGCCAGCTATTTTCTGCCCTTTTCCCTCAAACTCTCCCTCTACAACGTGAGCCATTCGTATGGTTTGTTGGATCGGATGTTTATCGTACATTTTGTATCTTGAGGTGTCTTCTGAAACCTTAAAAGGAGGACAAGAAGAGTAAGGCCACGGAAGCAATTCTTTTGGGAAATTTTTGAGGAACACGAATCCTCGTGTTATGTTTGGTCTCCACCAGGACTCAACATGAGATATTCTGTTCTTCCAGGTTCTAGACGAACTTGTTAGATGGCTAATATTGGTGGGAGAATCGTCATGATTTTCACCTTGAAACCTTATAAGGTTATTGAACATAGTGATTGAGTAGCAACATGGATTGTTTGATAGCAAAATGTAGATAACATAGAGGATTAGCCCTGAAATTAACAATGACTTGCACAATTTTCCGCTTAATACACCAGATAATTGCATAATCTTACGTCGAATTAGAGAAATCAAAGAAAAAATATTTTAACAAATAGTGCGAACATTTCTAATGGGGTTCTTTAATTTTAACAAGAATTGGATGTAATAGTATATATGTAAGAGTAGAAGCTTGATGAAGTAGATTTTTTGTCAGAACGATAACACAAGGTGCATGTTAATTATAAGACATGTTACTTTTCTCCTGTAAACTATATAGTAAAAGTAAGGTGTTGAATTGAATGTGAAAAGATAAAAAAAAAAAAGGTGTGAGGTAAAAGTAGTTAAGTTTTTCTCGTGCCTATTAAGCTAATGCACGAGTTGTACACACTGTTAGCATTGGGCAAGGTTTATTAGTGATGTTTTGGGAATTTGTGAAAGGTTTTTTTTCTCTTTTGATCTTATCATTCTCTAGTTTCATGTGCTGCCAATTTAACCAGCATAATTCTAACTTGCCAACATGAATCTAGGGTAGTATTTAAATTATACTTCATCTGTTTTAATTTATGTGAATCCTTTATTATTTTGAGAGTTCTTTGATCATGTTTTTCTTATATTTTTTATAAATTATTTAAATTATAAATTATAAATTATCATGACTTATATTACTTTTAATGTAGTTTCTAAACATATAAATTTTATTTTTACAAACTTGAAAAATCTATGTCAAAATTTAAGCTCAAAGTTAAAAAATTTGACCCTTGAACTCTGAAAAAGTTCACATAAATTGACGGAGGACGTATACACTATTATATAAAATAATTTTATATTAGTGTCAATGGCGTATCAAAAATTTTAAATCAAGAGTACTCATCTGCCTAATTTAGAGTTTTTTTCTAATCATAGAAGGATACTCGGTCAATCTATTTGTATGCTAATATTATTTTCCTATATAAAAAATATATTCTTGGTAAAAGACAATAAGTGCTTGAGCATGTTCAAACACTCTATGTAGCTTCATAATTGATTAGTGTATTTTAACTTGTTATAGCAAGTTACTATTTATTTTAAGTTACCAACAACAATATCAACAATAACAAATTCAGTGTAATCCCACAAGTGGAGTCTGGGGGTAGTGTGTATGTAGACCTTACCCCTACGTTGAGAAAGTAGAGAGGTTGTTTCTGATAGACCCTCGGCTCAAACAAAGAAGAAAAAAAGGCAATAGTAACAAGCGGAAACAACAACAAGATAATAAGATAATCGAGGCTAAAGAAACAATAGATAGTAATAGAAATCTAAGAATAAGAGAATACAAGAAAAATGCTAAAACTCCGAATGGAAAAGAAATGCGTCAGATTACCCACTAACCCTCTTCCCTAATTCTTGACCTTCATAACCTCCTATCCAGGGTCATGTACTCGGTGAGCTGAAGTTGTGTCAGGTCCTACCTAATCACCTCACCCCAATACGTTTTTGACCTACCTCTATCACTCCCAAGCTGACAACGGTCAACCTCTCACACCTCCTTACCGGGGCATCTGCACCTCTCCTCTTCACATGCCTGAACTATCTCAGCCTAACTTCCCGCATCTTATCCTTCATAGGGTCCACTTTCACATTGTCCTAGATATATACATTCCTAATATTATCTCCTTGGTGTGCCCACACATCCATTTCAACATCATCATCTCTGCTACTCTCATTTTTTAAACATAGAATTTCTTGACTAACAAACACTCTGCCCCATATAGCATAGTCGGTCTAACCACCACTTTGTAGAACTTATCTTTAAGTCTTTGTGGCACATTCTTATCACACAAAACACCAGACGTGAGTCTCTATTTCATCAACCCCGCTTCAATACGATGTGTGACATCCTTGTCGATCTCCATATCACCTTGGATTACTGACTCAGGTTCTTGAAACTTCCTCTCTTGGGAATGACATATGTGTTAAGTCTTATGTCCACGTTTTCTTCAAGAGTCATATCACTGAAATTTACACTTCAAGTATTCAGTTTTAGTCATTCTCAACTTGAAACCTTTCGACTCCAGGGTCTATCTCCAAACTTCTAGTCTCGCGTCTCATCAATTAGTACTATGTCATCTGCAAATAATATGCACCAAGGCATCTTCCTTTGAATGTGTCGCGTCAGTATGTCCATTATTAAATCAAATAAAAACAAGCTAAGAGTGTCTCTGGTGCAACCCCATCATTACTGGGAGGTGTTCCGTGTCTCCTTTTATAGTCCTGACCCGAATCTTAGCATTATCATACATGTCCTTGATCACTCTAATATAAGCTACATGAATATCTCTAGCCTCCAATCATCTACATAGAACCTCCCTTGGTACTTGGTCGTATGTTTTTTCAGGTCTATGAACATTATATGCAAGTCCCTATATTGCTCCACCAACTCCTTACAAGGTGCATTACTTCCTTAGTCGATCGCTCCGGCATGAATCCCAAATAAAAAAAGATCAGCCCGGTACACTAAGCTCCCTCTATGTGCGGGGTCCCGGAAAGAGCCGGATCACAAGGGTCTATTGTACGTAGTCTTACCTTATATTTCTGCAAGAGGATATTTCCACGGCTTGAACATATGACCTCCTGGTCATATGATAGTAACTTTACCAGTTACTCCCGGCATGAATCCCAACTAGTTCTTGAAAATAGACACACATCTCCTCACCCTCATTACCACTCTCCCAAAATTTCATAGTGTTGCTTAGAAACTTGATACCGCTAAAATTATTGCACTTCTGGATATCATTCTTGTTCTTGTACAACGGAATCATCGTACTTTACCTTCATTCTTTGGGCATTCTCGTCGTTCTAAAAATGACATTAAACAACCCAGTAACCCACCCAATCCTGCCTTGCTCGCGTTTTTCCAAATTTTCACTAGGATTCATTTGGTATGGTCGCTCTTCCCCTATTTATCTTACGCATAACCCCCTCCACCTCCTTAACCTTCACGCGCCTACAATACTCAAAATCTCGACGGCTCTAGAGTGCTCAACCTCACCAAGCACAATTAATGTTCTTGTCCCCCTCTTCATTCAAGAGTTTGTGAAAGTAAATCTGCCATCTACGCCTAAAATGTGTCTTCTCCATCAATATGACACTAAAAGTTATAAAGCTAGTTGTCTTTCATATCGAGCCATTGAAGCAGCACATCGTGCTCTAATCGGACACTTCCATTGTGTTATGAGCATACAACTCCGAAGAAATGGTAAGATATAGGTTAGAGCTCTCTCAGATTTTCCTATTATGAGGAAACCTACAGAAATAAGAACGGGAAGAGGAAAAGAAAATCCTATAGGTTGAATTGCGCTTCTATCTAGGGGACATATCCTATTTTGAAATGGATGGTATGAGTTTGTCAAATGCTCGACAAACTGCTACATTAGCGGTGCATAAACTATGTTCACCAACCAAGTTTGTTCAGTGATTGTAAGCTTATTAATCTGACCCAAATTCTCCATTTTGGTACACGCCAAAGCCTTCCATTTCGCCGTATTGAAAGAGCCATCAATCACAATGGTCTCTTTCTTAGAAAAGAAATTGCGTAAATTCTTCATTTTTTTCTCCCTTCGCAGAGTAAATATTAGTATTTGGAAGCGAAAACAAAAATGAACAAGTGCCTTAAATGTTGCATTTCATGGAAAATATACAATCTAAGATCCACATAAATGTGCAGGGATTTACATACTTCTCACTCAGCCTCAGTAAACCATTGTTTTAACCTCATAATTAGGCTAAAATGAAATAAAGAAAATTAAGATTAAGCCTTCTCTTAATTCATTCATTCATCTCAGTCATCAACATAGATGGTTTCTTGCTGAAACAACCCACCAAAAATCTTCCTCTTCTCTGTTGCAGCAGTCTCTGTTTGTTTAGCTGGTTTTTTCGGGTCCTCCTTCGTTTCCGAAGCAAACTGATTCCTTGGAGGAGTTTTTACCACTGCTTTCTGAGCAGGCAAATTTTTCGCCTTGGCCCATCCCCTAACGGTAGCAACTTGCACGTCCACTTCCTCACCTGTACTCTTTTCAACAGCTGATTTCAATTGTGAGCTGAACTTTTCAAATGAAAATCCTGTACTAAAGCCTTTTGCTGTCTCCAATAGGCTTTCAACAGAAGGACTGGAAGCTGATGATGCCTTCTCTTCAACTTCTTTTTCAATGTTAGCAGCCTTTGCTCCTTGCTTTTCAAGCTTCTTTGCTTCTTGTTCCCGCCTCTTTGCTGCTTCAGCAGCTCCTCGAGCTTCTTCCTCAGCTTTCGATTTTTCAAGGGCTTCTGCATAAGCCTTTCTCCGACCATCCTCAGGAATGACGCTGTACATAAAATGGTTCACTCATTTAGATTGTATGGGATCCAGAACTTGTAGAAAGAGGATTTAACAACTTAGGAAACTTATGCAATGAGAAAGTCTTCTTCTTTTCTTGCGGATATATTATTGTAATATATGAAAAATATACATATTTTATACATAAGAAAGTGACATTCTTTTTAAACAGACTAGAAACGATATACTATAAGTTAAAGGGCTTTTTACATATTTTATACATACATAATGTATATTTTTTATATATTGGCTAGCGGCTGTAATTATTTTTGGCCGAGCAACCAAATATGTAAAAAGCCCTTTAACTTATAGTATATCGTTTCTAGTCTGTTTAAAAAGAATGTCACTTTCTATATTTAGTACTCATAACTCTTTAGTTTCAACATCCTACATGACATGTTCAACACTACAAAATTGAAGGGCATTTTTGTGCATTACACATATCTTTAGTTTAAGGCCACAAGATTCAAAAGTTTTCTCCGCTTACTTAAATTTCGTGCTTAGTCAAACTAAGACACATAAATTGAAACGGAGGGAGCATATTTTAACCTGGTTTATATCAAGTAATCTACCATATTTTCCGTGTTACTAATCCCACTTTTTATGGACGCTTACCAGTAGTTATATTTTGGTGATCTGATGATTCTTTTACATTTTCAGATTCAGTATAAGTTAAACTCACAGTAAAATAATTCTTACGAGCACCAGTATCACCCAAATTTGGAAATGCAGCAATTGAGGAAAGAGGTAATTACCTAAAAAGTTCATCCACAGTCTTCGATGTTGCTGATGGATCAGTAAAGACATCCACAACCTGTACAATGAAATAATTCCAGTTGCTCAACCAAGTGGATAACTAGCCATTTCATGTTAAATGGAAGACTACAGAAGGTTCATTTGTGTGAAATCAGAGATCATTTCAGTTAGGAGAATGTCATATGGTAGACAATGAAGTACATTTCATTCAGTTTTGAACTCTTCCTCATATTGGACTGAGACAGCCTTAAATGGAATGATATATACAGTGAGGATTCGTATATCTGACACCAAATTTGCTTGAGATTGAGGTATAGTTATTTTCGTTGTTGTGATGTTCTCATACAGGACCTAATGCATTACAAGAAACTTTACTTAAGGCAGAGCAATAACTACCTTATTTTCTGCCACCGCCGTGTTGGAGAAAACATCCACCACCAGCTTAGCTATCTGAGACTTCGCCACCTGATGATTCCAATAAAACAAGAGATCATGAGCAATGATTAGATTATTTCAATCTATTTAACATGCTTCATAAAGGGGGTAGAGATCGGAAAAAGGAAACAATAACCAAAATGTATGTCATGTAACTAAATCCAGAATAAAATACAATCGAACCTCTCTATAATGGCGTCGTTTGTTCCGATATTTTTTGGCTACTATAGCGAAATGTTGTTATAAAGAACATATAGTATAACATAACATGGAAATCAGTTCCAAAAAATACTTGGCTGTTATAGTAAAATGCTATTATAGAGGATGGTTGTTATAGAGAAGTCTGGTTGTAGATGACGTGTTCAACATTAAAAGTTAGCTAGAATTTCCATGACAAAAAGAAAATTGCATACATTACATTACTTTATAGGCGTCAGCACTAGCACTCCCTTCAGCTGACACGACGATTTTGTATGAGCTCTCGGGGGAGAAATCCTCCGTTAAGCTTGTTTTAATGAGTGTATAGCATAGATCTGTCTCCACTATCTTCTGCAGAAACTCTGTTATCGTCAAAGCTTGAGATTTCGAGAACAGATTGTTGAAGAAAGACGTAATTCCGTCGAGCACATTGTATGTAGAGCCTACTGAAGAAGATTCATCATAGACTATGGCTACATGCCCAACACCAGCTAATTGTGCAGCTTGTATAACTTGTACAGCATCTGTTGTGGTGACTTCGGTGGTGGGACCGTTCTCTCCCTTACCGATAGTAACCACAACTTTGCTAGCATTTCCGATTGCTTTTGCAATTGATTCTGCATCTTGAAATGTGGATGCAACGGCGTTAAGGCGTTTCGACTCATCGTTAGATATCACCTACAATGATGCAACATGTATAGTCAGAAAAAAAGAACAGATTATTTCAAATCTATTTTCTACCACCACTTCTTACGGTGCAATAAGAGCATTTTGTTTTCCTAATTTCAGATCAACCATTAATCAACTTTTGTTTTTGGCCACAAGGATTAACTACCTATTGCAAAGGGGATATTTTCATTAGTGAATATTAAGGGAATTGTCCAAGTCTCAAATCTTTGTAAAATACTTTGATCTCAAAGAAATGGTATACAAAACCACATTCCAATTCTTGGTTGAATTTTGCAACCTTCAAGATTGTCGAGCAGTTTATAGTGACACACTGTTTGCTACTTTAATCCTACTACTACTCAATCATCGGTCCTCTAACGCAATTTCTTAAGTAGTGGAACACTCAGTGTCCAAGTGTTGCACGTTTGATTTATGAATCCTCTAAGAGAGCCTACAACCATTGAGAGAATCGTCTTGTATTGCTAATATTCAATACGTTTATTAAATTCTTTCTCCAAATGCAAAAATTGAATACACCAAAAAGTTCAACGTGAGTTCTATTAAGAAAAATGGTTGCTTGGGCTTAACTTAGTTGCAAAAGTTAACTCATTAGGTGAGTATTATCTAAAACCATATAAGTAGACAACAACCTATTCCCTCAACCAATGTGAGACACTCTTTAACACTCACTCTACCTTCCCACGCAAGGCTGGATATCTAGACCCTGGACAACATAACATGCAAGCTCAATATTGTGAAACACAACAACATCAATGGCTCTAGCTTATCAGAGGCGTAGCCAAGATTTGAGGTCATATAGATCAAAATCATACAAGAAGACAATAGTTCATTCCTGATACCTATGCCGGATACTCTTAACAAATTCTGTATTTCCAAGGACAAAGAAACTAACCTTGTAGCTAACGGCTAGACGAGCTAGCTCTTGTGCTGCACCAAGGTCAGAAACTCCAGCTCTGACACTATAACCTTCATGCAGCAGTGTCTGTGCAATGCGGATACCAGCTTGCCCCGTTGCACCAGCAACAAACACTGTTCCAGGATCCTTTGCCCTTTGCCTTCCAAAAGCCAAACCAGAAGATGTGTTCATATTAACAGGTATTAACGACGTCACATCAGGTAACTTACCTGTTAAAGACACAGTATAATTAAGTAATTAAAATTGTGCTCTCTTCAACAGTTTAATCGTTTAAACGGTCACACTATTCAATATGGTATTAGAGCAAGCAGATGTCTCGTGTTCAAGTCTCAATATGGCATTAGAGAAAACATAAGTGTTGCGTTCAAGTATCACTGTCACTCATTATCAAGAAAATAATTTACAGAAATAATTAAGTAAATCTAGATGAAATGGCCGCACAATTCAATATGGCATTAGAAAAAAACAGACGTCGTGTGTTCAAGTCTCAGTATGACGGTAGAGCAAAAATAAGTCTTGCGTTCAAATCTCACTGTCAGCCACCAGCGGTCAGGAATTAATGTTATGCGTCAAAAAAAAATTACAGACATAATTAAGTAAATTTAGATGAAATGATTTCACAATTCAATATGGCATTAGAGCATGCAGACGTCTTGTGTTCAAGTCTCAATATGGCATTAGAGCAAACATAAGTCTTGCATTCAAGTTTTACTGTCATCCATCATTAAAAAGAATATTTACAGACATACTAAGTAAATTTAGATGAAATGATCACACAAGTCAATATAGTATTCTAGCAAGCATATGTCTTGTGTTCAATTCTCATTGTCACTCATTATCAAAAAGAATTTTTACAGACATAACTAAGTAAATTACAAATGAAATGGTTACACATTTCAACATTACCAAAATCAAATACGGATGAGATGATCACACAATTCGAACATTACCAAAATCAAAGTTGAAGGGGTTGCCAGAATTGCTTGTAGTTTCCTCATTAGAAGACTCATCAGCTGATGATTTGCCAAGACGAAAAGATGGGAATTGTCCAGATTTCTTAGCAAACACAGTGAATCTTGAATTCTTGAATGATAGTCTTGGATGAGGTGTGATTGTAAGGAGGAATGAGTTTGAAGTAAGTGTTGGAGCCATGAATGAATGATTTTTTTTTGGAAAGAGATAGCACATGAATTGCTAACTCTTCTTATTTTCAGTTATATTTTTTGCATGCAACTTTTTTATTAATGAAATTCCATTTGGGAATGGTGACAATAATTTGAGCAATATCTGTGTGTGGCATTTGATTCTGGTCTCAGAACATTGTGTTTTTGGATTGAACAATGTTGTCATCTTTAGATGGGGAATAAGGTGACTTTCCAATGGGATAAAGACACGTCAAATTTTATCTACAAAAGAAAATTTTAAGCCAGTCGTTTATAATTGGTACAAAATAGTGGCAATTCTCCAAACATTGTGTTACTATTTTGTTTTGGTTTTGATTTCCTTTTTCTTTTTTGGAATGCTTAAATTTGGTTGTGGTAAAATTGTTTTCGGATTTGTTTTAATTTTCAGAAATAAAATAAAGCTGAACAACGAAAAATGTTTGTTTTAAAGAACAAAACAATTGTTTCCTGAAAACTAAACGTTTTGTTTTTCGTGTCAAATTTAGCAGACGAATATGTATAGTGTAAAGATTTTTTGATATAATCAGTGTAGTTTAATATGTAATAACAGGTTAGTTTTCATTTTTCACAGGTTACTGAGTATAATACTTATCAATAAGTGAATATATACTTCATCAATCAACAAAATGAATGAATGAGAAATTCACAGCATTGAACTTGTTAATTTTTGGTGAATTTCGTACTTTAGTTACTTCTTTTTAATTTGTGAGTAGTATTAGAAATATACTTTTTAACTCTCTTAAGGGCTCGTTTGGTTGGGGAACTATCTCGGGATTGTTATCCACCCTCAATGTGGGATAAAATAATACCACAATCTGGGGATTAGTTATCCCGGATTTTATCCCAACCAAACGTGGGATAAAATCATCCAAACTTTACATGTTTAGGAATGCATAAGGTTTTCTGGTGCCATTTATTCTGGTTGTTGACCCTTATCCATTAAACTAGTGTTCGTTTGAGGTCGCTATATTCTATTGAATACACTGATGTTGAGTCCTAGTCCACACCTTACACTAACATGTGATCCAACAATTTCTGGAACAGATAATATCTATAACCAAATATCTGTAGAAAACAATAATGCAGAAAGTGATGAAATTGGAAGCATGCTAATGATATTGTATTCCACCTACAGTAAAGCAATTAAATACTGGCGCATTCCTCAGGTTTTAACAAGTTCTTCTAGTTATAAACGAGGAACAGAAATAACAGAATCAGAGAATATTAAACTCAGAGGAGCAGAGAAATACAAGTACAAGATGTTCATCTAAAATTTGAGGAAATGATTGTGCTTACACCAGTGAAAGCACAAGTTACTTTCTAAGGAGAAAACATAAATGATTAAAGAATCAATTGTTGAAAAGGTGGGGATATAAGAGAATGAAAACTCACCCTTTTCTCTCATTTCCAGCCTAATCAGCTTGTACCTACAGGAATCAAATGAGAGTCTAGTATGTACAGATTGGTTCCAATCTTAGGGTGCGTTTGGTATGGAGGAAACATCTTCCTTAGTGGGAGTAGGAAAAACAAGTTCCATATGTGGTATTTCAAGTTCATTGTCTCCTCCCTACCCTCTAATGCCCCCCATCCCCCACCCATAGACTACCTCACCTCCACCACCCCTGACCCTCGAACTCCCCACCCCCATCCCATAGTGTTTTCTTAGATTGCATATAAATGCTCCTGGGACAATATTTTCTTGCTTACCTACCAAATACCAAAAAATAAGCAAGAAACCACTTATATTCCATGGAAAACATTTTCCTTCATACCAAACACACCCTTGTTGAGACACAGAACTTCACTTGTCATAGTATCATGTTATGTCAATGAGTAAGGATAATCAAGAAATCCCTTAGAGCCAGTGGTGCAAAATAGGTGGATAATGGGCCCCGCTCTTAATCTTTCTTCACTTAAGTAGCAGGCTTTTTGTCTGCGACAAAGTTCGAACTGTGTCAATTGGTAACAATACCACCCTATTGTGAATTATAGCCAGCTATAACCAGGTTTCTTACTCAATCCTCTATCCAACATAAGTTTGCGCTGTCCCTCTGCATCGTTCCAGTTCCCTTCCGATGCTAGCACATTTGCTAGCAACACGTAAGTAGCAGGATCATTAGGGAAAATTTCAACAAGCTTCTTGGCAGACATCACAGCAAGTTCCTTATTACCGTGAAGTTGGCAAGCACTCAGTAGACTTTTAAAAACCGACGGTCCTGGCTCTATAGGCATATTGTTAATAAAGCCCTCTGCTTCATGTAGATGACCAGCACGACCGTAAAGGTCGACTATGCAAGCATAATGCTCTAGCTTTGGTGGTGGTAGAGAATTGTCATTCTTCATCTGATCAAAAAATTTAAGTCCTTCGTTGAGCAGGCCAGCATGTCTGCATGCCGAAATAACAACAAGGAATGTGGTTAGATCTGGTTTAATACCACATATCCTCATTTCTTCAAACATTGCGATCACGTCCCTACCATAACCATGATGTGCACACCCTGTAAGAAGTGAGTTCCACGATGTGAGGTCTCGTTCCTCCATTGATGAGAATATTCTCTCAGCATCTTCAAGTCTACCACATCTTGTATACATGGAAAGAATCCCGTTTTGTATGATAACTTCAGAAGCATATCCTGTTTTCAAGGCTATACAATGGGTCTGCATTCCCTCCTCCAGACCTGAAATTAGGGGTAGTAAAATTAGCCCATGAAAACATGACCCACCCAACCTGCCCAAGTTTGGGCTGATATATAGCAAAATTGACCCCATGAGAAACATTGTCAAAATCTTTTTAAGAAGATATTTTTTAAAGTTTAATATGTTATATATAGCCATAATAAATAGAATATATAGTTTTATGAGGTACTTAAAAAATTATAAAAGAACAAACAAAGAAATTGAAACTTATTAAGAATTGCGCGGGTTGGGTTATGACCCGCTTTTTAGCCCATTTTAGCCCAAGTAACTTTTGGGCTGGATATTGACCCATCCAATTATTAACTCAGTTGACCCGCCCAAATTCAATCCATTTGACACTCCTACCTGAAATACTTCCAATTGCTTTCAAAATGCTTGCAAAAGTGTAGTGATCAACAGTAAAACCAGTCCGCCTCATTCTTGAAAAGCAGGAGAACGCTTCTCCACCGACTCCTAAATTAGAGAAACCGGAAATGACAGCATTCCAGGAGATTTCATCCCATATCATAACATCAGAGCACAACTTACGGAAACCGTCCAAGCTACATCTACACTCCGAGTAAGCAGACAACAACGATA
The DNA here is from genome assembly GCA_029783415.1 of Anisodus acutangulus. Classification (NCBI taxonomy): domain Eukaryota; kingdom Viridiplantae; phylum Streptophyta; class Magnoliopsida; order Solanales; family Solanaceae; genus Anisodus; species Anisodus acutangulus. The sequence goes on from CM056497.1 coordinate 52,438,571, forward strand.
CCACCAAGTAATGGCTATTCTTTAAACATTGTTGTATCACGTGTCCATGGACCTGCTCACAATGAACCAAGTAATCCGGGCAATAAAACGAGCTCAACAAACTCGTATACGTAACATAATTAGGTTTAATTCCCAATGTCATCATTTCCTTGAACAAAAACATAGCTTGTATAGGGCAATGATATTGTGCATAACCAGTAATCATGGAGGTCCAAGTAATAACATTCCTTTCATACATTTGATCGAAAACTCTCCTCGAAGTCTCGAGATCAAGACATTTCGAATACATATCAATCAAAACAGTCCCTACTGTAACATCCAAAGAAAAACCAACTTTCCAACTCAAAGCATGCAACTGAACACCAAGTTTACATGCTTCTAACCGAGCACAACCAACCAAAGTAGCCGAAACACTCGACGGGGTTGGACTAATACCTTCCCTTATCATTCCAAGAAACAACGCTATCGCCTTTTCAGGGTAATGGGTGTCCAAATATCCAGAAATCAAAGCATTCCATGTGACCACATTTCTTTCAGGCATTTCATCGAACACTTGCTGTGCTGATGTTACAATACCACATTTTCCATACATATCAACAAGAGCTGTGTTGATAAATACATTTGAATTGAAACCCAATTTGATAATTTGGCAATGGGTTTGTATTCCAACTGATAAAGAACCCAATTTTGCACATGTGGAGATGATTTGATTGAGGCTAAATTGGTCATGTAAAAGACCATTTTGATGTAATTGAGGTAACAAGTCTAAATTAATGTTATTTGATTCGTTATATTTGTCTTTGAAGCTATGGGTTGTTCTAACTTGGTAACAAATTTGGTTGGATAATTTTGATTGTTTTCCTATGTTGTAGCATTGGTGAAATGCAGGTGATCTTAAAATCATTTTATGTCAAATCATTTCCCCGTTTGAGAAGTCGTCCACTTTGATTTGGGCGACACAAGTGATAAAAAAAATATCGGTCTACTTTCGTTTATTGATCAGTTTTATGTCCGTTACAAGTTGGGTTGTTTTGCCCCTGCCGTAACTAAAATTATCAAAATACTCTCATTTAACGGAAACCCCCAATATACACCTAAATAGGGCTGGCAATGGATCGGAGGTGGATCGGGTGGAACTCAATCCGCGTCCACCCTCCAACCATCTATCCACCACCTGACTCATCCGTCACCCTATTTTTTCTTCATCCACATCCGATCCACCCATCATCCACGGGTGAATCGGGTGCTTCGCGGATGAAAATTATAGCACAATCAGTTTGGTACTTTTGATTTATTTTTCAGTTTTCATACTATCTTGCTTTACCATTATAATTTGATCTTGATCCCATTGTAATATTCATCGACCTATTATATTGCTAACAGTTATAGTCATATATAGAGTGATGTTCAACATAGAAAATGTCAATTATGTATAACGTAGTATAAAAATAACATTTTTGATACTAGAAATCATCGTTATTGTCATGTTGAAATTGAAAAAGAATTTTCGTTCACTTTAGAAAAATAAAGACAATTATTGAAAATAAAACCAAGTACTAGTAACGACATGAGTCAGGGGTATGTTATCACTGAACTACACAAAAAATAACTAATTTATAAACTGGTGTATGGATGGGTCGGGTGGTGGATCGGGTGGTGGGTTGGATGTATGTCCACCCGAATCCGACCCGATCCATTCGTCACCCGATTAAAATCCGTATTTTGTCGGTTTTTCGTCCATATAATCGGGTCGGGTGGATGATTAACCATCGGGTTAGGGTGAAATTCTCAGCCCTACACCTAAATAACTCAATTTTAATTGAAATTACCTGTTTTCACTCTCTTAACCTAACATACGACCCACTAATTGAATTCCAACCCACTAAACTAAGGCGGTTCATCGTAGTGTGATTAGGCCTTTGCCACCTCGGAAGAGTTTTGGTTCTTTTAAGTTTGCAAAAGTTAATATTTTGATTATGTCGAGTATTTTAAAAAAATTGTCAGTTAGATTTGACAAAAATTATGGGAAAAAAAAATACTCTAAACATGTTATACTTTTTAATTTATTTATGTATTTGATAATGATCCAACGTACTTACAAGCTAAGTGTTTATCAGTCAAAATCAATCATAAGTCATGAGTTGATTATCAGCTTATGATCGTTGTTATTTGATATATTCTTTTACTATATTATCCTTTTTAAAAAAAATTCTCAAAATACCATTAGCAGGAGAAAATTTCACACTTCCTCTTCACCCCATATATATATTCCTCCTTTCCTTTACATATACTTTTAAATTTTTAATAAAACTTATAAAGATAGTTTCGTTATTTTAACAAAAGAACCGTTTATCAATATTTTCTTACCAAACATATGCTTATTTTAGTTTTAACATTTCTGTTCAAACACATAACTGCTTATTAATAAAATTAGTTTCACCTTAAAACATCGTAGCTATTTACAATTAACAAATCCAAACGGGCTCTAAGTACTCTTTTTCTCTCAAAATGCAGTACTTCTGTTCCACATCCGATATATACACAAAACTTCTTGAATCTTATACTCAAAATGGCGCCTTGCAATCAGGAAAAGCATTACATACACACTTGGTGATCAATGCATTGGCTAAACGAACTCATTTTGCTTCAAAGCTTATTGCTTTATATGCAGAATGTAAACAGTTACTGCATGCACGTAAACTGTTCGACAAAATTCCCAAATCAGATATTCGTCGTTGGATTGTTCTCATCGGTGCCTATGCTCGTCGCGGGTTTTACGAGGAAGCAATGGGTGTTTTCTATGAAATGCAAAGGGAAGGAAAGAAGCCGAATAAGTTCGTTCTTCCTAGCGTCCTTAAAGCGTGTGGACGAGATTTTAAAGAATGAGTTTGAATTCGATTCGTATGTGGTTATGCATTGATAGATATGTATTCAAAGTGTGGTAAAGTTGAGAAGGCGAAAAGGGTGTTTTATGGTACGGTAGATAAAGATTTGGTTGCACTGAATGCTTTGCTTTCAGGTTGTGTTCAACGGGTGATCGTAAAAGAAGCATTGGATTTGGTTGAGGAAATTAAAGTTCATGCTATGAAGCCTAATGTGGTGACATACAATACTCTGATTGCAGGTAAGGGTGTCAAATGGGCGGGTTGGGCTGAATTTGTGCGGGTCAAAAGTTACTTGGGCTGAAATGGGCTAAAAGGCGGGTCATAACCCAACCCGCCAATTCTTACTAAATTTTGATTTTTTTTTGTTCTTTTATAATTCTTTAGTACCTAATAAAACTATATTTTGCCTTTATTATGGTTATATATAACATATCAAATAAGAAAAATAACTTTTTGAGACCATTTTGACAAAATTTCCCATGGTTCAATTTGGGCTACATATTCAATTCGACTTTTTAATGGGTTGGGATGAAACAGACTGAGCTAATAAATGGGCGGGTTGAGGCGGTCATGTTTTCATAGGCTAATTTTGCCACCTCTTATTGCAGGATTTTCACAAGCAGATGATCGAGATAAGGTGTATGAAGTTATTGATATGATGCACGATGATGGCCTTGAGCTAGATGTAGTTTCTTGGACTAGTATTATCTCGGGGCTCGTGCAAGATTTTCATAACAAGGAAGCTTTTGGTACGTTTAAGCGAATGTTGGATGTTGGGATATATCCGAATTCAGCTACGATTAGTAGTATATTGCCTGCTTGTGCAATTGTGGCGGACTTGATGCGTGGGAAGGAGATACACGGTTATGCAGTAGTGATGGCGATCGAAAAGGATGTATATGTAAAAAGTGCTCTCGTAGACATGTATGCAAAATGCGGATTTATATCCGAAGCAAAGCACTTATTTTTTTCTAAGACGTGTGAAAGAAATACAGTAACTTGGAATTCAATGATTTTTGGCTACACGAATCACGGTTATTGCAGTGAAGCAATTGAATTATTCAATCAAATGTTAAGAGAGGAAGAGACGAAACCCGATCACTTGACTTTATAGCAGCTCTCACTGCTTGTTGTCACGCTGGACTTGTGCAGTATGGAGAAAATTTGTTCAAACTGATGCAGGAAAAATATGCGATTAAGCCAAGATTGGAGCATTTTGCGTGTATGGTGGATCTTTTAGGGAAAGCAGGGAAACTCGATGAGGCATACGATTTGATTCAGAGCATGTCGATTGAACCAGATTTATTTGTTTGGGGAGCATTGTTAGGGGCATGTAGGCAGCACGGAAATATGGATTTAGCAGAGGTTGCAGCTGAAAAATTGGCTAAACTTGAACCTGAGAGTGCGGGAAGTAGTGTGTTGCTATCGAGTTTATATGCTGATGCAAGTAAGTGGGTAAATGTCACGAAGGTAAAAAGGCTGATCAAGAAGAAGAAGCTGAAAAAGGTTCCTGGCTGTAGTTGGGTAGAAGTTGCGTAAATTTTGCAATGGCTAGAAGAAGCTGAAGGTCAGATTCTATTGCCATGGGAAATACCTTGTTTAAATCAAAGTAAGAAACAGAAGCTCAGGCAAATTTGGTATGACATTGAGGTGATCACTTTCAAATATCTGATCTGAATGTTAACCAGATCTGTCATATCACTGTTAGTAATGTTTTTGTCATATAGATCAGTTGAGAAGCTTACACAGCCAGGAGCTTGCATGTGGCAATAGTTGAAGATAAAAAAAAGTTGATGTGGATTGCATGGATGTACCAGCCACATTAAGAGGATCAAAGTTCTAGAGGCATTTTGAACTAGCCCAGAAGTGAAACAAAGTTTTTCTCTCAGACTTGGTTGATAACTCCACTGTTATTCTTTCAAATTCTAGAGGCATTTAAAACTAGTCCAGAAGTGAAACGCGGTTTTTTCACAAAGGTGGTTAACTACTCCTGAAGCAAATGTGATCACTCAAATTGTCGTATGCACAGGATGAAGGCTTGCTTTGAGGGGAAGGTGTAGAGGAATCCAATGTTCTTTTTGCTCCCTACTCTCAACTGATACACCAAATGAAAAAAGAAATGCACTACTCAAGAAAGAGGCAGGCAGTTCTTTATTGAACAAGGTTAGATTCGATGTGATCACAACCTAGTGTGTCTGAGATTTAGGACCTAGCTTGAGTCATTACCATCTTGAATACCAGCTCGGTTTCCAAGTAAGATACAAGTGCAGGAGATGAAACATGTTTGTTGAAGAATATCCAAGCAGTAGCACGAGCAAAAGAACCGGTTTATATGGAATACAGTGGAAGGGCAGAAAAATCCTAGAAGGCTTTTCCAGACAAAGCACGCCAAAGAACTTAAGGTTTCCTTTGGATTATAGGCTAGTATGTTAATGATGCATTGAGCTTTGACGTCTAAAGCCTTGTAAATAAGTTGCAAAATACGTGTACTGGGATTTGAGAAATAAATATTAAGTAGTAGTATTTTTTTAAGGAAGCCTTGAAGCAACGATAGAGTTATTTGCGTGTTTAGGGAAACCAGCGATTTGGACAGATATTCATCAATGCAACCATGTGAGGAACCAAAATGAGACCATTAATATGTGTTTTAACAGAAACTTCCCTGGTGCAAATAGAATCGTTTATCGTGTCTCAAAATAATATAACTTCTTAAAATGCAACGGTCCTACATTTCTCATCCATTCACCAGTGTAAGGTGGAAAACAAGTTAAAATGAGAGAAGAAAGTTCAGTGTTTCCAAGAAGTTAAATTGGCTCAAGACGGGGATGGAAGTGATTTTCCAAAAAAAATATATATATATATTTCATGAGGAAGACATTTTTCTTGGTGTTTGGTCAACCAAAAATATTTTTCAAGAAAAACATTTTCCATCTAAAGTGAATAGGCAGAAGACATTTTCTTTTCAACTACAATATTACTTTGCTTCAACTCATACTTGGGCATTATTATTAGTTTTTAATGAGTACTATATTAAAAGTTTCATTGAAACACTCTCCTATATGCTCATATGCAACATGTTTTTCACGTGAAAATATATATTTCCAGTCACCAACCTGATCCTAACACAGCAAACAATTTCCACGAAAATATTACTAATATTTTAAAGAAAGAACTTCTCCATCATATCAAACACACTTGAATAGGAAAGGACACCAAGAAAATCACAATGGTGAATAAACGAGTAGGAAATAGATCAATCCAGTGATTGCAATAAGTTACAAAAAAAATGGGACGTTTGATCCTTGTGCAGGAGGCAAATCCAGCAACTGATAATGAAATGAAATTGCAAAACCCCTCGGTCATGAAGGATGAATCTTTTGAGTTCTCTGGATTACAGTTATCCGTTGCTTGATAAACCACACAGAGTACAGAGATGATTACTTACCTACAATCAAGTTCAAAAGTACAGTTTCTATCCATACAGAGTTTAAGGCACAAGGCAAATGAAAAGCAATCAAGAAAACAAATGGAGACAGAATTCTACTATACTGGTTGTATCCTTCAGATATATCAATGAAGAATGGCAAATCTGGTAGAATAGCAGAGCAAGCACAGATTACGAAGTATACATGATAAGCAAATTCATATTTTGCATGATAAGAAAAAAGAACCTGCCCACGTAGGATCTTCTACCAAATAAATAACCACAATACGGAACACCTGAACGAGACAGTGACCATCTGACAAGAACAAGAAACATAAGGAGAGTATATTTCGCAAAGAGAACCAAAAGAATTTCCTTTGCATCACTCTTTGAGTAACTCAGAGCACTAGTCTTTGATACCTACAAAGTAATGTTTTCTGAAATTGTTATACCCTTGCGCTATACAAAGGTAGTGCTTTCAACACTTAAACAGCACAAAATATCCTTGGCTTCTCGACCTACAAGTGTAGTCGCTACCATATGCAGTCATAGAAACAAACAGCAGAATAAGGAGAATGATGAGATGTAAGAAGAAAGAAACTACACCGCACCACAGAGACAAAAAGGAAAGCCAGCTAAGCTTAATCTGAAAGAGTATTTACCTGCGCTGTTTAATTATTAGTCAGAAGCATCCCATGTAATGTTCATCAAGAAACAAGAAGAAACATAACCACGATTTACTAATTAGGTTGTAAATGGAACATCAAAATATCCAGGCAAAACAAACAGAAAACAAGTAGTTAATAAAGCCATCTCCCCTGGAATTGGAGGTAGGATAGTGTGGAAAACATTGACACCTGCATCAATCTAGAATGACCTACAAGATCGAGAGGATAGGGACGTCAACTTCCACTCATTTTCTAATCAGCCACCATCACAAGTGGTTAGTTTATAAACAAGGTCCAAATTCCACAACGTATCAAAATCATTTCAAATTCCACAACGTATCAAAATCATTTCAAATTCCTCCTTAATTTCATGAGTTGTGATTCATTGCATCCACATGTACGTTTTAGACTAATGCATGAAGACGAATAACATCTATTTTAGCTGGAGTCAGCTATAGTATTCAGAGATTCTTCATAGCTACACTATTTTTCCGTTGGTCATCAACCATCCTCCTTCATCCGGGCTTGGGACCGGCTACACTTCGCAAAGCTCACATAAGAAGAGTTTCAAAGCAATAAAAGTTGCGCAAAAGTAAATTCCACTTCAAAATTTTGAACACAATAAAAGAATATTAAGAAGAGAAAGTACTTGATGAAGGTGCAATACAGCATCTTATAATCAACCAAATTTTACCTACTCATTGTTATTGAACTAGCTTAAAGAAAGGAACGGTACGAGACAAACACATTCACATGGTCCATAGATAGACATATACATATACATCACATGGTCCATAGATAGACATATACATATACATCACATGGTCCATAGATAGACATATACATATACATCACATGGAGGAAAGACCACACATTCACAATATAAGGTTTCAAGCTCAAACAACATTACCAAAGAAGTTACTAGCGGTATCGTGAAATTGTGAACCAAGTGATGCACAAAAGGTATTCATCAAAAGCTTCTCAAAATTTAATACCACATGATTTCAGTCACACCGTTGATGGTCAAAAATACACATACATGTATATCCACAATACAAAGATGACAGAAAATTGATTAATTCAGCTAGGTCAAATAAGATATTCACTTAGTCGGTCCTCCCAAAGAATATTGTATCATGTACATTATATAAGGGAAACAGGGCAGCAGATCATCTAAGGGTGTGTTTGGTACGAAGGAAAATGTTTTTCACGGAAAACGTTTTCTTGAAAAATATTTTCCTGGAAAATAAGTGAGCTTCTTACTTATTTTCTAGTATTTGGTAAGTAGGCAGAAAATATTATCCCAAAAGCATTTTATATAATCTAGGCAAACAGGGGGTGGGCAGGAGTGTGGGGTGGTGCAGATCGGGCCTATGGGGGTGGGGGTGGAGGTGGAGGTGGAGGTGGGGTGTGTTAGAGGGTGGGAGGAGACAATTAATGTGGAATGCCACTTATGGAACTTGTTTTCCCTACTCCCATTAGGGAGGGCATTTTCCTTATTTTTGAAGGAACTTATTAACTAGAGAAAATGTTTTCCAAAATTTTTTCACCAACCAAACATGGAAAATTTGAAAAATCCTTCATACCATACACTGAATAGGTGTATTGGAAAATCTAAAGCCGCCTCAGAGAAAATGTAACCACATGAAATGTTTGTAATTGTTACTGAACTTTAAGAAAGCACAAACACTTAGGGACCACGAAGTTGGCCAATGATATACGGTACAATCAATTATTGTGTTAGGTAACAGCTGACAAGTTCCTACTATATTATTGAGTCTTTGATCATTACTGGAAACAAATGTCTAATACTAACATTAATACAAAATGTTAACACTTATCATTAAAAGGATAGGTTGAGATTGTACAAATAATTTGCTGCTTTTGGGTGAACTTTATTTCAGGAAAACATCCACATCAATGTTTTACAAGAATAGATGAAACGAAGTGCCATTTTATTGTCTAACTCAAATTTGTCCCAAATGTTACTAGAGTATGCCTCGTGGTATCTACCGTGAATTCTCTAAGCTCAAGCATCTGGCTGGTCCACACTACAAATTAAGTTACAGTGGAGCTGAAGAAAAAGTGTATCAAAGCATGTTAGAAAAAGAAATAACGAATGTGAAGAGACCATGGGAAAATACTATAGAAAGCATGACAAAGCATTCTAACAAAGGAATAGTAATTACAATGTACGAGGAACAACAGATAGTAACAGGAATCGACGGACAAGAAACTACAGATACTACGAATACTAGTATGGAAGAATTAGCGAGACAACGCACTACTACCTACTAATCTTCTACCATAATCCGTGTCCTCCACAACCTCCTATCTAAGGAATTTTCTCGATAAGCTGCAACTGAGCCATGACAAATACCTAGGTAGAAGAGGTGAATAAGACAAATACATATAATCCGGTATGCCATTTAATATTTTTAACCCAATCTTCTGGGGTAAAATCATGAGCCAGAAGATTACCAATGCAAGAATAACTTCATTTGTGCATGATGATCAGACATTCAAAATGAAACCTCTTTTTTCCCCCCAACAACAACTCTTTCTGAATGTGAAGGGACAATGCACTTTATAATCACCATAAGAAAAAGATATCTAATTGCCCTTTAAACAGCCATATTTAACTATGTATGCATCAGTAAATAGCCCAGAAAGAAATCAAGAAATGGTGATGAGATGTTTCCTATTCATCAAGAAATGGTAAATGGTGGGGAGGGGAAAGCAGCATTTGATAATGGATGAAACAAATGAAAGTCAAACTTTAATGTTCTCAAATGCAGAATGCCATATGTAGTACAACACTTGAGATCCAAGATATACAAGAAACTCTCAAAGTATATTTAGTAGAACATTAGATACAGCAGAAATATTTCTAAAATGCAGAAATATGATCGCAAGCAAAACAATTTCAACCAAGGTGTTACAACGGTTGCTGCTAAATATGTTGGAGGGTAAAATAAAGAAAAACTTATTTGCTTTACTAGCGCATTACAAATTTAGAATATGTTCTTAATTGACCACCCATCTTAGTTTGCATCCATTTCAAGATATGCGTAAAAAACAATTGCTCTTTCTGCAGCTATAGAAATTAGAATAGGAATTTTTATCAGCAACAATCCACTTCGAGGACAGTGAAGATCATTGCATGACCACCAAATATTCCTTATATGCCAATTATTTCTTAAAAAGTTGCTCATACCATTTCGATTTTCTCCCACACTAACCGCCAGATAAAATGTTCTATGGCCTGAAAATTCTTAAAACTAGTTTGCTTTCTGTCATAGTACAAAATTTGCAATCGACAAAGAGAGTAGTAACAAGATGTAAGAGTAAGCAGTCACTTCTAGGAAAAAACGGGTTTTACCCTCAATTTTGTACTATATAAACATATAAGCACACCAAAAGACATGCTACAATTCTCACCAACAGAAAAATAGAAAGAAAATCCGTGAATTATTGTACTACTATTTTTCAAGAAAAGTGTGATCGAAACAACAATTTTTTCCTGTATTATGTTTTAGGAAGCTACAATCAGACATAACCTGGCTCTAAGAAATTTAGAGCAATTTATGACATTTTTGTCCCTATAAACCTACCAAATCTAAACAAGTAAAAAAAAAAGCCTAAACAATCTAACTAAAATTCCTACTTTGCATTCCACCAAGTGAGACTTCTGATGGACAAAATCCAAGTAACCAATCCTGTACAAACAATTAACTATTAGCATACAAAAAGTTCACACGAACAGTAGCGTTACACAACTTGTAAAGAATCAAGAATCTAACCTCATTTCCGTGTCTACTACTATTTGTCACCATGATAAGGACCAAATTTATTTCCAGACCAATCCCGCTGTTGCGCCATATTATATGGATGATGATGAAATCCATGTCCATGGCCATGTCCTGACATTCCCATCATAGGCATTGGTACCATTTGTGGCGGATACATCATTGGCATAGGCATTGGCATATGACCATTATTATTACTCCTACTATGCACATGTCCATTGCCATTAACACTACCAGATTGCTGCTGCAAACTCTGTGGCACGGGAGTCGAAGCAAATAAATGATCAGAACTCGAAGGTCCTTCATTCGATAACCCTTGCATTCTCTTCAAATACAACCTATACTTCTGTAAATGACTCGCAACATTTTCCCGCATTAATCCTTCAACATTCATAAGTTGCATAATTGTTTTAGGTACAGCATTTTTAATCCCTAAATGTGCAACCACATCAACAAATCTCTTATGTAGCTGTGGGGTCCACACTAACCGCGGCCTCTTTACCGTCTTCCCTGATGAATTCATTGCAGAATCATATTTTTCATTAACAACAATCATATCCTTCGGGTCAATCCTTCGGGTTTTGCTCGAATCCGACCCGTCTAGTATCGGATCCGGTTCATCATTCTCATTTAATTTCCCTAAAATATGTAATTGTTGTAACTGTGTTGATCGGAGAGATGAGAACGTGTTCTCTGAAGCGCGATTGACATCCGTCATCGTTTTTGACGGCTCCAGTGTGATTCGAAACGCTGATGCGAGTTCCGGTGGAATTAACGGCGTAGATAACGGCGTTAGATCGTCGAAACTTGGAAGTCCGTCTTCCCACTCGAGAACACGGTTATTATCATCACCGTTGGTGAGTTTCACTTCTTCACCCATTAGAACCTTCTCGAACGTAAATTATTTTTTTTATTACAATTTATCAGGGAGAGAAGAAGTGGGGGTGAGGGGAAGGAGGGGCGTGGGTGGGGCATGTGGCGGTGGAAAAAAAAATGGGAATATAATAAATGAAGTGTGAGAAAAAGTGTAATTATATGATTCTAAAATGGCCTAGTAAGGATGCCAGCATGGATAGCTTAGCTAGATATTTTTCTATCTTCCTTAGTAGAGAGAGAATCTTTAATAAATATCTACTCCCTCGATTCTATTTTATACGAATATCTTTCACTTGATATAAAATTTAAAAAATAAAAAATATTTTTAAAATTTATTATTTAAAATAATTGATAAATTTTATGTTGCTAAAAAATATTTTAATAAATATAATTTTAAAATTGAGTTGTTACTAAATATAAAAAAATATTTTTTTGATTAACAAAAAAAAAAGAGTGTTGTATAAACTAAACAAAGGAGTATATCTTTTTCTCGGTTTTTTTTATATCCAGCTTCCCGCTTACACCAGACTATTTCTGGAGATAGTAGTCCCAGTCCCTCAGCACTACTACTAGTAAATCGTGGGATGTGTCTGAATGACTAGGGTTTGAGAACAGAGCAACTGAACCTACAGGGTCTTACCCCAGAAGAGAGCAAATTGCTCCCCTCCTTTGCCATCCAGCTATGTCCGGGGGACTATCTTTTTCTGGCTTTTCTACTCTTGGGAGATAACCCAATTGGAATGTGTGTATTTATAGATTTTTTGTCATTTTCCTTTGGTACTTTTTGCAAGAATTGGTATTGTCCTAAAGACTTGTTTATGATTAGCCCTCTATTAGTTTTCTCAAAGGATAGTGCTCTCCCTAATATGTAATATTTCATATGTTTCAATTTAGGGAATATAGTTTACGACAATAACATATTTAGTATAATTTTATAAGTGGGTTTGGAGAGGATAGTGTGTGCACAAATATTACTATCTTGAGAGGTAGAATGATTATTTTCGATAAACCTTCAGCTCAAAAAAAGCATTTCAGGTTAGGAAATATAGTTTAATTGAACATAAAGTTAATATTTTGAAACTTATGAACTTAAATGTTATGAGATTTTTGTGATGGTAAAAATGACACTAAGGTATACTAAAAATTTAAAGGTTGTTATAAAATCATAAAACTAGAACAAGAATATTATGGAGAAAGAGAAGAGATGATAGTTCTTTATTTCTCCTGAGGGATGAAATACAATGAAGAAAACATCTCTCTATTTATAATAGAAAACTGACTTGGTCTCAAAGTTAATAACTCTAACTTTCCTTGTACAGATAAACATTCATATTAATAAATAATATTTATAACACTCCCTCTTGAATATCTATTTGGTATATAATGTGCCTCATTAAAACCTTGCTAGAAAAAATCCAGTGTGAAAAAAATTCTAGTGAAGGAAAAAGAGTACATATTTCTAATAATACGCATTTTGGTTGCCTCATTAAAATCCTCGCAAGAAAACTCCAATGAGACAAAACCTTCTAAGGAAAAAAGAGTACGACGCGTATTAACTCCGCCTGATGTGAACACCAATTCAAAATCCGAATCTTCACATCCCAATCTTGTGCACCATCTTCTCGAAAGTTGCAGTTGGTAGAGGCTTGGTGAACTAATCAGTCATATTATCGCTCGAATGAATCTGTTGCATGTTGATATCACAATTCTTTTTGGAGTCGTGTGTGAAGAACAACTTTGGTGAAATATGCTTTGTTTTATCCCCTTTTATGAATCCTCCCTTTAGTTGGGCTATGTATGTTGCTGCATCTTCAGTCTTTGGATAGAATTGCATCGCCATATAATATTGTTGAAATCACTCCAAGTGAATTCCTGACTTGCTTTATAAACATATGTTATATGTATATGATTTGATTGTCATGTAGAACAACATCGTTGTAATTCCTCACAGGGATAGAAAAATATATAAATGCATTAATTGCATAAAGATATGGTACTTAAGGACCAAAGAGTTCTGTAAGTTTCTCAATAATTCATATAATGAACAAATTTTTAGAATATGTATATGTTTCAGGCATTTAAAATTCTTCAAGAATTTTCATATAAATTTTGTCAAATGGTAATATCCATTAATATTTAACTACGTGACATTTTCTATTATCTGGTATGCAGGTCCAATAATCTTGAAGCTTACCAAAATGCGTCATTTTACTTGGTAATAATGTCCACGTTAGCATGCTTTATAGATGTAGAATTTAGATCCTCACAATCTTTTACAATATTGTGCTATATTGTACCAAAGATATCGTCGATGACATATCATTTGTATTGGTTCGCAATGTGACATAATATATTGAGATCTCATCGCTTTCATAATTTTATGATAGAATATACATTTTGTTCGCGAAAAGATAGCTTGTAGACAAGTACATGTCTTGCATGTCCCTTCACGGTACCAAATTGCTGACATCTTTACTAAGGGTATTCCCTTGGTTCTGTTTGAAGATTTTAGGGACAGTCTTAGCATACGACAATCGCCCGCTATGACTACGGGGGTGTGATAAAATATACCGTATATATTTCCCATATATACACGGTTTCCCCTCTTACCATATTTGTAGAATTCTTATACATGTGTAATTATGGTAGTAGTCTTGTATTAGGAAAAATGTATTAGTCTTGTATTAGGAAAAGATAGATTTAATTTCTATAATTAAATATTGTATATCATGTATAGATATCTTTCACATTAATGAAAATAATCAAGGTGATTATTCTCTTTCATTTTAGGTACCTAAACCTCTCATAAGATTTCATGAAGTGTTATGTCGTATACTCTTCAAGAGCATATTACCTTCTTACTATGACCATTTTGATCATTTGCTCCTCTTTCTTTTCAATTATTGCATTTGGAACTGATTGATCTACCATGATTCATGCACGTTGTAGACTATCAAATCCAAAAAAGGGCTCGTTGGGAAGAAAGATTACGTGCGGCCTGTAGAGCACATGTAAAGCACAGTCGGGTTCTGTCCTTCAGGGACGTTAATTTAATATGAGCATTTCACAGCTTAAATATGAAATTAATTTTAGGTCAACAAATGCTTCTAGCACTTGATTGGAATTATCTTTGAACGAGATCATACTAATGATAATTTACAACATATTTATAAATGCTTATTCCTCCCCTTATGTTGGAAAACAAAAACATATCACATCTTCTTTGGGGAATCCATCTTTGTGCATCATGGTAAATTAATTAATCATATACGACATATAAAAATTGTTAGATGAAAATATATGGTTCCTGAACCAATTGTGAGGGGAGAATTTATCATAATTTATTGGTCTGAAGCATACAAGTGTTGTTGTATGCAATATATTATATTTCAGATCAACCCATGAAGCTTTGTTCTCATTAGCAATGGTTTAGCTATGTATATGAGGCATTCAGCGCTAAACCAGCTTGGTATAAACCAACATTAACAAGATGAATTATTTTAATTACATAATCTGAAAATTGTCCTGTCAACTCAATTATTTTGAGCAAGTAATTTTGTATATATCAAATTGCGGGTTAACAATAAACGCACATGTGAACGTCTTATCGATGCATCTATTTAAGACATCACATAACAGGTGAACGGGGCCATATTCACCTTTATATTTTTCCAAAATTTAGGGAATTCAATCCCAACATTAGCTAGTATAATCAACTTATCATGAGAACAAGCACAAAAATAATTTTTTGATGAATCTTCTAGTTCTTCAATAAATGTCAAGTACTCAATCTACACATCATATTTGAATCAGTATGGCCATACCGGCTAATAAAATTATTTATACTAGTAAACTTCAAATTTACCACGCCGTGTGCTATTTGTTTTAGTAAACTTCTGATTTACTATGACATGAATTATCTTTTGTATCAATAAACTTCTGATTTATCGTGACATGTGATTTCATCATTTATATTTGTGTAGTACAATTTAAAGAATTACATACATATTTCTTACCTACTATGATTTTGAAGATATCTAATCCGTTAATCATTTATAGCTTAATATGATAGCCATTTACTTTAGTAAACTTCAAGTTTACTATAACTTATGTTTCAATCATAACAACTTCATAAATTGCAATTTAGTCTTTAATTTATTCTCCATAATCACATATTGTTTGTACACTACAAGGCATGATGTTCTAGGTAAATAGTTAGCTCCTCTGGAGCCCTTAATTGATTTTGTACTATCAAATATTAACTTGACATGGTTGGTGTCAGGAAAAAAAATTACAACCAAATGAATTTTAAAGACATTCTTAAATTCATAAATGACAAAAAGTAAACGTCAAGTTTTACTGATATTTCTATCATCAACTTCTATGGTTAATATCTCCTTCAGGGAGAATACCCATTAACATCTGAATATTTTATATCAAAGCGGCAACCACATAATTATTTCTTTCTTCAAGAAATTATGTATGAATTGTTATTTTCTAATAGAAAATCGGTAAGTAAACATAACATATTAATGTGGTTATAGTAGAAAGTATTCTACAAAATTTGTATCCTTTTTCCTTAGAATGATATCTAATAAAAGTATTCAAGATGGCAACAATGGCATTCATACCACAAAATAAACTTTATTATTTTATCTCTTCAGGAGGTGTGTTGTGATGTTTCCTCATTCACTTCGGAGAATGAAACTTAATCATTTAGATTAGCTTTATACATAATTTTCAATAGCTCATTATTTCTCTCAACCACAAGAAAATACCGCTTTAATATATCTCTCAAACCTTTTCTGCTTCGTGAGAAAAGTTCAAAGCATTATTACATTCAAGAGTAAAGTTTAATGTCTTACCGTTTTGGGAGTAATATTTAAAGTTTTACTATTTTAGGAGTAAATCTAAAAGTCCTACTACATCATGAGTAATTTCAAAGTTTTACCACGTAAATTCTAAAATTCTACTACTTCAAGAGTAAAGTTTAAAATTTTACTAATTCGATATTAAATTTTAAGGTATTACTACTTCAGGAGTAAATTTTAAAGTTCGACTATTTCGGGAGTAGATTTCAGAGTCTTACTGTTTCGGGAGTAGATTTCAGAATATTTACTACTTTAGAAGTTCTTCTACTTCCAGAGTAGAGTTCAAAGTTTTATTATTGAGTTCAAAATTTGCTATTTCGGGAGCATATTTCTAAATTTGCTAATTCAGGAGCAGATTTCTAGGTCTGCTACTTCAGGAGCAGATTTCTTGAGTTTATTACTTCGGGAGTAAAAGATAAAATATTTAAAATATTTTTCTCAATGATTCTACATCTTCTTGAGGCAAGGCAAGATATCAAGTATATGTTCGTATTTATAAGCTTTACTAAATAACATTCACTTCAGGGAATAAATTTGTATTTGTAATATTTATCAAAAGTTCTCATTCTTCAGGAATGAAACATATTTAAACGCGTCTTAACCATATAAAATTATGGTCGGTTAGGACCTCTTTAAGAGATTGCTACTCTATGAGCAAATCAAGGCACATTTATAATGTAGAGATTTTTTTTCTAACATATCTTCAATTGTAATCACAAGCCTATAAAAATATTATCACTTCTAGTGATTAATGAATGCATGAAATATATTGCCACTTCTAGTTGTTATAGACATAAACAAATTAATCATAACAAGCGTACAAAAATATTGCACCTTCTGATGCAATAAATATAAATAAATATTATTATTACTTCCGATAGCTAATTAATTTGGTCACAATAGTTATACAAAGTATGGCCACTTCTGGTAATTGTGCCCTAATAGTTAAAGTAAATCATGAAATTAATATTAAAATAATACTTGGGTCCGTTTGACGATATTGCTCTTAGAGGGCAAATTTAATTACCAGAGAAAAGCTTATGCTATTTAAGTAGATTTTCCTTCCTTTTTTTTTTTTGGCCAGAAATTAGCTTTTGCATCCTTTATCACTGCATGGTGTTATCCAGTAAGCTTGATAGTTAGCTTTTAAATTAGCAATCTATATATCTACGCATATTAAATAACTGGGCAAAGAGCTACGAGATACTTGTGGAACGATTGGCAGCAGTCTGCAAATATTTCGTTTATGATATTGTCCAATTCCTCAATTGGTTAGAATCTCATGCTGATAGCGTGTTATAAAATCATAAAATTAGAATAAGAATATTATGGAGAAAGAGAGAAGACATGAGAGTTCTTTATTTCTCTTGAGGGATGAAAATACAATGAAAATTATAAAACTAGAACAAGAATATTATGGAGAAAGAGAGAAGACAGGAAAATTCTTTATTTCTCTTAAGGGATGAAAATACAATGAAGGAAATATCTCTATTTATAATAAAAAATTGATTTGGTCCCAAAGTTACTAACCATAATTTTCCTTATAGAGATAGACATTCACAATAATAAAAAATATTTATAACAAAGGTTAAATTATTTATTAAGTATAAAAAGATATTTTTAAAACGGACTAATAATATCACATAAATGAGAAATGGAGTATCAATTGTTTTGAAAAAAATGTACTTTTGGATTGTTCGAAATCCAACAATAATAGACAATCCAAACTAATAAAAGTATCATTGATTTACTGGTATCGAATTATCAAAATTAATAGTTGGAGATCAGTTTAGAATTATATGATTAACGATAAACGAATTAATTAATAGCTGGAGTCCTCACTTACACCGACTTGATTCAAATCCATGGACCATAGGTTAAAAAGTTAAATATGTCATAATGTCAACAATACTATTATTCTCTTGAGCACTGAAATACAACGACATACCCATTGAAATCCCACAATGTGGGGTCTGGGAATGATAGAGTGTACGCAGACCTTACCTCTACCTTGGTAGGTAAAGTGACTGTTTCCGAGAGACCATCGGCTTAAGACAGAGCATACGCACAAGCAAAGCAGAAGTAAAGCAACCAGGATTTACGGTCCGGGAAAAATTAAAAAATTTAAAGCAGTATGAAAATGCTGGTATCAAAGCGCATACACCAAGTATTAACTAGCGCATGTAAATAGGCTAAACAAAGTACACTAAAGGATACATATAAGCAGAAAGCCAGCTACATGTTACTATAAAGCCATAATGTGCTTATTTGTATGATAGGTTAAGCAGGCTTACAGTACTAATATTACCACTACCAGTTTGCAAGCGTAAGTAGGACTACGCTCGACTACCTACTACATTTCTACCCTAATTTGTGTCCTCCACAACCCCCTATCTAAGGTCATGTCCTCAGTAAGTTGCACCTGCGCCATATCTCATCTAATCACTTCTCTCCAATACTTCTTTGGCCTACCTCTACCCCTCATGAACCCGTCCATAGCCGACCTCTAACACCTCCTCACTGAGGCATTTGTGTCTCTCCTCTACACATGCCCAAACCATCTCAACCTCGCTTCCCGCATATTATCCTCCACCGAGGTCACTCCCACTCTGTCCCGGATAACATCATTTCTAATCATATCACTCCTTGTATGCCCGCACATCCATCTCAGCATCCTCATCTCCGCAACTTTTATTTTTTGGATGTGCGAAGTCTTGACTGGATAACACTCCGCCCCATACAACATAGTCGGTCTAACCACCGCCCTATAGAACCTGTCTTTAAGTTTTGATGGCACATTTTTGTCGCATAAGACTCCAGATGCGAGCCTCTATTTCATCCATGATGCCCCAATACGATGTGTGACATCGTCATCAATCTCTTCATTCCCTTGGATAATAGACCCGAGGTACTTGAAGCTTTCTTTATTTGGGATGACCTGAGTACCAAGCCTCACCTCCACGTTTGTCTCAAGGTCGCTCCAGTTACTGAACTTGCACTCCAAGTATTCTGTCTTGGTCCTGCTTAGCCTAAATCCTTTAGATTCCATAGTCTGTCTCCAAACCTCCAACTTAGCATTCACTCCGCTGCGAGTCTCATTAATCAGGACTATGTCGTCTGTGAATATCATACACCATGGCACTTCCCCTTGAATTTGTCGCGTCAGTCCATCCATCACCAAGGCAAATAGGAATGGGCTAAGAGTTGACCCCTGGTGCAGCCCCATCATTACTGGAAAGTGCTTTGTGTATCCTCCTACTATTCGTACCGTGGTCTTGGCTCCATCATACATATCTTTGATCGCCCTAGTGTATGCCACATGTATATCTCTAACCTCCAAACATCTCCATAGAACCTCCCTAGAAACTTTGTCGTATGCCTTCTCAAGGTCGATGAAAACCATATGTAAGTCTCTCGTCTCTCCCTATACTTCTCCACCAACCTCCTAATAAGATGAATGGCTTCTGTGGTTGAACGCCCCGGCATGAATCCAAACTGATTCTAAGAAATAGACAAGCCTCTTCTCACCCTCATCTCCACGACCCTCTCCCACACTTTTATAGTGTGGCTTAGCAGTTTGATACCCCTATAGTTGTTACAACTCTGGATATCACATTTGTTATTGTACAGATGAATCATTGTACTCCACCTTCATTCTTCGGGCATTCTCGTCCTCTTCAAAATGACGTTAAACAACTCAGTTAGCCACTACAAACATGTCATGTCTGCGCTCTTCTAAAATTCAACCAGGATCTCATCGGGACCGGTCACTCGTCCCCTGCGCATCCTGCGAACAACACCATTAACCTCCTCTACTCTAATGCTACTACCATACCCAAAATTCCGATACCTACCAGATTGCTCCAGGTCTCCCACCACAATGTCTCTATCTCCTTCTTCGTTCAAGAGTCTATGGAAGTAAGACTGCCACCTACGTCTAATATGCGTGTCCTCCACCAGTACTTTGTCATCCTCGTACTTGATACACCTCATGTGATCCAAGTCACAGGCCCTCCTCTCCCTCACCTTGGCTAGTCTATACAACTTCATATCCCCGCCTCTCTCCTCTAATTCCAAATACATGTGTTCAAAAGCCGCTGTTTTTGCCACCGTAACCGCAAGTTTTGCCTCCTTCCTCACCATTTTATACAATTTCCTATTCGTCCACTTCTATACCTCATCTTTGTTTTCTACCAATTTCGCATACGCCGCTTTCTTCGCTTCCACCTTCTCTTGAAATCTACCATTCCACCACCAGCCCCCTCGATGCCCACCACGGCTACCCCTCGAGACCCCAAGCACTTCTCTAGCTACCTCTCGAATGCAATTGGTCGTCTTGTCCAACATACCGATCGCATCCCCACTACTGCCCCAATCCCCCTTGGCCATCAACATGTCCCCCATCTCCTTTTCACTAGCCATGATCAAACTCCCCCATTTGATTCTTAACATATTATCTGCAATCCTCATCTTCTTCTCCATCTTAATCTCCAAATCCATCACCAAAAGCTTATGTCAGGTCGTAAGATCTTCCCTCGGAAAAACCTTGCAACATTTACAAAGACATTTCTCCACCTTCCTAAGGAGTAAAACGTTTATCTGAGTCTTAGCCACCGAACTACGAAAAGTCACCAAATGTTCCTCCTGATTCAGGAACCTCGAATTGGCTATCAACATCCCACAAGCTCTAGCGAACTCCAAAAGTGAGACGTCTTCCCCGTTCCTGTCCCCGAATCCAAAGCCTTCATGCACGTCGTCATAACCCCCAGAGAGTGACCCAATATGCCCATTGAAATCCCCTCCTACAAATAACTTCTCAGTGGGTGGTATACCACCCACCACCTCATTCAAATCCTCCCAAAAGCGCCTTTTCTCTTCCTCGTTCAAGCCCGTCTGCGACTCGTAAGCACTAATAATGTTCATAATGAGCCCTCCAACTACTAACTTAATCGTCATCATCATGTCATTAACTCTCCTAACCTCTACCACCTGATCTCTTAGCTCGTTGTCTACTAAAATGCTTATTCCATTCCTATACCTCAACCTACCCGAGAACCATAACTTATACTCGTCCACATTCTTAGCCTTAGGTCTTACCCATTTAGTCTCCTGGACACATGCTATATTAATCCTCCTCTTCTTAAGAATTTTAACTAGCTTTATAGACTTCCTCGTTAAGGTCCCAATGTTCCAAGACCCTATTCTCAGCCTAACATCTCCCTTACCCCACTTACTCTCGCCCCCGTCTCCGATCGAGAACATGGCCCTAGTCTACCATCAGTTACCAAAGCCACTAAAGCAAATATAAAATAATAAACTACTCAAATGTTTACCCTAAAACATGAAGGGATCAAAGCAAAAGCACAAGTTAACAAGAATCTAGAGGCAGGTAGAACCACTGCGCAAAAAATGCTATAACTAATGATAGTAATGGTAAATGCAAGAAGTAAAGTCACGAATCAATACAACGAATTGGCAAAAACTTAACAACAAGGATAAGGACAAAGAATGGATACGGGCAACCAGAGGTACCAACTCCAGTTTAATCGAACATGTTTGCCGGCAAAAATCACTCTTCACCAGTATTGTTCACCGACACCGGAAGTACTGTTCACTGACACCAGAAGTACTGTTCACTTGGGTTTTCACCAAAAAATTGATTACCTGAAAAATAGCAAAATATTTGTAGAGAAATACAGAGGTATTGGCCGGTGTTGTCACTTCCGGCCTGGTCTGGCAGTGGCGACCAAAAACACAGAGGGGAACTGTCGGAGTAATAATGGAGCAGCAAAAGGCAGAGGGAAGGAGAAGGAAGTAAGGAGGTGCTCTGGTCGTGGTATTAGTGGTGGTGGTGTTTTTGCCGGAGTTTGCTCAGGGTCCTTGGTGGTTGCAAAGCACTGGGGTGGCGGTGCTCAGATGGAGGGCGGCGAAGCGGGCGAACAATGAAGAGGTGGTGTAGTGGTGGTGTTGTGGTTATGGTGGTTGCCGGAGATGTCTTTCCTGAAATATGCTTTTTATATCATAGATACATCAGAAAAAATCATTAATAAACACCAAGTAAGCGTCGAAATGTATAAAGATGTAACTCTACTCGAGTCATCCCATTGTCTACTAAACCAAATTTGACCAAATATTCCTTGAGCATTTAAGAATACGATAAGGTATTAAACTTTTGATTTCGAGTCGCTTCACCCCTAATCTTATGCATCTACTACGCGTATGCTTTGCTTCCAAGGACTAGTTATTCATATTTCATTTGATGACCAGAAAAGCTAATTCTATAACATCATCTTGATATAACAGCATCTCTCCATAATAGTTAAGTATTTCTCAGAATCAAATTTTTATGGTATAATTTACGTCTATAACAGTTTTTACCTATAAAAGCAACAACCATCTTTATAACAATTTGGTCTTTGTAAAATTACCCATCTAAACAACTATCTTCTTTTTTTGGTAATTTAATAATTAATCTTTTTAACCCCTTCCCCCGGAGATTCCCTGCTCCCTTGGTGACTCGAACTCGCACCCTTCAAAGTGGAGGGCGTTTACTCATCTAAGCAACCCCTCGTCATTTAATAATTAATCTACTTTATAGAAATAGAATTTCTATAATTACCAATAATAGGTCCAAAAAAATTGACTAGATATTTTGATACTTTAACAAACTATTTATGACAAAGAATATTATATAGATATATATTTTCATTATTAAAGATTTTCCTTCGTTATACAAAATGTTATTAAGTTTTAAGTTATGACAATTAAAAATGAAAAAATTAGATTTTAGGTATCCTTTTTGCCTAACAGCGAAATATTATTTAAATGTCAATGTTACTATAGGTATATAACAGTCATTCATTTTAACCGCCAAAAAGATCTCAGATCCAACAATACTGTTATAGAAGATTTGACTGTATTAAGAATTTTACAAATTCTCCAGAGGACTGATTATTCACATCTAATTTAATGATAGGAGGAAGCATAATCTCAAAAAGTCGTAAAAGAATATGCCATAAATGATTTGATTATCAGAGGAAGCATAATTCCAAAAATTTGTAACAGATCATGACATAAATGGTTCGGCAAATCAGCAGATTCAAGTTTGAGATCGACTTATATTAATCTTCATTGCCTATCATAATTTGTCACTTTAGCAGTTTAGCTGTATCCACTGCAACCAAATATCACAACCACAAGAATACACATCCTACGTCACAATCAACAAGAGTTCTGACGGAATGGATAGGATCCCACCCTTACCGAGAGGTCTCAGTTCGAGCCATAGATACGGAAAAAATCCTATTAGGTAATGCTTCCCCCTTAAATGGGTTTAGTCGGGACCCCAAAAAGACACATCTTAAATCACTAGATGGACAAACACAAGAAAATCCAATTGCAGACACGAGCATTAATTTCATAAGATGATACTAGTAAACTGAGCATCTGAGATAAAGGAAGATATACTTGGCCATAAAAGAAAAATTTGTCAAAATACCATACATGAAAATTCTGACCTCCCCTAAAACATCAACTCCCCCACAAAGGCAACATTTGTACAGTCGCGGTCGGTATAAAACTACCTTGCCTTTATATCTTTCTTTTTTTACACCCTTTTATAAACTCGACATTCCCTCTGCACAGCCATCTCGAACATTTGATATCTGAGCTTCAGCATACCTGATTTTTATGTTTTTAACTACAATGTACAACTCCTCTAGTACATGCAACAACTTTTATTTGCAAATAAGAAAACGCTAGATGTGGAAGAAAAGGAAGATAGGTAGCTCAAACTAGCCTCAGTCAGCTGTACAACTTTCTTTTTCCTACAAGACTAAGCAGGACTTAGGGACTGAGCAGCAATTCTTCTTTCTGCAAAACAACATAACAAAAACATTTAGTAAACGTTCGGACAATATTCGACTGGAGGGAAAAAAGAGCTTTTGAAGTTGAAGTTCAAAAAAGAGTGTTTAGAAGTTGGTTTGTGTCTGGACATGAATCACTTGGAAAGAGTTGAAGATTTAGGGTGAGTTTGGTATGATGGAAAATGTTCTGCATGAAAAATGTTGTCCTAGAAAATCTTTCCTTGAAAAATAAGTATTTCTTATTTTCCAGTTTTTGGCAAGTAAACCAAAAAAAATATAATACCAAGAGCATTTATATGTAATCTAGCAAAACACTAGGGGTGGGATGGGGTGAGGAGTGGAGGTTCAGGGGTGACGGAGGTGGGATGGTCAAGGGGTGAGGGTTGGGGGCGTTGGGTGGTGGAGATGAGAAATGAACTTGGAATGTACTTATGGGGCTTGTTTTCCCTACTTCAATTAGAAAAGTCATTTTCCTCGTCTCTAAGGAACTTTGTTTCCTACTTGATTAAAAAAATGTTTTCCTAAAGAAAATGTTTCCCAAAACATTTTGACTAACCAAACAAAAATGTTTCCCAAAACATTTTGACTAACCAAACAAAAATGTTTCCCAAAACATTTTGACTAACCAAACAAAAATGTTTCCCAAAACATTTTGACTAACAAAACATGAAAATATTGAAAAACATTTTCCAGATACCCTTATTAGTGAAAACACCATTATTCCACTTGAAATACTCAAAGTTCTTTCAGTATTAAATACTGACAGCCCAAACTTCAACTTGCAAATAATGACACCAGTATTTGCATGTAAAGTCATGGCCAAACACCTTAATACCATAATCATGAAATTATTCAATGCTATAGACAAGTACAAGAAGGAAAAGAGCTTACCCCCAGTAGCAACTAACTTTTCAACTCGAGCGACAATATGCTTCCCATAAGTGTATTTCTTCAGAGCATTCAAGTGAACTTTTATTCTCGACATGATCAGCTCACGTTGCTGATCGCTACAAGTTTCCAAAACTTTCTGTACTACGTAATTTGCAAACTGATCTTTCATCATAGCCTGGAGAAAAATGAGGAAATACAAAGCACAAGTCAACAAGATGATTTTGATAGAGAAAAGAGGGGAAACAAGATTATTAGAGTTTATATGATACAACGCTATCAAAATCACAATCAAAGATGCATGTGTCTGTACTTCCTAGATGAACTCTATGGTCCAATAATTATCATAGAAAACTTGGATGTGAATATCTTGACATGTAAATCGAGATTGAATATCACAGAAAATTGATTCTTCATGACATTTGAGCAAAATCCCTTTGGCACACACTTTGGACAGTTGGTTTTCAGACTTTACTGGGTTAATTTCAGAGGTAGGAAAATTGAATTATAGAAGAATCAGGGTTGACAAATGATCGTTAATGACTTCATCTTCCAACACTTCCTGCCTTTTGAAAATATGTGCCAAACAATATCGGGTATCAGCTATGATCATACCGTCCAGGCTAACTATCTTTTCTTCCAAGTTCAACCTTTTTAAGTGACTGATAGCCCATCCAAGCTAAGTCCTAAGGATTAAACAACTAGCTGCAACAACAACGCAGTGTGATCCCCCAAGTGGGGTCTGGGGAGGGTAGGATGTACGCAGCACTTACCCTACCTTTGTGTGGTAGAGAGGTTGTTTCCGATAGACCCTCGGCTCAAAATAAAAGTATATCACAAAAGTGGATAAAAAGAGACCAAAATAACAACATACAAACTAAATGCAGCAACAAATAGTAATACACATCGAAGCAGAAGAGACTACGCGACAACTGAATACTACTACTAAAAGGATAGTAGGGGAGGAGGCTAGCCCCCCCCCCTCCCACATAGGGTGCGACAACACGTGACTACCTACTAACCTTCTACCCTAATTCTCGGCCTCCAAACCTTCCTATCTAGGGTCATATCCTCAATTGAAGTTGTGTCATGTCTTGTCTAATCACCTCCCTCCTTACTGGAGCATCCTCGCACCTCCTCTTTGCAGGCCCAAAGAGGAGGTGCCTTAACGATTAATCTGTGACATCTCCAAGTCCCACTGAGAAGCGAAAAGATGGAAGAACAAACAGAGCCAGAGAACTTGATAGGCCAAGTATCTCAATAGGGGCCCACCAAAAGATAATAATCCTTGGTTCAGCAATCTGTAGGTTTAAACATCATATCCACAAGCTCCAAAATATCCTCAACCGAGCTAGAATACTCAGGATTCGGAAATCTGGGGGTGCATACAAGAGTTTAAAAGTTGAATTTAAAAAATGCTAAACTTAGGTGGTTTATACTCCAACTTGATACAATGTCATGTTAAAATGCTTAAGGTCCCCTATTCATGATCTTGAAGCAGTACTGAATATTATCAACCCAGTAGCCATAAGAAATCAAAACCATGCTCAACTCTAAAAGGCGAAATAAAATCTTAGACGAACCTGAAGAGGCTCATTTTCATCAGTTGTGCCAAGCATCTCATTCACCAGTAGCTGACGTTCGCTGGAATTACAAAAAGTTAAGCACTTCTCAACAACATTAGAGGCAAACTTCTGCTGGCTCATTTGCACAATCTTCCCAGCTAATTCCTGAATTATAGTAGAGCGCTCGTGCGGCTTCCCGTGCTCCAATACATGCTGGAAGTGTTGCATTTAAAACAACAAACAGAAGATAAGGATAAGGAAAGAAAAGGTCGAACTATACCTCAGTATAGAGAAGTAAGACATGTTTGCTAATATAGCATACAGCCATACACTGCCAGCACTAGAGAACCAGATGAATGTGCATGTTCCTTTGGTTTAAAACTTTTGCAAATAGTTTTTCGATTTTCAAACTTCTAGTTCTCAGAGAAGTTGAAATTTTTGAAATCAACTTTGCAAACAACCAAAGTTGCAAAACTGACAAAGGTTTTTGCAAAAGATTTCACTTCTCCAACCAAACGCCTTTACAGTAAAAATTAATGACCTCATTTTTGGAACTAAAGGAACAAGGCAGTATTTTCCTATGAATTATAAAAGAGACAAGACAGACCCACCAATCAATAGAATGAAATGTGCAATATTACTAAAAATAAGCAAAATATATGCAAATATCAAAATTTTCTAGTGTCTGCTGGGAGGAAAGCGAAATCAAGTTCTCTTTTCTCCTGTAATATTTATAATAAACTTTGACCTTTATAAAAAACAATAAATACAGGAATCCCCAACTCAGCTACATTCTATGCATTCCTCCATACTAGTCCAGAAGTGAGGATATTGTGTAGAAGTACAAACAACTAACTCAAGAAAAAGAAAATAATAATAAAATTACTTCTAAATATTATAGTGAGTATTCCATACCTGAACAACATAATTACCATATTGATCTTGCGCCAACATGCTTACAGATCCCAGGATTTCTTCCATCACTTTACTCTGAGTTTCTTGATTGCTACAGTGTTCCAATACTCTCTGAAAGATCAAGGAATATTAATAAATATCAAAGTT
The DNA here is from genome assembly GCA_029783415.1 of Anisodus acutangulus. NCBI lineage: Eukaryota > Viridiplantae > Streptophyta > Magnoliopsida > Solanales > Solanaceae > Anisodus > Anisodus acutangulus. The sequence continues at coordinate 52,466,484 of CM056497.1, forward strand.
AAAATTACTACAACAAATGGATAAGACACATCACTCATCTACCTGCATTACACGACAGCCATATGGATGGGTAGACAGAGTAATAACTTGTCCAAAAAATGTCGAGACGATAAATTGAATGTGATCTTCTCGTAGACATTCAATACATTTCTGAATGACATGATTCCCATTCTGATCTCGTACACAGCGCATGATATGACCATCAAGCTCCTCAACCATTTTAATCTTCTGGTCCATGTCGACTACTTCTATTGCCTGCATAGTGAACCATGGCACAATTTTCATCTCAATATAACTCAGCTATTGAGAAGAAGCTGCTAATCAGCCCAAAGAGCCCACTGGTTGGTGCTATACTTACAGCTTGTTGGATGGTTGTTACATATCGTTTCATAATGTATCGTATTGTACTGTATTGTTTTGATGAATACAACGTTTGGACAGATAGTGTTGTTTCCCGTCATTACATAATACCACACATCAGCAATATAAAGAATAAACTTACAATATTATAAGAAAATAGAATACAGGGTAAAATTATTATAGAAGGTAGGGTAAAGGATAAAAAGGATTATTAAATAATAAGCAAAGGCAAATGAAAAGAAAAAAAAAACTAACGACGCAACCATACCAAATCGGTTGTTACATAAAAATGGGACTTTTCGTCCTTACGTAACGATGGATCTAACGATACGATACATAAAAACAAATTATGCATATAAACTAACAATACGATACAATACAATAGGTAACAACCATCCAAACAAGCTGTTAGTGTATCAAATAAGAACCAAAGCAAAAGATTAGCACTAGCAGATAACATTTGAGCATTTATGGGCATCTGCGGATTCACTTTGGTATACCTTCTGTATCACGCGACAACCATACATTTGAAGGCTCAGTGTTAGTACATGTCCAAAGAGTATGCTACCCAATTCTCTCCTCTGATATGCCATTCCATATTCAAAAATCTGCAAGAGAACCATGTACATTATAATCCATTTAAAGAGCAACAAGACAGACCTGAAGATCATGCACTTCAACATCAATATATACTCCATAGAAGAGAAAATAACAAAAATGGCCCTTATATTTGATTGTAGGTTCAAGATAGTCATTTAAGTATGCACTAAACAGTTTTGGTCCTTTAAGTTTGCCAAAGTTAACACTTTGTCTCCATAAAATATTTACTGAACTTTGTCTGATAGATTTGACGGAAACAGTGGAAAAAAAGATTAAACTATATAAACGCCAAGAAAGTCCCATCAAATCCTACAATATGCAACAAAAAATTTACACTAGACACTAAAAAGCTATTAAAAATTAGCAGAAATTACACCACAAAAGATGCACCGGACTCTCGAAATAAATTAAAAATAGCAACTAACTACAAAATTATACCTCTAAATATGAGTTCCCGCTAATTTTCTTTGTTTATAGTTCCCGTCATATCTGACGATATGAGCGTTCAGTAAATCTATCAGCGTTCAGTAAATACTTGACGAAGAATAAGTGTTAAACTTTTAACAAATTTAAAAGGACTAGAACTGTTAAGTGAATACTTAGGGATTATTTTGAACCTACGCTCAAACATAAGGGACCATTTTTGTCATTTTCTCCTTCATAGAACAACCAAAGTTAGACATACCTTCTGGATTACATAATTCCCGAAGACATCAGTCATCAAAGTAAGAGCTTGGGGAAATATTTCCTGGAAAACCATGTTTTTCTCCTCAGTGGTGGCAGTTTCAAGTTTTTGTTGAATGAATCGGCTCCCATACTGGTCGGCACTGGTGATAGATGATATATAGTTTTAGAAGCGAGGCTAGTTTAAGTAGGTGAAAACCCGGAAGAACAAAATTTTATGATACATGATACATACCTAAACTCAACAACGTGGCCAGCAATTTCTGAAAGTTCAAAACACTTGGTCTTGTTGCTTTTGAACTCTTCCAGTAGCAAGGACGCTAAGCTGTTCTCCGTGTTATCCGAGTGATATGGTCCTATGACACCTCCAGCTATGTTTCTCATTCTACCAGGAAATCTCATATTATAATCACTATGCCTCATAGGACTACCGGGTCCCACTGGAGAGCCTGGGGGGATGACTGAACTTGCTAAAGGGCTTCCAGGATATGATAAACCAAATCCAAACGCAGGATTTCCGTAATAACCACTGCTTTTGCTACTCGGGTGGACCCCATATTGAGATTTCTGAGGTAGTACGTTACCAAGATAAGCTTTCTGAAGCAAGTCTACATATGAATTACCCATATAGTTCCTGTCCAGGGAAGGATCATTAAGAGCAGCGACCTGTGCAGCATGTTCAGCTGTCAAGTACTGAAGATACATAGGATCCACGAATTGATTTCCCATTCTGCTGAGAGTCTGCTCTGAGTTTGCGGCGCTTAAATTAGATCCGCCCAACATTCGAGAGTCCAGTCCAGGTACAGCCATCGCTGATGCTGCAGCAGCATTTCCAAATAAAGGTGGCAAATTATAGTTGCCAAGATGGTTTGACATTGGACTGACAGAATGACCACTTAGACCATAACTGGGAAAGGATGAATTTGGACTATCCAAATGTGGATATTGAGACAGTACGCCGCCACCTCCACCATTGAATCCCGATGTTGGGCGTCCTTTGAGGTATGAACTATTGGAATAAGCAGATTTGTGCAGATCAGCTTGGGGGTCTGAGCCTCCACTGTGGCCAATAACAGCGACAGAATATGGAACTTTTACAGACTGAGCAGTAGAAGCCATATTAAACTGAGGAGATTCAGATTGCTTCAAGAAATCATGATGCTTCGTGTTATTCTGCCCACCTGCAAGATTGTGAGGATAGTATTAAAACCAAATGGAGATAATTACAGACCAGCCTTTCGGTGATCTACTTTATAAAATAGCCAGCAAATGTGTAGGTTTTGTATCTTAGGTATAAATATACATATAATATCCATAATCAGTGTATATGTTTTGTATATTTAGGCTAGCGCCCTTAATTAATTTCGACCGGCAGGCCAAAAATAAAAAAAGCCCAACTGAATATCCTGTTCAATCCAAGAATTGATCTCATCCAACATACCATTAGACATATTCATGCCAGATAAAGCAGCAACAAGCTCTGCAGACTCAGTTCTGTGAGACGACGGCACACCATTAAATGGATTTGGACTACTAACACTTCTCTTCTCTGAAGTGTTGACTCCCCTGCCTCCACCAATAGGAGTGAGGGAAGGGCTAGGTGCCCTAGCAATGTGTTGGGGATCAGGAGTGGTACTTCTTGATAAGGCAGCAGCATATGAATAGGAAGTAGGCACCTCATCAGACCTTAAAGGTTTTGAAGAAGAGAGCTCGTGATGAAGATGAGAAAGCTCAGCTTCTGCTGAACCTATTGTGTTATCACCACTTCCGTCAAAAGCATTTCGGCTAGTTGAGCGTGAAGGGTGACCAGGAGCAGGAGACACACGGCTGAAGTCATCCTGGATAAAACATGTTTTAAAACCCATCAGATGATCATGTTAAATTCTCTTTCTCGAGATTAAATGTAAAAGAAGTTTCTCCTTAGTCAAGATAATAACAAATATCGTTGCTCATTTTTTAAATGGAAGGAAAAAATTAACACTACAAAAACAAATATCATGATAGGTGTATATCGACTGAAACTCAAAAAGTTCCTAACCCAAAAAGAAATGATAAAAAGAAATGCCATTAGCAACATAACAACAGCTATAATGAACCAGATGCCAGCTTTAATGAATCAAATGAACAGAAGGTATTTTCATACCAAGTAAACAAACAAATGCAACAACATCTCTAGACTATTAATTAATTGTTACATAATTTTCCTAAATGCAACATCTCTAGACTATTAATTAATTGTTACATAATTTTCCTCTTATCATGTGAATGCAAAAAACCGATATACATCTTTTACTGCTTATGAACTAAAGAGCATTTTCATACCCAGTAAACAAGAAAAGCAACATTCTTCCAGTTGACAAGAGATGCTTGCTTTTTATTGAAGCACACCCGTACCATTATCAGGATCTTGATAGTTTATGTGCTAAAGGGTGTTCTCGAACCAGTGAACAAGAAACGCAACATTGCAAGAGATGTTTGCTCTTATTGGAGTACGCACTGGGCCCATGTTTTCTCAAAGTCAATCCCGCACTTGACATGATTAATTGTTACAATAATCAGATTAACAGAGATGATTGAGGGAAATGGAGTCTCATGTCTACCAAGCCATCTTGTAAACAAAGTGGTTTAAAGGAGAGTATCATAAACAAATAGAATGATTTCCGACACACAAATTATAAGCAACTTTCAACATAGGAGATTTTTCACAAATGAACCAAATTATTATCACGAAGGGTTTGTGCTGCAAATTGTTACCATTCAATGGAACCAGCTTGGATGAACATGAACCTAAAAATCATCTACATCTCATGCCACACAACAATAAAATATTTCCACAAACTGAAAATGCCAAGTCCAGCCAAAACAGCTCAAGATAAACTCATGAAGCATTAAATACCAAAAGTTAATTGATGAACTTTCAAAGTGTTTAATAGCTGAATCTTGGAATCTAACAACCATTCAAAGTTGAAATTGTAAGAAAAACACTAAATAAAGTTTCGAGTATGCACCTGGAACATTTCAGCAATGCTCTTCTTTTTACTACCTAGTCCTAGTCCTGGAAAACCGATCAGCCCATCACCACCCCATTCCACTGAACCCTGCTCATTCTCACTCTCAGCTTTTTTCGAGTTATTAAATCCCGAAGGCATCGAAAAGGGTGATGACCTTCCACCATTACCATTATTATCATTCTTGTTCACCTTCCTCCTATCACCAATTGCAGAAGTCCCTCCTCCTTGTAACCTCTGCGAAAACCGCCAATCTTCTTTAGACAACAGTGGTGGAGGCAACCTAGGATTAAGATTAACGTTCGAGTAATAGTAAGACAAGTAAGCAGGATCAGACCTAAGCTCCTCCTCAGACATGAAACCATTATTGTTAAACAATCCACCAACTGCACTCAATGAACCCTCAACAGTAGGTGGAGCTGATCCACTTCTATACATATTCAGCTCTTTTTCGCGATCATAAGCTTCTTGCCTTCGCCGGTCACGAAGTAACATTCCTATCTCTGTATCAAACTCATCTCCAAATGAATTTTCATTGTTTCCCATCATTGGTCTCCTACCCAACTCAGATACCATAGCTTTAACACAACCAATTACTCAGTCATCCTACAGCAAATTTAATCAATACCCACAATCCTTAACAACCCAAGAAAGCTATCAAAATCGAAATTTCTTCAAATATAATCACTACCCACAATCCTAAACAACCCAAGAAAGCTATCAAAATAAAAACTTATAATCACTACCCACAAGCCTAAACAACCCAAGAGAGCTATCAAAAATCAAAACTTTGACAAATATAATCACTACCCACAAACCTTAACAACCCAAGAAACCTATAAAAATCAAAACTATATCAAATATAATCACTACCCACAACCACTAACAACCCAAGAAAGCTATAAAAATCAAAACTTTGATATATAAACCTTAAAACCTACAAACCCCATGTGGACAAACCTCAAAATAAAACCTTTCAGCTCATAAAAATCCAATCTTTAATCAACTAAAATTCCAAGAAAGCTCGTTTCTCAACATCCATGATCAAACACACCAATTACACAAGTCAGTCCATAATAAAATATAATCAATACCCACAAAACCAAGAAAACCAAAACTTTACATATAAACCTTAAAACTCACAAAACCCCACATGTACAAAGCTGAAAACTAAGGATTTATGCTCATAAAAATCCAATCTTTGATTAACTAAACTTCAAGAAAGTGTGTTTTTTCTCAAATGAGAGAGAAACAAAAATATGGCGGCCAATCAAATTGTTTTAGGGTTTTGTATTTGAAGTACAGTATATTAGGCAACGGATGATTAAAAGCAAAAACAGGAATTTTGTTCCATAGGGTGTATTATAGGAGCATATAAGAAAATATTCTTTTGCTCTTGTTTTTAGAAAGGTAAGTAAAAACAAACCTAATCATTAATAATTATTAATAAGGGTTTAATCTTTTTTTTCTTGTTAGAAGGAAAGGATAAGTTTGAACATAACAAGTCAAGAGACTATTTTTATCCAAAATTGATAGTGTGATGTAGTGGACAGATCTGCTATTTCTTAATTAGATGTTTTAGGGGTGAGTTTTGTGTATCAAAAAATGATTAAGGAGCGCTTTTTCTAAAAATGAATTTATTTGAATATAATCGAGCTTTAATAGGGTGATAATTTAATCTCGTGATACTCCCTCCGTCGTATTATTTGTCTTCTTTCATTTTAAAAGTTAAACTATATAAAACTTTATCAATATTTTAAAATTTTACTATATTAATATGAGAATAATTGCAACTTATAATATATTTTGTGTAGTTTTTTAATATATAAATTATTATTTTAAAATATTGAATTGATATAATTCTATTTAACTCCAAAGATTTATCAATTTGACGGTTGAAAAGCCAAACAAAACAACTAATATGGAACAACTAATAATAATTCCGTTGAAAAAGAGAAAAGAAATTAACTTTGTTTCTAGATATATCATATATGTAGAGAAATTAAAGTGACGTTTGTATGCCTTAGTCTCCCTCTCAATTAGATTGGGGACTGCCATTCTTTAAATTCTGTCCTTCTTGGAAGAATTTCATATTTTTGGTAAATATATCGTCCCTTGGAGGATCTTTTCATAAGGAGAATTTTACTTTGTACTCATTCCTGTAAATTTATGTTATATTCTTTTCTTTTAAAAAAAAATTACAGTTCAATGTGATCTAATATATAAAATATGATCAAAATGTATAAGTTTGTATATTGGTCAAATACATCGACAATCACTTGTGATCGTCCGGATTTTTTACTTGAACAACTCAAGTAACCCTTGTTCCATTTAGACACCTGAGGTAGGGTTCGATTGTGTCATTTTACATATTTTTTGCACAATCAACAAATATGCAAAATGTGTGTAACACACTCACCGATAACGTGAAAAATGACAAATTAAGTTAGGACATGTAGCGTTTGATCAAATAATAATATTAAAAATACATTTTATAAAAAAAATATTTCAAAAAAGAAAAGAAAAATACCTTACCCACCCAATCATATTATACACACACCTAAATAATTACAAAAAGAATTTTGAACAATTAAAAAATCTAATTTAGCAGAACCCCCCCCCCCCCATAGTTGTCTTCTCCTCCATACCCCTCCATTTCCATCGTCTTATCCGCACACACACATACCGATCAGATCAGATCGTCTTCACTGCAACCCCCCCCCCCCACCCTCCCTTTTATGGAGCCGTAAATTTTGGTCTCTTTGAAAATCTTTGTTGCAAATGTCACATTCAAATCTATTTGTTGCCATTTAGAGTATTTTGGTGATAGAGCTATCATTTCTACTTCTGGATCTACAAACACTCGCCATTTTTAACTTAAATAAAACGATAACAAAACCAACAGAAATCGAAAAATGTTAGCCCCGTTTGACCACGAGAATGATTCACTTTTCGCCGAAGTTATTTTCACTCTATTTAAAAATCAGCGGTTGAACATAAAAATTTCAAATACAACTTCTTTGAAGAACACCTGAAATATTGTTTTTAAGAACAAAATCAATTACCCATTTGATTTTTTAAGAATCCAAATGAAGCAAATGTTGAAACGAAATTTTGATAGATTGATTATTAGGTGTAGCAGTAGTGACGGTGGTGGAAATGGAAGCAATAGCGATGGTAACAACTTTGAGTTGAAAAAATCGACCTCCATTAAAGGAGAAAGCTTGGTGATAGTAGAGAAAAAGAACTAAAAAGAAGAAGAAGAAGAAGAAAAGAAATAAAAAGAAACAAAATCTATTTTTTGGGCTCTTCACGCGCTTGTTTGGTGTGCAATTCACCCAAGTTGTCAAGTCAACAAAAAGTGTCTAAATGACACAGTCGAACCCTACCTCAAGTGTCTAAATGGAACAAGGGTTACTTGAGGTGTTCAGGTGAAAAATGCGGATGACCACATATGGTTGTCGATGGGTTTGGCCTTGTATATTTATTAGGGCTGACCAATAGGACGGGATTAGGGGGACGGGGATTTGGGAGATGGTGGAGTGGGTCGGGATCAGGATTAGGGGGACAGAGGGGAACGGGATTAGGGGGATAGGAACTGGTCCCATCCCGTCCCACATCACATTATCAGAAGGAACAGGATTTGGGGGGACGGGAAGGGGGATTTTGGGGACTTTTAAATTTTTTTTTCTAGACACTTAATTTAAAAATATATATATTTAAACACTTAAATAATTGAACAATATAGTGAAAAAAATTCCAAGGCTAATTGCCTCTTATATTATTTAATAGAAATATGAATTTTTTTCTAATACAATTTCAACATTGCAACTTTGTTTCGTAGTTCAAAAGTTACAAATCACATAGTAAAATTGGCATTAAAAATTACATATGCAATCATATTTTTCTAATTTTCTGACAATCTCTTGAGGATCTTCTGTTGGAATTAGAATTTATTGGTCAAATTGTTCAACATCGCTTCCTGCTCACTCAGATAAGATTTCGTTGTAATTGTAATCGTCTTCTTCATTGATCTCTGGTTGACCGAGATCAATGCACTCTTACCCCTGTTACCCCTACTACATCTACCAGAAAAACGTCCACCTCATTCCATTATAATTATGCATATAAAGAATTAAAGTTAAGAAAATTAAGTACAATTAGCCCATTTTTATTCGTGATGGGGTTGCACTAAGGATCCACTCTTAGCCCATTTTTAGTTGTCTTGACGATGGACGTACTGACGCGATACATTTAAGGGGAGGTGTTATGGTACATGTTATTTGCATATGACTAGTATAGATTGACAAGACGCGAGGCAGAGTTAACGCAAGACTGTAGATCTAGAGACAGACCCTGAAGTAAAGGTTTCAAGTTGAGCAAGACCAAAACGGAATACTTTGAATGCAAGTTTAATGATGTGACTCTTAAAGCGGACGTGGACATGAGGCTTGATACACAATTCATCCTCAATAGAGGAAGTTTAAAGTACTTGGGGTCAGTGATCCAAGATAATGAGAGATTGACGATGATGTCACAAATCACATTGGAGTCGGTCAATTAAATGGAGGCTCGCATCCGGTGTTTTATGTGATAAGAATGTTCCACCAAGACTTAAAGTTATGTTCTACAGAGTGGTGGTTAGACCGACCATGTTATATGAAGCAAAGTGTTAGCCAATCAAGAACTCTCATATCCAGAAGATGAAAGTAGCAAAATGAGAATGATGAGATGAATGTGTGGACATATCAGGAAAGATAGATTACGAATGAAGATATTTGGGAGAAGGTGGGAGTGTCCTCGTGGTGGACAAGATACATGAAGTGAGGCTGAGATGGGTCAGACATGTGAAGAGGAGATGCGTCGATATCCCAATAAAGAGGCGTGAGAGGTTGATCATAGTGGAATGAGGAGATGTAGAGGTAGTCAAAGAAGTATTGAGGTGAGGTGATTAAACATAACATGACACAACTTCATCTCACCGAGGACATGACTCTTGATAGGAGTCAAGAATAAAGGTAGAAATTTAGTAGGTAGTCGAGCATTTTTTTTCATGCTAGGAGTATTAGTATTATTCTTATATTTTCCTATTCTTAGATTTGTATTACTACATGTTATTTCTTTAGCTTCGATTATCTTATTATCTTGTTGTTGTTATATCTTTTTTTTCATCTTTCCTTGAGCCGGTAATCTATCGAAAACAACTTCTCTACCTTCTCAAGATAAGGACAAGATCTACGTACAATTTATCCTTCTTAGACCCCACTTGTGGGATTACACTGATTTAGTTGTTGTTATAATTTTTCAAAAACAATGAATCCATTTGAATCTTTGTCCTTGCTTTAACTTATAATTTTCTATTTCAGTTATAGAGAATGATAATGTAGATGCTTTTTAGTTTTCATGCAGTTATTAGTAATGGAAGCTAATGTGATAAAATAAAATGTCAAAGCTTGGGTCTTTGGTACCTACTCATTTCAAAAGCCAATAAGAGAGAAATCGGTTGGTCAAAAAGAACTAAACCTGTTAAATAAGGCATTATTACATGTGTATATTGCCTTATGGAAAGATCTCGGATTCTGCCCATAATTGGGCAGTCTCGGTTTCAGCCTATAATTAGGCTCTCGGTTTGTACATAGTAAATAGACAAGAATATTGTATATTAGGAAAATATATGTGTAGTATATTATAATGTATTTGTTACCTTAATTAGGAATATACACTACCATAATTGTAGAGTTAGAACTATGGTAGAATAAGATTTTAGGAATAGAATAGGAATAAGATTCTCCTATTTTGTATCTTGTATATATACTTATTCAATTAATGAAAATAATCAAGGGGTTATTTCTTTCATGGTATCAAGAGACTAGGTTTTACAAAAACATTCTCTCCCAAATTTTTGACCCTTCTCGGCCGAGACCCCCCCCCCTCGGGTTTCTCTCCCAAATTTCGTCTTCCGCTCTAAAAAAAACTTTCTTAAATTTCCCCTCCTTCTTTGTTCTTTCAATATGTCTAAGAACAATTATCATCCTGCCCTCATGGTTTCCAACGTCAAGAACAGTATCCCGGTTGTGCTTGAGATGGAAAATGTCCAATATGCGACGTGGGCGGAGTTGTTTAAAATTCACGTTGTATCCCATCAAGTTATCCATCACATAATTCCTCCCGCTACACCTCTTCCCGCGGAGGATCCTCAGCTATGGATTACCCTTGATGCTACCGTTCTCCAGTGGATCTATTCCACTATTTCGGTTGACCTTCTACAAACTATTATTGAGCCGGATACCACGGCTATGGCTACTTGGAATAGATTGCGTGACATATTCCAAGATAACCAACACTCACGTGCGCGTCACACTTGAGCATGAATTCTCCCTCGTTCGCATGAAAGAATTTCCTAACGTATCTGCCTATTGCAAGAAACTTAAGGAGTTGGCAGATCAACTCCGTAATGTGGGCGCACCTGTCACAAATAATCGTCTGGTTCTACAATTGGTTGCCGGCCTTTCGGAGGCCTAGAATGGCGTTGGAACTCTCCTACGTCAAAGCAACCCTCTTCCTGCCTTTTATCAAGCCCGCTCCATGCTCACTTTGGAAGAAGCCGGTTTGGCTAAAATGGCAGCTACCGGAGCAAGCCCCGTCGTCATGATGGTGTCCTCCCCAAGTTCTTCGGGTTTTGTTGAGAATTTAGGCCAAAACCATACCCATGGTGGCGGCAAAAATAATTGCAAGAATAATAACAAAAACCGCGGGGGCAAACGCGGCAGTTCCGGTGGCGGTTCCAGTGGTCAGCAAGCAGGCAGTGGGCCCCGTCCAGTGAATAGTGGCCCACCGCCTCCCTGGTCCCAGCAGTGGGGCCCATGGCAGTGGGGATGGGGCAGTGGGCCGTGGGCGGCGGCCCTGCGCGGCCAATTCCGGCCGGCGATGGTGGCGGCCTTTAGGCCCAACAACCGGCGATGGCGGCCATCGGCGATAGCCTAGCAGCAGCAGTTCCAGCGGCTACGGCCCAACTCAGTCTAGTCCGGGAATACTTGGGCCCCGACCTCCGCAAGCCCACCATGCAGCAGGCCCCACTCAGACCGATATCGAGGCCGCGATGCACACGTTGGGGTTGACTCAACTGGACCCAAATTGGTATATGGATACCGGTGCCACTACTCACATGACTTCTGAATCAAGTACTCTCTCATCTTATTCCAATTTGAGCACCCCTCGGGGTATAATTGTTGGTAATGACAACTCTATTAGGGTTATGATCAGAAAACGTTGTCTCCCCCCAATCCACCCCTTATCTTGAAAAATACTTTACATGCCCCAAATTGATTAAAATTTTAGTGACTGTCCGAAAGTTCACTACTGACAATTCAATTTCTGTTGAATTTGATCTTTTTGATTTCTCTGTGAAAGATTTCAAGATGGGGAGTCATCTCATGAGGTGTGATAGTAGGGGGGCCTTTATCCTATCATGCCTGATTTCAGTCCATCGAGTCAAGCCTTGCCGTCAGTCCATTTCTCCCTCCATGTGGCATGCTCTCCTTGGACATCCGGGATCATCTATTTTATCAATTTTAGATAAAAATAGCTTTATTTCTTGTAAGGGTACGAGTAGTACTCAAATTTGTCAATCTTGTTCGTTAGGAAAAATTGTTAAGTTCCCATTTGTCGACTCAAATTCTCATACTTCACAGCCTTTTGATATTATTCATATCGATCTATGGACGTCTCCTGTTCTAAGTTCGTTAGGTCATCGATATTATGTTCTGTTTCTGGATGATTATTCTAAATTTTTGTGGACGTTTCCAATTGCTAATAAATCTCAAGTGTTTTCTGTCTTCATAAAATTTAGAGCATTCATTAGAACACAATTCGAAAGAGAAATAAAAAATATTCAGTGTGATAATGGGAAAGAGTATGACAATAGGGTATTTCGGGAGTTCTGTGATAATAATGGGATAAATTTTCGATTTTCGTGCCCTCATATATCTTCTCAAAATGGGAAAGCCGAATGCAAAATTTATTCCATAAATAACATTGTCCGCACTCTCTTACTTCATGCTTCCGTACCCCCGTATTTTTGGCATCATGCTCTGCAAATGGCAACATATCTCGTAAACATAATTCCGTCCAAAGGTCTGACATATTCTTCCCCCCTCCAAATTTTATATAATAAGAACCCTTCTTATTCTCATCTTCGGATTTTTGGGTGCCTGTGTTTTCCGTTATTCCCATCCATCATAATTAACAAACTCCAGGCTCGGTTTACCCCGTGTGTATTTTTGGGTTATCCGTCTAATCATTGTGGTTATAAATGCTTTGATTTATCCTCCAAGAAAATCATAATTAATCGCCACGTCATTTCTTATGAAACCCAATTTTCTTTTGCGAAAGTTCATACTCCCGAGCCTCGGTCGTATAATTTTTTGGATGAGCAAATATCTCCGTATATTATTCGATATTTTTCGGACATCTCCCGCACCCAAAATCCTCCAGTGGGCCCACGCCTACCGGACCCATCTGTATCTGCCTCATGTTCCAATTCGGATCGGTCCCGGCAATTGGGCCAATCGACCAGTGCAGGCGGGTGTAGATGACGCTCCAGTTCACCGATTTAGGCAAGTAGGCCCACTGCCCTGCTAGCCAGTCCGTTCCGTGCCCAGAAAATTTTCAAAATTCCATCAATTCTTCCTCAGGTCATAGACCGGTCACTCGTAATCAACGGGGTATTTTTACACCTAAAAGACATTTTAATTTATATTCTGATGTCTCTAAATCCCCCTTGCCCCGAAATCCTGTGTCAGCATTAAATGACCCTAATTGGAAAATTGCTATGACTGATGAATATAATGCTCTTATTGATAATAAGATGTGAGAGTTGGTGCCCCGTCCATATGGTATTAATGTTATCAGGTCTATGTGGATTTTTGCTCATAAAGAGAATTCAGATGGTTCATTTGCTCGACATAAGGCGCGGCTTGTGGTGATGGTAAGACTCAGCAGGTTGGGATAGATTATGGGGAGACGTTTAGCCCGGTAGTCAATCCGGCTACTATTTGCACTTTGCTTAGCTTGGTTATTTCAAAGACTTGGCCTATTCATCAGTTGGATTTCAAGAATGCTTTTCTACATGGTGATCTCAAGGAAACAGTCTATATGCATCAGCCGTTGGGTTTCATGGATCCCAACCGTCCTCATCATGTATGTTTGTTGAAGAAGTCCTTATATGGGCTTAAGCAGTCTCCAAGGACCTGTTATACGAGGTTTGCTGACTTTGTTTCGACTATTAGGTTCACTCACAGCAGGTCAGATAATTCCTTGTTCATCTACCGTCGTGGTTCGTCCTTGGCCTACATTCTGTTGTATGTGGATGATATCATCTTGACTGCCTCTTCTGATGCCTTGCGCCAGTCTATCATGGCCATGCTCAGTTCTGAGTTTGCTATGAAAGACTTAGGGCCCTTGAGTTATTTTTTGGGGATTGCCGTCAAGCGTCATTCAGGTGGTTTGTTTTTGTCTCAACGAAAGTATGCTGATGAGATCATAGAGAGGGCTGGGATGTCATCCTGTAAGTCCACTTCCACTCCAGTTGATACAAAACCCAAGCTTAGTGTCGCGGCAGGTGCACCATACGAGGACCCGACCCGCTATCGCAGTCTTGCAGGGGCCCTCCAGTATCTTACCTTTACCAGACCGGATATTACGTATGTTGTTCAGCAGGTATGTTTATTCATGCATGATCCCAGAGTTGAGCACATGAATGCAATCAAACGCATCATTCGGTATATTCAAGGGACACTGGACTATGGGTTGCACTTGTATCCTTCATCTATATCCACACTTGTCTCGTACACAGATGCGGATTGGAGTGGTTGTCCGGACACCAGACGATCTACGTCAGGATATTGTATGTTCCTTGGCAACAACTTGGTCTCCTGGTCTGCAAAGAGTCAGGCGACTCTATTCCGCTCAAGTGCAGAGGCATAATATCGAGGGGTAGCTAATGTGGTCTCAGAATCATGTTGGTTACGTAATTTGCTTTTAGAGCTTCATTGCCCCATTCAGAAGGCAACCTTAGTATATTGTGATAATGTTAGTGCCATCTACCTCTCAGGTAATCCGGTTCAGCACCAACGCACTAAGCATATCGAAATGGACATTCTCTTTGTCCGTGAAAAGGTTGCTCGGGGGCAGGTACGCGTATGTCATGTCCCGTCAAGATATCAAGTTGCAGACATCTTTACAAAGGGTCTTCCCTCGGTACTCTTTGAAGATTTTAGGGACAGTCTCAGCGTTCGAATACCGCCCGCTATGACTGCGGGTGTGTGTTAAATAAGGCAATATACACACAATATACATGTGTATATTGCCTTATGGAAAGATCTCGGATTTTGCCCATAATTGGGCAGTCTCGGTTTCAGCCTATAATTAGGCTCTTGGTTTGTACATAGTAAATAGACAAGAATATTGTATATTAGGAAAATATATATGTAGTATATTGTAATGTATTTGTTGCCTTAATTAGGAATATACACTACCATAATTGTAGAGTTAGAATTATGGTAGAATAAGATTTTAGGAATAGAATAGGAACAAGATTCTCCTATTTTGTATCTTGTATATATACCTATTCAATTAATGAAAATAATCAAATGGATTATTTCTTTCAAAACCAAAATATGGTACAAAACTCATGAGCTCTTTCAATATATTTTTTTTCATTTGAAACGTAGATATTATATTTTAAGTAATGCTTTTACCACATGTAAGGAGATGAACAAGCCCTTCATAAATAAGGAGATGATGACTTATTTACTTAAACATAGGTTACTTTGGCTGAATAATTGAGATGATGACTTCTTTACTTAAACATAGGATTACTTTGGCTGAATAATTGAGATGATGACTTCTTTACTTAAACATAGGATTACTTTGGCTGAATAATTGAGACAAGGGTGAAAGAACCTAAGTTTGCACGAATCATTAATAAAATTGCTAAGGGTTGGAACTATGCTCATAACTATTCAGAGGCAGTAAATGGAATAATATGGTTGTTGTGAAAAGCAGATGAGACTAACATTGTCATTCTGGCAGTGCATGAACAATTCATACATTTTCAACTACTTGACAAAGGGTGTGACTTCACTTGTATTATGATTGTTGTGTATGGTAAAAATACTATTGAGGAGAAGTAGACTATGGAATGATTTGTTGAACACTGGGGCAAATATTTCTGAACCTTGGTGTTTGTGTGGGGCTTTCAACACCCCCTTAATTAGCACAGACAGAATAGGGGGCAAAATGTAGCTGATTATGAGAAGAGATTTTCAAAACCTGGTGGATAGTTTGAACCTCACCTATGTGAAGGCAACTGGTAGAACTCTTACTTGAACGAATGGGCAGGTATGGAGTAAAATAGACAAGGCATTGTGTAATGGGTCTTGGATGGTTAAATATGGTATAGTGACTGCACAATTCAGGAATGGTTTCTCTGATCATTCTTCAATCCACATAGAACATCAGGATAATCCAAGGCATACCAAGCGACCATTTGGATTTGTGAATATTCTTACTGAGCATGACAGGTTTACACATACTGTTAAGACTGCTTGGGACCAAAACGTACAAGAGCATGCTATGTATAGGTTATGGAACAAGCTCAATCTATGCAAGGGATCCCTTAAAGAGCTAATGAAAACTGAGATTGGTGGTATAGACAGGAGAGTACTAGCAGCTTGAGAGAGACTTCAGGTTTCCAAGCTGGGATATCACAAAGCCTAGGACTAACTGTCAGAACTGATTTGAAGGAACTTGAAAAGCAAGAGCTTGCTAAGCTACAAAAATAGTCTGATTTGCAGGAGAAGGTCTACAGGCAGAAGTCTAAGACTCATTGGTTGGGGGTAGGAGATGGGAATAATAAATACTTCTTTTCTTGTATGAAGGCAAGAAATAGTTCCAATAACATCTCTATATCGAGGAAGGTTGATGGTAGGATTGTGCATAAATATAAGGACATTGAGGAAGAAGTTTTACAGTTTCGTAAGGGGATAATGGGAGCATATACTTGCTTTTTGCCATGCATTGATATTAATATTATGAGAAAGGGTCCATGTCTGGACTTAATACAACAAAGGGACTTATGTTCTGATGTTACTTAAGCTGAGATCAAGACTGCACTATTTGATATAGAGGATAACAAGGCACCTGTGATTGATGGTTTCAATGCTTTGTTTTTTAAAAAGTCTTGGGCTATTGTACAGGCTGATGTTTGTCAAACGGTTCAGGAATTCTTTCAAAAGGATATACTTCTTAGAGATTCTAATGCCACAGTGGTCACTCTAGTACCAAAAGTGTCACAACCTGAGACAATTAAAGATTTCAGGCCCATAGCCTGTTGTTCTACTATCTATAAGATTATATCTAAGATCATTTCCAATAGGATTAGAGAAGTAATCGATGGTATTGAGGGTGCAAATTAGTCTGCCTTCATGCCTGGTAGAGTGATCTCTGATAATATATTGTTGAGCCATGAGCTAGTGAAAGGATACAGTAGGAAACACTTGTCTCCATGATTAAGGTGGATATTCAGAAAGCATATAATTTCTTGGAGTGGTGCTTTTTGGAACAAGTATTGAGGGAATTGGGATTTTCTAGGAGGATGATCACCTGGATTATGCTATGTGTCACCACTGTTAGCTATAACTCTCAAATCAATGGAGTACTATATGATACTATCAAGGCCAAGAGAGGACTTAGGCAAGGGGACCCTATATCTCCTTGTTTGTTATGGAAATGGAATACCTAAGTACATGCCTTAGTACTTGTTGGGATACAATTGTTGTAGTGAACGGGAAGTAAGTAACTATTGCATTTTTAGAAAGGATAAACAAACTATTACAATAAAACTGGAAATCAAAACCTTAACAAACTGCTTGTGTGATTTGCTGAGTCGAGTGATGACACTCTGTCTTTAAGACAAGATTGCCCCGTATATCTCCTTTTACGGTATTGAGCAATAGTCTCCCAAGATACAACAACAACTTTAACAAGTGAGCAAAGGAAACTCAAGTGTTACTCTTGAAGAACTTTGAGTATAGTAACTTTGCTAGAGAGGAAGAATATGAAATCAGAAAATCTGGAGATTTCTCTAAGTGTTGAGTGTAGTGTGTTTCAATTGAGCCAAATGCCTCAATTTATAGTGTAAGTAGAAGACCCCTCAACTAGCCAACTAATGACCTTCAATAGCCATGTAATTGCACTTGATTGAGTGGTTACATTCAGCCAAATAATGGCTAAATTCATGTGTCAAGTAATGGAGAATCAATGCTCCAAAACCAACCCAAACGTCAGATTTTTCCAACTTCCCATCGCAGCATTCTGCCTCCGAAGCGCCGCGGCTCCAGTAGTTGACCGGCCATTTTGCGCCGCGACTCCAACGGTGTGGCGCCGCGGCCCTTCACGGCTCCGCGGCGATTTCCGACTCATTTCATTTTACACTTTGTACACTTCTTCCTTCATTTACCAACGTGGAATATATTCTTCGAATATTCTCCGTATATTTTATAATTATGATAGATGTATATTTAAGGTAACTTAGGATTCTAATTGTATTAGGAATCAACCTTTGTAAGGTAAGTTATGATTCGTACCATATTAGGAATCAACCTTTGTACAACTATATATATTGTGAATACTGAAAGGAATCCCTAAGGGAAATTATTCTATCTTACATGGTATCAGAGCCTAAAACCTAAACCCTACTCTTCTCCCTTCTATTCCTCATTCTCGGCCAAACAGATAATTTTTTTTCTGGTTTCTTCCTCCCTTTCTCGGCCAGAAAATTCCCTTCCCTCGGCCGGCGGCAACCATGTCTTCCCCCACAAATTCCGGTTCATCTACTAGCACACTTGACAACCCCTCTCAACATTCAGTATCTTCTTTTCATCCGGCATTCGCCGTTAACAACATCAAGAATTTTATCCCTATAATTCTTGCTCAAGAAGACTGTCAATATTCCACGTGGATGGAACTATTCTACATTCATGCATGTGCATACAACGTGCTCGATCATATTGACGAATCTGTTCCTCGTCCCACCGATGTTACAGACTCAATCTGGCGTTATCTTGACGCCATCGTCAAACAATGGATCTACGGCACCATCTCCAAAGACATGTTGTGCACTATCATGAAAACAGGTGCTACGGCACGTGAACTTTGGGTCCGGCTAGAAGAAATCTTTCAGGACAATAAAAATACTCGGGTCGTGTATTTGGAAGAGCAATTCAACAATACCCGCCTCGAGAGTTTTAACAACATGTCTGAATATTGTAAGCAACTGAAACTCATAACCGATCAACTATCCAACGTCGGGACTTCTGTTTCAGAAACCAAGATGATGCTTCAACTTGTTGCGGGTTTACCGAAAGGTGAATATGACACACTCGCAACAATGATTCAACAAGCCGACCCTCTCCCAAGTTTTAACAAGGCACGTTCACAACTATTGTTGTAAGAAACTAGACGTGCTAAACAAGAGGAATATAATCAAAATGTGTTAGCCGTTGACGGGATGGCAACATATGTGACCAGCAGCAACCATCCACCACTGCAAGGCCACCAACAGCAGCAGTCCAGCGGCGGAGGTCGTGGCGGCAGAGGTCGCAACAACAAAGGCAAGGGCCAACGCAACCAGTGGACTGGACAGCAAACAGGCCCAAACACTGGACATCAGCAATTCTGGAACCAGCAGCAGCAGTGGTCCAACCAGCAGCAGCAGTGACCCAACCAGCAGAACTGGGCCTCGCCTGCATGCCTGTACCCGATTGCAGGGGCGCAGTTCCAGCAGCCTGCATGGTCGACCAACCTCTTGGGCCCTATCCCAGCCACCAGGTAGGCCCAGCAGCAGCAGACACACCTGGTTTCAATCTAGCAGCAGCAGCAACCCAACAGCCTAGCCCCGACTGATTTGGGTTAGGCCTACACCACCATGAACCTTCAACAACCCAACGAAAATTAGTACATGGACACTGGAGCCACATATCACCTCACCGGTCGTCAGAGAACCTATCTCAACTACGTTGGTTAAAGTGTCCTCAGTTTATTACTGTCGACAATGGTCATCGCATTCCAATTAAAGGTTACGGTAACACACACACCAAACATCCACACCCGCCCTTCTCCCTAAACCACGCCCTATACACACCTAACATCATTAAAAACTTAATCTCCGTTAGAAAATTCACTAGTAATAATTATGTGTCTGTCGAATTTGACCCTTTTGGTTTTTCTGTGAAGGAACTTAATGTCGCGCCCGTTTTTCGACCTGCTCGGGTCAAAGCGGAGCACATACGTATTCGGTGATTCCTGGGTAAAAGGGTTGAGGAGTCGCCACCTAATTATTTTTTATGGTGAATTAGGACACCTAAATATTAAACTAAATGCTGCAATGTAAACTCCGATTCTAAGGTCTGTGAAACTAATGAGATTCTAGATAAGGGTTCTTTATTATCCTAAAGGGAAGGGATTAGACATCCTTTAAGATCCGCTAACTTGCGGTTATCCGGTCAAACTCAGGTTAATTATTACTAGAAAAATGCATGTTTTACAAGTATAATAGATTTAAAGATGTTTGCAAATAATTAGTAAATGATGCATTTTATACAAGTACGTATTCAGATGACATAAAAAGAAAGATACATGTAAAGTTTTGGAAAATATGCATTTGTGACAATAAATTATTTATAATGCCAAAGAAGTAAAATTTTGGGAATCATTGAATTGTAAATTGACAAAAGATAAACTTATTCGGAATGATTAATAGAGCAAATAAAAGATGACAAAAGTTGTTTTGAAAATCTTGAATACGCGTGACGAGCCTAAAATAAATAACTAGCGGATGGTTTCTAAGTTTGAATTAACCGAGCCTACGAATAGATAAACTAGCGACGGGTTTCAAGTCTTAAACTACCCTACGAATTAATCCTAGGTTTGCCTATTCTAAGCCTTTCAATAATTACATAAGTACGAGAAATAATATTACAATACATAGCCGGATAAAAACTGAATTAAAGAAAGTAAATAAAATAAATAAACTCCGAGGGAACATCTGCCTTTGTTTACTTTATTCCCTGCAAGCTGTCAAGAACAAACGGTTAAAAGCAGTTAAATACAAATAACTTCGTATCCGCATCCAAAACAATGAGTGTTTTGGTCACGGAGGGCTCAGACTTAAATTTTGAAAAGACCATTCCAATCACGTCGTGGCTGCAAACGTATAACTCGGTAGTTATTTTGATTGCCTCGCCTACTAAACATGTTGGTCTCTCGGATGAAAAGAAAAGATCACTATAATCACGTCGTGGCTGCGAATATATAACTTGTTGGTTATTTTAGTCACCTCGCCTACTAAACATGTTGATCTCGGATGAAATAAAGGTTTAAGCCTCATCCTTGCCCAGAAGTTATATTTTCCGTCTTTACAACTGTGGAGGCCTCAAAATCGACGGATATTTTTCATCGGCCAGTGTAGTATCGTGTTCAAATCAGCGAAATTAAATCAAAGCCGAAAGCAGTGAACAGTGAGCAGTGAACAGTGAGCAGTGAGCGAAAAAAACAGAGGCAATTTCCGAAAAGACGGAATGTTTAGTAAAACAGTAAAAAAAATAGTAAAACAGTAATATGAAACCGAGAAGTGTTTTCCGAAGGTGGACGCAGTATTGGTTTGAATCAATAAAACAACAAAGAGAATGCGGTATTAATTCCATTAATAACATAATAACAATGCCAAAGAAACAAACAGTAGCGATTAAACTATCCGACCCGAATTCTGAAGTTTCGGAACCAAAACAGGACTAAGAAGCATTTATGAAAAAGTCAGACCCGGATTATGAATGGTGACCCGAATGAAATCAGAAATTCAGATTTTTAGATAACCGGCAACATATATGAGAATGCCGTAATCTGGAAATACACCAAAACCGGGTCGACCCGACCCGAATCAGATGCCAGCCCGAATCAGATTTTTTTCATTTTTTCAAATAACCAATATACAAGATATGAAATGCAAGAGATTTGGAAAATCCAAACCGGGTCGACCCGATCCGGGTCAGTGACCCGACCCGAGTCATGTGTTCAACTCGGAATCAACTAATTTCATCAACTTCAGATAACCAATAATAACAACAACAACAATGCAAGAAATTTGGGAAATCCAAACCGGGTCGACCCGACCCAGGTCAGTGACCCGACCCGAATTGGAGATTCAACACGACATCAAATAATTCCATCAATTTCAGATAACCAATAATAACAAACAGCAACAATAAAAATGGTCCTTACACAACCCGGGTCGACTGACCCGACCCGGATCGACCCGACCCGAAATCAGTGAACAACAACAGATCAGATTTTTTTAGCAAACTCAGATAACCAATATGCAAGAATATGAAATGCAAGAATTCTGAAAATCCAAATCGGGTCGACCCGACCCGAATCAGATGCCAGCCCGAATCAAATTTCAGCACCAATTTCAGATAACCAACATGCCAAATGCGAAATGCAATAATTCAAAATTATATCCGATTCGGGTCGACCCGACACGAAATCAGTGAAGAACAACAACAAAAAACGCAAGCAGATTTTCGGATTCGGTTTACAAAGCCAAATAGAAGTATTTAAAACCCAAGTTCAGGAACGAAACTCACCCCTTTTCTTTCGAATCTTGGACCTATTTTCGGACTTGTTTCTTGAACAACCAAGAAGGCAAATGCTTAAAATCAAGAACACAACAAATATTTTATATATGGAATCGTCTTCCCCCAAAATCCCCTCCATGTAGAACAAGAAATAGGGGTATTTATAGGTGTCAACCCCAACGTTCAACCCCCACATACCCCTTACAAAACGAATTCGAATTTCAAAATAAAGGGAGAACAAAAACTGATTTTTGGGGCGATTTCTTGGGGCATGTGTTCGGTGGTGTCAGGGTAGGGTGCGGCGATGTAGGGTGTAGGGGTGTGCGGGGTAGGGGTGCGGCTACGTGGGGCAGGGCGTAGGGGTACGATGACGTGGGGCAGGGCGTAGGGGTGCGACGACGTGGGGCAGGGCGTAGGGGTGCGACGATGGTTTAGGGGGTAGGGTGTTAGGGTTTTTTCTTTTTGTTTTGGGTTTTGTTTGGTTTGGGGAAATAAAAGGGGTTGGGTTTAAAGGGTAAGGAGTGGGTTTGGGCCGACTGGTCGGTTGGGCTGGGCGAGCATTGGGCTTCGGTTGGTGGGGTTTCGGGTGATGGGTTTTGGTTTAAATGGGATTGTGGGGGTTGGGCTTGGAAGGAATTTAATTGGGGAATTTGGGAGTTGGTTTTAAGGGGTGTTGGGTTGGTCGAAAATAATAGAGGGCGTTGGGCCGGTCCGGTTGGGCTTTGGGAATTGGGGGGAAATAAAGGGGAAGGGAATAAGGGGAATGGGCTTGGACGAAAAAATGGGGTTTGGGTGAATCTTGTTTGGGTAGAATTTGTATTGGGTTGGGAAAATGAAATGGGTTAGAAATTGTTTTGGGTTTAAAAAATATAAAAGGGGTTTAACATTAAATATATATATATATTTTTTGTAAAAGATGTGAATTATTTAAAATAACGTAACGATGTGATAATAATAAAAATATAATATTTGCGAAATGTTTAATGCTTAATAAAAATGGAAATGCGATGCAATTTTGCTAGAATAAAATAACATAGAATTTTCAGATAAAACTTATGATTATGATAAAAAATGCAAATGATAGTAAAAAATGCGAATAATAATAATAATATGAGAATAATAATATATATGTACGCATGTATGTATATAGATTAAAATTGTTTTTGAGGTGTTAAAAATATAAAAAATTACGAATAAAATCATTAAAGATGGGATAAAATTGGGTGTCAACACTTAATACGGGGAAAATTCTTACACGCTGCAATAGTGTGGGAGATCTCTACCCATTCAGTCAATCTTCCGCTGTCAGACCGCAATCACCTCTATCCCTTGCGGCGATCTCTCCCTCAACTTGACACAACAGACTCGGACACCCCGGAGACCCAATTTTTACTTTTCTTAGGACTTCTAAGCGTATTCAATGTAATAATGGGAAAATTTCCCAACATTGTTTTTCTTGCCCACTAGGCAAACATACTCGTCTTCCATTTATGTCATCAAATAGTGTTACTTTTTCTCCCTTTGATATTGTTCATGCTGATTTGTGGACATCTCCGATTGTTAGCTCTTTGGGTCATAAATTCTATCTAGTGTTCTTGGATGATTTTCACATTTTGTATGGATTTACCCACTGAAATTCAAATATGAAGTTTTTGCAAAATTCCTCGAGTTTCAAAAATTCATTAAAACACAATTTGAAAAATCTATTAAATCATTCCAATGTGATAATGGACGTGAATTTAATAACTCGGCATTTCACAATTTCTGTTCTAAATAAGGCATGGTTTTCCATTTTTCTTGTCCATATACTTCTTCCCAAAACGAAAAGGCTGAACGAATTATACGTACCATCAATAACATGGTCCGCACACTCCTATTTCATGCATGTCTACCACCGCCTTTTTAGGTCTATGCTGTCAAAATGGTAGAATCCCTTCTTAATATTTTACCAACTAGCAAACTCCAAAGCAAGACCTCTATCGAAATCCTATACCGTAGGCTACCATCCTATGATCACCTACGTATTTTTGGATGCTTATGCTACCCCAAGATAGCCTCCACTGCACCTCACAAACTTGCCCCTCGTACTCTGCCATGTGTCTTCCTTGGTCTGTCTCCTAATCATCGGGGCTACTTGTGCTATGATATTGCTACTCGCAAAATCATCGTCTCCCGTCACATCACCTTTGACGAAATAACCTTTCTTTTTTCAAATCTCTGAAAATTTCAGACCACTGACTACTTCTTTCTCAATGAACCAAGTATGTCCCCGGTCATCCAAAATCTATACCAACAATGAAATTTCACTGTTCGACAGCCAGCCTCGTCGCCATCGCCCAAAGACCACCCCAACAGTCCCGCATCCAGTCGAGTCTCCTGCTCCACCCATATCGCCTCCACCCAAAGAACTGGCCGAGTCTCTCAGACCTCCAAAGAAGATCACGCTGCCCACCCCCACACCTGCAGCTTTTCCAGCCAAAGAACTACCCGTAACGGACGTCGCCTCCCAGTTATGACCTCCCACTGCTTCCCTCTCACCACATGGAGACTCGTGCACAACACGGGATCTTCAAACCCAAGGTTCACTTCAATCTCTCCGCACAAACCTTATCACCCATTCCAAAGAATCCAAAACTAGCTAAACTGGACCCTAATTGAAATGCGGCCATGTGCGAGGAATTTAACACTTTAACCAAGCAAAACACTTGGGATTTGTTACCTAGACCAACTGGTGTGAATGTTATCCGGTGTATGTGGCTATTTCATCACAAGTTCAGAGACAGCGGTGACTTAGAGAGGTATAAGGTAAGACTAGTTGCAAATGGTACTAATCAGCATGAGGGTATTGATTGTGGTGAGACATTCAGTCCAGTTGTTAAACCTGCCACTATTCGGACTGTTTTCAGTATTGATATGGGCTTGCATTTGCCGATTCATCAGCTAGATGTTAAGAATGCATTTCTTCATGGGAATTTGAAAGAAACTGTATACATGCATCAGCCCCCTGGCTTTGTTCATCCGGCAGTTTCGCAATTTGTATGTCGTCTCAGAAAATCATTGTATGGATTGAAACAGGCACCCCGCGCTTGGTATGATCGTTTTGCCATGTATCTTCTGCAGATTGGTTTTATATGTAGCAGGTGTGATAACTCTCTCTTCACCTTTCACCGAGGTAGCAACACTGTATATTTGCTATTATATGTCGATAACATTGTTCTTACTGCCTCATCTGACGGGTTGAAGAATGAAATCATTGCTCTACTTAAAACTGAATTTGCTATGACTGATTTGGGCAAGCTAAGTTATTTTTTGGGTATATCGGTGACCAGATCTGCAGCCACTATGTTCCTGTGTCAGCGTAAGTATGCAGAAGAGATAGTGTACAGGGCCAAGATGGCAACTTGTAAAATTATGCCAACTCCGGTGGACTCAAAATCCAAGCTTAGTGCCAATGATGGTGCGCCAGTTTCTGATCCCACTCTATATCGGAGTCTAGCAGGTGCTCTTCAGTATCTTACATTCACTAGACATGATATTGCATATGCCGTTCAGCAGGTGTGTCTATTCATGCACGACCCCCGAGAGTCCCATTTTGCCGCCCTTAAATGTATTATCAGATACGTTAAGGGCACACTAGACTTCGAATTACATCTATACCTCTCTGACCCAACTAAGCTACTTGCCTACACGGATGCAGATTGGGCAGGATGCCTCGACACACGTCGCTCCACCTCAGGGTACTATGTATTTCTTGGGAATAATCTTATCTCATGGTCCGCCAAGCGGCAGGCCATACTTTTCCGTTCGAGTGCTGAAGCAGAATATCGCGGTGTTGCTAACGTAGTTGCTGAGATCTGTTGGCTCTGAATTCTTCTTTTGGAACTCCAGTGTCCACTCCACAAGGCGTCTATAGTCTATTGTGACAACATATCTGCCATCTATATGTCTCATAATCCGGTCCAACATCAGCGGACTAAGCATATTGAGATGAATATCCACTTTGTGCGAGAGAAGGTTGCCCGTGGTCAGGTCAAAATATTACACGTACCTTCTTCCTATCAGTATGCAGACATCTTCACAAAGGGACTACCGCGACAGCTCTTCACCGACTTTCGATCCAGCCTTAGCATTCGGCCTCCTCCCGCTCCGTCTGAGGGGGAGTATTAGCGAATATTCTCCGTATATTTTATAATTATGATAGATGTATATTTAAGGTAACTTAGGATTCTAATTGTATTAGGAATCAACCTTTGTAAGGTAAATTAGGATTCGTACCATATTAGGAATCAACCTTTGTACAACTATATATATTGTGAATAATGAAAGTAATCCCTAAGGAAAATTATTCTATCTTACAGAATACATTGTCATTTGGCCAATAATCGTCCATAATTCGATGTCTCAAACGTATTACATACGTACCAATATCTCTTTCACTAATAAAATTTGCGATACCTGGCACTACATGTGCACGTGTGTGGAAACGACGTTTCCGACGTGCGGACCCAATTGTTCGAGTCATAAATTAATGGGATATACTTATTTCCACATTTAGTAAATTTCCAACAGTACTTTAAGAGATAATCCTGCTTTTAATTTTCATCCAAGATGGAAGAAACTGGGGATCACTCACTTATGCTTCGCATATGATCTTTTGATGTTTACCAGGGGGGATCTAGCTTCTGTACAACTATTGAGGGGCAAGTTTAATATATTTTTTGAAGCTTCTGGACTAAAATCTAATCTCAGCAAAAGTCATATTTACTTTGGTGGAGTTGATCTAAGCTAAGGGCTACCTTTTAATTATTTAGGGATGCCTTTGTTAACTAAAAAACTCATTGTTGTCCAATGTAGACCACTTGTGGATAACATTACTGCAAGAATTACTTCCTAGATGGCTAGAGGATTGTCTTATGCTGGTAGGCAGCCATTGATCAGATCTGTAATTGTGGGAATTCAAGCTTACTGGTCTCAAATGCTTCTTCTTCCTCAAAAGGTCATCCAGCTAATCGAAGCAGCCTGTAGAACATAACTCTGGATAGGAGAAACAAAAATTTCTAAAAGAGCATTAGTGGCTTGGGAGAAGGTGTGTATGCCTAAAGGTGTAGGGGGGTTGAACATGATTAATTTGAAGATTTGGAATCAAGCAGTTATTTGTATGTTGCTATGGGCCATTATCTTGCAAAAGGAAAAGCTCAGGATTGCTTGGATACACTTCTACTATATAAAAAATCAACCTTGGCTCACCATGGAGGTGCCCAAACAAGCCTCATGTATGGTGAGGAAATTATTTCATATGCGGAAGTATTGGAATATACTGGAATAGAGTCTAAAGTGATTAAGAAGGGGAAGTTTCAGATTAATGCTTCCTATAAACATTTGAGTACTTAGGTGGAGATTTATGTCATACTGAGAAAATTTCAATATTTCCGTGGATAAGCGTATCGTAACGACCTCGTATTGATGTCTAGTTGATTCGACCAGCTTTGTAGCGTGGTTTATAGTTAATTTACACTCTTAGTTGGTGTTCATAGGTTTCCGAATGAGTTTCGGGTCATTAATTGAGAAATTAATTAGAGTAAAAATTGGGGTTGACCTTGGTCAACATCAAGTCAAGATGATTATTTTTGGGTGTTTCGAGTACGTGATCAGGTCGGGAGTGCATTTTATGATCAAAATGCATATTTGGTTTGTATCTGGGAGGTTCCGGATGAGTTTCGAGGATCGTTTCCGAGTT
The DNA here is from genome assembly GCA_029783415.1 of Anisodus acutangulus. NCBI lineage: Eukaryota > Viridiplantae > Streptophyta > Magnoliopsida > Solanales > Solanaceae > Anisodus > Anisodus acutangulus. Next base: position 52,494,566 of record CM056497.1, read on the forward strand.
TAGGACACACCAGAAAAATCTGGTATGCATATGATGATGTTGCTCATAGCGATCGCGTGGTGCTGACCGCGATTGCGAGCCTCAGTCATATTGGTCAGTGCGGTCGCGCCGCCTTGGGCCTCGATAGCGAAGTTCCATTTTTTCAGGGTCCCGCGGTCGCGTGATATGGTCCACGATCGGTATGAAGAAGGTGGGCAGGCAAAATAAAAATCCCATTTCGTATTTCATTATTCATATTTCGATTTTTGGGAGCTTGGGAGTTCGGAATTGGGTGATTTCAAGGGTGTTCCTCATGTTTTTTCACATGGGTAAGTTTCTAACTTTCCTTTTATCATTCTACCTTCGATTATTGTGGAGTTTCATCATAGAATTCATGACTTGGGCTTGGAAATTTGGGGTTTTCCATGAAAATGAGTTTTTAAGTAAATTATCAAATTGAAGGTCGATTTATGTATGAATTTCTAAGATTTTCAAGATTTTACTACCTATACTATGGGTAACATTATTTTATACTTAAATTTCAGTTTTCCCTTGTGGGCTCGGGATTACCTTTTTTGATTCATTTTTGGATTTCGAATTAAAGGATAGCAATATGGGTACCATTGGGTTCGTATGATTTCCTAGAATAATATTTTGACCTTATTGAACCCAATTTTTCTATAAAATGACTATCTCACCCTCGAGGTTGGGAATGAGTTTTTGAACTAACTTTTCTACCCGAAATATTTCTAAGACTATTATGGGCATCCTTCGAATCTTATGTTAACGTAAAATTCATAATTGTTAAACCTTGCTTATTCTGAGACGCTTTGGAAGAAGAAAGCTCGAGTTGGATAGTTCGTGGCGCCTGTTTGGCCTTCCAGTTAGGTTACGACTTACCTTCTTATTAGACTTCGGTTAGAGAACCGTATGTGTAGTTAGGTTCTATTGGAGAAAGCATGTAAGCCTTCGAGTATGAAGTTGGGATGTATTACTTAGGTTGGATACTTTAGATAAGATTGTGAGGTCGAACCAAAGACTATGTCATCTACGTAGATTTTAGCAATAATAATATCTACCCGTGATGTTTAATGAATAAGGTATGATCAGCTTCACCACGGTTAAAACCAAATTCAAGAAGAAAGTTAGTTAGACGACCATACCATGCACGAGGGGCTTATTTCAACCCATATACAGCCTTTTTGTGCTTGTACACATATTGTGAATGGTAGGGATCTCCATGTCCTTTTGATTGTTCAACATAAACTTTCTTATTTAGATAACCATTTAAGAATGCACCTTTTACATTCATTTGGTGTAAAGCAATTTTCAGACAACAAGCAATAGCAAGTAAAAGTCTAATTGACTCAATTCTAGCCACATGTGCGAAGGTTTCGTCATAATCGATTCCTTCAACCTGAGTATAACCTTGTGCAACTAGACGAGCTTTGTTTCTAACAACTGTTCCCGATTCGTCTGATTTATTTTTAAAAATCCACTTAGTTCCAATTACATTTGTATAATTTGGACGTGGAACTAAGTCCCAGACTTCATTTCGAGAAAATTGTTCAAGCTCTTCTTGCATTGCTTGTATCCAGAAATTATCTTTAAGTGCTTCTACAACATTTTTTGGTTCTAATGTAGATATAAAACAAGAAAGACTAACCTCTTGGTATATGGTTGACATACACATATTCCTTACAATTTCTCTATAGTTGAGTGGTTCTTTGCCTCTTGTTCTAATTCATTCAAAAACTCCCCCTATCACTTGGCCCGTGGATGAGTCTTCTTAATCCTTGATGAGGGGTCCCTTCGAACTTGATCTGATAATTCAGCATGTGACTCCTCATCCATGGCCTCTGTGGTCTCTATTCCAGGTTCAGAAGTTGCCTCGGGTGTGGCAACATTTGGGGCAACATTTGATTCTTCAACAGTCTGCGCATTTTCCACTGAAACTATAGTGTTATTTTCAGTTGTATTTCCTGTAAGATCAGAAAAATCATCAAAAATAACATTTACAGACTCTTGTACAGTTCTGGTCCTTAGATTGTATACTCAATAAGCATGACTATTTTGGGAATAGCCAACAAAAATTCCTTTGTCACTTTTATAGTCAAACTTTGCCAAATGATCTCTATCATTTAAAATGTAACAAATACATCCAGAAACATGAAAGTAACGCAAGTTAGGTTTCTTTCAATTTATAAGCTCATAAGGAGTCATCTTTGTTCCTAGCCTTAAGTAGACTCTATTAGAGATGTGACAAGCAGTATTTAAGGCTTCGGCCCAAAAACGTTTTGACATTCTTTTATAACTAAGCATAACTCTAACCATTTCTTGCAATGTTCTATTCTTCCTTTCTGCTACCCCATTCTGTTGAGGAGTTTTGAGAGTAGAAAACTCATGGAAAATTCCTTTTTTCTCACAAAATTTTGTGGATGAGCTATTTTCAAATTCTTTTCCATGGTCGGATCTAATCCGAAAAATAGGAGAATAGAACAAATTCCTTATTATAGAGTGTAAAATCTTAAATATGTCAAAAGTTTGTGATTTTTCTTTCAAAAAATATATCCATGAATATCTAGAAAAATCATATACTATCACATAGGAATACCTCATGCCTCATAGATTGTCTACTTCAATTGGACCATTAAATCCATATGCAGCAATTGAAAACAGTGAGACATACATGAATGTTGTCCGTCGTGTTGGACAACATTATGAGAGACACGGGTTTGCTTACCTTTCAGACAATCTTCACAAACAGTTTTACCTTTATGACTAAGTTTGGATAAGCCTTTAACCGCTTCATATGAGACTAATTTCTCTAAATTACGGTAGTTGACATGCTCCAACTTTTGATGTCATAGTGTTGTGTCATCGATCTTAGCATTATTGTAAGTTTCTTGCCTTACAACAAGATAACAATTATCACCTGTTCTTGTACCTGTCATGACACATATATTGGATTCATTCGTAACATTACATGCATTCTTATTAAAATTTACCTCAAGGTTGTCATCACACAGTTGACTAATACTAATCAAATTAGTCATTAAGCCCTCAACGTGTAAGACATTTCTTAAGGCTGAAAATCTAAAAACATCCAAGATCTCTTTTCCAATTATTTTACTTTTACTGCCACCTCCATAAGTCACATTTCCTCCATTGAATGACTCATAGTTCTTTAGAAAATCTTTTGTACATATCATGCGGCGAGAACATCAAGGTACCAAGAACCTGAAATGTTAGTTCTTAATGCAGTTATACATACATTACAAGTTAAGTCCATTTTAGGAACCCAACTCTCTTAAAACATTTTTTACCTTTTGACTCCGAAATGTTGCTTCGATTGTTATTCCAAATGTTGGACAACAATTTAGGCAATATTTTGCTCACAAAATTTAAAGTTTGAAACAGTATGGTTTTAAGTGTGCAGGGGAGTTGCAGTGATGACATACAAACTTCATATTCTTTGACATATATGAGAACCTATTATATATCCCTTTTTCTTTTACAAAGCTTATCTTCTCATTCTTATCAAAGAGATTAGAGCATATGGTTTTAAGAGGGGTTTCGTACCCAATACCTGCATGTGAAGGTTTACTAAAGTTGAGTATCTCATTCAATTTCGAAGTCCATATGTTGAGCTTGCGGAAGGTTGCTTCGGCTAAATTCAATTTTGCACGAATCTTACCAAATTCAATATCATTTTTGGTAAGTGCAACCTCAAGTCGAGTTATCGTGCATGTTAATTCTAAATTCTCATGAGTTAAAATTTTTACCTTTTTGTCAAGTTGCTTGGATTCTATGATTAAGACTTTACAAATACTTTTTAATTCATTAATCATATCATCTTTGCATTCAACTTGATCGATACAATCAGTCTCACTAACAAAAATAGAACCACAAAGCAATTAACATCAGAATAGTTAAAGAATTCATACCTTTCGGATGTTGCTGAGGATGTTGATGTCGTTGCTGATGTTGGAGAAAATGTTGTGACATCTGAGACAACATAATATACGACATATTCATTATCCGATAGAGATTGTTCGAAAACAGTGGCCATCATTGCTTGTGTTTCAATTTCACGAAATCATTCCTCTTCTTCTTCATCATCACTAAGAGAAAGCCATAGTTTCTTACCAAATTTTCTAAGAGTGTTTGCACATTCGTTAGAATAATGACCCCAACCCGAGCATGCATGACATTACACAGACTCAAGTTGTTTGGGATCAAATTTGGTACGACCTGAGTTGGTTCTTCTTAGTTGATTTCCTTTTTGTACATTTGGAGTGAATCTAGTGGGCTTTTGATTGAGGTTTTGGTGCTCTTTAGATTTACATTTATTTCTCTCATTGTTGAACTTCCTCACAATCGAATTGTATTTTCGAGTGAGTAAGACAACATTTGCACCTTCGCCAATTTTTTTAAGATTCTCATCCTCTTCTTCGATTTGACTCTCCGAGGATTGAACTTGAAGTGCCACATTCTTGCTTTTATACAATTCCTTTTGATTCTCAATGTTCATCTCATAAGTTTTGAGTATGTTCATCAAGGTATGAAGGTCAATTGTGACAAGATTGTGAGCTTCTTCAATAACACAAATTTTTAAATTGAACTTTTCAGGAAGAGAACGGAGAGCCTTTTCAACAAGTTGAGTGTTGGTTAATGGTTAACCAAGCACTTGACATTCATTTGAGATGTCAATCAACTTTTCAAAATAAGATTTAATATCGTCCGCTTCTTCCATCCTTAAATGTTCATATTTACTCATGAGCATGCGTAATTTTGTTCGACGAACACTTGAGCTCCCTTCACAATGAATTTGTAAAGTATCACATGCGTCCTTGGCCATGGGAAAATTTTGAATGAGTTTGAACATGTAAAGATCAACTCATCCAAAAATTACATTTAAGGCCTTTTCGTTAAAGCTAGCATTATTGGTTTCTGTAGTCCATTTGAATTCAGGTTTAACAAGAATGTCACCTTCCTCATCCGGTGGCAACATTGGAACAACATATCCATTGGTTATAGATCTTCATGCCCTAATATCAATTGATTTGATATGAGAACATAGGCGAATCTTCCAATAGACATAATTTGATCCATCTAATATAGGAAGTCTACTAATAGTTGAATTTGCCGGATCCATAGTTTATGACAACAGAACCAATCACTTATTGTGTTAAGTGTCGATTTTGATACCACTTGAAATGTGTCATAGGCTACGGGAAGTAAAAACAAGAGATGAAATAAATTGAATGCCAATTCTGTTTCAGAATGTCGTCTATTATGTCGTCTGACACCAGTAACAACACTTAGTAAAACAGTAATTTTAAAGAGTAAATGCAGCGGAATTTAAAGAACACAATGATTTAAAATTTTCATTTGTTATATATATTATATAACTTATGATGGTCAATGACCAGATGTATTATATATATATTATATATAAAAAATACAAATTTCTTTCTTTACAGATTTACAATATAAAATTGAAAGGAATTAAAAGTTGAAGTCGCAAATGACTTCTGCCTGAAAAATCTAACTAATTAGACATAGACAACCTCTCGTTACAATCGCTCCATACAAAACTAATCTAGAATCTAAACATTAATTGTAATGTTGGACAAAATGTTGTCGACACACTCAGACAACACTTATGATCCAGATTTCTGAGATGAAATTCGGAGAGTTCTCTTGGTATTTTTGCAATCTAATTCTGGATATCGATTCACTGTTGTGACCTCTCTATTTATAGTAGAGAGTCTTCCTTGAAAAGCTCATCGATTGGTTGTGGAGGTTGAGGGAAAGGTGGGCAGCTGGTTGGGTTTGTTGGAGACGATCAAGGAGCAAAATCCTCTAACAATTTTGACTTGTTCCTCACGAAGAGCAGCAGCCTTGACTCGTTCTTCACACATGTTTACCAACTCTTTTTTACCTTGTCAAGTCATATTTTTCACATAGTAATTATTCCGTGAAGTAAGACAAAATTTGTTCTGAAAATGTTGGTCTAAATGTTGTGCAACATTTGCCCCAACATTCTTATACACTCAAATCAGTACTTCAGGAGATATGTTGGGTCAATGTCATAACATCAAATTCAACATTAACAATAACATATATTTTAAACTTCTCTGACCGTTGACCAAACTTATGTGATAGTAAGTTGGCTGAGTTGGACAAAATGCGTGAAAAACACACGTATGAAGCGAGTAAAATCAATGATTTTGATTAAAAAATTAAATATTTCAAAGGGTAAAAAAATAAAAAATAATTTTAAAAATATATTTCCCACCCCAACACCAGTGACCCCCATGTTCTTCTTCTTCATATCACCCCCTCCCTCTGTGCAGCCACCATCCCTGTTCTTTTTCTTCATCACCCCCCCCCCTCCCCGCACTTCTGAATTAGGATAATCTTTCTATCTTTCAACATTTGGGTTTTCTCAACTGGGTTTAAGATCTTTCAACATTTGGATTTTGCTTAAACTTAGTAAATAATGCAGATCAATATCTTAATTGTGATTGCAAGTGGCCTTTGTTATTTTGGTACATGAATTTTTGGGGTTGGGAATTTTTCTATGAGCATTATGCAACGGCATTTTTTGAAAGAATTTGAATGGCATTTTTTGGGAATTTTCCTCTTGGTTGTGGAAATTATCTCCGGTGGGTAGAACTTCCCAATTTTCTCTCCCATTAGATCTAAGGACCTTATTTCAAGCATTTTGCAACTCTAAAATGGGTAAACACGATCTTCGTCTTTCTTACAATTTTTTTGGAACTTCAGATTTTGAGGGAGAATTTAGTAGGTTAATCATGTGTTTTCATTTAGAGGAGGAACGAGTGGTGGTGGGTGGAAATGGTTTTGAGAGAGAAGAGAAGGATTTTTTTTTTTAGAAAGGGGATATAATTTGATTTTCTTATAAAAGTTAGCTTATATAAAAATAAATAATGATATCGCATCAATTTATCTATGTGAATCTGACGTGTCCTCCATGTCAGAGTGGGTGAACACCACATAGCGTCAGAGGGGTTTAAAATAGGGGTGGCCAGTGGGCTGGGTCGGGGCGGGATCCCTGGGGACGGGTCGGGTTGCGGAATTTGGGAGATTTTTTTAGACACTTAATTTTAAAAAATATATATTTAAACACTTAAATAATTGAATAAAATAGTGAATAAAAATATATCAATGATGTTTTTGTGTCTCTTGTATTATTTAATGGAAATATGATTTTTTTTTGTAATACAATTTCAAAATTCCAACTTTGTTTCGTAATTCAAAAGTTGTAAATCACATAGTAAAATTGTCATTAAAAATATTACATAGTCAACCATACTCTTTCTAATTTCCTCACAATCTCGTGAGGATCTTCTGTCGGAATTGGAAGTCGTTGGTCAAATTGTTCGACGTCGCTTCCTGCTCCATCGGATAAAATTTCGTTGTAGTTGTAGTCGTCTTCTTTGTTGATCTCTGGTTGACCGCACCTTCTACGCTCCGCTCTAATTCAATCTCTGAATAAAACTGCAATCTCCAAGCTCTCTCCCGCTAATGAGTGTCTATGCTCTCCTATTTAAAATCTTGCAGCAGAAAAAACGCTTTCCGAAGCTGTTGATGACGCTTGAATATTCAACACATCTCGAGCAATCTTTGCTAGTGTCGGAAATGTCTTTTCATTCTCCATCTAGTATCTCGGTAAATCTTCACATCTATCTTCATTGACAATTGTTTCGTACGATACAACACCCTGCAAGACATAAACATCAAATTCGCTAATTTGCGAAGAAGTTGAACCACTATACATTCTATTTCTAAGACTTTGAATACTTGAGCCGGAAACATCATGTCTTTTAAAAGGTTGCAGTGAATTAGAAAAATATGGTGCGAAAGTCGGTTGATTATTTGCACTTTATTCTTGGTAGTTTTTTTTTTTGCATTCAGTGTGTATGCTAGATATAACTTCTTCTCTAGTTGGTTCGTGAGTTGGTTCTTTATTTGGGTCTGTTGGACTTGGATGTGGAAGTATTTCTATACTTTCATAAATCGTTTCAACAAGTGATTTACAACTGTCTACTTTAATAGTCGGATTTAATACAACACCAATAATATAAATATTGGGAATATGAAAAAATATTTTTTAAATTTTATAAACATTTTTTAATAGGTGGAGCGTAAGATAATTTTTGCATATATTCACTAAGTAATAAAAGTATTAGAGCTATATAAAATGACATAGTTGAAATAGTAGGATAAAAATACTAGAAAATTCTTTAGTAGCTAGAAAAAAATTATCTAAAAATCCATAAGTTCTAAACAAAAATTCCCAATAATTATCTACAAGCATATCCCTTAGATTTTGATTATGGGCGTTAAATAATAAAGTTATAGGTCTTCTATACCCGTGAGCAACAAGTAGTTGTTCATACAGAGAATTCCACCCAGTCGCTACTTCTTCTGAAATTTTTCTATAAGGTAATCCACAATTATGATAATTTTTTATACTCTTTGCGTCTTTGTATTTTATTATTTTTTTAAAATAAAGTTTATAGCAAATTGTTCTTTATCAAGAATGTTTTCAAAAAGTTTTAGGCCATCATTTACAACTAAGTTATAAATATGGCATGTACATCTTATATGAAAATTATCGGGAAAAGATAGAGTTAATAGAGTTTTTAAAAGATTTACAACATAATCATTAGAAGTAGCATTATCTAATGTAACAATCATAATTTTATCAGTTATTCTATAATATTCACAAATTTCATGAATATTTCTTGCAATAAAAGATCCAGTGTGCCTATCATCAATATATCTATATGCTAAAATACGTTTTTGCATAGACCAATTCTAATCTATCCAAAATATGTTACAATTAAATAATCATTACCGTTAGTACTACGGCCTATATCATAAGTGATAGTCACTTTGTCATTAAAATGATATAATGCATAACGTAAATACTGTTGATATTCATGTGCAAATTTAAAAACGTCTCTTCTAACAGTTGATCTAGAAAAATTGTTAAAAGCAAGATTATACGTTTCTCTAATGTAATAAATAAAAACAGGAGACGGAGGAAAAAAAAAGGCAAACCCTCCACCATAACTAATTTTTCTATATTTTCCCTATCTTTGTGTTTATCATATTTAGGACCTATAATTCTCTCCGTCATTGGGTTAATTCGACCATGTACTTGGCCGGGGACACTGTGTGAACCTTGTCCCGACTCAGAAGGCATTGGCACACCCAATTTTTCAGCCATGTATTGGTTATACCTTGCTTTGTGAGAGTTTAATACATGTCTCATTAAACTTCCCGTCCCACCTTGACCTTTTTCGATTTTAAATTTATAAACTTCTTGACAAATTTTACATCTAGCTAGTTGATTACTAATGTCTCTATCAAAAACATTACATGCATGTGATTTTAATTTTCGTTGTCTTGGGCCTCAACTCATACTAGGGGGAATAGGAGGTATTCCAGTTTCAGTTTCAGCCTGAGACTCAGTCTGAGCCTGAGGTGAAGTTGCACTAGTGGGTGTGTTATCTAAATTATCTTCTAATTAATTTTCTAAATTAAAGTCTGGTTCAGATGCAAAATAAAGCTCATGATCTAATGATATATTAATATTAACATTAGAAAAATCAATTTCATCTACATGAGTGAAATCATCGTAATTAGGATTATTAGAAGATGCACCCTTACCCCTGTTACCCCTAGTACATCTACCAGAAATAAAACGTTCAATTCGTTCCATTATAATTATGCAAATAAATAATTAAAGATAATAAAATTAAGTACGATAATTAAAATTAAGTAACAATAATAATTTAAAGAAGAAACGGAGGTACCAAAAGCCGACGTAACGTCGACGTGTAATCGAGGTTGGAAATTGAAACTTTACTCGATGGATGATCCTCAAGCTAGTTGTCAACTTCACTCTCAATATTTTAACTTTGATATAAATAAGCAAATAAAATAAATTTGGCCGTTGTGCAACGGGACGGGTTAGGGCGGTAAGCGGACCGGGCCGAGTTGGGATCGGGCCAAACCGGCCCACTGAACAACCCTAGTTTAAAATATATGTTTTGAACATGATCAGGGATCTGGATGAAACTTTGTGAAGTATAAATATCAGGATGAAATTCAGGACAAGAAGGGTCTCCAAGACTATTCCGCCTTTATTAAATGAAACAATTTGGAGTCTTGCCTAACTCCTCTATCAAAATGATGGAACTTTGATTTTAAAAAAGTAATACGTAGTATTTATTTTTCTTTAACATTTCAATAATATATGCTAAAACAATTGGATTGGGTTTGGTTTCATTGTGGAAATTTATAGTAGATGAAAACAAAATTAATCATTGGCCAATGTAGTATTTTTCTGTATAAATAAATATCCACAAGAGGGCGAGTTTGAGTTGTATAATCTCATTGCCAAATTGGTAATTAATCCTTTTGGACCCCCCTTAACCAAACAAAAATAAGACGAGATATAAAAGGTGGTTAAAATATACGGAGATCAAATTCTCTGGATAAATCATCAATTTTATAATATTTTAATGATTCGCTTGGTAGATGAAATCTTCTCTCCTTTTAGAATTCTTTTTCCCATACACTTTTTTTGCCCTCTTTCACTGAGGAGGAAAGAATAATATTCCAAGCGGACAGATCTATCATATCCATCTAACAAGTAGTAGTATTTGTGATATCCCCATTTTACTTTAGTAATATCATCAAAGTGGACAAAGTTACCTGATACCGATGGCTGCGGGAGATGACAACTATTTCGTAAAATCAGTCGAAGTGTGCGCAAAGCTGGTCCGGACATCACAATTATAAAAAAATTATCATGAAAGAAACACTCGACACCTTTGACTTTTTTCTTTCGCGTATTAACCATTACTCAGCTAGATACTTTTATTTCTTATTTATAGATAGTAGATTAAAATATCACTAGGTAGTTAAGGAAAATCAATCCTTCATTCCTTTATGAAAATAGATCTCCAAATATAACTCGTAGATGAAGAATTTGCCTACTATGATCCTTAAGCGATAATCAATTTAGCTTTGTCAATCAATTATTTAAAGCATAATTAGTTCAACATTAGATTATACATATATATTAGCAGTCTCAGCTTTTAATCTAACACTACTCAAAGTCAGCGTGTAATGCTCATTTTGGCAAATAACTACACTAAAGTTTTGTACTATTGATTAGAGGTAAATTACTTTCAATTATGGAATAACAACATAAATTTAACATAATACATCGATAATTAAATTGTGGAACAATTGGTAATCTTGATAAATTTATAAATATTCACAAGCAAGAGGATCGAAAGTGCACATTCCAATTAATTGAAGGTCAAATGTGCTTAATTAAATATAAAAAAAAAACTAAAATCAGAATTTATCAATAATTAAGTGACCGAAAGTAATTCAGTTATGAAAATTTTGAATTTTCAAAAACTAGGGGAGGCTTTGATCAAGGAAACGTTAAAGGATACATTAGTTTAATGCTAGAACAAAACGAAATCATTTTAGATGGAAAGTAATCAACTGTAAATCATAAGATTTAATTGATTCTACTTAATTATATTGAAGTCAGTTACATTTCCTAATCTGCCATTTCTTCAAACTTCAAGTTTTCTTTTTTGTTTCCCGCCTGTGTCCAGTATTCCCTTTGGGTCCCGACTAATCCGAACTAACGTCGCGTAATTAGATTTTTTTCTATTCACATGCTCGAACTCGAGACCTCTGATTTTGGGAAGTTGATCGAAATGGAATGTTATGGAGGGACGAAAAAGAGAAGTTTTAGTTATGATATTGGAGATCAAAAGCTTAAGCTCATTGATATTTCCTCCGAGGAAGATTGTCTTATTGATTCTCCTTTGTTTGATTCACTTGAAGATCTTCGCCTTTCAGGTCAGTAATTCTCTTGGTCATATGTGTGTATGTTTCATATATGTTTTGTACTTGCAGTTTTATATGACGGGATTTGATTGGAAACAAAACTTAAGATGTTAATTTGACTTATATGTTATATTTAGTACAATGAACGAAAAATATTAATGTGATCCTTGACGAGTTAGTCTGATAGAGAAAACATCACCTTAAAGTCTAAAGTTGTGAAGTTCGATGAATTTGAATTTTTAAAATTTGTAATGGTTTATTGGAAGAAGGGAACCTTGGAGTAACAGTAAAATTATTTTTGTGTGACGTATATATGTTACGCGTTCGACCCATATAATCAGCCACTAATGTATTATGTATGCGTCAGAATAGGTTATCTACATCACAACCCCTTAAGGTGGTGCGGCCCTTCCTCCAAACCCTACTTGACGTGGGATGCTTCGTGTACTGAATTGCCCTTTTCCTTTTTAACAGTCAATATAATCGTTGATGAGTTAGTTTGATAGAGAAAACACCACCTTCAAGTCTAAAGTTGATAAGTTCGATGCATTTGAATTTTAAAAATTTGAAACAGTTGTACAGAAGTAGAATGATGTGGTTTTCAGATTTTACAAAATGGGAAGAATGTCATGTACATTGAGATGAAGAGAGTATTTGATAATTTTTCCATGAAATTTAACTTTTGCTGAAAGCAGTGGCTAGACAAGATTTTCACTATATGTACATAAAAGAATTTGACCTTGTATATACAATATGATTTTCGGACGTCCGCCCCTCTAGTTCCACCCTCGGCTGAAAGTATCTTAAGAGTACGGTAGTGTAGAAGACAGAACAACCTCATTTCTTTGAATTTGAACTTAGAAGTTGTACATCTTTTTGGACTAAAACCTAATCATGTCATGTTATTTGGGAATGAGTTGAAATGAATTCATTTTGTGGGGAGTTATGTGTTACAATAGACCAGTACAACGGAGAAAGTTGAGTCTTGGTGTACAATTTTTAATTTGTTCTACAATATATGCAGTGGTCCCAAACAATTTCACTTGATGTCATTTCTGCAGTAACATTGAACAGTATAAATGATAATGGTGAGGGTTCAAATTTACCAAGAACTTCCTTTCAAAGAGATAAAACAACACAAGTGAACCAACAGAAGGAGCTAAAGCATTTGTCTTCTGCACCTATTCAGCCAGGAAGACCTAGTTTCTTGCGCAAAAGTTCAGCTTGGGATAATGCCTTCTTCACTAGTGCAGGTACTAATTTATATATATAGATATTTTTTATGACGGTGGTGCTCAGGCCAGCTTCCGCGCACTTGACTATTCCATAAGGTACCTGCTATCTCCCACCAACACAAATAACGAGTAATTTTGCCCAGCAGACAGATGAGAAGAAATCTCCTATCGCTTTTTTGCCTCTGCTGGGACTTGAACTTGAAACCTCATGATTTTCCTCCCACTTTATTAACCACTAGGACCCGATCTTAGGTGTACTAGTCAATATTTTTAGTGTAAATTTTCATGTATTATTGTCTCTATACATGTCAATGCAGTTAGTTTTCTGTACGATTTTATATACTTCATCAATCGACAAAAGTTGATCTATATATAGGTCATATGAATTAGTCGGAATTACGTTTTAGTCATTAGTATGGTCGCTTTAGGTCTAATGTTTTCTAGGAGTTTTAATCCCGTCAGAGATTTGTATGCCAATAGAAAGTATAGAAAACTTCTAGTGCTTAATTTCAATTTCATATATTATTGGATTGAGATGAGCTTAATGGAGCGACATGGACAGTGAAGATTCATATAGATGACCCCGACTTGCTTGTGATTGAGGGGCAGTTGTTATATCTGTTGACAGGTCTTCTGGATCCACATGAACTATCATTGATGAATGTTTATATAAGCAATATTAGTCGGGATTAAATCTTAGTCATGTTAGTCCATTACTTTGTCCAATATTTTCTAAGAGTCTTTGTCTTGTCAGAGATTTGTATGCCAATAAAAAATATAGAGAATTTCTAGTGCTTAATTTTACTGTTATCGTTTATAATATCGAATTGAGATGAGTTGAAATGAAGCTGATGGACAATGAAGATTCGCATAGCCTACCCTGACTTACTTGGGATTGACAGGTCTTCTGGATCCACATGAACTATCATTGATGAACAAAGATTTTGACACATCAGAGGGGCATCTCTTGCCTGTCATCCTAGAAGATGTACGCGCTCGAAGGCCAGTCCTACCGTCTATTTCAGATTTTGGAACTGGCTCCAGGAACACGGTTAGTCACATAGCCGACACTATTAAATGGATGGTTCCCTTTCTTTACAAGTATTATGTGGATCGTTTAAGCGATTAACGCTCCCATTTTTAATTTATCGGATTGATCGCGGGCCAGTTTCCAAAAGGAAAAACATCAATAATGTAAGAGCAGAGAGAAGTAAAACAGAGGTTAATGTTGTTATATACATTTACCAAATACATGACTTCCAAGAGTTAAATGAAGTTATTCACATTTTACCATACTATTGTATACTACTGGTTAATTGCTTTGAGTTTTAACTATTATTAGTGAATGTATAACTGGTTGAGTTATGTGTAAGATAGGCGGAGTCTTATTATTTGTCGAGAATGACACATAATATATATTAACTTCTATATACTGACAATGTAGAAATCTTTTATACTATCAGGTCATCTTTGAGGTAATTAAAGGTAATTTCTCGTATTCAGTGGGATCAGACTATAAATAGACTGGAAAATAAGCAGATAACCTATAATAGGTTAAATTACACTGATTGTGTACAAATTCAGTTAAACTGTCAGTGGATATAAGATAAAATCCGTAGTATAATTAAGGATCTGAAACGGCTTCTCGTATTTCTTAGCCTTTCATCCCTTAATGAACTTAAAAGGATATCACACACTGCCTTCTATACACAGCTGGATTTTTCATCTTTGCTTCTATTAAATGCCTAAGTTTGTTTAAATTGCAAACTGCTAATCATATTGAGAAATGATTTTTTCTAACATAGTTTTGTTGTTGTTGTTAACTAGGAACCTTGTAAAAGAAGAGAGTGTAATTCACTAGACCTCAAGCTTCCGAAGGTGCCACGGGCGAGCAAAAGTGCTTCAACTTGGCAAAGCGAAATATCATCACCACACATGTACCCTGTGGATATTCGAGGCAATAAGAGAACAGGACCTGGTATCTGACACACTTATAGAAAATCCTCTTTACAAATGAGGTTGTTTTTCTCATTCTCGTATCGTTTGTGATGGAATAAATAACATGTGACTTTTGTAGGACGAGATTTAGTGGTGTCAAATTCTACTACTCACTCATCGACCACCTCTTGTCCTTCGTACGAGACATCTGCTTATGCTAGGAAAAGAAGAGAAACCGGAAAGAGTAAACACTCTGCCTCTGTCTCGAGCACGAAGACTCCAATAAGGTCATCTACAAAGACTAAAAAGTTTGAAAATCTTAGTTCCTCAATGGAATCTAATTTATCTCCTCTTAGTACTACAAGTGGCTGGTCTTTGAAATCATCATCTTCAACTTCTAGCACCAATCGAGCTCATCGTGATTCAAATCATCGTCTTTATATGACATTTAGACAAACTCGGAACTTATGGTCTCCAGGTCAATGTACAGGACGTGTTGCTTCAGTGCCAAGGGAGAATTCGCAACCATCCAGTCTTTGTATGCCATCGCCAAAATTTGGCTTCTTTGATGAGGTTGGTTTTGGATTTACTTTATAATTCATCTATCGCTTTAAAGAAAACAATCATACAAGTACATATTTGTGTTATCATAAGCAAATCTTGTAGTACTTTTTATGAATATGCACATGGAAACAATCTTTAACCAGTTGTTCAGGTGCATGCTATTTGCTTTCAGTCACATATATGCACATTTGATGTATATAAACTAGGCGACTGGTGATTTTATTAACAGGATATTTCAGTTGTGAGAACTTTTGATGGAAATTCGAATCAATCACATAAGAAGGGAATGTCAGCAAGTGTAGATAAGGGAAAAAGTGCTGAAGCATCAACTAAAGTTAAACGAGCTAGAAGTCCGCTATGCACTGACAATGTAAACCGAGGTCTAATGAGAACAAGACTACTCCCAAGTCCAAAAGTTGAGCCCTCATATATGCGAAAAGGTGGCTTAGACAAATCTATGGAGATTGACAGAAAAGCTAGCTCAAAGTTGAGGAAAGTTGGAGCAGGAGAGCATGACAGAAAAAAAGTTGGACAAGTAAATGGGATATTAAAGACTAAGCTAGAAAGAGGGAAGATTATGGTTACAAAATATGACAAGGGGATCAATACTACAACAACAACAAATACACCTCAATCCCAATCGAATCGGGATCAGCTGTATGAATCGTCACTGACCACGTCGCTCCATTTAACCCCATCTCATGACAAGGGGATTACTAGCACTTCAAGATCAAGAAAGCAAGAGAATGAAGTTAATGATTTGAGTAAATACTTGGAACTCATTGATTTGAATGATGGAACAGAAACACAGCTTAAACAGAAAAGGAGTTTGGCTCATATGAGAGCTCCATTGGTTGAGAAAAAATCTGTTTGCAACAGAAGTGTAGCTCTCATGAGATCAGATATGATTAAGGACAAGGAGTCATCTAATTTGCTTTCTTCAAAAGGAACAGACAAAGAGAACAATTGAGCACTATGCAAATCTATGTTGCTCGAACTTTCCAATATTAAATTGTTACCGTACTTGTATCGGATCCTCTAAAAATGCACAACTTTTAGAGGATCCGACACGCATCCAACGACATTTTTGAAGAGTCTGAGCAACATAAAATATGCAAATCATTGATAGATACTTATGTTGTCTGCCTGATTGTTAGTCCTTTTAGGTTCTTGATAGACATCATTTTGTTTTAATACATAATCCTTAAACTCTTAGCATATGTTTGAAAGCAGACACTTTGCTTTTGTCACTAGCATGAGTTGGCCATTAATCAACCATTTGGGGCAATTGGCATTCATTTCTACTCATAAATGTCAAAAGCTACATTTTGGTCATTGCATGACAAACTTTCATTTCATGGATTTCAAGTTTTTTTTAAGTCTTTATTACTAGCAAATGAAATATGTAAATGTTACCACCTCTATTCTGGAAAGTACTACACAATAATAGTTTTTGTAAATCTTAATTTACTAAGTTTGATTTTTCAATTAATAGTAGAGTTCACCTTCTATACACTAAAAGGGTTCTATTTCTTACTTGATTGAGACACATTAGAGGGAAGGACTCAAAGCGAGTCTAGGATCTTCAAGATCGCTAGTCATTACCGATTCTTTAGGTGCATTTGCTTTATAGCTTGTGCGCTTTCATGTCCGATATTTATAAGATTTTTTATTTGTCAAGTCGTCTAAAAATAACTATAACAAGTTAAATTACACTACTGACGTAAAAGTTCTATAAACATGATAAATCCGTAATGATGCTATTCTTTTTTTAGATAGAGAGGATAATTTCTAGGCTCTCCATCATCTACCTTACTCTTTATAGGTTTATATTGGTTGTCAATATCATAATGAGAATTTGGTATGAGCAAAAATGGGATTTGCCCTTTTCACGCATGTAGCTCAACAGGAAGTAAAAAAGTTCTTTTTGCAAAAAAAAAAGTGATGGTCCTTTGAGAGTGGGCATAAAATGAGTAGCCTCTTTTTCCTTTGTATCATCCATTTCAAGGGGGCAAAAAACAGCATAGACCTTTGAGCATTATTCTCTCTAGAATATGAAGGTAAAAGTAGGGGTTGATGTAGAGTGTAATCTAATTTAGTAGCTTTAATTAATTCAATATATGTGTTAAAAGTCAGAGGCAAAATATATTAGTTCAAGATTCTAGCCTTTTTAAGTTATTGAGATCTAAATTAATAATTTTTATGTATTAAATGAATTTCTTAAGATAAATACAGTGTTTGAACCAAGGTTATTAGGATCATTGAGACTTATGCCCCTATTTTGTGTTGGTCTTTAATTTTAACCCTCATAACAAACAACTTTTTTCGCAGGACTTAAATTTATATTTTCACATCATAATATTCCACAAATATGCCTTGCACCCTAAAAAATTATGCCCCGCTAGATATAAGTTCGATTGCTAAAGAAAAAAATTAAAGACCAACCCATTTGAAGGGCAAAAATTAAAGACTAGTCCGTTTGAATGGAAAAAATTAAAGACCAACCCGTTTGAAGGGCGAGAGTACAATTTGTTCAGATTATTATTGAGTTCGTCCGAATCCGTACCTTGTTGTCCAGCTCCGCTCCTATTAAAAAATTCACAAATATAATACATATTAAATTTCAAGCCCATTTATGAACTTGAGGATGTTGTCCCAATTCATAAAGTTTAATTTCTGAATGAGGACTACTAGGGTGTGTATATTTTCCAACAATGGAGCCCCCAAGGCTACTCATTGCTTAGATAGCTTAAGCATATTTTTCATACTTGTTTCACTAAAAAAGTATTAGTACAACACCATAATATTCATTTTTCTTGGGTTAATGTTTTTAGTGGCGAATTCATCATTCGTTAGCCAAAAGCAACTTAAATAACTTTTCAGCTTATAAGAAATTTTGATTTTATCAAGATTCTACTATTTATCCCTAATTTTTTTCCTACTCCCTGAAATTTTATTCTCAAAACATAATCCCCAATTCCCTTTTTATTGTCATTTCCGTCATTTTCCCACATTGTGGAATTTCATTGAGTATGTTTTTTTTCCATCATTTATCCTTTTCCATGATAAGTTATCGTTGAACTTTATTTTATGGAAATACCATTAAGGGTACTTTTTATATCAAATTCAACACTTTAGAATTACTTTTACCACTTAAAAGATTACAATTATTCTCTCCAAATTTTATTTTTGGGATCACACTCGATATGTTATTCCTTTACTTAAAAGATTACAATTGGAACATGTGATGGTAATATTATACTATTCGAACTCTCTTTTTATGACTTACGAAGGGAAGTAAGTTTTGGGGGCTGAGCTACTACATCAAACATGATCACTAGTCTATATTGTAAACTGGCGTATAACTTAGAAAACCACGACTTATTTACGCTACAAAATATTGGATCCTAAATGCCCTGTGATATTTCTTAATGCTAGATAAAAGTATCACAGATTCCTGAGAAGGTAAAAATTTATTGGAGTTATTTATCTATTTAATTACTTTTTTATTCTAAATAATGTAAAGCTAAATAAATTTTGTGGGTCTTTTTTTATTGTCTCATTCTTGTCTCTTGTGAAAAATACTTTGTACCACATTGGTGGTGGAAAGTCATTTCTTCCTCCTTATATTGAAATGTGCATTATTGGGTTCGTAAATGAGCTAGAACAAGAGAGGGACCTCATGCATGTAAGAGTTGGGCTTTGTAGTCAAAAATTGATTGATTTGCCCCACCCCCCCACCCCACCACTATCTTGCACGCGAGGTATACGTGAGGCCTAATTCAATTTCGGTTTTGCAAAAATATTAGTTTTGCTATTTTTGAGCTTACCCGAAATTGTCCAAATACATGCTTATCAGATTAATGTCTAAGTTCATCCGGACGTAGCTCTCATACCTCCGGGATTAGTTGTTACAAATCCGATCATGACTTATACCACAAGAACTGATTGTTACGAATTCGGTCAAGACTTATTCTACCGGATTCAATTGTTCAGACACCGGTCAAAGCTCATTATTCGGAATTAATTGTTACAATGGTCATTATCCATAAATACTCCGACTTAATGTCGATCTTTATTTCTCTGAACGTTGAGAGACGTTTCAGATCTCATTCATTATTCTTTGAACGTTAGAGACGTTTCAGATTTCAACATTTACTACCGAGACTTTGACATGTACCTATATATAGAGGTAGAAATCTCTACTATTGACACACCGAAAAATATATCATCTTCTTCAAAGTTCTTTTTCCTTTTTCTGTTACTGGACAAAATTACTTTGTGCAAACTCCAAACTTCCGGCCACTAGTGCAAGTGTCCGGAAGTGCTGTGGAAACTTGGGGAGCGACCAGGCTAAACGATTTGCACCGGAGTCGGTCCGAAATCGCTTTCAAGACACAGTTGTGATTCGATAAGTTATTTTTATTGTTTTATTTGTTCTTAATCAGTATTATTTTCTATTTTACTAACAAAATTTACCCGTATTAAATGTTTACACCTAATTCATAAATTCATAACATGTGTTTGAACATATGCAATTATTAAAAAAAAAGATGGGGGTGGGGGGAGGGGAGTGCCCGATGCAGAAGCATTCCACATTAGTAGAATCCGGGAAAAAACCGCAAAGACGTATCTAGAATTTGAAGTACGTGAGTTCCACTGATTTTAAAAATGAGGGAGACACAAAACAAAGGCTTGCGTGGTTTTTGTCAAAAAAAACAATAAGCAAAAAACTTGTTAAATTTATGGTGCCCAATGGGATCGGGATCGGACCCTTGTTCAAGGAGGGCGAAACAAGCTTAACTGGTTTCACCTTTGCCACTGAATCAACAATTCACTTTTACACTAGATTCCCCAACTAGAAATTGTTATATGTTTAATGGATTCTCAATATAAATACAGGGCTCGGGTTTCTGCTTCATTCAAGTCTTAATTCAAGTAAGGACAATTATGTGACTCCCCTTTCATTCCATATCCGGGTGCTATCTCTATGAGTAAAAGGTTCTCTGCTAACCCCTAAATCACTCCTGAAGGATGCACCTCAAGGAGTGTGATGTAAACAGTGTACTCCTAATGCAAGCATTAGTGACTACTTCCACGGCTTGAACCCATGACCTATAAGACATACATAAACAATTTTACCGTTGCTCCGAGATTCTCCTTCCTATATTAAATATGATTAATTAATATATATTAAGTAGGCTTTTGGACATGCGATTTCATCTCATGAGATAAAGTCAACGTTTGGACATACGATTTCATCTCATGAGATGAAATCCCAAATCATTCAAAAAGGCATGATTTGAGATTTCAAATCATGATTTCAATTTTTTTAAATGTAAAAGTTGACTCATAAGTTTATATTTTATAAAAATAGATTTATAAGTTGGTAGATATAGTTATCAATCATGTTTACCAACCATTTATACCAAATACTATTAAAAGATCTACAAGTTGCTAGTATATTTATAACAAATTTGTTGGGTATTTTTGCTCTATGGTGCTTTATAAAGCAGTACGGGAAGTATATAACTATTACAAGTATTCGAAAGGATAAACAAAGATTCAATAATTCATCTAGAAATCTGAAAATTACAATAGAACCACAAAACTGAAATTACAATTTTGTTGAAGACGAAAAAATGGAAACTGGTTTCTTTGAGTCGAGTGTGGCACTCATTCTTAAGACAATATTGCCCCGTATGTATCCTTTATACGTCCTGGACAATTTGTCTCCCAAGATAAAACAGCAATGGAACACTTGAGCAAAGGAAACTCAAATGCTACCGTGAAGAATATTGAGTAACGAAATGATGCTTGAAAGTTGTAGGAAGAAAACTGTTTTGGTTGTGTATTTTCGTGAGTTGTATAAACTGTTATTTGTAGTGCTCAACAATGGTGTAAGGGGGTGTTTATATAGGTGAGGGAGGGCTGTTTAACTGCCCCCATAACAGCCATTATGGAGGTAGTAAAGCCACCAAAATAAATGGTGAAAGACCAACGGATTTGGCCATTATAGGAGGAGTAATTCAGCCAAAATAAATGGCTGAATTGAGTGCTTGGGCGTTTCTGCTTTGACCGTCGAAATTCTGATTTTTTGAAAACTTCAGGGACCAAACTGTACATCAGAAGGCCCGTGGCCCGTGGCTCGTGGCCCGAGAACCCGGAACTCGAAACCGGACCGGACGGGCGGCGGCGGCGCGCGTGTGGTCTTTCCTCGAACCGAAGCACATCTAGGTCCTCCCTCCTTTAAACACATGGGATACCCCTTTGGGGTCCCAAACCCCAAACCAATTTCGAGTCTTATATACACAACAATTCTTTCTTCCTCTACCGATGAGGGAGAATTGAACACAACACCACACTTTCCATGCTTCAAACACCTCACTTCGTGGACCAATATCTCTTTCATTTCTCAATGAAATTTGACGATTCTTGGCCCTACGGTTATCTACGTACTTAGTAGATTATGCATGTGTGAAGAACCGAATTCTCCAACATACGTAACACCAGTGTTTAAGCCGTTAAAGTTGGTCAGTCGCAACTCCCGCCAAAGGCAAATTTCCAACAAAATTTACTCTTACCAACCATGTGGGAGAGTATTATATTAAAGAGTAGTTACACTACAACTCATATTCAATTTTTCGTTTTATTGAATTAAAGTTTGATCAATTAATATTGTATTTTTAGAAAGGTCTTCTAATAATGTATTAATCTTATTATGAACTATGACTTACTCATTTGGTAAAACTATATAAGAATTAGAAAATTTTTGATAGTTTTCACAACTTGTGTGGTTTTTATGTCTAAAAGAAAAATACAATTTAAGAAATTTAAATTGCATATTCAAACAAAACTTCAACTTCAAATCATTATAATTTCAAATCATGTCTAAACGAGTCCTAAACATCATCAATCATATGCCTATAATTAAGTGAATCACCAATTATAAAAATCTCCTTCAAACCACGAGCCAATCTAATTGTTTGGCACCAACGGCTCACCTAATATTTATTGTTATGAAAATGATATCAGAAGGATGTCTTTCTTTGAAAAGAATAAAGCCAAGCCAGTCTTTCAATAGAAACTATTGAGGTTATTGTCTGTCATAGTCAAGTTGCACAATTTTATAATACCTAAAAATAGATATATTAGTACATGTTGTGACATATGGATACAGGTCAATAAGAAGTTTGAAATGTATTTGCTGTGTGCTGTATTTCTCGAACAACTTGACAAGGAAAGAAGATAATTTCTCCCCTTTATATTATCCGTCATTTAAAATTAAATATGTAATACTAGTTTGAATCATACGAGTATTTGTTTAAATTACTATTTTATCGTGTCTTAACGATCTCATATATTCAATATTCAACTTAGAAATAATGAGTCATTTGGTACCTGGTTAAAGTTATGCAAATATTAGTAATATAAAGATTAGTTATGAGAGAATTTATGTATTATTTTATGTAGCAAATAGTTATTTATGTATTAGTTATTCTATCTTCTATCCTGCATAAAATAATATATAATTTCCCGCATAACTTATACATGTAGTAGTTATGCGGGATTTTAAATTGCAAACCAAACATCGTCTTAGGTGTATTGAATTTCATACATAGCAAAACAATGTTAGCAAACATGGAATAACTTACGCATGATTTAATACATGAATAACTTAGCTCATAACCAACCATCAAACGACCATGTATACATGTATTAGTTATGCATGACTCTGAACTGGTAACCAAACACCGTACTTAATATATATGGTGAATTTTATATATCACAACTAAAATGCTACCAAACATGATATTAATTATACTGATTTTAATACATAAATAACTTACTTTTTAACCAGCAACCAAACGATCCTAAGAGCATGTCTGGAAAAAATTAATAAATAACTTTTTCTATAATGGCAAATAATTTGGAATAATTTATGTTTGTAAAATGAGTAATATTTGGAAGTATAAGTTAGTATACTACTATTTGTTTTTATTTCCAAAACCTACCAAAAAATATATTGATAGTTTGAAGAAGAAATTGTACAGTATAAGATATATTATTGTTAGGTTAGTTTTGAACATATTTTAAATGTCATACAGATTGGGACTGATGGTTAAATTGTCAAAAGACTTTGGAGGAATTTAAGCGAAATTAAAGAAATGGAACACGTCCATTATAAGGAATCTAAATTGACACTTTTTTTTTTGGTGTAGGAAGAAATATATACGACTTTTCTGTTTTCTATGATGTCAAATAATTTGAAACAAATTTATTTGCCAAAGCGATTAATATTTGAGAGTAGAAGTAGTATTTGTTGTATTTATTTTTAAAAACTAGCCAATTTTAAAGAAAAATTTAGATATTGGTCATTGAATATGCAAGCATGTGCTTCATATAAGGGAAAATTTGGTAATACCCACATTTAACACATGCTTTCAACTATTAATCACTATTTTAAGAGTTATCGTAAAGAATAGATCTTAGGCCTAACTCAATCCCAAAAGCTAGCTTGTAGGTGAGGATTGTCTAAGTCCATATAAGGAGTCAATGTTCCCCTTCCATATCCGATATGAGACTCTTAACCTCCCCTCGCAAGTCCAGACCTTGTTAACTGTAGCGTGGATAATATAATTTGGGGGCTTAACATCAGTGAACAAAGAATTGGAATGGGTATGACTATGATACCATGTAAAGAATGAATCTTGGACCTAACTCAACCCAAAAAATTAGCTTGTACGGTGAGAATTGTCCAAATTCATATAAGGAGACCAATGACCACTTATCCCACCGATGTGGGAGAACTTGTTAAGAGTCCCACATCAGATATGGAATGGGAACATAGACTCCTTATAAGGAATTGGACAATCCTCACCCTACAAGATAACTTTTGGGGTTGAGTTAGACACAATATCCATTCATTACATGATATCAGAGTCAGACTCATTCAAATTATTTGTTCACTGATGTTGGACCCCCCAAATTATATTATCCACGCTCCAATTAACTAGGTCTAGCGTGCGGGGAGTGTTAAGAGTTCCACATCGGATATGAAATGAGAACATGGCTCCTTATATGAACTTGGACAATCTTCACCCTACAAGCTAGCTTTTGGGGTTGAGTTAAACCAAGTAGGGTGAGGATTATCCAAGTCAATATAAGAAGTCCATGTTCCCATTCCATATCCGATGTGATACTCTTAACAATTATTAACATTTAATCACTCTTTAACACAAAAGTTTTAGATAAAAATAGTCTTAATTAAACACGAAATAACTCCAGCAAACGATGCTGTAATTCAAAGGTTTGATAAGTGGAACTCAAGGAATCCATGGGATACAAAAATTACTGGACTATCAAATCCCATTAACGATTATGGATTCAAATCTATGTAAGTTCAAATAAAGAAGCAAGTCATGAGGTATAAAAATTTACGGAAAGTTCAAACCCCATAAAAGGTTCAAACCCAATTAACGATTAATGAGGTTAAAAAATTTGTTAGAATTTCAAACCTCATGAACAATTTATAAAGTTCAAACTTTTATAAGTTCGGACTCAAAATCGGTTCATGGGGTTCCCATGAACAATAGGGTTCAAAGTTCAGACCCAAAATCGGTTCAATTGAGATTATACTGATACTATTTGAAGAAGAAATTGTACTGTATAAGATATATTCTTGTTCGGTTAGTTCTAAACATTTTAAATGCCATACAGATTGGGACTGATTGTTAAATTGTCAAAGATTTCAGGGTGAGTTTCACCAAAATTACAGAAATTGAACGCTCCACCAAAATTACTCCACTTTAAAAGGTAAATAGGTTGTCTTTGATAGATCCTCGGGTTGAAGAAAAGCAAATTAAAACAGTCTAGAAAAAAAAACATAAGTAAAGGTAACTGCAAAAATATCCTTAATTAAAACATGAAATAACTTCGGTACGGGAAGTCAAATGTTTGATAAGTGAAACTCAAGGAATGATTCATGAGATTCTAAAAATTATTGAAATATCAAATCACCATGAACAATTCATGAGTTCAATCCTTTAGTTCAAATCAAGAAGCGAGTCATCAGATTCAAAAATTAAATTCCAATCCCCATGAATGGTTCATAAGGCTCAAACCTAATGACCGATTAACGGGGTTAAATTTTTTTACTAGAATTCAAACCTCATAAACGATTTATAGGGTTCAATTTAGACTCAAAATCAGTTCATGGGGGTTCAAAGTTCAGACCCAAAATCGGTTCATTGGGGGTTCAATTAGATTATATTGACACTATTTGAGGACGAAATTGTACTGTATAAGATATATTCTTGTTGGGTTAGTTCTAAACATATCTAAATGCCATACAGATTGGGACTGCATTTTTAAATTGTCAAAGACTTTGGGGATAGTTAAAATTACACAAATTGAACGCGTCCACAGTCCACTGTAAGAAATCTAAATTGACACTTCTTTTAACTCGCCGACTATAAATGTGAAAAATGAAATAAATAAATAAACAATCGGCGATACAATACGGACTAAAAATTATTTCAAATTCGGCGTTTGGGAAAATTCAATAGACTTCTTGTCAGGTCAACGTTCTTCTCAAACGTCTTTACGTCGGCTTTGCCGAATTTTGCGTACCCCCCACCCCTTCTTCCGAATTTTGCTTTGCCGAATTTTGCATAATGTCATTGAAAAATGTGGCGGAATCCTAGCGTTAATCTCCTTCGCTTAAATTTAGAGGTTTCAAATTTGATCCGTGGAATAGAGAAATATCTAGTAGTGAATTCGTATGAGTTTTATGTGGTACAAATTTAAATTAGTTAAATTAGTAAATTTTAAATATTATGTAATTATATTGAAAAAAATATACCTAAAATTTTGAACAAGCAATGCTGATTTATTAATGATGGTTTTAAGATGTTATTTTTTATGTCAAATTAATTAATTTAATTATTTTAATAAAATGGTATCTACCTATTATGTCACAATATACATATGAGAAACTTTTTCTTTATGAAATACTATCGGATGATACGGAAGGGGAGCTTTAAAGTAACTGATAAAATTGATGTCATGCATGGAAATCACCTTTTACAGAAATACAAGATAAAACTGTGTACAATAGACCCTTATGGTCTGGTTCTTTCTCCAGTCCACGCATAGCGAGCGCTTAGTATACCGCGATGTCCCTTCTATCGGATGACGTTCTTTACTAAAGAGTCTCTCCACTATTAAAAGGTCTCGAATTCAAGTTTTTTTGCAACTATTGCCTTTTACAAATTTAAATTACTCAGTCAATAAATTTTAGGTCCTATTGAAACATAATTAGAGAAAAATATTCAATTTTTGCAAAAAAGTGAAAAGAATGACGTTTAGTTGAAAAAACATATTCTTATACTGAATTTTTATGGCCTTCGAAGAAAATGAAAAAAGTAATGCTCCCAAAAGAGGTGACCAGTCAACTAACGCCGTTTAATATTCCGCTTTCTCTCTCTGTTTGCCAGTTGTCTTACTCCTACTAATTATGCCACCACTTCCGTTTAACCAAACCGCGCTCCATTCAACGCGTGGACCAAACGCTAACAGTAAATAAAATTATACTTTTTGGACCCGTTTGAAATGAGAATTTTTTTTTCAATTTTTTTCAATTTTATTTAATATCAGTGTTTGATTATAAAAATTATAAATATACAAAATCATATTTAAAATTTTAAAAATAACTAAAACACCAAATATATTAAAACTATCAAATATTCCTTACAAAATTATAATTAGGAGGTTACAGTCTCTTTCAGAAATTAAGATTAAAGTTTCGCACAAAGACTCTTATGATCCGGCCCTTCCCCGAACCCTATGCATAGCGGAAATTTAGTGCACGAGATCATTCTTTTTAAATTTTATCTCAACTCGAACTTCAAAAATTTTGAAAAATATTTGGTTTCTTGGAGTTATTGAAATTATAATTTTTATATTTATGATATTTAATTAAACATATTTAACTTGTAACTAACTAAAATATGTATTTTAATCCTTTTTCAAATGAATATGACTAAATTTTTATATTATAATATTAGTCATTCCACCATTTAATTATTTAAATATTATATTAAATTTATATTATTACTTTATATTAATAATAATATATATTTAAAAGAAGTTCATATACACATATTTCTCACAAAAGGACTAAAATAATACATTTTGATTAATTTTAAAAATATAAAATCAAAATCAAAATACATCTAGTTTAAGGATAAATAGTTACTATTATCCCAAACAAAAACAAAAAAAAACACGCTCCCTTACCCCCACGCGTCTTCGTGTTTATAAACTCTCTTTCTTTTCTTCCGTTCTTCTTTACCTTTCACTTTCTTCAACGCTCCCTCATCTCTCCACATACAAAATAAAGCTTTTTTATTTTCCGGTGATCTAAATCGGACCATAAATTCGGATCTAACCAGATTTATCGGGTCAAGTTCGGATCTTATACATGTCTTCATACTGGTGTTACCGATGTACTCGATTCGTTAGAGTTTCAACTGGAAACGACGTCGTTTGTCCTCACTGTAATAGTGGATTTATCGAAGTAGCTGAAGGTAATAATAACATCGATTCGCCGGAACCTCGCCGGAGATTTCCTATGCGGAACGAAAACCACCCAGATTCGACTAGTTCTCGCCGTAGCCGGCGTAATAATCGCGCCGGCGATAGATCTCCGTTTAATCCAGTTATTGTTCTTCGTAGTCCATCTGAAGTTGCTCCTGAAAACGATAACGAAGCTGTATCGGAAGAGCGGAGTTACGAGCTTTACTATGACGACGGTGAAGGTTCCGGTCTCAGGCCGTTGCCGCCGACTATGTCGGAGTTTTTAATGGGATCTGGATTCGATCGATTACTCGATCAGTTATCACAGATTGAGGTTAACGGTTTCGGAAGGTCGGAAAATCCACCGGCATCGAAATCGGCGATCGAATCGATGCCGATAGTAGAAATATCTTCAAAGCACGTGAATTCGGAAACTCATTGTGCGGTTTGTAAGGAAGCATTTGCTTTAGGCTCCCAAGCGTCAGAAATGCCTTGTAAACATATCTACCATTCAGATTGTATACTTCCTTGGCTTTCGCTTCGTAATTCGTGCCCGGTTTGCAGGCACGAATTGCCAGCGGAAACAACGGAAGCTACTACTACTACTACTACAAGTTCCGGTGATTTTCCTCGTACTCGTAACGATGAAGAAGCGATGGGATTGACGATATGGAGATTACCGGGAGGTGGATTTGCTGTCGGGAGATTTTCCGGTGGTCGGAGAGGAGCTGAAAGGGAACTTCCGGTAGTGTATACGGAAATGGACGGTGGATTTAACAATGGTGTGCCTAGAAGAATAGCTTGGAGATCTAGAAGGAGTAGTACTGGTCGAAATGGTGGTGGAATAAGTCGAATTTTCAGTAATTTTGCGTCGTTTTTCAGGCGATTAACGCCGTCGTCGAATCAACGGAGATCGCTATCGATACATTCGAGTAGTTCGGATTCGTCCGGGTTGGGTTCGGGTTCAGGATCTACTGTTTTTAGGAGTCGGAGTGTGTCCGGAAACTCAATGTTCAGTAGGTATTTGAGAAGTAGAAGAAATTTGGTACCAGAAGAAAGTAATGGAGTAACCAGATGGTAATTATAAATTACTTTGGGGGTGGAAATGTCAATTTTAATTATTACTTATTGAGTTGGAGCATGAAGAAACATAAATTTCATTGTTAGAGCAGTCGACTAGAAGTGCCTATATGAGAAATATGGCATGATTTTGGGTTCATTTTGTGACAATGAAATGTAGAAAGAGGCCATTTTGGGGGAATTTGTAAATAGAGAAGGCTTTTGATATGGAATTCAATACTTTTTAGTGTCATATTCTTGAATTAAGCAGTATCATTAGTAATAGAAAGACAATTGTAGCTACTTTGAAGTGTTTATTTTTTATTATTTTGGCAGCAATTAAAAGAAGTTAAGTTAGATGTGAATAGTAATTTTTCATTTGGATTTTGTTGAATCAATTTGTAAACTCTTTTTCTGTATTTCTCTCCTGTCTAAGCTGATTATATTAACACTGCAGCTTCTTTTAAACCTCTTAGGGGTTGATTGGTTCTAAAACAAATAACGTTAGGAGAAGTTATGTTGGGATTAGTTATTTTGTATTGATGTTTGGTATGTTGTATTAAAAGTGACATACATTGGATAGTTTCTAAAATAAGAAGTTTCTTTACAATCGTGCAATAATTTATTCCACTCTAGGATAGATATAAGTGTGAAGATATGACACTTGAGTCTAACTCAACTCCAAAAGATAGCTTATGAGAGGAGGATTGCCAAGTCCATATAATGAGTCCAAATTCTCATCCCACAATCGATGTGGGAGAATCAACAACCCCGCGCACGCTCAGGACTGGACATTTGGAGCGTGGACAATACATAATGGGGGTCAACATCGGGTAAACAATGAATTGAGATGAATGGATTGAGATGGATATGACTCTGATACCATGTGAAGATATGACACTTGAGTCTAACTCAACCTCAAAAACTAGCTTACGAGGGAAGAATTGTCCAAATATAAATTATCCTAGTACTATTTTTATTTCTGGAATAACTTATCCAGAATTAGTAACCGAACAAGGATAAGAAATTACTAAATTCTTATGTGAGGATTTTTTTTGCTTAATCCTTTGCATTGGACCATTTTGTTACTGCTGCACTACTTCAAGAACAACACTGAGCTAATCATACTCATTAAAAGTTCTTGTTATTATGGTCTATTTAAAGCACTATGCTACTTTTAAATTTCTCTATGTAATTTAGATTGATATTTTAGTTGAATTCTTAGCTCCTGAGCTTTCAATTCAGATTTTTTTGCCTAGATTGGGCAGGGAAAGTCACATTTCAGACCCACAAAAAAAAAAACTTTTGCCATGTGTGATAGAAACAATGATCCTTGACTCCTTTCAACTGCCTAACCTTTAGGTTATTTCTTATAAATGATAGCAACAATTACTTGGTAAAATAATCAAAATGTGCATAAATAACTTGATATCTAATGGATGGTAACAAGGAGAAGCAGCTCGTCAATAAAGATTGTGATGGAATGATAAGTTTTCTCCATCCTTCATAATAATTTTCGAGTTTGAAATATAGGAATAGAGTCGCTTTTGGTAGAGAGCTCCAGATCATTCGGATATCAAACATCAGATGAAAAATATTACTCTCTCTATCCCAATTTATATGATACACTTTCTTTTTTAGTCAGTCAAAAAAAGAATGACATATTTCCTTATTTGATAATAATTAATTTTAAATTTTACCTTTTACGCTTAACAAGATTATATATAACCACACAAATATCTTTGACTTGTTTTAAACTATAAGATTCAAAAAATTTCTTTTATTTCTTAAAATCTGTGTCGAATCAAACTATATCATATAAATTGGGAACGTGAAAGTAGTATATTTTTAAAAAGAAAGATACAGCTCATAGTCCTATGGTGATGCTGGAAGACATCAAATTTCTATGCTGATTTGCTTGTTACTTGCTCTAATTCTCGTCTCCTTAAAACTTAATGGAGTTGCTGAAGATTAGCTGGAAATTACTGGCAGTTAACTTTTGAAAAGATGTTCCCAACAGTGAACATTTGCTTTGTTTTCTTCTTTTTGTTTTTAATTACAATAAAAATCAGTATTGGGATGAGAAAAAAGAGAAATTGATGTTGAAGTTTCAATGAAACAACCTTACTGGACAGACAAACTTTTAATAAATAATGAGTGTTGAACACCTTGAGTTGGCTAAAATTCAGACTAGTTAGGTCAGTAAATCCGAATGCCTAAACACAAAAATCTTATGAAACATGTCATTCGCAGCAAATAAAAATGTTAAGACTACAAAGATTTAACAAATACAAAAAGTATGAGATAATTTTTCTGAAACGAATATATATTGGAACAAAACTTTGAAATAAAGTTGCCTTTGATAAAGAGAGTTTTACCTCCTAAAATAAGACTTTTTACACGAATTTGAATTAATCGACCTCAAAGCAGATATCAAATATTGAATACAAATAGATACAAGTATAAATTAGAACTTTTTACCTATACTTGTTCTATGGACAAACATTCTAAGATCGAAAGTCAAAACTTGTTAAATTTAAAATTTTACCTATAGAACAAGCAAGGATAAAAGTTCAAGATCAGCTATCTCGAACATCATTTCGGTAAATCGGAGGGGGTAACGTGTATGTAAAAGGTTTTGCATCTTTTAAAAATATGGCCTAATTCCTACTAAGCCCATGAAAGTGAAATGTGAAATGGGATAATGTTCTTTTCTTTGAATAGAAGAGTTTTAATGGAGTGTTTTTGACTACTATAATGAAATATAGTTTTCATACGCATGACAAAATTGGCTTTGGATCCCTTCAAACCTAGTTGGGACTTTTGCGCGTGAAGTTTGACTCTACTTTTGTTGCTTACTCAGTCAATTCCTCCACACACACATACACAAAGTCCTTAATATATAGTTTCTGTACTTACATCTTTTTCAATATTAAATGGAGCAAGGTTCACAAAATATCAAGAAAATAAAACTTTTGTACGAACCTAAAACTCGGAATAATTTTCACAAATCTTTTGATTATATCGACCTTTATGCATTATTATGTTTCCTTATAAATGTGGAGTTAACTTTTTTAACATATGAGAATATTAAAGTAGGGACAATGCAATAAAATTGATGGTCTAGAAAATATATTTGATAAGATTCATATATACTTTAACGTGAAATGAGAGTTAACAAAAAACGTGAGAAAGAAATAAAAAGTTTATGTTTACTCAGTCAATCCTCCCACACACAAAGTCCTCCATAGTTTTTTGTACTTCCACCTTTTTCAATATTAATGGAGTAAGATTTACAAAATATTAACAAAAAATGCTTCTATATGAACCCAAAACTCTAAATAATTCTCACATATCTTTGATTATATCGACCTTGTATAGTCACTATGTTTCCTTATAAATATCGAACTAATTAACTTGCTAACTTAAGTTCTTATGAATGTCTAAGCAATATGATGGAGATATCATACATTACAACAAACATTTATTTGCTATACAAATTAAGTATTCGATCTGTTTAATAAGTTTTTTTCCAGGCAAGTCTACCAGTTACCAAAAAGTTTGTCTAAAGGTTGTTCATTGAACTGATTTCGACCTTGCAATATATAAAAGATTAACTTAATTTTCAAGGGGTTAAAATTTATCTTGCAAGACTAATTGATTAAATATTTCTAGCAATATTCAACCACATAACACATATTTTTCTTTATAATATTGAGGTATACAACAACAACATACCCAGTATAATCACACAAACATATTCTGGTAAGGAAAGATAGAGTGTACGTAGATCTTATGCCTATATTGGGAGATAGAGAGGTTGTTTCCGATAAATCCTCGGCTTAGGATAAAGTAAAAAGAAAAAAAGAACAGTAACCGCAACAAAATAGTACGCTAAGCGAAAAACAAAAAAACATGAGTAGATATTATCAGAAATCGAAAGATTAAGGTATAAATTTCTAAATTCTAGACATTGATCCCCACTAGCTCCTCGTGATAGGATTTTGTCGGTGTATAAAATAGATTTGGAGAAAAAGTGTGCTACTTGAGGTATATATTGCTGATCTTTTGACCAGAAAGAAAAAGGAAAGAAAGTAATGGATAAAATTGCTTAAGACTATAAAATTTACAAAGAGTTTAAGTCTATGTCGTAAAAAATATATTTATACAATAATATCACTTAAAGTCCTCCATAGTTTATGTACTCCCACCTTTTTCAATATTAAATGGAGTAAGATTCACAAAATATCAAGAAAAAGTTACGAATTTGGTTATAAATCCACAACTCTGAATAATTGTCACAAATCATGATTATATCCACCTTGCTAGTTGTCACTATGTTTCCTTATAAATATCGAACTAATTAACTTGCTAACATAAGTGCTTATGAATGTGTAATAAGCAATCTAACGGAGATATCATACATTACAACGTAACAAACATTTATTTTCCATATTCCGATTTCATTGGCGACTAAACAATTTTTGGGAAAGAATATCCATACCTCCTCAAATCAAATTAATTATCCGTCCATACCTTATTACTTTTGTACCCCTAGAAAAAATTGATACTATTTACCCAGGATGCTCCCCCTTCCTCCCAGTTATGATACCGACATGGTATATAAATATACTGAGATGGTATCATGGAAGACCGTTTCAGTCCTTCTCTTAATCCTCCATAATACCATCCTGATATATAAATATACTGAGATTGTATATCATAGATGATCATGTTCGTTTATTAAAAAAAGACACATTTTCTCGAAAAAAACTCTATGATACCATTGTCTTATATACATATACTGTGATGGTATCATGAAGGCCTGATTTAGTCCTTCAATGAGACACTCCTCGGGACCATAATACCATCGTGGTATAAAAATATACTGAGATGGTATCATGAAGGATTGCTTCAATCCTTCTCTTAGTCCTCCATGATAACCATTATGGTATATAAATATACTACGATGGTATCATGGAGGAAGGAGTTTTAGTGAGGGAGTATGTCGAGTAAATTGTTTTGGGAGTGGGGGTACGGCTAGTAATTAGTTTAAAATGGATATGGGACGGGTAATTATTTTGTTTTTGGAGGGTATTTCGGTTAGTTCCCCAACAATTTATTCAAAAGCCTTTTATAACACCTCGTACCTTCGGGCTAAGATTTGACCCGTATGATGGAAACATAATGAAACCAAGATGAGGAGTATAGGAAGTGTTTTGAAAACTAATCAAGGTATAAGAAGAGTCTTTGGGCAAAGTATAGTCGTAAGCTACTATACGCGTCATGTTTTCAAGTGGGTTTGCATAAACCTTACTTTAAGCGAGTATTCAAAAATTTCTATAAGGATTTTGGGAACACTTCCTTCATGAAAGTTGTATTCCTTTGAAATACCTTTCCATCCATATATAGTGGAGCCCAAACAGACATTTGTACAAAACATTATGACCATATTACTGAAGGGTTGCAGAGTAGTCCGTAGAACACACATCTGCTCCGCATTTTGCTCCGCATTGTTGACCATTTTTCGGTCCCGAAGCTGCCAACGTTCTGTTTCGATATGCCTTAGCATTTGCTGCAGCATAATTCAATATGTGGCGTATATTGAACCGCATATCGCACCCGAATTTCTTTAAAGTCACATTTTCCACTCTTTTTAAGCTATTCTTTATTCTCCCAAACCCTAGCACAGAGTCCTCCTCTCCCAATCCTCATAGCTCAATGTAAGTCATTCCCATGTATTCCAACACATTCATTAATGATTATACATGAATTCTAAGTGAACTCATTTGTCTCTAACCTAGGGTTTTCAAGAAAACCCATCTCAAGGTTGAAGGTTCAAGCTTTTGGATTTCTCCTTCAGGATTCAGACTTTACTACAAGTTTAGGAGCGCGAAAGGTATGTAGGGCTTCTATCCACGTGCGGAAACCCCATTGTTCTTCCCCACGCCATATTCATCAATGAAATACGAATTTCCACAGGCTTAGGGTTCTTGCTTTAGTTCATGATAACACTAATTACATATACCATTGTATATCATGATTATATTACAAACTCGTTAATTGTATTCTTGATATTTCATTATGACTATCATGAATCCGTCCGGTAATTCATGAATGCTCATAACTTGAATTTCATGGGCTCTTAAATGCATGTCATAAATCAATACCATTTCATTATATGAACTTTATATGTTTCCAGACTTATTGCAAGTTATATTACAACTATACATGTTAACTATACTTACAAATCATGTTTATAAGTTATATTCATGAAATT
The DNA here is from genome assembly GCA_029783415.1 of Anisodus acutangulus. Classification (NCBI taxonomy): domain Eukaryota; kingdom Viridiplantae; phylum Streptophyta; class Magnoliopsida; order Solanales; family Solanaceae; genus Anisodus; species Anisodus acutangulus. Next base: position 52,530,122 of record CM056497.1, read on the forward strand.
CATGGGCTTACAAGCCAAATATATTCATGTTCATGTTTTGAGAGTGGCATAAATTATCGAGAAGATTTAATACCTGAAATTACATATGCCAGTGTAGGATAAAGATCGCTCTGCCCAGTTAGGACGATTCCCTCATATTTTCCCATTACGGGATATTTTATGGATCCATCGTGCCATGTTCATGTCTCGTACCTCGACAAGGTACGAAATGGCTTAGCTGGTCGGGCAGAGATCAGACGCCACGTGCTTACGTGGTGGTTACATGTCAGTTTTATTAAAGCTCTCTCATAGAAATATAGATTTTATACATGTTATTATATTCATGTCAGATCATATTCATGTTCATTGTTCAGTTTCAGTTTTATGTCCATATTATTTCATGTGCCTGCTTATTATTTCAGTTGCTTTACATACAGTACAATTCAAATGTACTTACGTCCCTTTTGCCCAGGGCCTGCACTTCACGGTGCAGGTACGAAGTTTCAGGACGACAGATCAATTTGCTAGGATTTCTACTTTCTCAGCTATTGGTGAGCCCCATCTCATTCGAGGTGTTAGTTTATTTATTTTATGTATCATGTTATGCAGTAAAGGTATGCCAGGGCCTTGTCCTGGTAAGCAATTTTTAGCAGTCAGACTCATATTCAGAGGTTTCATAGACTAGTTTTAGCATGCCATGTCAGATATTCAGACTTACTATATTTTTCAGATATTTCCGCTATAATATTTCAGACTATAATAACAGTATTAAGTTTTACATATTTTAAATCATTGCAATTGCATGCTTTTGATGTTCATGTTGACTCAGCAAGCCACATGGTTCGCTCGGTCACATGAAGTCAGACATTGAGTGTCGTGTTTCACCCAAGTCATGGTTCGGGGCATTACTCCTTTACGCCTTCCATATCCTATTTTCTTGTTTGAGACTTTGACCTCATTTGTTTGCACTTAATGGAGGTATGAATCTGAATGGTACAAACCTCAGATCATTAAATGCATTTATTTATATTAAGATTCAACACTTATTTGCTATGAATAAGTCATAATAATTAAGATCTTGAACAAAATCTTAATTACATTAAGAGCTATTTTTGTATGAATAATTTTTACCGTGGCCCTCTATTTAACCACCAGCTCCATCCCCACCCCACCTCACCACAACTAACCATCTCTGCCATCACAATTACCAACACCACCACGGTCAACCACTACCACCCCAACCCTCCTAACGTCCCTCAACCCCATCCCTCCTAACGTCCCCTCAACCCCACCCCCTACCGCCCCAGCCTTCACCTCTACCATCACAAGCATCACCTCACCCTCCCACCTCCACTCACTATCACTAACAATCTCTGCCATCAAAACTCTCACCCTCCCAACCCCACCCCTACCACCCACCACCCACCCCTACCACCCACCACCCATCCCTACTTCACAACAACCATAACATCGCTACCAACCACTAGACACCACTACCGCTGACACTATCATCCACTACCACACCTACCACCTCGATCATTATAACTATCAACAACCATTGCCGCCATCGCTGTCACGCTAAACTCGCCACCTTGGAATTCCTATGACTTCCTAGATGATGGCCTGAACCCTTTTCTAATTTATCATTTACATAGTCCATCGTTCCAGACCTTGGCACCCGCCCTTACCTCGAACAGTCCGAGACACACTGTGCACCCGGTTCTGCCGACGGTGGCCCAGAACAGCCCGCCTCAGGGTGATTCCGCAACCACCTCTCAGCAAACCGAGCATCGGCCAGCCGGTCCCTCCACCTCTGCTCTTCCTCCTCTTCCCGACAGTCCCTTGGCATACCACCATCCCATCCCACATCCTGAGACATGCTCTCGGACCATAGGAACTTAGGCCATGCACGGAATTCATAAACCTAAATAGATGTTTAACCTATCCATTTCAGTTGTCCCTTCCCATGTCCCTCGAAATTCGAAAGATGCCTTTTTCGACCCTAATTGGAAAGCCACAATTATTAACGAATATAATGCTCTTATTGATAGTAAGATGTGGGACCTAGTACCCCATCCAACTGATGCTAACATTATTCGTTCTGTGTGGATATTTAGACATAAAAAGAAATATGGTGGTTCTTTTAAGAGGTACAAGACTCGTCTTGTAGGTGATGACATGTCTAAATAGGTGGGAGTGGATTGTGATGAAATGTCCAGTCCGGTCGTAAAGCCCACAACCATCCAGACTGTCCTCAACATTGCTCTATCCAAGTCTTGGCCCATTCATTAACTTGATGTCAAGAATGCCTTCTTACATGAGGATCTTCATGAAACGGTATATATGCATCAGCCTATGGGTTTTTGGGATCCTGTTCATCCAGATTACGTGTGTCTGTTGTGGAAATTGCTTTATGGACTCAAACAGGCTCCTCGAGCATGGTACAAGCTGTGCACCGATTATGTCTCCTCTATCGATTTTTTACACATCATATCCAATCATTCCATGTTCATCTACAACAAGAGTACATACATGGCTTACCTATTATTATATGTTGATGATATCATCCTCACCACATCATCTGATGCTCTCCGTCGGTCCATTATGTCTCTCATTTCCTTTGAGTTTGCTATGAAGGATTTGGGCCCCCTGAGTTATTTCTTTGGGCATCTCTGTCACTCAATATTCTGGCGGCTTATTTCCGTGTCAGAAGAAGTATGCCAAAGAGATCCTTGACTGTGCATGTATGACATCTTGCAAACTATCCCAAACACCAGTATACACCAATTCCATGCTCAGCGCTGATTCCGGCCCCCATATTCAAACCCGACTCACTATCGTAGCCTGATTGGGGCCCTGCAATACCTCACATTCACGAGACCTGACATATCCTATACGTGCAACAAATCTGCATACACATGCACAATCCGACGAAAGCACATATTCATGCCCTCAAATGTATTTTACGTTACGTTCAAGGCACACTTCACTTCGAATTACATCTATATAGGTCCTCGCTCACTGGTCTCACTGCTTATTCTGATGCTGACTGGGGTGGATGTCCTGACACCCGACGCTCCACATCTGGTTACTGCGTTTTCCTCAAAGACAACATATTGTCTTGGTCTTCCAAAAGGCAACCTACACTATCCCAATCCAGTGCCGAAGCAGAGTATAGATGTGTCCCCAACGTCGTCTCTAAGTCTTGTTAGATCCGTAACCTTCTACTTGAGTTTCACTGCCCGATTCAAAAGGCAACACTGGTCTACTGCGATAATATTAGTGCGATATATCTTTTCGGCAATCCCGTCCAACATCAGCGTACTAAACACATTGAGATGGACATTCATTTCGTTCGCGAAAAGTGGCTCGTGGTCAAGTTCGTGTCCTTCATGTTCCTTTCAGATATCAGATTGCCGACATCTTCACCAATGACTTCCACGCATACTATTTGATGATTTTCGAGTCAGTCTCAGTGTTCGTGAACCTCCCGCTTCGACTACGGGGGTGTAATAGAATATTTCCCGAATATTCTTTCATTAATTGTATATCTCTTATTTTAGATAGAATTGTATTCCTTTTGTAATTAGGTCTCCTATTTGAGGTAGAATTATATTTTCTATTGTAATTAGGTTGATTAGTTACCTAATTTAAATATTCTTGTACTACTATATATATTGTACATTATTAATAAATACAATCAAGGAACATATTCCTTTAATGGGTATATGCAATTATTCAATTATCACCATTATATGAAAAGGAAAAAAGAGACAACTCTTTCCCCACTTTAGTTCAGGTGGATCTTGTTTCGCTGGGATACTTGATTTTTCTCTTAATTATTTGCTTTCAAACTGAAAGCTTTATCTTAAATCATTTATTTAAGGGAAATTGTCTTGTTCTCTTTGTTTTCTTCTCTGGGAATTGTGAGAGACTATGAGATGTTAGAGATTGGATCCAGTATATGAAAGTAGTGGATGCACCACTTAATATATAATGGCAAAAAACTTAGAGATAAATGGACGAAATTTTATGGGCAAATTAAGATGTCACGCGCCTTTTAGCAATTATATTCAAACATTTGGTCTAGTCAGCTTCGAGGTGCGTTTTGCTAAATAGTTGATGATAGTTCAGGTAAGAAACGAAATGCCTGATAGTTCAGGTAAGTAACTCGCAAATGGAAAAGTGATACTTCAGGTGTGTTTTTGACCATTATCTCTAATATATAATATACCTCCCTCAGTTTCAGTTTATGTGATACTATTTTCTTATTAGTCATTTCTTAAAAGAACGTCATATTTATATATTTAGAAATAATTTAACTTTAAACTTCTCACGTTATCCTTAAGAAGTTTATATAGTCACATATAAATGTTATGACATGTTTAAGACCACACGTTTCAGAATTCAGTGTTTCTTTCTTAAAATCCACGTTGAGCCAAACAACGTCACATAAATTGGAACGAGGGGGGAATATATGTTTTGTAAAAAAAGGTTTCAAATTATCTACATTGTTTGAGCTCGAGGTAGTGGTGTACCGAGACGTTTGTATGTTAATGTCAAATATGGTGGAGCAGTTTATGCATTTTCAATTTGTAACTTTGAACTCATTAGTTACTTGATCATCTATTTTTAGTGTTTAGATTTTAGATAAGAAGCTCATAGAATAAAGTGATGTTAATGTCGTATCTTCTAGTTGAATCCGATATTGATTACAGTTGGATGAGATGGTTATATGAATTACAATCAAAATCTGCTAGCTCGATTGGTTTGATTGAGTTCGATTCCCACTACCCCTCGAGCACCCCCCTCCCCCCCCCCCATACACACTTATTTTTGTTAAAGAAAATCAGTTTGTCTTCTATTTAATGTTTGATTAATATTAATTGTTCGTTTGACGCATTAAAGGGTGTAGCTTAATGGCGAATGAAGTGGGCAGGTTCAATCCCTAGCGGAGGCAAAAAAAACTAGACAATTTCTTTCCATCTATTCAAGCCTTGGTTCACTAAGTTACCGGTGCATGTGCTGGTTGGAGGTAGCAGGTATACCGTAGAATTTGTCAAGTTGTGCGCAGAAATTGTTCTGGGCACCACAGTTATCCAAAAATAAATTGTGCATCTGCCCGAAAAGAAAGTAAAGGATGCTCCACCTCTGCTAAACTAGACAATGGAAAACAACTGCCTGTTGATAGCTCATTGTGCGCTCTTTCCGAATGTTTGGTAATCACACTTTCTCTTTCTTTCTCTTGTTTATCTTCATATATACAAGTTTTCTGTAGGAAAAAAAGGGATAGCGGAGATAACATTTTTATTTATCCATTGCTCTTTATCTTATTAGAATGAGCATATCTTTACCATTTCTCATACATGCTAGAATTTCATCATGTTCTTGTATCCTTTTTATTGAAGAGATTACAAGTATGTCAAATGTCTAATTAGATTGTCAAGTTAATTTGAAGTTATTTAGTATTGGAGTGAAATAGACCTGGATAGAGTTGAATGGATATTAAATATTCAAACTTTGAAAATAATAAAAAAAAGAAGATATAAAGTATTGATGTATTTCTCTCCAACTAAATTGGGATTGAGGGGATGGAGATAACCGTTGCAATTCAATGTTTACTTTTTTATCTTATTCGTGTGAACACATTCTTTGTGACTTTTAGTAAAGGGGGCAACATAAGCCCCCAGGGGCACAGACGAGTTGGTAAGTTGCAAGGTGATTGGGGTACAACCACTCCGACGTAGCGGGTTCGAATCCGTGTGATGACAGTCTTTGCTGAAATATTGCAAGGTCTGTTGCTGGGTTCGTGTCCCGTTGGTCCTCTCCCTTGCAGGGCTGCCACTCGCGCATATCCCTTGATTTACATTCCACCTGGCCAAGGGGCCTCTAGTACAGGTGGGGGGGTTTCGCTTTCGGGACTTTCCCCTTCACAAAGTAAAGGGGGCAACATATTGTATTCAGAAGGCCATTCAATGATGGTGAAAGAAAGGAAAGCAAGACATTATGAGAGAAAATGAGAACTGTTGGTATAGTTAAATACAAATGTATTTCTACACTTTCTTTTTGGTGCAATATGGCTTCATTTATTGATGTTGAAACCATGACTGGAATTTTTGAGCACTTTAAACAACTTGTAATGATGCTAATTGTACATATTCTCTAGCACCTCACTTGATTCTGGTAATCAATAAACTTATCCTTTACCGATCAAAAAAAAGAAGGGGCTAAAATAGCTTTTCCTGTACATGCGAGTATTTCCTCATGTTTTCTTATCCCTTTTAAGACAAACATCAACGTAGTTTAATTAGTTTATTTGTGATTACTTAGTATTTGGATGAAATTAATCTGAATAGAATGGGGATATGGAGTGTACATATAGCCGGTTCCAACTAATTTGGGATTGAAGCAGAGTTGATTTATTGGTTGATGCCATGATAAGATATTTGTATATAGGGAAACACAAGTTTTTGCCGATACAAGCATTTCTGGATTAACCAAGTTTGCCTTGGAAGACACTATTTTTACTCAAAAAAGGAAAAAGAAAAGAATATTATCAGTTCTGTCGTGTTCAAAAGAGTAGTGTGGGGGTAAACTAATGTATCTTTCCAACTCCTGTATTCAATATTCTTATTGCGTATGGAAATTTTCATGGCAGTTTTGTTTGTAAACGAATGCTGACATATGGTGATCTTGATGATAAGGTTCATGCAAAAGAAACCTTAAAGCAGCGGATCCGACAAACAGAACAGTGTACCATCACGACAACATTGATATATATATATATATAGTGTGGATTCCTTGATGCTGAACTTCATTGTGGCTTCTGGAATTGGAGATATTCACTTCCCTTTTTCAGGTTCATTTAGATCTCTATTTCCCTTTATTGCTATTCCTCTTTAAGTTTGCCTTTCAATTTGGTAAATCATCTAATGTTATGCAAGAATGGTTTTGTGATTTCTGATTCTTCTATTTGATTATGTTTGAACTTCATTATCAAATCATGGGGATACTTGAAATTGATAGTTGCCCTATCTGTGATATGACAGTTTGAGTAGTTTACAAATCATCTCAATTTTTTTTGCCAAATCATTGTTTGGTTAGGACTGATTTTCTAGTTAATTTTTGGACAGTTGTATGCAACAAAATGTCGACCATGGTAATCATAGTTTTCAAAATTAATAAAACTACAACTCAACATTCATCTCTTCATCTCTTCTAGAATTATGATGGTGAATATTTAGTATTTCTTTTGACTTGCAGTCATCCTTATCAAGTGCTTCCTTTTAGCTCCACATTAAGCACTCTATATTTTCGTTCATTTGCCGTTGTTTCCTTTGAATCAAGCAGTGAAATTCAGAGTAATTGTTCTATATACTTGTATAGAGGTCAAGAAAGAGTTACACCAGTTTCAGAAAAAAAAAAAAAGAGTTACCAGTATTTAATCTAATCTTGTCTTGACACTGGAATTTCTTTATGTACCAGCATAATATTTGGACAAGCCCAACAAAATTGTCCTCCGTCGTTCTTTCTGTGGTTTTTAGCCATTTGTTAAACTGTTTGGCAGTTCTTTTCCTGTATGCTATAAGCCTCGCTGATGACAGGATGATTTTTATGGTAACTTCTGTCTTTGTACTTAAGCTGAATATTAGTGAGCATTTCTTGGTGGCATAGTATTTTGAGATAATGCTGTTAAATTTTCACTTGTAGGGCAACATTTTTGTATATGTTGTTCTGATAATGGCATGTGTTATGATACTTGAAATTTGTTATACACGTCGAGCTCGAGACAAAACAAGGAGTACATCCCTAAACCATTTCATTGGTTGTGATGCATTCGATCACTGTATGCCTTCATCAGAAGAATTTCCACAATAAGAAGGATTCAAGAGCTGAGGCTCCAAGTTGCTCTTCTAGACCGTGAACTTATGAGTTCGGTATGTTTGCTTTAGATATAGTATTGCTTAGAGGTGGTAAAATTAGAACAATAAACATGACCCGCCCAACCTGTCCAATCTTGGGCTAGTCATTAACCTGCCCATTATTAGCTCCGCCCATAAAAAAAATTGGACTGATATGTAGTCCAAATTGATTCATGCGAAATTTTGTCAAAATATTTTCAGAAAGTCATTTTTTTAATTTGAGTTATATATAGTCATAATAAAAAATACTCCCTCCGACCAAAAAGATTGTCCTAGTTTGGCTTGATAAAAAGTTTAAGAAATAAAGGAATACTTTTGAAATGTGTGGTCCAAAACAAACATTAGATATTTGTGTGGTCGTAAATTATCTCATAAAGTTAAATAATTTCTAAATATAGAAATGTGCCAATCTTTTTGAGATAAACTAATAAGGAAAGTATGCTAATTTTTTTGACAATGGTCAGATGGAGTAATAAGTTTATTACTATAAAACTTATAAAGGAACAAACAAAGAAATTAAACCTTAGTAAGAATTGGGGGAGGGGGTTGGATTATGACCCAGTTTTTAGCCTATTTCAGCCCGACTCATTGGACCACCATTTATTAACTCGGCCTGTTTTGACCCGGTTTAACACTCCTAGTTTTGGTGTCTATAGGTTCTTGGGATTAGTATCGTAGATTCACTTTTGAAGATTCTGTCAGGAAAATAAAAACAATCCTTTTTTTATTATATGATTGTTTCCATGTGCAGAAAACTTTACCTTGAGAGAGTTGCCTTCTACTAATGTCTTCGGAATTTCTTACATGAATGAAGAAGTGATAAATGCCTTACATGTTCACAATTATAACGGCACTGGTCTAGAGAGGTAAGTCACAAGCATCTTCATTCAGGTTTTCTTTTCTCAAGCCTTGGATTCACTGGAATTCTTGTGCACCTAGAGTACGATTGAGCAACTGAAGGTAAACCTGTGGTTTCAAATCTATAGTACTACTTTGATCATCGTATTTATTTGTTATTTTTTTCAGACTGCTTTATCCTGTTTTTTATAGTATTTTTTGTCATGACTTTTGATACTGCTTTGGATTGCGTGTGCCGAGTGTCTACCGAAAACAACCTCTCTACCTCCCAAGGTAGGAGTAAGGTCTCCGTACACTCTATCCTCCCAAATTCCACTTTGTGGGACTTAACGGGGTATGTTGTTGTTAATTGTTGACATTCTCTTCACCTAACTACTAGATTTTTTTGCATATAGTTTTAATAATAAAAAGAAACTTTTGCATATATTTTTGAGAGAATGGGGAAAATAAAAAGGGAAAAGGGTAAAATTTGCTCTTCTACTATTCGAAAAGGATAGATTTTACTATCCATAATACTATTGGTACAAAAATAACTCCGATATTACCTAAATGGTTCAAATATACCCCTTCTTCGTTGGAGTTATCCAAGGTGGCACGACTTTTTGCTGAGGCGGACGCCACATGGCATGCTACCTCAATGGCCCAATCCATCTTGGACAGCCCTAACGGAGTAAGGGTATATTTGAACCATTTAGATAACGGCAAGAGTATTTTTGTACCAATAGTATAATGGAGGATAAAATCAATCCTTTTCGAAGGGCAAATTTGACACTTTCCCAAATAAAAAGGACAGGAATATGAATCTGTGCAAAATAGAGAGTAATGACTTGTGCATTCATCTAGTTTGATTTGAAGAACCAAATGTCAAGTTGAAAGATGAGTACCTTTCAATGAGCTTATTTGTATGAAAAATTTTATATACAACAAAAAGTTGATGAAAACGCAAATTTTTTTCTTCTCCTTGACTATTGAAGAGCCTATTGTAATTCGATCCTGTTTTGGTCTTTCCTGCAGTAAGGATGCACCACCAACACAAGCCTCGTCTTCTTCAGCCTCAACTAAGGTACTTTCTTTCAGATGCTCAAGGGTAACCTGTTCACGTCTAGTTTAGCTCGCCCTGATTTTTCCTTAGTTGCTTGTTGTCTTCTCTTTATTGGATAATCTTTGCTCGAGCAGAATAATTATCCAAATCAAGAACCTTTTGTATGTTTCTTCCTGTGCTTGTGAAATCCTTCAATTACCTTCTTAAAACATATGGTTTTGTTCTCAGTATGTTCTATTGATCCTTCCAAATGAAGATTATTTAAATACTCCCGCCTTCAGCAGGAATTTTAGAAGATAGGTATAATGGACGAGGATCGCTCATGTTATGAATCGACATGTAATATTTGTTTGGAGCAAATTAGAAAGGGAGACCTTGTTCATAGCTTGCCGTCAGGAATGAAGCCAGCTAATTTTTTCCGAGGGGGCTAATACTATATTATACAAATTTTAAAAAGTAGGTAATAATTTAAATTCTAAATAACATAAATACAAATCGTTCAAGAATAATGAAAATATAATCACAATTTTTCTCGACGAGATTTCATAGTCTGAAACCGTTGCATAACGGCTTCGTTACTGATCTCATACAAAATTTCGTTCTCAATATAAGGTACTAATAAATCATTAAGTCAATCGTTCGATATTCGATTTCGCAGTCGATCTTTGATGATGCTCATAGCAGAAAAGGCTCTCTCTACACTTGCAGTAGCAAATGACAAAGTTAATGCTAGGGTAAGAAGCGTGTAAACCAAATGATAGATTCCGTGTCTTTTTGTTTCCACCATCTTCTTTGCAAGATCTTCAATGCCAACAATTTCTGAAAACTCAATGCTACTACGCATATCAATAATTTAAGTCTCAAGTTGATTATAAAGTAACTCTAGATCATGTGAAGAAAACTCCCGAGGATACAATCGAGCAAACTTGACGAGACTTTCCTTGTTGAAAGCAAAGAATGAATTGCTAGGATTAAGGCAACCAACAAAAAGAAGCAATTAATCATTTGTCACAGAAAATTGGCTATTTAACTCCATAAGTTGTATGTCCAAAACACTATAAAAGCACTCTATGCGAAAATAAGTATCGTTAGTCTTTTCTTCAGTTCTCCACTTGGATCGCCGAGGAGATACATACTTTTCATTCATGTTAGGGACAACAATCTCATGATTAGAACAAAACAAAGAAACTTCATTAACTAAGAATCCCATCCATTGTCTCTCAAATATTGCAATCTTTGCTTTGAAATCTCCACTAATCTCATAGCATTCTCTATCTCTTGCTCTTTTTTTTGCAATGCTAATGACAACTCATTGGTAATCGCCAATACCTTTTTCATCAAATGCATAGCGAATGCAAACTCAAATGATTGTAATACATTTAAAAACATGTTTGCATCAACTCTTTGCTCCGGATCATCCATTATAAGATCAAGTACTTCAATAACAGATGAAAACATGCCAATGAGTCTAACTAAAGTATTATAATGCGAGCTGACTTTGTTGTGTATTCATAGACTAGTATTTTTTTCTTTTGTTGGGCTTATGGATTTCCTTTTGCAAATTTATTGAGCTTGGATAATTTAAGAGTAGCAAAAGGTTAGGCTTAGGATGAATCTACTTTTGAATTTTAATTTTTTTATTAGATAGATTAGTCTAGTTGAGATATTTTAGGCATTTGACATTATCCTGTAGATTTTATGCACAGTTATTAGCTATTTAAAGCCCTCTATGTTTAATAAAAATTTAGAGACAGTTTTCATTTTTTTTTTTTTATAAATAAAAGATTTTATTTCCCAAAGTAAACATTACAGTTACAGCTCAGAGAAAAAACAGTGAAGGACATCCCCTTGGCTGCAATAGCTACAAACCAACCTCTCTACACCATTGGCTAGTATCACTAAACTATGGATAGTAACTAAGTTCAGCCAAACGACTATGCATCCTAGGAAGCAGTGTTCCTCTACAATGAACTTTCTGTGCAATCTGCCTCAGTAAATAATCTAAAATTCCTCTCCTGCCACACGAAATATAGACAGCTTGCGAGTACTATCCGATAAAGAATAGCTTTCACTGATCTTTCTTTAGCCTGTCAAACAGCCCATATAACATCAACACTCCATTCTTCAGGTCTTCTATTAATACCTTGCCAAGCTAACATCTTTTTCCACACAGTAGATGAATATGGACAGATAAAGAACAAGTGATTAATAGATTCATCTACAGCACAACACAGAGAGCATGAAGGGTCAGAAACAGTTGCCCACTTTGCAATCCTATCCTTGGTCTGTAGCCTACCATGAAGAGCCAAGTACAAAATGAACTTCCACCTTGGTAAGCTCATTTATTACAGATCAATCGTCTCCATTGTACCTTTGGCATATCTCCTCTGAGTCTCTGATACATAACCTTGGTGCTAAACTTATTCGTTTGAAAAATGTCGTGCTCCTCATATCCAGCTTGCCCAAAGGTTTGCTTTGAACCTAGTATCTTCTTGATCATCCATGATGCATTTGTAGCTGTTGCATCCCAAACAGGCCTCTCTTTGATATTAGTAATCCATAGTCTATCCTTCTTCTGGCACAAGCTCCAGAGATGTTTGCAAACAGCTGCCAAATTCCAAGCTGCTATATCAATAAAGCCTAAACCACCAGCAGCTGGGGGCCAACAAAGTCTTTCCCAAGAGGTAAGTGCAGTCTTAGAAGTATCAGCACCACCAGACCATAGGAATTTCCTACGTAGGGCTTCAACCAGTTCAACCACTTTCCTAGGCAAAATAAAGATTTGAGACCAAAAAACCAGGACTGAAAATAAGACAGTCTTGATCAACTGCACTATTCCAGCATAGGAGAGAAATCTGGAAGTCCAAGACTTGATCTTAGCTAGCATTTTATCCAATAAGGGCTTGTACTGGATCACCTGAGTCTTCTTTGATTTAAGGGGAATACCAAGATATTTGAAAGGAAGTTCTCCTCTTGTAAAGCCAAGAACCTGAATAATTTCCTATTGTTCAGCTAGGCCAACACCACCAAAGTAGATGGAACTTTTATCAGTATCTGCTGCAAGTCCAGAGGCCATAGAAAATGCATTGAAACAATCATACATCATTACAACAGAGCCTTTGTCACCCCTTAAAAAAAGTAACAGATCATCTGCAAATCCAAGGTGAGTGATACCCAATTTCTCACACCTAGGATGAAAATTAAAGTCAGGCTGATTCCTCAGGGTCTTCAACTGTCTGTTTAGATATTCCATGGCAAGGACAAATAGAAAGGGGGATAGAGGATCCCCTTGTCTAAGTCCTTTTTTTGCTTGGAAAGGGACAGTAGGCACACCATTAATAAGAATTGAGTATGAGACAGTTGTAATGCAAGTCATAAGCCATTGAATAAACTGGCCAAGAAAGTGTAGTGAGTGAAGAATCTGCTCAAGAAATGGCCATTCTATAGAGTGGTATTCTTTCTTCATATCCATCTTCAACATGCATCGAGGTGAGATGTGCTTCCTCCCGTACCATTCAATCATCTCATGACTCATTATAATGTTATCCGTAATCAATCTTCCCGGGATAAAAGCAGATTGACTAGTGTCATTGAGCATATCCATCACCTTTTGGAGCCTATGTGTTAAAATCTTGGAGATAAGTTTGTACAAAACTGTACAACATGATATAGGTCTAAACTCTGATACTCGGGTAGGATTCTGCACTTTAGGAATTAGAGTGATCGTAGTACAATTGATAGGCTTGTACAGAATACCAGTAGAAAAGAACTCCAAGACAGCACCTGTGACCTCTTCCCCTATAATTGGCCAAGCTTTCTTGAAAAAAACAAGCATTATATCGATCACATCCTGCTGCTTTTGATTCATCAATGCCTTTCAGAGAAAGCTCAACTTCTTCTTTAGTGACAGGTTCTATTAATAGTAGCTGCTGTTGCCTATCCAGGGCCCTTCCATTCCTCATCACAAGAGGATTAAGAATTGGCAAGCCTGAAGCAGCTGAACCAAGCAAATTTTGATAGAATTTTCAATCATTTTTAATCTTCCTTTTGCTGCACCATCTTTTAAAAAACCAACACAAACAACTAGTATCTGAAAGTTGATCTTTTCTGAAACTTCCATTTGACAAAAAGTACTTTCTGAAATAAATAGATTTTGAATGATTGGCCAAATCATGCTCTAGTCAAAGAGTCCATGACCTTCGCGCCAGTAACAGCTAATAGGTGTGTAGTGTTATCCGTGAATTGTATCCCATCTATTCTAACTGTTACCAACAAGATGAAAATTTAGAACCTTAGATAGCCGACTAATTGAACTACTAAGATTCCCCACTTAGTTTTAGCTTATATTAAAGTTCATCCACCACTTTTCAATTCACCATAAGTAATTTGATAGAGCACAGATAAAAGTCAGGCGGCTGTTACAATACTATTACTTAACTAATTGAGCAATAATTGTAATTTACCTATTAATACCATTATTAAATTAGTAATCTGTAGGCCGTTCCCGTAATTTCCACCGAACCGATAAAGTTCATGTCCTTTAAATTAATTAAGCTGTTACAGTACCACATTAATTAATTGAACAATAATTGCTCTGTTTACCTACCATTAATTAGTTAATTAATAACGCAATAATTCAAAGCTCATGTCACTATGTTTTTGTCATTCAAAGCTCCAATTATAGTTTTCAAAAACTCCATTTTTCTCATTTGTCTGATCCTGTTTTTGAACAATTCACTTCATCATCTCCTCAGCTATCTCACCAGTGGCGGATCTACTTATGCCGAGGGTGTCACGTGACACTGCTTCCTCAGAAAATTTTATTAAATATGTGTATATAATTAAAAGGTAGAAGAAAACAACGGGGTTATATTATGTAAAGTGACACTTCAAAATTGATCGTGTAGCTCAACTGGTTAGTCATTTCATTTCCTCAGGTAATGATGCGAGTTTGAATCTTGGTAGCATCTTTTTCTTTTATAGAAGCTTTGCTTCTCATTTGCTTTTATAGAAGTTTTGCTTCTCATTTACAAAATGATACATGTTGAGGTTCAATAATCAGTTGTTGTGCAGTTTATTTTTACATTTTTTCTCTCTCACTAATGAAATTAATTAAGAAAAATTTACGAAATCAAATTGATTAAGTATTTAGTATTATTTTTAATGAGGTTATTTTGAATACATTTTTAAAAAAATTTCATCGAGAAAAATTACAGTAGTTCTTTTTATTAGAAAAGTTATAGTAATGTACACCAATTATATTTATTTATATTTTGTTCTTTTTTCATATGGTGATATATTATTTTATTTATTGTTTTTCCATTTAAAATGTGACACCCACTGTATCTCACAACACCTTGTAGAAGATTCCATTCATAATCATTCAGGTAACTTTTGTTGATCCACAACTAATTTTCATACTTCCTAAGGTTCTTGGAAAATTTTCAAGAAAATAGATCTTAATGGTCAAAAACACACCTAAATTATCATTTTTTGCGAGTTTCACATTCAAATTATAGCTGTTCTTTTTTCTGCCTGAATTATCACTATCTATGTATTAAAACACACCTTAACTATCTTGTTAGAGTATGTGAATTTGTTGGGGGTAATTGAATATACAAATTATAGTTGTTCCTTTTTTCCTCCTGAATTATCACTATCTATGTATTAAACACACCTCAACTATCTTGCCGGCTTATCGTTGGTGGAACCTGCTTTTAAATATAATTGTAAAGTTCAATTATTATCTGTTTTGCTCCTTTTCAGGATTAAATCAGAAATTGAATATACAAAGCAGGACCTGCGAAAGAAGACAAAAGGACGCTGATTGATTGTTAGAGTTGATCTGACTTCTATCGCAAATCTCTAAGTTGGTTACACTTGTTATATGTAAGTTCTTAAATTGCTAGAACAACTACATAAATCCATTTTGCTTTTATGTTTCTTAATAACAATTTATATAACATGAAAGAACGATACTTCTTTGCCTATTAGGCCATATCATGTATTTTTTCATTCTTTAACTCAAGTTTATTGTAATATCTTAGCATCCTGAGGTTTGGTCATGGTCTACGGTGACTAGCCATAAGTGTTGGCCATGAGGAGAAATTTTCATAAGCAGTGTCAATATTTGAAGATGTGAACAAATAAATAAATTACATACTATAACGACAAGTGGTGTCATTTTATATATATATGTTGGTATTCTATGGTACTTTATAGAGCAGTACGTGAAGTAATAACTATTACAAATGTTCGAAATGATAAATAAATGGTCAATCTTCAAAACTGCCGCATGTGTGTTGTGTCTTGAATCTTGATCACCTTGCAAAGCCAATGTTGAGAACTGCCGCAAGTTTGTTGTGTCTTGAATCTTGATAACCTGAAATCAAGAAACAACTAAATCTGGATGGTTACAACGTTGTGTGTTGAGTCGAGGATAGCCCTCTATCCTTAAGACAAGATTGCCCCGTATATATGCTTTTACGTTAGTGGGCAATAGTCTCCCAAGATAAAACAACACTTTAATCTCAACACTACAAAGCCAATAGGTTGAGCCTGTCGAAGAAAACAAATATGACTCGACTTGCTGAAGATATGGAATAGAAAGGAAGAGTTTCTCTCTACTCTTCTCTTTTGTCTCTCGTATATAGTGTGTCTCAGAGTGTATATCTTGTGTATACGTGAGGGTTTGGTCACCGCTTTTCAAAAAAATTGCTCTGATTTTCGCTGAATATCACTCACTGTTTTGTGCTATTTTGTGGCTGTTTTTCGGGCCTGTTACTTGCTGTTTTTCGTCTCTGTTTGCTGCCTGTTTCTTCCTATTTTTTCGTCTATTTTCTGATCTGTTTCTTATTGTATTTTCGTCTATTTTCTGCCACTGAATTGAGCCAAATGAAGCTCAATATATAGCAAGGAGAAGGGGCTGTCTAACTGCCAAAACATGGCTGTTAATGGCCATTAGGAGGGCATTAAAACAGCCAAGTAATGGGCCGTTAACGGCCATTGAAAGGTCGCCTAATCGCCAAGTAGTGGGCTGTTAATGAAGGAGTTACTCAGCCAAGTAATGGTTGATTAATGCCTCAAAAAAAGTTCCAACGGTAGGCATTCGCCTTCCGTCACCTTCCCGTAAACTTTGGGGACCAAATCAGAATATTGAAACTTTAGGGACCAAACTGTACATATGAAAGAATTATGGTCCAAACTGTACATATGAAACTTCAGGGATCAAACTTTACATTTAGCAGAGTTTTCTGGTCCAAAAAGATAATATCGATACAAATTTCACACTGCGTGACTGCGGATCAGTGACCGTGACCGTGACCATCCGGACGGCAAGGCGCATGCAAGGCGTGTGGGCTTAGCCTTGAACCCAAGCACATCTAGGTCTTCCCTCCTTTAAACACATGGGATACCCCTTGGGGATCCAAACCCTTTACCACATTAGAGGCTTATATAGAGAGCAATTCTTCCTATTCCCACCGATGTGGTAGATTTGTCCCACACCACATTTTCATGCCTCAAACACCTTACTTCGTAGACCAATATCTCTTTCATTTCTCAACGAAATTTGACGATTCTTGGCCCTACGGTCATCTACTCACTTTCGTAGATCATGCGTGTGCGAAGAGACAAAGTCTCCAACACGCGAACACTAGTGTTTAATTCATCAAAGATGGGTGGACGCATCTCCCCGCCAAAGGCTAATTTCCAACAATTCCCTCTATGAAAGAGAGGTTGTGGCGCACACACAAGGTGCCTACATTTCTGCAATCTTTCAAATAAAAGATATTGCATCGTGAGTGGTAGCTTTCGCTTTGAACCTTCCCTAGTTGAAACCATCGGACTTACTTACTGCGCGGTGAACGTGATGTCTTGAACCGTCAGTGTTTAGTGTAAGCCAAGACAACGATATCAACACAATAACTCTTCTTATTCATTTTCCTTCTTACGTTTCTGTCCGTTGTGGCCATGGACACACTTGGATTCTTAAGTGCGTTCATTTGAGTCGGCCATCCTCGCACTTAAATAGGTGATCTCCTACAAGGTATCCTGCTATACCCCACTTCTCAAGTGTTAGGAATCATTAAAAGTTTCCCCAACCTTAACCTCAACCATTTGAGGATCTTTTAAAAGGTTTTGGAAGCTTAACCTTTACCCACCATGCAGGTAGCACTTTAATGTCTATCGCGGGAACAGCTTTGGATTCATGTTTCCGTACAGAAATCATCATCCGAAGTGCTTCTTGCTTCTACCGAAGAACTCAACTGAGCCTTTTGCCGCTTAGTTTTCCCATTGAACCAAATTCTTGGGATCTCCAATCAGTATGGTTGGGTTTCCACCGCAAATGTTCGTATTGTTTGGGTTTTAAGCCAATTCCCCTACACAGGCAGAATACTTGATCTCCGGGTAGTCCCTTAGTTAGTACACAAGGATGTGACACCCGTGATGATCAACTGCCATACGGTCTTATGTCTCCGACAGATCCTGAAGGATATGTCCAGATGCCGTCATCCGTGTCCTTCCTGAAGCCGACCGACTAGCCACAGTGTATAATCTGCCAAGACACGGGTTTCTCCCAATAAGGGACGTCCTCTAAGGAGCCGTGAAGTTACTCAACTTCTTTCATGCTTTGTATAAAGCGATAAACTCTGATACCATCATGAATCGGTCGATGCAAGTTTGCTTAGAGGATTTTCCAAGACCCACCATACACATTTACTTGTGGCTTTGGTGTTCTTCAGATCGATGTCCGCTTTGCATCACCGTGTTCTCCCGTAACTGGCCGACATCCGTAATACTATAATCGTAGATAAGCATTAATTCGTATATCGCCATATCGTATTTAACGCCTTCTACCGATCATGTATTAAAATCATCGCGAACCTTAGTTCAATCGATGCTCGTAGGACGATACCATGTCGGTTGTAGTGTGTACAATACATTGAACTACACATGACCTGTGCATATCGCTTCCTGTCTATGGGTGCACCATGATTCCAATCAGCCTATGATTCATATCCATTGGTGGCTTCAACGAGACTGGCACAACTCTCGACCGATCCGTTAGATGTCTTAGAAATCTAATTCCTAAGATGCCATCTGTGATACCCATATCTTTCATATCGAGACTTTGTTTCAATATGACTTTTACTTTCGCACTATTGATTCTCCAACCGTTGGTTTTCTAATTTGAGTCAATGTTTCGTGGTCGATTCATTGTTTCGCTTTATCTGAAACTTTCAGACCAAAATGTAAACATTTCAGGGACCAAGATGAAAGTTCGTGAAGAAGCCCAACAGTCCCGTAAAAACCAACTCGATTCTCTTATTTCAACTCTTCGATTGGGAAGGCTAATTCAACATTCATGCCACGCAAGATCGCAATGGCCCCGATGTGAAGCTACTCACAGGGGATCACATCTTACAACCCAAAGGTTCTTTTCCCGGAGGAAGATCAACCATTACGCAAGTATGGTTCTATATGATAGAGTTTATTTCTCTCTTTGTAGCTTCTTTCCAAAGCAACGCTTTTGGAGATGACAATTATTTGTTAATTGTCCATGGTTCATTCTTAGCCATACCAAATAGAAGGATCGAACAAGTCTTTGTCCCCTTCTTTGCTCCGCCTCGGTTCAACATCTAGAATCCCCGAGTTCTGCAGATCCGAATATTAAGTTCCTGATAGCCAAGAACTTTCTAATCCTGCATATACGAACGCCTAGTTCCTGACAAACAAACCTCGCGTTCTTGTTAACCTTGAGCAATTACTCTTTTTCCTTTTCAAGGAAAGTTATCTTATAAGAATTCAACATTCTTTGACGCCAAGAGGCGTTAAGTACTATCTGTTATTCTACAGTATCCGGTGGATATGCAATCTACAGCCTTAGGTCGAACTTGACCTGTTTGGTAGTCCAACTTCTACCAAGCCACCCCACATCACAACTTTTGTATGTGAGATCATTTCCATGTCTCACACGGAGAGTTATCCTTATCCTTATGCGGAGTTCGCTGAGAATCACATTAGCGGTAAGGATCGCCTTGCCCCACATAATTTAGGCGTGCGGGTTTGCGCGCTGGCTAACACCGTTAGACTGAGGTGAGTAATGAACAGTCGTTTAATGAACGCTGCTTCACATTCTCCCCCTCTATCGCTATGAATTTCGCAATCCATAGGCTTAGTTGATTTTCAACTTCTGCTTTGTAGCGCTTATCCGCTTCAACAACTTCATCTTTGCTTTTAACAAACAAAGGATTCCATACGTTGTACCATCATCAATGAAGGTCACAACATACTTGTCTCCCCCCTCTATTTTGTATAAACTTCAAATCACCCAAGTAGGTGTGACTAAGTTCTAGAGGAGCGGTGCTTCTTTTGCTATTCCCTTTGACGGAATTTGGAAAGGTGATTTTGCCTCTTCGTCTACCTCACATTCATTTTTAGGGTTTATGTCGACAAAAGGCAACGATCTCAACATCGTTAGCTTTTGAATGACTTGCTATTTAACGTGTCTTAATCTATTATGGCATAGATGCACGGATTACAAATATATCATTCATTTGGCTACAGACGTACTGTACCATTCTTAGTTATTACAGACCTGTTGGACTAGTCTCAAACCAGCTTGACCAACAGCGTCCCTTAAAACAAGTTAGGAACATGTATCACCTCAGCTTAGAGTGATCCCATTCCCTGAAGTCCTATTGAGGACAACCTCTTCAACCCCTTCTACTTTAGAGGTGGCGTTGCTTCACATGAACAACCTCTTGCCCGTGGTTAGGGCGTAACCGGATCATATGTGATCTGGATACTCTGGCCCACTGCAGTTGCTTTGCAGACTGAGTGTCCAACTTCATTTCTGCCTTTCTTTAGGCCTTCAGATCATTTCAGACCTGAAACTCTAACCCACCTTACTAAGTGTCCATTACTTTTCCTATGAAATGAATTCTGGCCCCACTCCAGTCGCCCGGAGGCTTTATATGACTGAGTGTCCAATATCATCATATCAAAGGAATTTTGGCCCACTCCACGCCTGAGGCTTTATATGACTGAGTGTCCAATATCATCCTATGAAGGATCTTCTGCCAAATAGTATGACAGGCTCAACGTCTTTAACTTTTAGACTTCTTCCGTTATGATTGGTGCCCAGATAATTCTTGGCGCTTACTTAAGTGTGGTAACTGTTTTCGCACAGTCAATGGATCTTTCTCCCTCGTATGTGCGAACATACTTTACACACTTTAATAATTACACTTAAAAGAACGGATCTTTTTAAGTCGTTTACAAACTCCAATCTTTAAACGGAAAAGAAGATGAGATTAAACTTCTGATTTGTTAAAGCGTAAGGAATATAAGTTATTTTCATATTCCTCCTTACTTTAATCCATTTTTAATCAGACATCATTTAATCTTTATTCTTGACAAGTAAGAAAAACTACTTATCCCAATTTCGGATTCTGGCTCACTCCAATCACTTCATCAAACTGAGTGTCCAGTTCCTTCTTACCATTATTTGGATCTTTTGTCTGGGACAGATACATGCCTTCTGCTGCAAGATAGAAGTATATCTTCAGTCTTCTCCTCTTGTCCCAGTTGACATACTCAGGCTCTCGTGAGCGCTTGTTCCAACCAGTCTTGGTAGCGGTGACACCATGAACACGTTCATCATCATCATTCTCTTCTACCAGAAAATCATTGCCATATCCAGATTTGGTCACACAACTTTTGACCGACATCTTTCGAACACTAATAGTATTACAATACAATCTTGTCTTAAATTGTTGGTATTCTATGGTACTTTATAGAGCAGTACGGGAAGTAATAACTATTACAAATGTTCGAAAGGATAAATAGATGGTCAATCTTCAAAACTGCCGCATGTGTGTTGTGTCTTGAATCTTGATCACCTTGCAAAGACAATGTTGAGAACTGCCGCAAGTTTGTTGTGTCTTGAATCTTGATAACCTGAAATCAAGAAACAACTAAATCTGGATGGTTACAACGTTGTGTGTTGAGTCGAGGATAGCCCTCTATCCTTAAGACAAGATTGCCCCGTATATATGCTTTTACGTTAGCGGGCAATAGTCTCCCAAGATAAAACAACACTTTAATCTCAACACTACAAAGCCAATATGTTGAGCCTGTCAAAGAAAACAAATATGACTCGACTTGCTGAAGATATGGAATAGGAAGGAAGAGTTTCTCTCTACTCTTCTCTTTTGTCTCTGTGTATATAGTGTGTCTCTGTAGTGTATATCTTGTGTATACGTGAGGGTTTGGTCACTGTTTTTCAGTCGAAAATTGCTCTGATTTTCGCTGAATATCACTCATCGCTTTGTGCTATTTTGTGGTCATTTTTCGGCCCGCATTTGCCGCTTTTTCGTCTCGCTTGTCGCCTGTTTCTTCCTGTTTTTTAAATGCTTTCTGATCTGTTTCTTACTGTATTTTCGCCTATTTTCTCGCCACCGATTGAGCCAAATGAAGCTCAATATATAGCAAGGAGAAGGGCTGTCTAATCGCCAAAACATGGCTGTTAATGGCCATTAGGAGGGCATTAAAACAACAAGTAATGGCTGTTAATGGCCGATGAAAGCGTCGCCTAACCGCCAAGTAATGAGCTGTTAATGGAGGAGTTAATCAGCCAAGTAATGACTGATTAATGCCTCAAAAAACAGTCCCAACGGTAGGCATTCTGCCTTCCGTCACCTTCCCAGAAACTTTGGGGACCAAACTGTAAATATTGAAACTTTAGGGACCAAACTGTACATATGAAACTTCAGGGATCAAACTGTACATCTGGCAGAGTTTTCTGGTCCAAAAATATAATATCCCCGTGACTCGAGCCCGGACGGGCGGCGGCGGCGCGCGTGTGGGCTTAGCCTTGAACCCAAGCACATCTAGGTCTTCCCTCCTTTAAACACATGGGATACCCCTTGGGGATCCAAACCCTTTACCACATTAGAGACTTATATAGAGAGCAATTCTTCCTATTCCCACCGATGTGGTAGATTTGTCCCACACCACATTTCCATGGCTCAAACACCTTACTTCGTAGACCAATATTGACGATTCTTGGCCCTACGGTCATCTACTCACTTCGTAGATCATGCATGTGCGAAGAGACAAGGTCTCCAACATGCGGAACACTAGTGTTTAATTCATCAAAGATGGGTGGACGCATCTCCCCGCCAAAGGCAAATTTCCAACAATATATATATGTATATTTAGTACAAAAATTCAACAAAGCGGTGTCACGTGACACTGCTTGGACCGAGGTGCGTGCGCCCCTGTTGTGGCTCGCCACAAGATGTAAAGTCACAACATGTGGTGACTTGCCATAGTATACCATATATATGATGTGCTCATGTTGTCTTCTTGATAAACATTTAAGTCATGCCATTTTTGCAAAAATGGCTAAACTTCATTTACAACTTCATCACATTAATTTTCATCTTGGTATCTTGTCTCATTCTTTTCTAAACGGATTAAAAATATAGGTTCATATAAACTGGAACGGATGACTTACTTCTTACTGAAAATTAATATGATAAAGAGTATGCTGAACTTGCAGCAGTTTTCTACTTCATATACGGAAGATGTCTAACAAGAGTTTGGAGATTAGGCCCTGCTTTGTGGTTGAGCCATCTAAACGTCTGCAAAATCAATATAGTGACCCTGTGAATGATGAGGAGATAGTGGGTTTTGTTAATGATACTGAAAAATTAATTAAGCATCTGAATGAAGGAACAAAGGAGCTAGACGTCATCCCAATTGTTGGGATGGGGGGACAAGGTAAAACAACTTTTGCTAGAAAGTTATATAATAATGACATCATTATTTCTCATTTTGATGTTCGAGCATGGTGCATCATTTCCCAAACGTATAACCGGAGACAGCTATTACAAGAGATTTTCAGCCAAGTTACCGGTTCCAAGAACAAGGCAGATGAGGTTGGCGAACTTGCTGACATGTTGAGGAAAAGCTTAATGGGAAAGAGATATCTCATTGTCTTGGATGATATGTGGAATGTTATGGTATGGGATGACTTAAGGCTTTCTTTTCCTGATGTTGGAAATAGAAGCAGAATTGTAGTAACAACTCGACTTGAGAAAGTGGGTGAACATGTCAAGTGCCATACTGATCTTTATTTCCTTCCATTCCTCACACTAGACGAGAGTTGCAAATTGTTGCAGAAAAAAGTGTTTCAAAAGGAAGATTGCCCGCCTGAACTTCGAGAAGTGAGTCTAGCAGTTGCAAAAAGATGTAAAGGACTGCCTCTAGTGATTATCTTGGTAGCTGGAACAATCAAAAGGAAGAAAATGGAAGAATCTTGGTGGAATAAGGTTAAAAATTCACTACTTTCCTATCTAGGTGAGGCTGAAGGATATAGTCTTTCGGTTATGCAGTTAAGTTATGATAACTTACCCGATTCTTTAAAGCCTTGCCTCCTTTATATGGGGATGTTTCCGGAGGACGCGAGAATTTCAGTGTCTAAATTGATAAGTTTATGGATAGTGGAAGGCTTCGTGCAAAACATTGAATCTGGGAGTTTGGAAGAGACAGCTGAAGATTACTTGATGGATCTCGTTAGAAGTAATGTGGTGATGGTTGAGAGGAGAAGATATAACGGTAAAGTAAAGTACTGCCAGGTTCATGATGTAGTACTTCACTTTTGCTTGGAGAAAAGCAGAGAAGAAAAATTTATGTTGGCAGTGAAGGGGAATTATAGCGACTTTCAACCTTCCGATTGGGAGGAAAGTCGAGTGAGCTTCAATTTCACTGCTGAGCTTTCCGAGTTTGCATTGCTCACACCGGAGCCTTTCCATCAACATTTAAGGTCACTGATTACAAATTATGGAGGAGAATTTCGAGTATGGAATCCCTTCCATCAGATCAGTAAATTGAGATTTCTTAA
Source organism: Anisodus acutangulus (assembly GCA_029783415.1). Taxonomy (NCBI): domain Eukaryota; kingdom Viridiplantae; phylum Streptophyta; class Magnoliopsida; order Solanales; family Solanaceae; genus Anisodus; species Anisodus acutangulus. The sequence continues at coordinate 52,554,837 of CM056497.1, forward strand.
GGTCTTGGATTTGAGTTCTCATGGAGTGGATCCTTTGTCGTCAGCTATACTGCATCCGCTAATTTATCTGAAGTACCTTGCCGTTAGGACAAAACAATTTGATTTCCATCCGGGATCACATCTATGTCATCTTGAAACTTTAATTGTTCTTTCTTTCAAGAGCGTAGTGTTACTCCCAATTTTCTGGAAAATGGAAAACATAAGGCATGTTGAGATTAGTAATGCTGTTTTAGATTTGGAAAACAATAAGCAGTGGATCTTTGAAGAATCCTCTAAATTGGAAAATTTGAGGATATTAAGGCATGTTAGTTGTCCAATTAATGATGGTGAATGCATGGATGTCTTATTACGGAGGTGTCCGAATCTTCAAGAACTTAGGCTCACTATATGTAGCGATGAACTTCATGAAATTTGTAATTTCAGTCCCAAACTAGAGAGTCTTACCCAGCTGCAATTACTTGACCTTTCCTTTCAAGGTAGAATATTTAGTATACCCGAGTTACACTTGCCTTCAAATCTAAAGAAGTTGAAACTTGAAGGGCCTCATATAGTAAGCGCAGCTCCCTTGATTGCGGGACTACCATGTCTAGAGTATCTCAAATTACAGGACTGGGGAACTAAGTCGGACGAATGGTGCCTCAGAGATATCAAGTTCAATGAACTTAAGTTCTTGAAACTGGTGAGCTTAGGTATCTCAAGGTTGGATGACCCAGAGGAATCTTTTCCCAAGCTTGAAACACTTGTTATAAGAATGTGTCACAAGCTCGAGGAGATCACCCCTAGCTTTGCAGATATTGGAACATTGAAACAGATTAAGCTGATTGGGCGAAGGACAAAAACTCTCGAACCGTCAGCTGTGAAACTTAAGGAAGACATCGAAGAGATTGAAGGATGCGACCGTCTTAACCTCATTATGGACGTAAGTAGAACAAACTCTTACTTGCTGTTCTTGAGTATTAACGTGCATCTAATGTATAAACAATATGTTCGATACAGGTTTGGATCAGTAAGAAACATTGCCGGGAGCTGCGACTTCAAGCACAAGCTCGTCGACTGAACATGGTATTGTTTCAGTTTTTTCTCATTCCTCCTCTTTTCTAAAAAAAAATAGATGCTTGCTTTCTCTAATTGCTCCTTGTCGTCATGCTAACAAGGATGTTTTTGAATTGCTTAGAGAACTGCAGCAAAAACACAAGCAGAGTAGATGGAGTTCTTAGCTAATTGTTGTAGCCATGCTCATGCTGGGATCTATTATGCAGCTACCACAATTTAACAGAGGCGGATCTAGTATTTTTAAAACATAAGTGCACCACTAAAAAAAAGGAGAAAAATATGGATTAAGTAGGAATTGGTCCTTAATCCTTTGGGTAAATAACTCAACGCTCAACCAAGTGCACCATTAAACCTTCTTGGAGCATGGTGTCAGCAGTTAATGATCAGTTTAGAAAATATGTACATAAAATACCTAGTTTTGCGGAGAGACCATGAGTTCATGTGCCCATCATTTCCCCTATAAATCGGCCCTTAAGTTTGTTTGATTGATCAACGAGAACTCATGCCTACTTGGAAGAATTTAGATCATGTTCCTATTTTTTCTGTTTGTTTGAGATGATTGAAGACCAATAACAGATTTGTCTTCCACTGTGATTTCTTGATGCCCTCTATAAACATCATGTCTTTCTTATGCAGTACTATAATTTTAGAACTGGTCCAAGCATTGTTTCAATTTTGTTTTTATAGTTTAGTGGTTGTTTTCCCGTTGAATTTTTATAAAACCATTCATCTTTACACACCTTTTATGCAACACTTGCAAAATTCATTATTGAACAAAAAAAAGCAGCCATGTGCACTAACTCCCGCTATGTGCGGGTCCGGTGAAGGGCCGGACCACAAGAATCTAGTGTATGCAGGAGAATATTTAGGTACTAAAATTGGGTCACGTGAAACTATGGTCATCTGACCAAACTCGATATATTATGTGTATAATTCTTAAAATAGGTCTAATATGATCTGAAGGAACTCATAGTCAAAAGAGATTTTGTGGTGCATTGGTTAATGTAAACGTGTAAATATAGGAAATAATATATTCTCTACCCATAATTAGAATATTTTCATATATTGTGTAAATATAATTATGGTAAGACTAGGATTCCTCTTTTGTATAGGCTTAGGATTCCTATTGTATAAGGGATGAATATTGTACTCTATATATACCTTGATATTAATGAAAGACTCCACAAGGGAGATTAATATCATCTTACATGGTATCAAGAGCCAAATAAACAAAACCCTAAAAACCTTTCTCTTCCACAGCCGCCGGCTGCCTCTCCTACGCCGCGGCCCTCCAGGATTTTCTTCTTGTTTTTCGGGTTTTGTTCTTCCTTTCTTCTCTTCTCTAAATGGCTATCCATGATTCTTCCACACTTTCTGACGCCTCTACCTCCACAAATCCCACCACAAAGTCATCACCCCCGTTTTATCCTGCCCTTACTGTTTCCAATATCAAGAACCATATTCCCATTATTCTTGATCAAGAAAACAACCAGTATTCTCCCTGGGTTGAACTTTTCCGCAATCATGCATGTCTCTATAACGTACTTGACCATATTGATGACACTATTCCGCGCCCTACGGAGGTTGATGATTCTATCTGGCATCGTCTCGACGTCGGCGTCAAACAATGGATATATGGTAGTATCTCTCAGGATTTTCTCCTTACTATCATGAAATCTGACTCCACAGCCCTTGACTTGTGGAATCGTTTGGAGGAAATTTTTCAGGACAGCAAGCACACTCATGCCGTGTATTTGGAAGAACAGTTCAACAAAACACGTCTTGAAAACTTCTCCAATGTCTCTGAGTACTGCAAGCAGCTTAAACTTCTAGCGAATCAACTCTCCAACATCGGCACGCCTGTCACTGACGATAAAATGGTGCTACAAATGATTTCTGGCCTTACTAAGGGCGAATATGATAATTTGGCCACCATTATTCAACAGGCAGATCCGCTACCGAGTTTTAACAAAGCTCGCTCACAATTGTTGCTCGAAGAAACCCGTCGTGCTAAGCAGGATGAGCACGCCCAACAGGTGTTAGCTGTCGACACGCAACCCCAAGATCAGACGCCACCAGACAACTCCCAACAACGGCAGGGCCGCGGCGGCAAGGGTGGAAAAGGCCGCGGCGGTAGAGGAGGTCGTGGTCGTGGGTGCGGTCGCGGCCAACGTAACCAACACCAAAGAACATCAACAGAGATCGCAGAACAACTGGGCCGCGGCCTCGCCAGCTGTTTACAAAGCCAAGCGACGCCAGCATGTAGCCGCGCTCTGGGCCTGTAGTCAGCGGCGCCAAGTCCATTCGAGTACCAGCAGCCATACAATCCGTATTCTTACCCCGATTTGTTAGGCCCCGCTCCAGCCCCACAACAGGCCCACTTCATGCAAGGTCAGGTCCCGCAGCCCTCCTTCGGCATGACACCCACTGAGTTGGGTCAGGCGTTCAACACCCTCTCTATGCAACATCCTGACAATACTTGGTACATGGACTCAGGCGCCACATCTCACGTCACCCAGTCTGCAGGTACTATTCCTAAACTGTTTCAATTAAAGCATCCTCAATATGTTACAGTTAGTAGTGGACAACGCATTTCAGTTAAGGGTTATGGTACCTCATACACACAACCTCCTCATCCACCATTCTCCCTCAAAAACACCCTATATGCCCCACACATGATTAAGAACCTCATATCTGTCCGCCAATTTACTCGTAATAATTCTGTCTCCGTGGATTTTGACCCTTTTGGTTTTACTGTGAAGGATCTTCATACGGGGACACCTCTTATGAGATGCAATAGCACGGGGGATCTCTATCCATTCACTTCCACCTCCGCTGCCAGATCTTGCTCTCCCGTCACTTTAGCGGTTGTTTCTTCTTCAACTTGGCATAATAGGATTGGTCATCTAGGAGCCCCAGTTTTTAATTTTCTTAGAGGAAATAATTTCATTGCTTGTAATGGGAAACTTGCCCAAAATTGTGTTTCTTGCTCTTTAGGCAAACATATTCGTCTTCCGTTTAAATCATCTACTAGTGTTACATTTGCTCATTTTGATATCATACATGCCGATTTATGGACATCTCCTATCTCTAGTTCTCTCGGTCATAAATACTATCTTGTGTTGCTTGATGATTTTCACACTACGTTTGGTTATACCCTCTTAAATTTAAATCGGAAGTGTTTGTCAAATTTCTTAAGTTTCGCAAGTTCATTCAAACACAATTTGGAAAAGGCATAAAATCATTTCAGTGCGATAATGGTCGTGAATTCAATAACTCTATGTTTCACCGCTTTTGTACCAATAATGGCATGGTCTTTCGCTTCTCCTGCCCTCACACCTCACCATAAAACGGTAAAGCTAAAAAGAATCATCCGCACCATTAACAATATGATTCACACCTTATTGATTCATGCCTCCCTCCCTCCACCCTTCTGGGCCTATGCTGCTAAAATGTCAGAATACACTCTAAATATTCTCCCTACTAGCACTCTTCACAATATGACCCCTACCGAAATCCTCTACCATAGAATCCCCTCTTATGATCATCTACGGATTTTTGGTTGTTTGTGCTATCCCAACCTTAGCTCCGCCACCCCTCACAAGCTCGCTCCTAGGTCCACTCCATGTGTCTTTCTAGGATTCCCGCCGAATCATAGGGGCTATCTATGCTATGACTTGTCGACTCGTCAGATCCATATATCTCGTCACGTCACATTCGACGAGACCACATTCCCGTTTTCGAATCTTCCAAAATTCCAAAAACAGGACTACTCATTTCTTGACGAGTCTGCCATCTCTCCCCTCATAATCGAACAACTCACATCCTCTGTTCCGTCGTCAGAGCCGCGGCCTCGAGGGGAGGCGCCGCGATGCCTGATTTCCAGAGAGCAATCTTTTGAAACACCATCGACAGCGTCGCGGCCCTGTGCTGAGGCGCCGCGGCGCCCAAACGTCAGAGAAGTCTGTCAACCTTCTAGCGCCGCGACTCTCGATCCAGGAGCCGCGGCTCCTCCGACGGCTTCTCCCCCACCTTCTCCTTATCTGACTTTACCCCCCGTCTCAGACACCACTCCGCCACTCACTGTCCCTACCCATCTAATGGAAACTCATTTAAAGCATAGAATCTTCAAACCCAAAGTCCATTTCAATTTGTGTGCCCAAACCATCTCTCCACTTCCAAAGAACCCAAAATTGGCCAAACAAGACCCTAATTGGAATGCGGCTATGTATGAGGAATTCAATGCTTTAACTAAACAACACACGTGGGATCTAGTACCTAGACCTGAGGGGGTGAATGTCATTCGTTGTATGTGGCTATTTCGCCACAAGTTCATAGACAATGAGGATCTTGAGAGGTACAAGGCCCGTCTTGTGGCTAATGGCACAAATCAGCAGGAGGGCATTGATTGTGGTGAGACCTTCAGCCCGGTTGTCAAATCGGCTACCATTCGCACAGTTTTGAGCATAGCCATGGGCAAACACTGGCCGATCCATCAGCTTGACGTGAAGAATGCATTCTTACATGAGGATCTGCGAGAGGCAGTCTATATGCATCAGCCACCAGGGTTCACCCATCCAGCAGTTCCTCACTATGTGTGCCGTCTCCGTAAGTCACTATATGGCTTGAAGCAGGCCCCCATGCGTGGTATGATCGCTTTGCCAGGTATATCTTGCAGATTAGGTTTGTATGCAGCAAGAGTGATACATCACTTTTCATTTTTCATCGAGGTAGTAGCACTGCTTACTTATTACTTTACGTGGATGATATTGTTCTTACTGCCTCCTCCGACGGATTGAAAAATGAGATTATTGTCTTGCTCAAGTCCGAATTTGCAATGACTGATTTGGGGAAACTGAGTTACTTTTTGGGGATATCAGTGACCAGGTCTGCCAATCATATGTTCTTGTGTCAGCGTAAGTATGCAGAAGAGATTGTGTACAGGCTAAGATGGCGAACTGCAAAGAGGTGCCTACTCCAGTTGATTCCAAATCTAAGCTCAGTGCTATGGATGGTGCTCCAGTCTCTGATCCTACTCTGTATATGAGCCTTGCAGGTGCACTTCAGTATCTCACATTCACCAGGCCAGACATAGCTTATGCTGTTCAGCAGGTGTGCTTATTCATGCATGCCCCCAGGAAGTCTCATTTCACTGCTCTTAAGCGTATCATTCTATACATTAAGGGCACTCTTGATTATGGTTTGCACCTATACTGCACCAGACATGTTGCTTTCATATACAGATGCAGATTGGGCAGGGTGTCCGGACACGCGACGCTCCACCTCTGGCTTTTGTGTTTTCTTAAGGGATAATCTGATTTCTTGGTCTGCCAAGCGACATGCTACCTTATCTCGCCCAAAGGTTTGAGGCTGAGTACAGAGACGTTGCAAATGTAGTAGCTGAGATTTGTTGGCTCAGAAATTTACTGTTAGAACTTCAGTGTCCTTTGCGTCAGGCATCTATTGTGTATTGTGATAACATATCTGCCATCTATCTTTCTCATAATCCGGTTCAACATCAGCGAACCAAGCATATTGAGATAGACCTACACTTCGTTCGTGAGAAAGTTGCGTTAGGCCATGTCAGAGTGTTACATGTTCCATCATCCTATCAGTATGCAGACATATTTACCAAAGGACTTCCCAGATAGTTATTTCTTGACTTCAGATCCAGTCTCAGGGTCCGGCCTCCTCCCGCTCCGACTGAGGGGTGTGTAAACGTGTAAATATAGGAAACAATATATTCCCTACCCATAATTAGAATATTTCCATATATTGTGTAAATATAATTATGGTAAGACTAGAATTCCTCTTTTGTATAGGCTTAGGATTCCTATTGTATAAGGGATGACTATTGTACTCTATATATACCTTGATATTAATGAAAGACTCCCCAAGGGAGATTAATATCATCTTACAGTTAAGATGCTAAGTTTAATTCCTAAAGGTCAAGGGTTCGAACCCAGCTTGGTGAGTGTATGCAGTTTTATCCTTAATTTCTGCAAGAGGTTGTTTCCACGATTCGAACCCGTAAGACTTCCCATATTAAATAGGAATTCTGTAGCATCACGAAAGACAATACATTTGGAAGGAAAACCAGATAGTCTTTTGATCCAAGTTCTTTTTACAAACTCCACAGGAATTGATCAATAAGTTTGTTCAACTATGATGGTCAGAAGAAGGAAGCATAGAGTAAATCGAAGCAAGAAAACAAACCAAAAGCCTTGATGTTACGCGCGTAGCTTCGCCTATATATTTACTGAAAAGAAAATTAGGCTTCATCCACCTCTTTCAAGTTGAAATTCACTGAGTCATAAATAATGAAGCTAATAAAGTTGTTCTTGACTTCCATTATTAGGACTCTGCTTTTTATGAACTTCATAGAATATATATAATATGAGCATTTTTTCTTCATTGAAAATCACATATATATATATATATATATATATATATATATATATATATATATATATATTTTACCTAATTGTTACTCCTAATAAAGTGGGTAATTCATAGAAATCCGGATCCAAGTTTCAATAGAGAAAAAAAAAGTTGATTTCTTTCAATATATTTGTCTAGTTTTTAGAGGAGAGAGTTATTCGATGTTTGTACTAGTGAAATGTAACATTTACTCATGAAATAGTTGAATTGCGTGCACATCGACATGTTCAACTAGCACAAATAAAATCGTTGAAGTGACAATCATATTAATTCACAAAAGTTATTTGATAAATGACTTAATTCATAGCTCTAATAGCTGATTTATATGCAACTCAACTATTTTATGAGTACCCATATCTTCCACCAGTACAAATATCGAATAACTCTATCCTTCAGTTTTTTTTAAAGATCGATAGAAATATCACCTTTTGTTCTTATCTCTGTTGAGATTTGAATATAGAATTCTAAGTTGGAGTCTATCTCAACAAAGAAATTAATTTATAGAAGGAAATACATGATGCTATAGGTCCATTAACGAAATATGGACATAATTGGGTCAGTTTGCTACTACAAAGGTTATTTCATGTTATTTCTAATAGTTTAGGGGTATTTTGGATCAAATTTTAAATAGAAGATTTTTTTGTCCTATTTCCAATAGTTCATGGTATTTTTGGCGCTTTTTAAAACACCTGTCTCAAATTATTTGTCGTGGTTATTAATAATAGTTGTCTCAAATTATCTGTTATTTTAGAAGTTTAAGGCATAATTAATTATTTTTTATTCATTAATGGAGATGACACATAAATAAAATAAATATTTAATGGAATATTATAACTTAGACATAAATAAGGATAAAATAGATTAAATACCTCTTCTAATTAAATATTTCGTAAGAAACGTGTAAAACAAAAAAATGATAAATAATTTGAGACGGAGGGGATATAGTGTAAAATGAAAGTACAATGTAAAAAGCATCTTGGTTCATGTAAGATTCGAGGAAAGGTTCCACCCGAAGAAAGTAATAGCTTTACTTGAGCAAGTATCCATAATTAATTTTAAGATTTGAATCAGTGACTTTTAAATATCAAAGAGTATGTCGAGTATAAAATAATAGGCGAAATAGAGGTGTTGTAAAGGAGGGAAAGTGAGTGTTGGTTGTTGTTATGAGATGAGCTTGTCGCTCGGTTTATCGTATTCTAGTTTCTCTTAGTTGACGATGGTTCTATTGTTGTTTTATTAAATATTGAAGAACTATACAACTTGAGTTGTAGGGATTGTGTCGATTAGATGACAAAAAAGTATGTAATGGTTATCCTACTTCTTTCTTGGTATGAATTCGTACCTAAAATGGTATCCGAATGAGTTGTATAAAAGAAGCATTCTTATCGAGCTTGTCCCTCGTAGAGTTATATCATTCATATGTTATTGTTTGTCCCTTGTTAGGAGTACATTCTTGTCTTAGAGCTTATTCCTCACTAGATGAGTGTTTATAGATTGTTTGGACATAGTCCATGATTGATGACATCTGTTTTCACACCACGAGCTATACTCGGTGGATATGCCACTATGTTACATTCCCACAAAGCCTATATATGGCATGGTACGTTATATTTATTCCCACAGAGCCTTGTTACAGCCTGGTACATTGTGTACATCCACAGAACCCTGTTGTGGGTGACATGTCCACAAAGCCTTATTAAGGCCTGGTACGTTATACTTATCCACAGAGCCTCACTAAGGCCTGATACATTATATTTATACAAAGAGCCTCATTAAGGCTTAGTACGTTATAGATATTATTATTGGATATGAGTTGGGAACAAGTAGGAATATCCTCAGATTTTTCCTTGTTTCTCAGTATGCTCAGCTATTATGCTTATCAGTTCAGTTTCAACTTACAGTTATTTAAATGCCTTACATATCAATACATTATATTCGTACTGACGTCCCCTTTTGTCGGGGGCGCTGCATTTCATGCTGCATGTCCTGAGAGACAGGTACATGAGCCTCCTCAGTAGGCTTTGCCGAGCTCAACTTATCGGTAAGTTCCATGTCATTCAGAGTTGTCAGGCGTAGAGTGTTGACATATATATAGAGATGATGGGTAGGTCAGGTCTCTGTGCCGACCACAATACAATTATTCTTCTATAGAGGCTTGTAGACGTGTCATGTATATGTTTAGTATGTACAGATGACCTTGTGGGCTTTGATGTTGTCTTACAGAGTATATGGTGGCCTTGTTGGCGCTTGGTTGTATCATTTGTATTATACAATTGTATAAATCCATGGTGACTTTGTCGGCCCGTATATATATATCTTTCGACGTGTTTGGTTATCTCCAGACCGATCCGAGTATAGCTTTGCTGGCTTACAAATATTTTAAATTGAAAGAAGATATGGCCGTGTGGGCCTGATATGTTCCTATGTATGTCAAGTTGTGAAGTGTCACAGATGAGTACGCTCGGTCGAGTAAGGCACATGGTGCCAGTCTCGCCTCCCTGGATTTGGAGCTTGACAACTTGACTCTGATACCTATTGATATTTTGCATGACCAATTATCTACCTTAAAGTTATGCCTGATTTTCGCATAGATGATGAACCAGATTACTCTATATGTTCCAAGTGTATTTTGCAGAATAAAAAGAACAAAAAAGTAATGACACAATATTTTTATGTGAAAATCACTCGGCTCACAAGGGTGAAAAACATCGACCTACACCTCTGCAGGATTTGTCCCAAACTCCACTAACACTGTAAGCATCAACAAATTTAGATTACAAACTCTGCAACCTAGGAACTAACTCTATTTCCTAACTCAATAATCTCTCAAGACTGTTGATTTCCACATCGAGTTGCCCTCAACTTGGAGATGAATTTGATAATTATTTATACATAATACAATGCTTCTGGGAAAGCTTAAAGGTACAACTCCATAAACACTCCTAATATAAAATACTGGACTTGAAGACCGTAAAGCATTACACGATGAAACAAACTCTTCACTCAGGTTCTTCGTGTCAGGACACACTTCCAATAGTCAATCAAAACTCTCAAATATTGCTTTTGCTTATTTGCTCGAATTCTACTTTTCTCTCTATGTGAGTGCGTAATCTTCTTCCAATGAAGCTCTTGCCTGGTAGCAACTCGGATGAACATAAACTTTACTTGATAAGGCTCATGAGGAGAGATAATATTTGAGGTGAATGCAATCTCTATCTATTCACACGTCTTCAAATATCCATTGTAGGAGTCTGAAGTTTTACTCTTATATCTTGTTTGCTAAGTCCTTATCTCAAGATTTCTTAATTTAAGAGTTCTACTCGCATCTGGACTCTGAGATGGAAAACTTTCATAGACCAGGATCATGTACTTGGTTCATCCATGCCTAACTCTAAGATAGAACTCTTCCACAGACCTGGTTCATGTACTTGGTTCATCCACTTTGTCAGTCATAAAAACATACAAGGTCCAACATGGTAATTCATCAAGATTTCTAAGCGAAATTGCCATAATCTTTTATTTTATATTGTCCAGGACTTGCCTTAACAAATTATCGCGATTCGTCATAGATTTCTGGTTAAATTCTGATGGATCGTCATAATTTTGTTTTCTTTTAGTTTTTGTGGCTGAAATCATGGCAATCCGTCAGGATTTGTGGCCAAATCGTGGTGATCACCATAATAGGTTGGGTAGTGATTATGTATGATATGTATTTTTTGGATGATTTAAAAAACATGCATGAAGGGACCAGTTATGCCGAAGCAAGTCAATTCTACAACTATAAAGCTGCTGACATAGTAGTAGTGTCTCAACACCGTTGCAGAGCTGCCACAAGCACTCTATTAGTCCAAGGTTTGTCACTTCCTCACATCCCATATATATACATCATGTTGAGGAGTGAAAACCTAACCTTGCACAAATAAAAAATTGCTCTTGCTTTTGCTTGCAAGCAGTCGAGTTCATCAGAGCTTCAGTCAAAACCAAAGCTACAACAAATTGAAGGACCAGTTCTCTAACTAGTAAAGTTGTCTAAGTCCTAGGTTTGTTGAGTCTTTATTTTGTTGTTCTTAAACGTGTAAACCTACTCTTCTTGTAAGAAACAATCTATAGGTTATTTGATTTCCTAAACTTTAGAGTTTTTTATTTGACTAGAGCTAGTCAAGGTGTGTCTTTGCAAAATAGTTATTGTAAAGAGCTTGCAATAGATGTATTGTAAAGAGCTTGCAATAGAGGTATTGTAAGGAGTGAGGGATTAAGAGGTTAATTTCTAGGTTGCAAGAGGTTGTAATCTAAACATTGCTCAGTTATAATCCTACTGTGGTGGGTCGTAGTTTTTAATCTCTTGAGCAAAGAGTTTTTCACGTAAATATCTTGTGTTATTTAGTTTATGTCGTACTTAAGGAAACATATAGAGAACCTGATTCTCTACACTATTTGGTTGACTCATATATTACATCAACTGGTATTAGAGAAGGTTCTTTCTAAAAGGTTAACACCCATAAAGGATTCGATAATGCCATGTTTGATGAATTATGTGCTAAAAATGGCTTAAGCCACAATTTCTCTGCACCAAGAACACCTCAACAAAATGGTGTGGTGGAAAGGAAAAACAGAACTCTTGAAGGTATGGATAGAACCATGCTTATAGCCAATGGTGTATCTAAGAGTTTCTGGGCTGAAGTTGTCAACACTGCCTGTTATGTGATAAACATGTGCATGATAAGGTCCTTGCTCGAGAAAACTCCTTATGAACTACTAAATGGAAGGAAGCCCAAGTTGCCCTATCTACCTTTTGGATGCAAATGCTTTATTCTTAACAATAGTAGGGAGGCTCAAGGAAACATTGATGCTAGAAGTGATGAGGGCATCTTTCTTGGATACTCATCACACAATAAGGCATACAAAGTGTCTAACAAAAGAGCACAATGTGTTGAAAAGAGTATGCACGTAATTTTTGATAAGTCAAATGTGCTTGGTGAAAAAGGGGAGCAAAATGATAAAGCTGAAGACGGAGAGTTCTCAAAAGTTCCTGACGAGGCCATTGAAATCTCAAATGGAAAGACATATCTAATGGGTCAGGTGAAAGAGGAGACCTCAATTTATAGGTGTGCAAAATGACCTTTCAAATGCCCCATAATGGCAATCAATTGCTATGTAATGGATGACATTTAACCCCCAAGTAATGCAGCAAAATAATGGTCGAAGTAATGACCATTATTGGGTGGATTCAATGCCATTGAAACCACCTCAACAGCCAAACCTTTGGGATTATGTCGAGAAGTCACTGCCAATGAAGCGTCGCGGCCCTGCCACATTAGCGCCGCAGTGCTAATTCAACCAGAAAACCCACGATGCTCACTGCCAGTCAGGCGCCGCGGCGCTGCGGCCCAGTTCGGGAGGCGCCGCGACCCTTTTCCGACCCGTACCATCTTTCACTTCGCACAATCCTTCCTTTATTTACCAACGTGGAACACTTGTCATTTAGCAAACAACCGTGCATCATTCTATGTCTCAAACATTTCACTTACATACCAATATCTTTTTCATTAACGAAATTAACGATACTTGACACTAAGATTGCACGTGTGTGGAAACAATATTTCCGACGTGTGGGGCCTAATTGTTCGAGTCATAAATAATGGGATAAACTTAATTCCACATTAGTAAATTTCCAACAGAACATGCTTTGGTCGATGGAACAATGTAGGCAAGGGAAGTCGGTAAAATGGATCCGTAACTTCGGAAAAAGGATTGGGCCCACTAGATAGCTTTAGGTCGAGCTGGAATTTGAAGCTTATGAATTTCTAATTCTTTAAAGTTAATGGGTTTTACGTTAATAATTTGTACATATACTCAATGCATTTCTTAGTAGAAATACAGAGTTTGAAAAAATGCTACTGAATTCGGCTGAACCTGTAGTCGAAGCACTAGCTCCACCCCTGATCCGAATGTATGTTGGTGCAAGACAACTAGTTTGATCACCCCATCTACTTTTAAAGTACACGCCTTTTCGCTTGGGAGGTCATGAAAGTGGGACAATTGTCCCTTTTTTTGTTAACAAACAAGCCTAGATATCTAGGTTCTAATGGCAAACCATGAAATAATTAAAGACACTAATTGAGTTAGTCTTCTAAGGAATTCTTTTACTGGTGCAGATTGATACTAAATTAGTCTTCTATGATAGATAATATACTGTTTATGGATTTCCACCCATTGGACATGATCTGCGTGATGATTCTGATAGATCGATCATTCATGACGAAATAAATATTCGTTGTTTGTTTTCTTCTTTTAAATAATATGATTTCTGTAAGTTTCCAATCTTGGATATGACAGCTCTGATTACATTCATGAATATATTATTTCAATCAAATGGCTGATGAGGCAAAACGAATTTGCCCCTCTCATTGGAGTTGGTCGGGGCATAGACGAAATCAAAATTTAGAGTTTATGGGTTCTGAACTTGTTATCGAATTCATAGTCATTATAGCTACTGAATTCATAATTAAATATTTATACATATTTAAAAAAAATTCCTAATACAAATACAGAATCTAAATAAAAGTTATTAGATTCATCCGATCCCTCCGCGCGGGGGGCACTCCTGAGAAATCTTTAATAGTTTTAAAGCACCATGGCACGGATCTGCCTAACTTTGACCTTGAAGCTAGCTCATGAGGTCAGGGGCGCATCAATGTTACGGTACCGGGTTCACTTCACCAGTACATTCGATGAAGAGCATAAATTTATGCACAAAAAAATACTAAAATTATAAGAAATAGTAGATATAAACGTATAACTTTAAGAATATAAGAAGTTCAATATCAAAAACCTTAAAGATTGAATTCATAAAATTTAAATTCTGAATCCGCCTCTACCTGAGGTGAAGGGTCGTGAACCACTTATAAGCTGTCTGGCCTTCCTCTCCTGTCCAATGTGTTGTGTCTGACATCTTCACCCACCCGAATTGGCAGTGCTCTCATTGTCGTCCGGCCACCCGACTAGACTATAACAGTGTCTTTGGTACCGTTATGCCACGAACTCACCTAACTTCGACTCAAATGCTAGCCCATGTAGTAAGAGTTGCGGACTACTTATAAGCTGCCCATGCCTCCCTCTCCTGCCCGATACCAAGCAAATATTCGTTGATAATAGGGGTGTCAAATGGATGGGTCAATGACCCACTCAAAAGTTACCCGACTGAAATGAGTTGGGTATAACGGGTTAATAAATGGGTCATAACAACCCGTCCAGTTCTTACTAATTTTATTTTATTTTTATAATTTTTTTATACCTAACAATTTCTTTTTTTTTTTGTAATATTATGACATGTATAACATATTAAACAAATTTTTTTTTCTAAAATAGTTTGACAAGGTTTCTAGTGGATCAATTGGGGCTATATATCAACCCAGATTTTAAATGGCTTAATTGAACTGTTTAAAATGGGTTGAGCTAATAAATGAGCGTGTTAAATAATCCGCTCAAACTTAAATGTCTTGGACTGATATGTTTTCATTGTCTAGTTTTACCACCCCTAATTGACATGTCACCTTATCCTGCTTCCATTTTTTAAAGACTTTTCCCTATTTAAAAGCATTGGAGTTTATGTTCACCAGACTGATATATTATATGTTATAGTTTTATGCCCACACATTCTATATAATTAAATGTATATTTTACAATATCCATGAAGTTGTCAACTTCCTAAGGAGCCGGCCAATAAGCAACTATGTACAAATTATTTTGTAGTACAATCTCATACCAAAGTCAAATTTGTACTGCAAAAATACTACTACTATTATCACCTATATTTTCAGTCTAATCATACCTTCTTCATATACATTAACTAACCTTAACTAATTTTCATATCACAAGAAAATAACAAGAAAAATGATTA
Source organism: Anisodus acutangulus (assembly GCA_029783415.1). Lineage (NCBI taxonomy): Eukaryota > Viridiplantae > Streptophyta > Magnoliopsida > Solanales > Solanaceae > Anisodus > Anisodus acutangulus. The sequence goes on from CM056497.1 coordinate 52,570,231, forward strand.
TGGCTTCCATCAAGAAGTCAACTACTCTGTTAACACTAGCCATGTTCTTGTTCTTGAAATTTTTCACTACCAATGGTCATGGTGGTGCTGATCATGATTCAGATGGAGATGCAAATGAGAATAATACTAATTTGCGCGCGAGGGGATTGATTCTCGTTAAAGTTTATTGCTTGATTATACTCTTCGTGAGCACATTTGCTGGTGGCGTATCGCCTTATTTTTATCGATGGAACGAGAGTTTTCTCTTGTTAGGGACCCAATTTGCTGGTGGTGTTTTCTTAGGGACTTCATTGATGCATTTCTTGAGTGATTCTGCTTCAACTTTTGGTGTACTTACAGAGAAAGAGTACCCCTTTGCCTTCATGTTGGCTTCTGCAGGTTACCTCTTTTTTCATTTTGCTACTAAAGATAGATGTTAGTATATACTTATCTGTTGTAGCAACGAATTTCAAGATTATAAATCTCATATGTTAAGAAGGTTTATTTGTAGATATTCTTATAATGACTTGATAGTGAAAAAAGTTTTCTACGCTAATGATGTATATAACTTAAATGCTTGCTAATATTACTGCATCAGATTACAATTAGGGATTTTTCTCGTGAAATTTGTTCCTTTGAAGTTTAGAATAGTAATGCAAGAAAAAATGGAAGGAAAAATAGATGTCTTTTCATTGAATTGAACGTGTTCATACATTTTGACTACGTTAGCATATTTTCTCATACTAATTTCTACTCCACCTTCCTGGATTTCACTCTCCAGGGAACTCCATTTAAAATTCTGGTGAATTCTTTCAAATATACTTGATTTATGATTTCGTTTGATAATAGAGTGGGGTAGATATAGGAATACATCAATAATGAGAAGGCATCCGTTTCAATATCATAACATATTGAAACAAAGGAGGTGGGACATAAAAAAAATCATTTTCATTCTCCTTTTAACTCATTTTTTATACGCATCAACAATCTATATTGTTCGGACTCTCAGAAAATCTTATCACACTCATGTCAGATCCTACAAAATGCACTATTTTTAAAAGTTTTGACACATATCTAGCGGCATTTTTCAAGATTCAACATAGCTAGCAACCTGGTTCCCTTCCTATATATATTGCTCCTTGTCAATTACTCCCGGCCTAGTCATGGGGACCTTCTATTAACAGTAGTAGAATCCCTGTACAATCTTATCACCATAATTATAAATATTCTGTATATATTTAGATTACCTAATTATGGTAAGACTACGATACATATGGTAAATCTAGATTTGTATTGTATTAGGATTCATATTGTACTACTATATATATAGATTGTAATGCAAAGGCTCCTCAAGGGGAGATATTCTTACATGGTATCAGAGGTCTTTGCCAAATTCCTTGAGTTTTGCACCTTTATAAAAATACAGTTCGAAAAAGTCATCAAATCCTTTCAATGTGATAATGGGCGTGAATTCAATAATTCTGCGTTTCACAAATTTTGCAAAAATAATGGGATGGTTTTTCGCTTCTCGTGTCCTCATACTTCTCCTCAAAACGGCAAACCTGAACGCATTATCCGTACCATCAATAATATGGTTCGTACAATGTTGTTTCATGCCTCCCTACCTCCGTCATTCTGTGTCTATGCTGTCAAAATGGTAGAATATGTCCTCAACATCTTACCTACAAGCACTCTTCATAACATGACCCCAACCGAAATACTTTACCATCGAGTCCCTTCCTATGACCATCTCCGCATATTCAGTTGTCTCTGCTTCCCCAACCTTGCCTCTACCGCCCCTTATAAATTGACACCCCAAACCACTCCATGTGTCTTCATAGGTTTCCCACCTAATCATAGTGGATACTTGTGCTACGACTTATCTACTAATCAAATCCACATCTCTCGCCATATCACCTTCGATGAGTCGACCTTCCCATCGAATATTCAACAATTCCGAAAACCTGACTACAACTTTCTAGATGAGTCCAACCTCTCTCCCGTTATCCTCCAAGAACTGTGTCGACCTGTCGATTATCACTCAACACCACCAGTCAGGTAGTACCGATAGCCTCTATACCGTCGGCTCCACCATCGCCGCCTTCCCAAATTGCTTTGTCCCCGACAGCATCCCCACAGTCGGCATCTCACCTTGCACATCGACCATCACTCTCCGCCACGTCTCATCCGTCTGCTCAATCCCATTCCAACCAGTCCTCACAATCCACCACAACCACTCCGCCACCATCACTAGTCCCTACCAGCCCATCTCCTCACAGAGACGACATCACTCCGCTGCCCCCACCATCTCCCCAACTACTAGTACCGGCCTATCCTACAAACGGAACCCAACCCGTAAACCACCCTGATCGCAACACTACCCCAGCTCGAAACTGCCAGAACCCAAACCTCGATCTGACAACGCACCCCGACCCCCTGACCACACACAATAAGCACCCACCCACCGGATGGAAACTCGTTCCCAACACGGGATTTTCAAACCCAAAACCCAATTCAACTTATTAGCCCAAATCATTTCCCCAATCCCCAAAAACCCAAAATTAGCCTAACTAGACCCTAATTGGAATGCGACCATGCGTGAGGAATTTAATGCTTTAATAAACCAACACACATGGGATTTGGTTACTAGACCGGAAGGGTGAATGTGATCAGATGCATGTGGCTCTTTCATCACAAATTCGTGGACAGTGGTGACTTAGAAAGATATAAGGCGCGACTTGTGGCAAGTGGTACTACTCAATAGGAAAGAATTGATTGTGGTGAGACATTCAGTTCGGTTGTTAAATCAGTTACCATTCGTACAGTTCTTAGCATTGCAATGGGGAGACATTGGTCGATTCATCAGCTAGATGTCAAAAATGCTTTCCTTCACGGGGCATTAAAAGAAACTGTTTATATGCACCAACCACCAGGGTTTGTCAATCCAACAGCTCCACGGTATGTATGTCGTCTTCGCAAGTCACTTTATGGCTTAAAACAGGCTCCCAGGGCATGGTATGAACGATTTACTCAGTATCTTTTACGACTTGGGTTTGTCTGCAGCAAGTGTAATACATCCTTATTCACATTTCATAGGGGTAGTAACATTGCTTATTTGTTGCTTTATGTGGATGACATTGTTCTTCCCGCCTCTTCTGACATGTTAAAATCTGAGATTATTGCACTGCTTAAGGCCGAATTTGATATGACTGACTTGGAAAAACTGAGATATTTCTTGGGGATATTAGTATCTAGATCTGCCAACAATATGTTCCTCTGCCAACGCAAGTATGCAGAAGAGATCGTGTGCAGGGCTAGAATGGAAAATTGCAAACCCGTATCCACTCCAATCGATTCAAAATCTAAGCTCAGTGCAATTCGACTGTAATCCAGTGTCAGATCCCAGCTTGTATAGGAGTCTTGCAGGTGCACTTCAGTACCTCACATTCACCAGGCCAGATATCGCCTATGCTGTTCAACAGGTCTTCTTGTTCATGCATGCCCCTAGGGAGCCTCACCTTACTGCCATTAAACGTATCATTCGATATGTCAAGGGTACACTTGATTATGGATTACATCTCTACCCCACAACACCGAACATGTTAGTGTCATATACAGATGCAGACTGGGCTAGCTGTCCGTACACGCGCCGATCTACATTCGGATACTGCATTTTTTTGGGAGATAATCTCATTGCATGGTCTGCCAAGCGGCAAGCCACGGTATCACGTTCGAGTGCAGAAGCTAAGTATCGAGAAGTTGCTAATGTGGTTGCTGAGACTTGTTGGCTTCGAAATCTTCTCTTGGAGCTTCAGTGCCTTTTGCGTAAAGCATCTCTGGTGTACTGTGATAATATTTCCGCTATATACCTTGCTCACAATCCAGTTCAGCATCAACGTACCAAACATATCGAATTGGACATTCACTTTGTTCGTGAGAAGGTTGCTCGTGGACAACTTAAGATAAGGCATGTTCCCTCATCCTATCAGTACGCATATATCTTCACCAAAGGACTACCAAAACAACTTTTCACTTATTTCAGATCCAATCTCAGCATTCGGCCTCCTCTTGCTTCGACTGAGGGGGGAGAATTAACAGTAGTAGAATCTCTGTACAATCCCATCACCATAATTATAAATATTCTGTATATATTTAGATTACCTAATTATGGTAAGACTATGATGCATATGGTAAACCTAGATTTGTATTGTATTAGGATTCATATTGTACTACTACTACTATATATATATATATATATATATATATATATATATATTTTGTAATGCAAAGGCTCCTCGAGGGGAGATATTCTTACACCTTCAATAAGATAAAATATGTAAAAAAAATTCATTATGTGATTCTAACGAATTAAGTTATGACCTGCATTTTTTTCAGGTTACCTTTTCACTATGTTTAGTGATTGCATTATTATGTTTGTAACAAAGGGTATAAATGAATCAAGTGAGTCCAAAGTTGAAGTGGAAGAAGGAAGGTCAACTAATGTTGAGGAGGGACATGGAACAAATCCTTTTCTAAAGACAACCTCACTTGGGGACACAATACTTCTCATTCTTGCATTGTGTTTCCACTCAATTTTTGAAGGCATTGCTGTTGGAGTATCAGGTAAATAAACTACTACTACTAGTATATGGTTTTAAGGCATATTGAAGATTTAGCTTTCTTGCTTTATTTCAATATTATGAACTTTTCTTTCATGCATTGCATGGAGGAAGTATTCTTAGGAGATTATAATTATAAGTTATAGATACTGATAATGCAAATATTTTTATACAGTTAGTTAAACTTAACCATATATGACAGGTTATTGTTCTATTTTTACGTATATTAGGTTTGATATGATTAAATGTTACCTATTATTGTACAACTTAATTTGATAGTGTAAAAAATAGCAAAATTGGAACTCTTTTATAAACTCATTTTTCTTGGAAGCAGACCCATTAGAAAGATTATTGTTCGGCATGCTCAATTCTCAAACTATAACTCTTTTGAGAAAGCAAATTTGGAGGACAAGAGGAATATTAAGAACATAGTGTTTTACCTTCTTTAGTTTCATTTCATAATTGATTTTGTGAAATTCATTTACACATTGTGATCATCTTAATTTGATAATACTGCCGAGGTATACGGTGGAGTGCTTGCATTCCTCCACCCTTAACCAAAATATCTATTTAGAATTTTGGGAATAGTGTGTTGGGAAACCAAGGTAAAAACCAGTATAATAATAATATTAAATATTTAGCATAACAATAATAAACTAGTGAAAATAAAATAACAGTACTTGATGAAATAAAATCTTACTATGGTAATATTAAATAGTAAATATAAGAATTGATTTGAGTCGTGCTAGACACTGTCCTAAGAAACTACTGTCATAAGAAACTATTTCACCAATATGAAATATTTTTTCAGGATTAAACAAACTCTTCTCTAATTTAATTAAAAGTGAAAGAAATAATCCCCTTGATTATTCTCATTAATGAAGAGGTATTTATATACAATATGGAATCCCTAATTATGGAAAATACTATTCCTACTATAACAATAAATGGAAAGTCCTATTCCTATTATAACAATAAATACTAATTACACTTGTACAAGAATTCTTCAACTATGGTAAGTTTACACTAAAATTTGAACTCGGATACACGTGTATACTCCTTTTGTCACACCCCCGCATTCATAGCGGGCGGTTGTCGTACGCTGAGACTGTCCCTAAAATCTTCAAATAGAACCGAGGGAAGACCCTTAGTAAAGATGCCAGCAATTTGGTATCTGCAAGGGACATGCAAGACGCGTACTTGTCCACGAACTACCTTTTCGCGAACAAAGTGAATATCCATCTCGATATGCTTAGTGCGCTGATGTTTGACCGGATTTCTAGAAATATAGACTACACTAACATTATCACAGTAGACCAAGGTAGCTTTCTGAATAGGAAAGTGAAGTTCTAATAGAAGATTACGCAACCAACATGATTCAGATACCACATTGGCTACCTCTTGATACTCGGCCTCTGCACTGGATCGCGATAATGTAGCCTGGCATTTTGCAGACCAAGAGACCAAGTTATCACCCAAAAACATACAATAACCAGAGGTCGAGCGTCTAGTATCAGGACAGCCACCCCGATCAGCATTTGTACAAGACACGAGAGTAGAAACGACAGACGAATATAAATGCAATCCATAATCAAGTGTGCCTTGTATGTATCGTATAATGCGTTTGAGCGCATGCATGTTCTCAATCCGTGGATCATGCATAAACAAACACACATATTGCACTGCATAAGTAATATCTGGTCTCGTGAAAGTCATATACTGAAGTGCCCCTGCAAGACTGCGATAGTGGGTGGGATCCTCATATGGGGTGCCAGACGTAGCACTCAGCTTCGGTTTTGTATCAACCGGAGTAGACGTAGACTTACAAGATGACATGCCAACTCTCTCAATAATCTCTACCGCATACTTTTTCTGAGATAAAAATAGACATCCAACATGACGAGTGACTGCTAAGCCAAAAAAATAGCTTAAGGCCCCCAAGTCTTTCATAGCAAATTCTGAACTGAGAAGGGACATGATAGACTTGCGTAGAATATCCGATGAGGCAGACAATATAATATCATCAACATATAACAAAATGCATGCTAGAGAAGTACCACGCCGATAGATGAACAGTGAATGATCAGACATGCTGTGAGAAAACCTTATAGTAGACACATAATCTGCAAACCTTTCATACCAAGCCTGTGGGGCCTGCTTAAGCCCATACAAGGATTTCTTTCAGCAAACAGACATGCTGAGGATAATTGGGGTCCCTAAAACTCAAGGGTTGATGTATGTAAACTGTCTCCTTAAGATCACCGTGTAAGAAAGTATTTTTCACATCCAGCTGGTGAATGGACAACCCTTAACTAAAGCCAACTGTTATTTGGCAATCAAGACCAACAGTAAAAACTCGATAAATGAATATTCGATAAATTAATAATCTCGATTAAATAATAATTTTCTCTGGTTTTGACTTGGGCCAATGGGATAAAATAATAACCTCGATAAATGCATAAGATAATAATTTAAAAAAATTTCTTGAGGCCCACTGAAAATATAAAATAATAATTCATTAAATACGTATGAAAATTACATATATAATTCATAAAATAAAGCACTTCCTAAACAATTTTTACCAATTTCAGGTAAAGCTTCTTCAATATTCTCTATGACAACTGAACCACTTTCATCAAACCTTCTATAAGACTTAATCCCATGTCTCGCCTTGAACCGTTCTAGCCAACCACTTGAGAAGTTAAATTCTGAATTTGCATCACCATACATTTTCTGTAGAAACTCTCTTGCTTTAGTTTGAATCATTTCTCCAGTCATGTTCACTTTCTCTTGATATTGGAGAAACTACTCATACAATACATTTTCTAATTCAGGATATTTTGCTGATTTGTGCCTTTTAACATTGCTATTTGTTATCTCTTTTGACAAATATTTTGCTGACCTTTTAAGAGTATTTGATATTGTTGATTGACTAATAGAGAGATCAAACTTTTGTTGAACCCAATAAAAATAAATGTCAAAAAATGTTAAAGAAAACATTCCTAAAACTCGATTCATGTTACACGTGTACAAAATGCCAATATTGTTCTTAAACCTATAAGAAATTGAATCAAAGAGGAGAATAGAAAAATGAAGACTTATGATCGGTATAACCGATCCAATATCGAAAGCTCTAATATTTTTCTATCATCTACACTTCTCCTCCCTTTCCTCATCCTAATCCAACCACAGAGGAGTCAAAAGCGTAGAGTTGTTTTTTACTTGTCTTCATTTGAAAATGTGGAAATTACCTCATTGAATTTGCTTATGGTAAGATTAAGTAGCTTCTTCCTTTGTTGTACCTTTGTAATATACCTACAAAAAAAAAAAGCACAAGATTACCATTTCAAATGGAAAAAACAAAGAAGGATCTACACTTACTAAGAATGCCCCATAAATAGAATTATGCATAAAATCTACTTACAAATATAAAATTATATTGAATAAAATATGAACGTATGTATATCACGATGTTGATGTATCCCTTAAAATTTCCTATGCTGGAGGATAAATTTCAATTTATAGTAATGTACCCTTCAAATACCATAATTAACTGATAAAGTCTTTTCAGTTTTCATGCACCCCTTCAAATTTCATAGTTATGGGGTAAAGTGTTTTCAGTTTTCAAATTAATTGTCAGAACATGTTCTTTCAAAATTAATTCAGTGAATATGTTCATCTTACGTTAAATCTAGGAGTTGAAATGGCTTTAGTTTGTGATAAAATGTTTTTTGCCAATTAATAGGTCATTATAGCCATCATTTACCATTTAATAGGATTCTAATTTAATAGCTTAACTTAATTTAAGTACATTAATGTGGCCAAATGATCAATTACTAACCGAGAATAATTAGAATTAGGTGAAAGCTCATCTGTTAAGTAATATGTTGTGGGATATTATTACATTTTAATTGACTGTCGGGGCAAAATCGTAATCCAACTATCTTCACTTTGAAAATAGGAGCTTCAGACATTTAGTAAATTATGATATGCGGTATTAACATGACCTAATCTAGGATGTCACAAAGAAATAGACTCAACCATTCAAGCAAAAGTAGAAACATTTTCACTCATATTATTTAAAACATTAAGCACAAACAAACCATGGTTACAAGATCCCCCACCAAAATATTATTTTTGATCAATATGACCTCATCATTTACAAAAAAAACCTTCACCCAACTTTTCCTAATGAGAGTTTGAGAAGAACTCTTCCTTTCCCAAAAACTTGAGTTGTCCTTGAGTCACCCAGATAAATAGTTTCTTCTTGTACCTCAACTTGGGTGTATGACACAAAATCATTTTTATTTACACAAATGTGATGAGTAGCACCAGAGTCTATCACCCAGTTTCTCACATTGGTCTCAATATTTATTTCTAAAATGACCGCAACAATTATATCATCTGCTTCAGTCAAATTTAATTTTGGCTTAACATGATTGTCATTTCTCACAAATATTCTCTTGCATTGAGGTATATTTTTCATGAAGATTTTATTATTGCCTTTGGGCTTGTAACCATGTATATTTACATACCTGTATTTTGGCATCATCGGCGGGCTAAATTATCGACGCATCACTATATTTATAACACCATGTACATTTGGCAAGATGACAGAAATAGGAGCAGCCAGCACAACGCCAACATCAGTATTATCAATATTTTCATGAGTAATATTATTTGCCATAATTTCTTAGATTGTTAGGAAACAAAGGTAAAAACCAGTATAATAATAATAATAATAATAATAATAATAAAATAAAAAAATAAAAAACTAGTGAAAATAAATTAACAGTACTTGATGAAATAAAATATTACTATGATAATATTAAATAGTAAATATAAGAATTGACTTGAGTCGTGCTAGACACTGTCCTAAGAAACTATTTCAACAATATGAAATGTTTCCCCAAAATTAAATAAATATTTTTCTAATTTAATTAAAGGATACAATAATCAGTAAAATTTAATAATATACCAGCAAATTTTAAAAAGATAAAAGTTAAAAGACAACAAAAGAGACTAGTTAAAAAAATTAAAGAAAGCTTCAATTTAAGAGAGAACGTGCAAATGCCATCCATATTATTTTATAGACACTTTTTCACATTTGCCAAGTGGCAAAATATTTGAAATACATTTCATAGAGAACCTTTTAGTAGGCAACATTTTACTCTTATTAGTGGCCTACATGGTGTGAATTAGAATAATTAGTCGGGTCGGAAGGTCTTGAATAGTTACACAAAAATAAAATCGACTTCAATAATGTGCTTTAGTGGAGAAAAATCCCCTAATTTGAACTACAAAAAAATGAAATTAGTTAAGAATTTCGTCTCTATTGCTCGTAAGTTAACAAATTTTATTGATAATCCACCGCTAAATAGAATTAGCGACAGATTTTATTGTTTAGCTATATAATTTGACCGTCACTAATCTGCTAATTTGCATTCCTTCAATTGTTTCAGCTACAAAGGGAGAAGCATGGAGAAACCTATGGACAATTTCATTACACAAAATATTTGCAGCCATTGCAATGGGAATTGCACTTCTAAGGATGATACCAAAGAGGCCATTTTTACTTACTTGTGCTTACTCTTTTGCCTTTGCTATTTCAAGCCCTATAGGTGTAGGTATAGGAATTGCAATTGATGCTACAAGTGAAGGACGTACAGCAGATTGGACTTATGCTATTTCAATGGCACTTGCTTGTGGGGTTTTCGTTTATGTGGCTATCAATCATCTTATAGCAAAAGGTTTTAAACCACAAAATAAGTGTTATTTTGACACACAATTCTTCAAGTTTGTTGCTGTGCTTCTAGGTGTTGGGGTTATTGCTGTTGTCATGATATGGGACTAAGTGAATTTTCAAGCTTTAATTTGTTAATCTCATTGTTTTGTTTCTTTTGAAATTCAATTATGTGTGAATGCATTTTTTTCAGTACAAACCTACTACTTTACGAACAGTCTTTTTTGACTAAGGCTGACGATCCGATTATTTTTTTGTTAAAAAAAAAAGGTCTCGGATCAAGGGGTTTCGTCCCACGCGACAATGCTCTTTTGGTCCTTTTTATGGTCCAAAAATAAGTTCATATTGAGCAGCAACTTCGAGTAAGATATGGGACTAAGTGAATATTCATTATCTTGAATTTTGCATGGGCTTTTGTAATCTTTTTTGTTTTGTTTCTTTTGAGATTCAATCATGCGTGGATGTATTTTTCAGTACAGAGTTATTGTATTTTTTATAAGAGATTTCTTGAGTAGAAATTTTGTCATCAGATGATTCTCGTGTTATTATCACAAACCATATTAATCAATTAACCAATCTGAAAGGGAAAAAATGACGTTTTGCCAAAAAAGGGATTTTCTCGAAGAAACAACCATCTTGAATGGTGAAGAAAATGAACATTGGACCGAGATTAAATTAAAATTAACTTATGAAGTGAAAATTGATCAAAACTATATAAAAGGCATTATTATATTCTTGATTAACGTGGGAATTTAGTGCCCCGTTCATAAGAACGTCTAGGACTAAATATTTGAAACGTGTACAACATAATATAAATGCCAAATATATATTAAAACCTAGAATTAATAGAGAAGAGTTAGGCTCCTAGCATGATAAACAAATAAATTAACATTATGCCTAATTCAATTTCAAAGGCTAACTCATGAGGTAAACATTATCGAAACGATATAAATACACCTAAGGGCACACTCTCAATTAATGTGGAATTCTAATGCGGATGTACTTAAAGTGAAAGAAATAATTCCCTTAATTATTTTCATTAATTGAAAATGTATATATACAAGTTACAAAATAGGAGAATCTTATTCCTATTCTATTCCTAAAATCTTATTCTACCATAATTCTAACTATACAATTATGGTAAGTGTATAATCCTAATTTAGGTAACAAATACACTACAATATACTACAAATATACTTTCCTAATATACAATATCCTACACGCTTACAGAGCCTTTGTCTGTCTTTGGGCCTTAGCCATCTTCTTTGAGTGCAGGTCTTTGGAAAGCCCACTGCCGAAGCACCACTGCATTGCCCGTGATATACACTTCTGTATATTGGGTGTATATCACGGGTATATTGTTTTGTTTAATACACCCCCACAGTCATAGCGGACGGTCTTCAAACGCTGAGACTGTCCCTAAAATCTTCAAAGAGTACCGAGGGAAGACCCTTTGTAAAGATGTCTGCAACTTGATATCTTGACGGGACATGACATACGCGTACCTGTCCCCGAGTAACCTTTTCACGGACAAAGTGAATATCCATCTCGATATGCTTAGTGCGTTGGTGTTGAACCGGATTACCTGACAGGTAGATGACACTAATATTATCACAATACACTAAGGTCGCATTATGAATGGGACAATGAAGCTCTAAAAGTAAGTTACGTAACCAACATGATTATGAGACCACATTAGCTACCCCTCGATATTCTGCCTCGTCACTTGAGCGGGATAGAGTCACCTGACGCTTCGCAGACCAGGAGACCAAGTTGTTGCCAAGGAACATACAATAGCCAGATGTCGACCGTCTGGTGTCTGGACAACCACCCCAATCAGCGTTTGTGTATGAGACAAGTGTGGATGGCGAGGAAGGATATAAATGCAAGTCATAATCTAGTGTACCCTGAATATACCAAATGACGCGCTTGATTGCATTCATGTGCTCAATTCTGGGATCATGCATGAATAAACACACCTGTTGGACAGCATACGTAATATCCGGTCTCATAAAAGTAAGATACTGAAGGGCCCCTGCAAGACTGCGACAGCGGGTCGGATCCTCGTAAGGTGCGCCGGCCGCGGAATTAAGCTTGGGCTTCGTATCAATTGGAGTGGAAGTGGACTTACAGGATGACATCCTAGCCCTCTCGATGATCTCAGCTGCATACTTTCGTTGAGACAAGAACAAACCATCTGAATGACGCTTGACTGCAATTCCCAAAAAATAACTCAAGGGCCCCAAGTCTTTCATAGAAAACTCAGAGCTGAGCATGGTCATGATAGACTGGCGTAAGGCATCGGAAGAGGCCGTCAAAATGATATCATCCACATACAACAGAATGTAGGCCAAGGATGAACCACGACGGTAAATGAATAAGGAATTATCTGACCTGTTGTGAGTGAACCCAATTGTTGAAACATAGTCAGCAAACCTCGTATACTAGGCCCGTGGAGACTGCTTAAGCCCATATAAGGACTTTTTCAACAAACAGACATGATGAGGACGGTTAGGATCCCTGAACCCCAACGGCTGATGCATATATATTTTTTCCTTGAGAACACCATGTAGGAAAGCATTCTTGACATCCAACTGATGAATAGGCCATGCCTTAGAAAGAGTCAGGCTAAGCACAGTGCGAATGGTAGTCGGCTTGACCACCGGACTAAACGTCTTCCCACAATCTATCCCAACCTGCTGAGTCTTACCATCACCCACAAGCCGCGCCTTATGTCGAGCAAAGGACCCATCAGAATTCTCCTTATGAGCAAAAATCCACATAGACCTGATAACATTAATACCAGATGAACGGGGCACCAACTCCCATGTCTTATTATCAATAAGAGCATTATATTCATCAGTCATAGCAATTTTCCAATTCGGGTCGTTTAAGGCAGACACAGGATTACAGGGCAATGGGATTTAGAGACATTAGAATATAAATTAAAATGTTTTTTAGGTGTAAAAATACCCCGCTGACTACAAATGACTGGTCTATGACTCGAGGAAGAATTGAGTGAATTTTGGGAATTTGCTGGGCTTGGGATGGGTACTCTTGGCCCAAAACAGACGCAGGCTGGGCCGAGAAACGAATGGCAGACCGCCCGATTCGGTGGTGGCTGATCGCCCAATCATCAAATCGCCCGATGAGAGGATCGGGCGATCTTGGCCGAGACGCGATGCCCGGTGGGACCCGGCGGCGATGGGCTCGCTGGAGAGTTTTGAATGCGGGAGATGTCCGAAAAATGTCGAATAATATATGGGGATATTTAGTCATCCAAAAAATTATACGAACTAAGCTCGGGAGTATGAACTTTCGTAAAAGGAAATTGAGTTTCATAAAAAATGACATGGCCATTAATTATGATTTTCTTGGAAGATAAATCAAAGCATTTGTAACAACGATGATTAGACGGATAACCCAAAAAAACACACGGAGTAGACCGAGCCTGAAGTTTGTTAATTGTGGTGGATGAGAATAACGGATAACACAAGCACCCAAAGACCCGAAGATGAGAATAAGACGGGTTCTTATTATATAAGATTTGGAGGGGGGAAGAATATGTCAGACCTTTGGAAGGAATTATGTTAAGGAGATATGTGGCCATTGTAGAGCATGATGCCAAAAATATCGGGGTATGAAAGCATGAATTAAGAGAGCTCGGATAATGTTATTTATGGAACGAATTTTGCGTTCGGCTTTCCCATTTTGTGAAAATGTATGAGGACACGAAAAATGAAAATTGATCCCATTATTAGCATAAAACTCCCGAAACTCCCTATTGTCATACTCTTTCCCATTATCACATTGAATATTTTTTATTTCTCTTTCGAATTGGGTACGAATGAACGCTCTAAATTTTATGAAGACTGAAAACACTTGTGATTTATTCGCAATTGGAAACGTTCAGAAAAATTTAGACTAATCATCTAAAAAGAGAACATAATATCGATGACCCAACGAACTAAGAACATGAGACGTCCATAGGTCGCTATGAATAATATCAAATGGCATTGAAGTATGAGAATTTGAGTCTACAAATGACAACTTAACCATTTTTCCTAACAAACAAGATTGACAAATTGGAGTACGACTCGTACCCTTACACGAAATAAAACTATTTTTATCTAAAGCTGATAAAATAGAGGATCCCGGATAACCAAGGCGAGCATGCCACAAGAAAGGAGAAAAGGCTGCAAAGGCTGATGGCAAAGCTTGACTCGATGGACTGAAACCGGGCATGATAGGATACATATCCCCCCTACTATCACACCTCATGAGCTGACTCCCCGTCTTGAAATCCTTCACAGAGAAACCAAACGGATCAAATTCAACAGAAATGGAATTGTCAATGGTGAACTTTCGGACATACACTAAGTTTTTAATCAAATTGGGGGCATGTAAAGTATTTTTCAAGATAAGGGGTGGATTGAGGGGAGACAACGTTTTCTGACCAAAACCCTGAATTGGAATAGAGTTGTCATTACCAATAATTATACCTCGAGGGTTGCTCAAATTGGAATAAGATGAGAGAGTACCTGAATTGGAAGTCATGTGGGTAGTGGCACCGGTGTCTATATACCAATTTGGGTCCGGTTGAGTCAAACCCAATGTGTGCATCGCAACCTCGATATGGGTCTGAGTGGGGCCTGCTGTGTGGTGGGCTTGCGGAGGTCGGGGCTCAAGTATTCCAGGACGAGATCAATCGGGTCGTGGTGGAATGGGCGCGTTCTTGGGCCAGCGGCGATGGGCCTGCCGATTGTTGGGCACGAAAGGTGGCGTGTTGGCCGCCGGGAGTTGCTGAAAAGTAGGGGATGCTGGCCCATGGCCCACTACCCCAGCCCCACTGCCATGGGCCCCACTGCTGGGACCATGAGGGTGGTGGGCCATTGTTCACTGGATGGGGCCCACTGCCTGCTTGCTGACCACCGGAACCGCCGCGTTTGCCCCCGCGGTTTTTGTTATTATTCCGACCATTATTTTTGCCGCCACCATGAGTATGGTTTTGGCCCAAATTATCAACAAAACCCGAAGAACTTGGGGAGGACGCCATCATGACGACGGGGCTTGCTCCGGTAGCCGCCTTTTTAGCCAAACCGGTTTCTTCCAAAGTAAGCATGGAGCGGGCTTGATAAAAGGCGGGAAGAGGGTTGCTTTGACGAAGGAGAGTTCCAACACCATTATAAGCCTCCGAAAGGCCGGCAACCAATTGTAGAACCATACGATTATTTGTTATAGTTGCGCCAACATTACGGAGTTGATCCGCCAACTCCTTGAGTTTCTTGCAATATGCAGAGACGTTTGGAAATTCTTCCATGCGAACTATTGAGAATTCCTGCTCGAGTGTGACGACACGTGAATGTTAGTTATCTTGGAATATGTCACGCAATCTTTTCCAGGTAGCCATAGCAGTGGTATCCGGCTCAATAATCGTCTGTAAAAGGTCAACCAAAATAGTGGAATAGATCCACGGGAGAACGGTAGCATCAAGAGTAATCCATAACTGAGGATCCTCCGCGGGAAGAGGTGTAGCGGGAGGAATGATGTAATGAATAACTTGATGGGAGATAGCGTGAATTTTAAACAATTCTGCCCACGTCGCATATTGGACGTTTTTCATCTCAAGCACAATAGGGATATTGTTCTTGACGTTAGAAACCATGAGGGCAGGATGATAATTGTTCTTAGACATATTGAAAGAACAAAGAAGGAGGGGAAATTTGGGAATAGTAAGAAAGATTTTGAGAGCGGAGGACGAATTTCGGAAGAGAAACCCGAGGGGGAGGGGTTTCGGCCGAGAATGGTACAAAGTTTGGGAGAGAAATTTTTTGTAAGACCTAGTCTCTTGATACCATGAAAGAAATAATCCCCTTGATTATTTTCATTAATTGAAAAGGTATATATACAAGTTACAAAATAGGAGAATCATATTCCTAAAATCTTATTCTACCATAATTCTAACTATACAATTATGGTAAGTGTATAATTATAATTTAGGTAACAAATACACTACAATATACTACAAATATACTTTCCTAATATACAATACCCTACACTGCCTACAGGCCACTGTACCGTGCTGTGTCTCGACCATCTTCTTTGGAGTGCAATTTCTTTGGAAAGCCCACTGCCGAAGTACCACTGCATTGACGTGATATACACTTCTGTATATTGGGTGTATATCACGGGTATATTGCTCTGTTTAACATAAAGAGATTTGGAGAATTTGGAAAACATAGTAGTATTTATTTATGTATGTAAAACTCACCAAAATTTTAATATATAGGGATAATTTCAGATACCTCCCTTTAGGTTTACATGGCAATGTTAATCTCCCTTGTAAAGTAGGTTAGTGTTACGAAACCAAATCTGGAAGAAAATACCTGAAATTATCCCAAATAAATATTGTATGCTGAATCCATTATTTCAAACAATGATGGGTGCTCAGACACCCATTATTTTTCAAGCCAACGCTATTTATTTCTGTAATAAGCCAGTAATGCATACAAACAGTATGAAATAGATTAATTAAGCTAAACAGCAATTAGAAGCAGCTACGCACCCCAAAATTAAAAAGATTATGGGTCTACCATTGATTTCAAAAGTTCTAACATCTATATTATATTATATTATATTAAAAGTATGAAACCTCTAATTAAATTACGAAAATGCTCTTCTAAAAATAACTAGCAGCATACAAACACGAAGCCACGCTCCATATTCCATCAACAGTCGCAACGATTCGTAGAGTAGACAAAGGAAGTGAATGGAATACATGTTTTCTTTTGGTCTGATCCATTTCTTTGATTTGTTGAATGTTTTATCTTTACATAGATGTGAAGTTATGTTATAAATAAAGATGGCCGATTGGCCTTGTAATTGACTTTCTGGATCATGTTTAGCATTTCAGTAGAATCTTGCCATTGTTTGAAATGTTAATGTGCATTATTTTTCCTTCTTTTAATTTTTGCATGTGTTTAATTTGTGTAATTACTGAAGAAACATGCCGCAAACTTTGTATATGTAGGTTTACTGTGTATTGCACTTGTTATATATAGTGATTTGGTTTAACTTAACTGATAAAATCATCAGTTTTTGAAAGTGGATATTGTAGTAGAACTTACAAATAATGAATTATACTTAATATTATTAGTGAATATTTAAAAAAATATTCACTATATCTCATGTAATTATTAGTGATGTATAATTATGATAGAAATAAGATCTCTATTGTATTAGGATTCCACATTATACACACTATATATATTTGTATTAATGAGAAACACTCCTCAAGAGAGATTAATACAATTCTACATGGTATTAGAAGCCAACAATCCTACCCAACCCAAAACCTAATTTCGGTCGCCCATTCCCCTCTTTTTCCGGCGCCAAACCGACCGTATACCTTGGATATACGCTGATATACAGTAGTACATCCCTCCAATTCTGCTAAATAGCCCTCCCTCCGTCCCTATCTCTCTAACATGTCGTATACCCCTTGTATACAGCCTATATATGCTGATATACACTCTATATACGACTGATATACCATCCATGCCACTATATACTACCAATACACAGCTTCCCTAAGCCGTTATACACCTTGTATACGGTTGTGTCTGCCTCATATACGCCTCGCACCCCCCTTGCAGCCACATAGTCGGAAACCACCACAAATATAGTTATGGACAGAGGTGCAGCGCTGGCAGCAATGGGTGAGCTGGGAACTGAGCTTCCAGCTTGAGCCCAGCAGCCCCCAGACAGAGCTAGCAGCTGTGGCCACCAGACATAGCCCAGAAGTTGCAGCCCAAGTCCCAGCAATAGTGCAACTCGACCAACTGTTGGCCCAAGGCCATCCGGCGCACCAGCCTTCTGCCCAGCAACGGCCCAGAAGTCTGGGTTCCCATCCGATGGCCCACAGAAGCCAGGCCCAATTTCCTGGGGCCTACTTCTCTACTCTGGGCCTTCCCCAATCTAGGTTGGGCCAGGCTTTCGGTACATTGACTCATCGGAGGCCCGATAATGCGTGGTATATGGATACGGGTGTCACGTCTCACCTCACCAATAATTCTGGTAATCTTCCTCAAATGCGTAATTTAAATACTCCGCAATCTATTATGGTCGGAAACAGTCTTAGCATTCCAATTCAAGAGTTTGGCCACACACTAACCCCACCACCGGATCCCCACTTCTCCCTTAAAAACGTCCTATATGCCTCGAACATTATCAAGAACCTAATCTTTGTTAGAAAATTTTCCACTTATAATTCCGTTTCAATTAATTTTTACCCATTTGGGTTTTCTGTAATGGACCTCTGTACCGGGAAAATCCTTATGAGGTGCAATAGTGAGAGGAACTTCTATCATTTCCTATCCACGTCCTGTACCAGTGTCACCCTTCTCATATCTCTAGATGCCCTCATCACTCCTCCCACCGTTTTAACAACAATATATCCCTCAATGTGGCATAGTAGACTTGATCATCCGGGTTCTCACATTTTTTATTCCTTTAGAAATCGAAATTTAATCCAATGTAAGAAAGGGAACCTTTCACATAGTTGCTCCTCGTGTCATCTAGGAAAACACGTTAGACTACCATTTAAGCCTTCTATGAGTATTACTTTTTCTCCTTTTGATATTATTCATGCAGATTTATGGACTTCTCCCATAATTAGCAACTTAGGCCACAAATATTATCTGGTATTCTTGGACGATTTCTCTCACTTCCTTTGGGTTTATCCCCTCAAACTCAAATCTCAAGTGTTCTCCAAATTCATTGAATTTCGTACATTGGTTAAAACGCAATTTGAAAAAGACATAAAATGTTTCAATGTGATAATGGTCGTGAGTTAAATAATTCTCTATTTCATAAATTTTGTGCGGCTAATGGCATGATCTTTCGTTTCTCGTGTCCCCATACCTCCCCTCAAAATGGTAAAGCCAAAAGAATTCTCTGCACCATTAATAATATGATTCGTACCCTCTTTTTTCATGTGTCTCTCCCCCTACTTTTTGAGTATATGCATTAAAAATGGTAGAACACATTCTCAACATTTTACCTACCTGTGCGATTCAAAATAGGACACCCACAGAAATTCTCTACCGTCGGACCCCTACCTATGACCATCTAAGAATTTTCGGTTGTATGTGTTACCCTAATCTGACATCCACGACCCCCCACAAATTGGCACCCATATCTACTCCGTGCGCCTTCCATGCTTCTCATCGAACTATAGGGGGTACTTATACTATCAACTATCCACCGATAAATTCATAATCTCACGCCACATCACCTTTGTCGAGTATTTTTTTCCCATTTGACAACATTCAAAAATTTCGAGTCACTAATTACAAATTTCTTGATGATTCGGACACATCACCACTTGTCCACCAAGCTCTTTGTCATGCTACCACTATTCTGGCAGCAGTAAGCACTCTGTCACCACCACCTCCCGCCACTACCACTATCGGCAGTCTGTCAGGAAACCCTACAGCCTGTACCGCCACTATTACCCCCCACGTCCCCGTCTCTACCGACTACCACTGTCACCACTGGCAGTCAGTCCGACCATCATCGGTCACAATCGATTACCTATACCACCACCGACAATCAGCCATTTTTCTCTCTACCACATCCCGTCGTCACCTCAACCACACACCGGCACACCCATCTGAATACTACTGTGTCACCGCCGGCCACTAACACTCCAATCACCCGAACCGACACCGCAATAGTACAATATAACGGAACCTCACACAATATCAGAACCCACACCCAGACCCTCACACCGTCACTGGTACCTGCATCGACCAACCCACAACCACCCGATCTTCCCAAATCACAAACCCCAAACAACTAGTCTCAATCTATCGAACCCCCCTGTGATACCCCTCACACAGTCCACCAAACCAGTCGAGCACCAGTTACCGTAACTGCCTCGCATCCCAATGACCAGCAACCCCACCAAAATACCCAATCTACCCCTACCACCACACATCATATGAAAACCAATAACTAATATAGGATTTTCAAACCCAAAGTCCATTTTAAATTATCCACACAAACCATATCTCATATTCCCAAAAACCCAAAATTAGCCAAACTAGACCCTAATTGGAATGCGGCTATGAGTGAGAAATTTAATACTTTAACAAAACAGCACACTTGGGATTGGTTCCTAGACCGGATGGGGTGAATGTGATCTGATGCATGTAGCTATATCGTCACAAATTTAGAGACAGTGGTGACTTACATCGATACAAGGCGAGACTTATGGCTAATGGTACTAACCAGCATGAAGGTATTGATTGTAGTGAGACATTCAGTCCGCTTGTTAGACCAGACATTATTCGCACAGTTCTGAGTATTGCCATGGGTAAGCATTGGCTGATTCATCAGCTTGATGTGAAGAATGCATTTTTACATAGGGATTTGAAAGAAATTGTTTACATGCACCAACCGCCAGGGTTTGTCCATCTTGTAGCCCCTCATTATGTATGTCGTCTTCGTAAGTCACTTTATGGTTTGAAACAGTCCCTCAGGGCGTGGTATGACTGCTTTGCTAAGTACATTATGCAGATTGGGTTTGTTTGCAGCAAGTGTGATAATTCTCTCTTTATTTTTCATCGAGGTAGTGACATTGCTTATTTAATGTTACGTGTGGATGCTATTGTACTCACTGCCTCATCTGATGATTTAAAAAATGAGATTATTGCACTTCTTAAAACCGAATTTGTCATGACTGACTTAAGGAAGTTGAGTTACTTTTTGGGGATATCAGTGACTCGATCTGCAGATACTATATTTATATGTCAGCGTAAGCATGCAGAGGAGATTGTGTACATGGATAAAATGGCTAATTGCAAGAACATGCCTACTCCGGTCAACTCTAAATCGAAGCTAAGTGATGTTGATGGTGATCCAGTGTCCGATCCGACACTTTATAGGAGTCTTGCAGGTGCACTTCAGTATCTTACTTTTACCAGGCCTTACATTGCTTATGATATTCAGCAGGTGTTCTTGTTTATGCATGCCCCCAGGAAGCCTCATTTTATTGCTCTTAAGCGTATCATTCGATACGTTAAGGGCACACTTCATTATGGATTGCATATATACCGCTCTGCACCGACCGTGTTGTTGTCCTATACGAATGCAGATTGGGCAGGTTGTCTGGACACGAGACGCTCCACCTCCGGCTATTGTGTGTTCTTAGGGGATAATCTCATTTCATGATCTGCCAAAAGGCAAGCCACCCTATCCCGTTTGAGCGCAGAAGTAGAGTATAGAGGTGTTGCAAATGTTGTTGCTGAGATCTACTGGCTCCAAAACCTTCTTTTGGAGCTTCAGTGTCTCTTGCGTAAGGCGTATTTGGTATACTGCGATAACATATCCGCCATATATTTATCTCATAATCCGGTTCGGCATCAACGAGCCAAGCACATAGAGATGTATATACATTTTGTTCGTTAAAGGGTTGCTATAGGACATGTTAAGGTATTTCATGTGTCATATTCCTATCAGTATGCGGATATCTTCACTAAAGGACTACCTAGACAGCTATTCCTCGATTTCAGATCCACTCTAAGCGTCCGGTTTTCTCCCACTCTGACTGAGGGAGTGTATTAGTGAATATTATTTAAATATTCACCATATCTCATGTAATTATTAGTGATGTATAATTATGGTAGAAATAACATTCCTATTGTATTAGAATTTCATATTGTACACACTATATATTTGTATTAATGAGAAACGTTTTTCAAGGGAGATTAATACAATTCTATAAATATTATATCTCCTTGGCACCATTTTCAAGTAGTTGACTATTGTGTTTGAGTGTTTGATTGAGCTTATGATGATTGATTTAGATATCTGGAGGATGACAATGGTAGCATTAAGTGCTGTAGCTTGGTGGAACTTGAAATGAAAATGAAGGATATCCTTCCTACTTCGTTGTAAATTAATTTCCTACGTTTATATTGTGCAATTATGATGAAGAAAATATAGGGTCAAATAATTTTCAATGTTGAATTGTCTCTATTAATAACATAATTTCTCATATCGCCAATTTTACATCGCACTTTCAAGAAGGATATAAATATCGATAACAACAGAGCAACTGAAATAGATGAAAAGAGCATACACCAGAATATTGTTTACAACACTGCATAACACGATACAGACTTCAGTACATGTTTGTACCAAATAAAACCAAGATAAGTGAAAAAAAGATATATTTTTTAATTAAAATTTGATTGTCTATCTTCATACATTCAGATTATATTCAAATCATCTTCACTTCAAAACACAACTACATCATACAACGATCCACATTAATATTCACAAAAGCTTTTTTTTATTTATGTACAATTACTTACTCAGAGTTTTATTTAACGTAATATTTATATCATTTTATAAAATTATATATTACATGAATTGACATACACGTACAATACACGTGCCGAGAGACTAATATATAATAAAGTAGTAAAAACTTTTAAAGTCGAATACAATAAATTGAATTATGAATCTGCACATGTCTTTCCTATAAGTGAAGAGAACAAAAACATTAGGACCCCCACTATATATGTCACTAGGTATCAAACACGTCACAGAAAGTACTCTTAACGTCAGGGGTGTGCAAAAATCCATTTAACCGATAAATTGAATCAATAAAAACGCTATTGATTTGTCAGTATCGGGTTATTGGGTTAATATTTGTAAACGGTTTTGTAAATTTTTTTATTGGGTTATTGATTCGCCTTCCGATTTTAATGATTTAGTTAATGGTTAAACCGATAACTCAATAAGCTTATATTAAGATTATATTTTTATCCCAAATTATATAATAGTGTCTTTAAACTTTTAACTTTTAAATACAAATCATATTTCAAAATTCTTACCGCAGTCACACTTATTCTTCAATTTTCAATTTGTTTATCATTTGTACTTTCACTATGAAAAATATACTCGTGATATACACGGTATATACACTGCCCTGTGTATACCGTGTATATCACGGAAACACAAGTCGTGTATATTTAGGAAGTTTTGATAATATATTATTGTAATTAATTAGCATTGTACACTTACCATAATTATAGAATTCTTGTACAAATAGATAGAGTTTTGGGAGTAGAATAGAAATAGGATTTTTCATATTATGAAAATTGTAAATTGTATATATACTCATTTATTAATGAAAATAATCAAGGGATTATTTCTTTCATGGTATCAGAAGTCTAGGTGCTTCTACCGATTTTCCTCTCTTCTTCTGCCTCGATTTTTGTGTCCATTCTCGGCAATCGTGCAACATTAGCTCATCTCTTCCCAAATTTTCTTCCAAATCTCTCCTTCACCTATTGTTCTTTCTTTATGTCTACGTCAAAAAATATGTTTCATCCTGCCCTTACTGTTTCCAACATCAAGAACAACATCTAGGGATGACAACGGATCGGATCTGGATCAGATCCTACTAGATCCAGATCCGTTTTTAATACCTAGATCCATATCCGAAATCCAGATCCAACGGGTCCATAAAAATCAGATCCAAATCCGGATCCATCGGATCCACCGGGTCCACAGATCAGATCTGGATCCATATATAAAAAAAATTGCCTTGTTAAGATTTTTTTTTTAACTGACAAATGATTTTTACTTAGCTAACAGTTTACTGTGTTTCAATTTTGAAATGATCATATGAGATATTTTGTTCGTTGTCTCGTTTTGATTGTGAGCTATTAATTGAAAATGTTGGACAATGACAATAGTTGTGAAAAATGATGACTACTATTTCCATAATTCAGAACTTGCATGTGCTTGGAATCTTCACAAATGAAGTGAATATAATTTTAACTACTTGTCTATGGAGATGTTAGTCATTCACTAATATAACATTGAGTTTATTAACGAAGTTACCTCTTTATTTTTTGGTTTTTGAGTTAACGCGAGGATAAATTAAACTTGTTTTGAGAATTAAACTTGCAAGGATGTGCTTAGCAATTTTAAGAAAATACTTTAAAAATTACATTCTAGGTTATGAATATATTTAATAAAAAACGGATCCACCGGTCGGATCCAGATCCGATCCGGCAGAAATGGATCCGGGTGCGATCCAGATCCGTCGGGTCCAAATTTTGAAGATCCATAACCTATAAAACGCATCTTGATCCACCGGATCCGAATCCGGACCGAGTCCAGGATCCATTGCCATCTCTAACCACACCCATATTGTTCTTGAGATGGAAAATGTCCATTATGCGACGTGGGCAGAATTGTTCAAAATTTACGCAATCTCACATCAAGTCCTCCATCACATAATTCCTCTCGCTATCCCTCCACCCGCGGAGGATCCTCAGTTATGAATCACTCTTGATGCTACCGTCCTTCAGTGAATTTACTCCACTATTTCTACCGACCTTTTATAGACGATCATTGAATCAGACACTACGGCTATGGCTACCTAGAATAGATTGCGTGATATATTCCAGGATAACCAACATTCCCGAGTTGTCACCCTTGAGAAAAAATTTTCACAAGTCAGCACGAAAGATTTCCTGAATGTTTCAACTTATTGTAAACGACTCAAGGAATTAGCAGACCAACTCCGTAACGTTGGAGCGTCTGTTACCAATAATCGTCTTGTTCTATGCTCCTCCGTCAAAGTAATCCGCTTCCATCTTTTTATCAAGCTCGTTCGATGATCACGTTAGAAGAAGTCGGCTTGGAAAAAAATGGTGGCTACCGGCGCCAGTTCCGTGGCCATGATGACTTCAACCGATAACTCTCACGGGTTTGTTGATAATTCAGGCCAAAACGTCAACAACGGTGGCGGCAAGAAGGGTCAAAACCATAAAAATAATGGCAAAAATCACGACGGCAACAACATCGGCGGCCAGAACAGTAGCAATGCCGGCAAGAAAAGTAACAACACCAGGGGTGGGCCTCAAGGTTCTAGGTCCGTGCCCGCCTGGTCTCAGCCTTGGGCCCCTTGGCATTGGGCCTGGACCAGTGGCCCAGTTCCGCATACTACCCTCCCAATTATTTCGAGCAACATTGGGCCTCGGTCCAGCCCCATCACAGGCGCAATCTCTCCGGTTCTTACCAGCAACTTTCAGGGTCGGGTTAGCAGGCTGGGGTGCTTGGGCCTCGGCCCCAGCCGGCCTTCAATGTTGCGGGCCCGAATTCGATACCGACACACACCGATATTAAGGCCGCTATGCATACACTTGGATTAAATTCTCCAGATGCGAATTAGTACATGGACACCGGCGCCACTTCTCACATGACGTCCAATCAAGGTACTCTCTCGTCTTATTTCAATTTGAGCAGTAATCGTGGCATTATTGTTGGTAATGACAACTCAATTCCAATTCGTGGTACTAGTGATACAACTTTGTCTCCCCCCAATCCACCTCTTGTTTGGAAAAATATCCTTCATGCCCCTAACTTAATTAAAAATTTGGTGTCTGTCCGTAAATTCACCACTGATAATTGGGTTTCTGTGAATTTTGATCCATTTGGATTTTCTGTGAAGGATTTCAAAACGGGAATACCTCTCATGAGATGCAATATTAGGGGAGATCTTTATCCAATCACGCCCACTACCAGTTTCTTGAGTCAAGCCTTGCCATCGACATTTGCAGCTCTAGCTCCTTCATTGTGGCATGCACGTTTGGGTCACCTTGGGTCGTCCATTGTTTCTTCTTTGCATAAAAAACAATTTTATTTCTTGTAAGGGTACGCGTAGTACTCCAAGTTGTCATTCATGTCCTTTAGAAAAATATGTTAGATTACCATTTGTAGCCTCTACTTCTCGTAGTTTGACGCCTTTTGATATTATTTACAACGATTTATGGACTTCTCCCGTTCTTAGTTCTGTGGGCCATCGTTATTATGTTCTATTTTTGGATGATTATTCTAAATTTTTATGGACCTTTCCGTTAGCGAAGAAATCACAAGTTTTTTCGACATTCTTAAAATTTAGAGCATTCATCCTTACCCAATTTGATCGGAAAATAAAAAATATTCAATGTGATAATGTCAAAGAATATGATAATGAGTTGTTTCGGGACTTTTGTGATGCTAATGGCATAGTTTTTCATTTCTGTTGTCCTCATACGTCCTCAAAAAATCGGAAAGCCGAACGAAAAATTCGTACCATTAATAATATTCGTACAAGCAGGCAGTTGGCATATGCATCTCCTCTTAAAATCCTCTATAATAAGAATCCCTCATATTCTCATCTTAGGGTCTTTTGGTGTGTATGCTATCCACTCTTTCTGTCAACTACAATTAACAAATTTCAAGCTTGTTCTACCGCTGGTGTGTTTTTGGGTTATCCATCTAATCATCGTGGTTTAAATATTTTGATTTGTCGTCTAATAAAATCATAATTAGTCGCCATGTTATTTTTTATGAAATCCAATTTCCGTTTGCTAAAGTGAGTAGTCCCGAGCCTACTTGGTATATTTGTTTAGATGACAAGGTCTCACTGTACTTTATGCACCACTTCATGGGCCGATCTAGTGACCCCGAAATGTCATCAGGCCTACTGCCTGCTGGCCCGCCACCACTTACTGCTTCTGCCCCAGTTTCGGCTAGTGGGCTAATTGCCCAGCCCACTACCGGGACAACTTTTATCCCAGTTACACATCCAGTTTCCAGTGTTGGGCCAGCAGGCCCACTTCCTGTTGGCCAGTCCGTCACCCATCAGAATTTTTTTTAAAATCCACCCAATTCTCCCCTGAGTCATGGTCCTGTCACTCGTAGTCAACAAGATATTTTTTAAACCAAAAAGACATTTTAATCTAAATTCTAATGTTCTTAAATCCCCACTACCCCGTAACCCAATGTCTGCATTGAATGACCCGAATTGGAAATTGGTTATGAACGATGAATATGATGCTCTTATTTAAAATAAGACGTAAGAGTTGGTGCTCCGTCCTTCTGGTGTTAATATTATTCGGTCTATGTGGATTTTTACTCATAAAAATAATTTTGATGGTTCTTTTGCGAGACATAAGGCTCGTCTTGTAGGTGATGGTAAAACTCAGCAGGTTGGCATGGATTGTGGTGAGACATTTAGTTCTGTGGTCAAACCGGATATCATTCGCATTGTTCTCAGTCTGGCTCTTTCAAAGGCGTGGCCCATCAATTAGTTAGATGTGAAGAATGATTTCTTACATTGGTGATCTTAAGGAGACCATTTACATACATCAGCCCTTGGGTTTTCGAGACCCCAAATATCTTAATCATGTCTGTTTATTGAAGAAGTCCTTGTATGGGCTTAAGCAGGCCCCACGGGCTTGGTATAAGAGATTTGCAGACTATGTATCGTCTATTGGGTTTTCTCACAGCAGGTCTGATAATTCTTTGTTCATATATCATCGTGGTACTTCCCTGGCATATATTTTATTATATGTGGATGATATTATCTTGACTGCCTTTTCTGATGCTTTACGCAAGTCTATCATGACACTACTCAGTTTCAAGTTTGCTATGAAAGACTTAGGGCCCTTGAGTTTCTTCTTGGGGATTGCTGTCACTCGTCATGCAGGTGGGTTATTTTTATCACAACGGAAGTATGCCGCTGAGATAATTGAGCGGGCTGGTATGTCCTCGTGTAAGTCTACCTCCACTCTAGTTGATACTAAACCCAAGTTTGGTGCTACGACTAGCTCACCTTACGAGGATCCCGCATACTATCGCAGTCTTGCCGGAGCTCTTCAGTATCTTACTTTCACGAGATCAAATATTACATATGTCGTACAACAAGTGTGTTTGTTTATGCATGATCCTAGGGTTGAGCACATGAATGCGCTCAAACACATTATACGATACATCTAGGGAACACTTGACTATGACTTGCATTTATATCCGTCATCGACTTCTATGCTTGTCTCGTATACAGTTGATGATTGGGTCCAGATACCAGACGCTCCACGTCTTGTTATTGTATGTTTCTTGGTAATAACTTGGTCTTATGGTCTGCAAAGCGACAGTCTACATTATCGCTCTAGTGCAGAGGGCGAGTATCGAGGGGTAGCCAATGTAGTAACTGAATCATGTTGGTTACGTAATCATCTCTTAGAACTTCATTGTCTCATTCAGAAAGCTACTTTGGTTTATTGTGATAATATTAATGACGTCTATCTTTCTGGTAATCCGGTTCAACATCAGCGCACTAAACACATCGCGGTGGATATCCACTTTGTTCGCTAAAAGGTAGCCCGTGGACAAGTACGCGTCTGTCATGTCCCTTCCAGATATCAAATTGCAGACATCTTTACGAAGGGTCTTCCCTCGGTTCTATTTGAAGATTTTAGGGGCAGTCTTAGCGTACGAAGACCGCCCGTTATGACTGCGGGGGTGTGATAAATATACTCGTGATATACACGATATATACATTGCCCAGTGTATACCGTTGTATATCACGGAAACACAAGCCGTGTATATTTAGGAAGTTTTGGTAATATATTGTTTTAATTAATTAGCATTGTACACTTACCATAATTATAGAATTCTTGTACAAATAGAATAAGATTTTGGGAGTAGAATAGGAATAGGATTTTCCATATTATGGACATTGTAAATTGTATATATACTCATTCATTAATGAAAATAATCAAGAGATTATTTCTTTCACACTATTTAGAATGCATTAAACAATTTGAAAGTTCATTATCATTTGATGTTTTGTTGCTTGATTGTTGCAGTGCATTTTATAGTTTTTCTTTTAATTTGTGTAGGTTTTTATGCATGAAGGCAATGTATATATGAACAAATAAAAATAATAGATTGCAAAAAAAAAAAATAAGCGGAGCATTTTCTTATTGGTTAACCGGAAATCGAATCGTTAAGGACCAAAACCGATAAACCGAAAACCAATAATGAATATCTTATCGATTTGGTTATTAATTTAGCATATTTACAAATCGAAAATCGATAAACGGAACCAGTAATACACAAAATCGAACTGAACCGACCGATAAACACCCCTACTTAAGATTATCAACATATATATGCAAAATAAGGAGCTGAAAAAACAAACATGTACAGCATGAAAATAAAGATAGTTTGACTAAAAAACTCCTTCATCTCTTATGCATGAACGTAATTGCTGATAGTCCAGGGCGGCTCAAGAACATTGAAGGCCTAAAATCAAATTTTGTTAATAGGTTTAATGTCTAAAAGAAATTCATATTAACTTAATTCATGCTTTATAGTTAACATATGTCGATTTTGACAAATATGAAACAATTAATATACTACTATGAGGTAAGAATATATAAAAAACAACACATTTCAAATTTATATTAAAAAATTAGAAAATTAAATTAATAGAACTTGATTCTAGAAGTTTATAACTTGATAACATAATAAAATTTAAGTGTTTCAATTTGTTTGTTGTAATGCCTGAGAACTTGAGAAAGAATGCAAAGAAAAATAGTTTTAATTTATTCAATGTCTTTCATCCCTTGTTTTTCAGAGAAAGATAAGAGAATATAAAATACAAGTTTTATATTGAAAAAGAAAATATTAATATTAGAATGAAAATTAAATATTAGTCACCATCAATCACACTTGCAATTTTTTTTTTATATCCAGCTTTCCGGCTTACGCCAGACTATTCCTGGAGATAGTAGTCCCGGTCCCTCAGCACTACTACCAGTAAATCGCGGGATGTGCCTGAATGACCAGAGTTTGAGAACAGAGCAACTGATATCACCAACAAGGTCCTACCCCAGAAGAGAGCAAATTGCTCCCACCAGGGTTCGAACCCACACTGCAGGCCTCCAGCTGAATTTTAAGTTCCTCTCCTTTGTCATTCAGCTATGTCCGGGGACAAATTGTTCTCTTTTCTTATCTTATGAAGATCTTGTACTCTTTTACCATAATATTTACATTTTTGTTTGAAGGAAATTACCATAGAATTAACATATTACTTATTAAATATTAAAATGGGCCCTAAAAATTAGTGGGCCTAAATCCCTTGCTTCCTTTGCTTGGCCCTTGAGCCAGCACTGCAGTGATAGTCAAAGTTCTTCTAGAATGCACCTAATTTCTGTACCATATTTTCATAACAATCATTCTCTTCGATTCATTTTATCTGAACTTTTATGATGTTGGGCACACGATTAAGAACAATTTCCTTTTTGGAATTTCAGTTAAAAACATACTGTTATTAAGAGTAAAATGAAAAATTTAAATTTAATTTATTTTTAAATATAAAAATATCATTCTTTTGAAAATAAATTTTAAAAAATTGTGTCAGATAAAATAAAATAGAAAGAACAAATATATTTATAATTTATTGCAATGCTTATTTTTTTTTTTGGAACTATTGATATATTGCATAGTCGGTTATCTAACTTTACCTTCCACAAATTTTAAAGGTAAGCTATACATTTGGTCAATCGCTAAAAATAATTATGCTAGCCAGATTTATAAAAGAAAATATATTATTTTGCATCAAAATGTATATTTTATATATATTATACACTAATATATAAAAAAATATATATGTATTGACTATTATTTTAATGGACACGATTATTTATGTTAATTTCTCAATTTTTAAAGGAGCAAACATATATATCACTTATTATATGTTCACTCCTTTAATATGTTAAAAGCTATTGAGCGCCATGATATTCTTCCTTAATTTCCTTCAATGAGGAAAACATACGTGCATTTTAAACAAAATAATACTATCAATCAATCATGGTCGAACTCTGTAGCGTAACTAGAAATTCGAGTAAAAAATTCAGAAAAACATAAAAATATCACACTTAAAAATATCAACGCCTTGTATATACAAAAAACTATACTTTTATCCCTTTTGTACAATATAATTATTTAGATAGAGATCATACTATGCCGTTTAAAATATGAGTATAATAGCACATGATGAGATTTTACATAACTAATATGTAATATACGATTAGTGGAAATTTAAGAAAAGCTAATTAGGGTCTTTATAACCAATAATCCACCTCCACTCCCCAACCCAACATCACGGCCGAACTAGGTGATAGATGAATTTCTTAGTCTAAAAGTTACATAATATATATAAGATAAAACTATATATATATATATATATATATATATATATATAGTAAATGTCTCGCATGATGAATTCTTTCTAATCCCTTGAGTTTGTTCGTGAATCTTTTTATTCATATTTTATTTCCTTAGTAAAAAGATTAATTCTACCACTGTCCAAAACATTAAAAAAAGTAAGGATAATATATTCCTGCCATTATATACAGTTGATACATATGCAATGTGTCTAAGTAATGTGACGTGGGCCGAAAAATATTTTTACATAAAAGAAAAACCTTTTTCCTCCATAGCGTACACACTTTCTTAGAAGAAATAAAAAGTGAAATAGAGTGGATCTTTACAAATGTGAGTGATGATTCCTATTCAATAATTATTGTTGATTTAAACATGATTGTTTTATTTGAACATATAATTTAAATTTCTTATGTATTGATAATTTCCAATTCAATAATTTGGAGATGACGTGTGATTTTGTTATCAAGCATATACTGTATAAGCTGCCACCTTTTATTGATTCAAGGGGATAAATATGACTACATGGATGTAATTTATTATATTGAGTTGTATATTATTAAGAATGTTCTAAAAAAATTCATACCATCAGTAATATAAATTAAAGTCTTTTTTCTTTTCACGGAGCGTTTGGTGTAGTGAAAAATATTTTTCTCAAAAAAATCATTTTCAATTATTTGATTTTCTTCTCCCACGAATTATTTTTTCATAATAAATAAGAAACTGTCTTCTTCACTTATGGTTGACGTCAATTTCCTTTCCAAATATCTCAATTGCTATTTCACATATATCACTTATTTTAACTAATATTTAAACATAATTATGAATCTTTAGTATTTAAAAATATCACCGAATTAAACATTATCGTTTTACCTATCCTTGGATTATTTACTTTTCTATCCAACAAAACTCTAAAAAATATTTAAAACACCGAATTTTTTATTATGTAAAACAATAATTTTCACGAAAAATATTCTTCATAAAAACGTTTTCCTCCCTTGCATAATACCTTCTAGAGTAATAAAATGTGAAAAAATGCATATCCTTACCGAGGAGAGTGATGATTCCTATTCAATATTTATTGACTCCCTCCGAATAAAAAAGATTATTTATTTAATCTTTATTTTTTAATTAAAAAAAATATCTATCTATCAAATTAAGAAAAAATTAATTTTAATTTTTTAGATTTGTCCTTATACTGCCCACCTTTTACTGATTCTAAGGGGACAAATGGTGACCATTTCAAGGCAGATATAGTTTGTCATGTCTCTTATAATTGGTATTTCCAATTGCTAAAAGGGAATCTTTCTTGAAGAGGGGCCAGACAATAACAACTTATTTCCAGTTACACCATGTGACATGGTTTTTAGCAGAATTCAATAATGCAAATAATTTAATCAACAACTTATACTACTACTACTATCATATATTACAATTTTAAATTTGCAAAGTGGTACTTCTTGCAGTTTCACTGCCCTCCTGTTGAAGTTACAATCCAATCCAAATACAAAGTAGAAGGAAAATTAGGAGAAAGACTCTTCCTTGCACAAACTACATTGACTATCATTATTCTCACTACAAGAAATCAGACATTTAATGATAAAATTGAGTACAATATACTCTCAAGAATCTCTGTGCTTGTCATGCTTGTTCCATCGTACAAGCATTGCGATGCACCTCTTTACGATATAAAACTTTGCCTTTTGTTCCTTAACTTTGCTTTTGAAATTTGTAGACCTTTGGGGTGAACTCTTTGAAAGCCTAGACTTGGAAGAAGAACTAGTCTTTTGTGAAAAACTCCTTGAGAGAGGAGGATCTGAACTTATGGGACAATGTTGTGAATAACTTCTCCTTAGAGATGACTTGGATGAGGAATTATAAGAATGATTGTTAGGATCTTCCTTTGAAAACTTCCATTTCTCATCCATGTAATACTCCATTGGTGTTAAAACCGTCAATGAAACCACACCCTCACTTCACGTCTTCTGACAGCGGTTAGAACTGTAATGACTCTATCTTTCTCCTTTGATTGATCATATCGAGTTGCTTTATGACGTTGATCCACTCTTGCTCTAGTGAATTTTAATGAAACAAGAAAAGAGGGTTAATTCTCAAGAGGGGTTTGTTTTTATGAGTGTAAATCAAGTTGTGTATGAATGAATTGTAGAGGAGAAGAGTGTGAAAAATATGATCAAGAGGCTAGACAAAATGAAGCTAAGGAGTTGGCATCTATTTATAGCGGTTAAGAGAATGGTCACTCATATGACACTGATTTTTTTATTTATTTATGTATTCACTTTTTTTAACTCAAACGGTAGGGACGTCTATGTCTAACCTCTCCTTCATGTGTATAACTCTTTTACTGATACTAATATATCGGTGTGGTCTATGTCTAACCTCTTCATGTCATGCAGAGTGCTACATGCAATACTGTTCTGTCTATCCCATATGGTGTTCAAATTTAATTTTTATCCTCAATGTGGCATAATTAAGTACAACTTTTTCGGAGTTCAACAAATTTTCTTTGACTTTAGTTTCTTGCAAAAAAAAAAATTTAGATACTTATTATTACTGCAAAACATTATAATTTGAAGAATTCTTATTTAGAATATACAAATTTTATTTGTAAAAAAGTGGATGAATCAATTTAAACTCAAACTTCATAACATACTTTGTGTTGGATCGAAATAAATAGGGCTTCATGAGGAAGCTAACAATTTTAAACTTTGAACAACGATAAATCAGACAACAAAGAAGTATTAAGAGAAAACATAAAAATTATTGAGAGTAAATCTCCTCCTAAACAAAATTTTTTAAACGACTGCATTGTGGATGTTATTGTGTTGCGTATGAAAAGAATAATCTTCTATTTATAGAATTTTAAAACTCCTCTTCCAAGAAAATGAAAAGTATGATAGAGTCCTTTTCCACAAAGGAAATTTTTTCTACCAAGAAATCTTTTTAAAAGTAAAACACAATTATGGTAGAAACCAAATAAGGTAGGAAATTTAGGGCAAACTCTAACACTTTGAACTCTAATTTTCTTCTTGGTATGGAAAATTATTTAAATTTGTCAGTAAATTTTATTTAAACACTCGAACTACGGTATTGAAAAAGGCTTCGTACGGCTTAGAGCCAAGGCGTTCATAGGTCTCTCGTCAGAGCTCCATCTAAGAATCGTTGGAAAGGCTAAAAGAATTATCGGTTTTTACTGAATCCGCATTCCCTAAGGAGGCCTGGTCAATCAGATTCTGTTTCGTTTGAGCACATGAACACATAATAAAGTATTCATATTAGACACTACAGGCTCAAAATTTGAGAAAGCTTTTGTGCGTGCTTTAAGACGCTCATTACGTTGATATATAAGTTAACCATTTCAAATATTTCACATCCTTTAATTATATGCATTAACCTCAATATATCGTAAAACCTCTGGAATGTTGTAACTAAGGCTGATGTGTATAATTAAAAAGTGGTGACATATTTTATGTGGTTAACTTATCTACGTAATAGACGCTTGAAAACACGCACATAAGCTTTTAAAAATTTGAATCAAAAGTGTCTCATAAAAACACTATAGCATGTAATTCAAGAGCTCAATTACAACATATTGTAATTTGAATATCTAAATAAAGTTTACTGCAAATTTAATTGGCTTTTAGTATTTTCCGCCTCTTTTTAGCAGAGCATTAGACAGATGAAATAGTTTTATTTGTTCCATATCCCTTAGAAAGAATATTTAACAGATTTAAGAATATTTATCTAAACTACTCTTAATCTATCCTTGAACTTTTCACATAACTCAACTAATTGGAATAATAATAGATCTGAAGAAAAATAAGTAATAAATGACTCTTTTCAAAGTAAATTATTTTAAACGAATTCAATTTATCAAAACTATTACTATTTGTGAATTGATGGAGTTTCTAAATTGCATGCTCATGAGGAAGTGTTGGAACCATCAAAGGTTATAGTCCGGTGTATATGGATATGGAGTCGCCTGTAATTGTAGAAAGCGTTTTACTCTAAAATAATTTTTTTTTAAGTAATTTGAATTAGTCGGACTCTAAAATAAATATCAGAGGTCAGACGAGGAAAAAAATGTGGAAGTGGTGGGAAGGTTGATGGGAAATGTGAAAAGGATTGATTTGAAAATTGGACACTTGCTACAAAATGATGTTGAAATTTCGATGTCATTTTCTCAAAATGGTCGGTGACTCATTAAAATTATTGAAGATTACCTATATATGTGTTTCACGTCTTCTTCCTGCATTTCTATGAGATGCTCTTTTTCATCAGTGTGTCTTGTCGTGAGATTTTATTACTTCAACAAATAACTAACCATTAGAAGTAGTAGAGTATCCAATGTTTATTTCATTCAAATTGGAACTAAAAAGAATTTCAAACTCGTAGCACTTTTTTTACTCCATTCGATCTTAGCTGGTTTGATAAACTTAAATTATTTCAAAATATTTTGACGTTTAGAAAAATAAAGAAAATCATTTATTACTTTTTCTCTCAGTTGAAACTTACTGTCACTTCAGTTAGAGGATTTTTAATTAAGTGAGATGTTTATGTTAAGAGTCTCACCTCGAATATGGAATGAAAACATGGACTTCTTATATGGACATGGACAATTTTCACCATACAATCTAGCTTTTGAGGTGAGTTAGGTTCAAGATCTATTCTTTACATGGTAGACCCATTCAAATTCTTTGTTCACCGATGTTGGGCCCCCAAATTATATTATTCACGCTCTAGTTAACAAGGTTTGGGCGTGCGGGGGAGTGTTAAGAGTCCCACATCGAATATGAAATGGGAACATGGACTTCTTAAATGGACTTGGACAATCCTCACCCTACAAGCTAGCTTTTGGGTTTGAATTAGACTAAATATTCATTCTTTACGGTTTAAAAATAGATATTTAAGTCTTACGTAAACTAGTACGTTGATTTTATACCTATTGCTTTTCAAGCCTATTTAATTTATTTTCACTCTTATTTTTATTTAAAAAATAATGAATATGAGTTGAGTTTAAATTAAAAAAAATATGATAAGTGAGAATTCATATATCCGACTTCAACTTGTTTAAAATTAAAGCATAATTATTATTGTTATTTAAGGAGTCAAAGATAAATGGATACATAATTTAGACAAATACTCTTATGAATATTCTTAAATATAGACGGGAAGCACTACCTTTTTACAGATTTTTTGGTGGTGTGAATTTGTGAATTCGATGTTATTATTGAAGTTAGAGAATTCACGAACTTAAAGAATATAAGTAAAAACATGGTACGATCAATGATTTATTTGAGAATTATGAGCTGTAAACTTGTGTTTCTTCTCTTGGACTTATACCCTACTGCAGGGTATCCTAGGGTTATAATTCTTGAGGCTGTATTTCAATTTCAAATACTCATTTTATCATTTTCTTTTATGTGAAAAAAATAGTTCCGATAATACTACTAATATTATTCTCTTCATCTAAAAAGGAAAAATGACAAGATTCAAAATATGAGGATCGATAGATTTAATTTCTTATGGAGCGACAACATGGATAATAAGTCATACAGCTAACTCCGACCAGCTCGTTTGGTATTAAAGCATAGTTTTTTTTTTGTTGTGTGTGTTAAAGCATAGTTTTTATAAGTTATTATGTTGATTTGGACCTCATTTCTCAATTAAATTTTACACATAATATTCATATATTTAAAAATTAACTAAAAAGTATCATAATTGAATTATTAACCGTTTATAGCTTTAAAAATCTCATAGTTGTAGCCGAGAAAAAATCATTTCACTTCCTTTTTCGTTTACAGTTTGATAGAGGATTCCTTTTTTTTTCTTACATATAACACTATTTCCTCTCATTTCCAATTTTTTTGACACACCTTCTTGGATTCTATTGTCAAAAAATCTTTAATATTTGCAGTCTCATTTTGCTCTTAATGATATGTTCTTCTGGGAAGTATCGTGATTTATTGTGAACCTTACTAAAAGAGTATTATTAGCAGTTTTCTCATGTTCAATCAAGTATCAAAAAAATTCAAAATTCCATGTCGGTCAAATATCACCAAACACTTGGGACGAAAATAGAGTAATTTGTATACATTTTAATTTGTTGTTTCTTTTTCTTCGAAACGAAGGTCCAGGTAGGGGAAACGGAAGAGAAAAATTGGTAAAATCAAACCTTATGCTTAGGGAATATCATATAACAATTCTATTACGGAGTAATATAAGTTGTCACTCAACTTGTACATGTTCATTGGTGTTAGATGTAATTAATCTCCCTTGGGGAGTCTTTCATTAATATCAATGTATATATAGAGTACAATATTCATCCCTTATATAATAGGAATCCTACGCCTATACAAAAGAGGAATCCTAGTCTTACCATAATTATATTTACATAATATATGGAAATATTCTAATTATGAGTAGGAAATATATTATTTCCTATATTTACACGTTTACACACCCCCTCAGTCGGAGCGGGAGGAGGCCGGGCGCTGAGACTGGATCTGAAGTCAAGAAATAACTGTCTGGGAAGTCCTTTGGTAAATATGTCTGCATACTGATAGGATGATGGAACATGTAACACTCTGACATGACCTAACGCAACTTTCTCACGAACGAAGTGTAGGTCTATCTCAATATGCTTGGTTCGCTGATGTTGAACCGGATTATGAGAAAGATAGATGACAGAGATATTATCACAATACACAATAGATGCCTGACGCAAAGGACACTGAAGTTCTAACAGTAAATTTTTGAGCCAACAAATCTCAGCTACTACATTTGCAACGCCTCAGACTCGGCCTCAGACCTTTGGAGCGAGATAGGGTAGCATGTCGCTTGGCAGACCAAGAAATCAGATTATCCCCTAAGAAAACACAAAAGCCGGAGGTGGGCGTGTCCGGACACCCTGCCCAATCTGCATCCGTATATGAAAGCAACATGTCTGGTGCAGAGGGGTATAGGTGCAAACCATAATCAAGAGTGTCCTTAATGCATCGAATGATACACTTAAGAGCAGTGAAATGAGACTCTCTGGGGGCATGCATAAATAAGCACACCTGCTGAACAACATAAGCTATGTCTGGCCTAGTGAATGTGAGATACTGAAGTGCACCTGCAAGGCTCCTATACAGAGTAGGATCAGAGGCTGGAGCACCATCCATAGCACTGAGCTTAGATTTGGAATCAACTGGAGTAGACACCTCTTTGCAGTTCGCCATCTTAGCCCTGTACATAATATCTTCTGCATACTTACGCTGACACAAGAACATATGATTGGCAGACCTAGTCACTGATATCCCCAAAAAGTAACTCAGCTTCCCCAAATCAGTCATTGGAAATTCGGACTTGAGCAAGACAATAATCTCATTTTTCAATCCGTCGGAGGAGGCAGTAAGAACAATATCATCCACGTAAAGTAAAAAGTAAGCAGTGCTACTACCTCGATGAAAAATGAAAAGTGATGTATCACTTTTGCTGCATACAAACCCAATCTGCAAGATATACCTGACAAAGCGATCATACCACGCACGGGGGGCCTGCTTCAGGCCATATAGTGACTTACGGAGACGACACACATAGTGAGGAACTGCTGGATGGGTGAACCCTGGTGGCTGATGCATGTAGACTGTCTCTCTCAGATCCCCATGTAAGAATGCATTCTTTACATCAAGTTGATGGATCGACCAGTGTTTGCCCATGGCAATGCTCAAAACTGTGCGGATGGTAGTCGGTTTGACAACCGGGCTGAAGGTCTCACCACAATCAATGCCCTCCTACTGATTTGTGCCATTAGCCACAAGACGTGCCTTATACCTCTCAAGATCCCCATTGTCTCTGAACTTGTGACGAAATAGTCACATACAACGAATTACATTCACCCCCTCAGGTCTAGGTACTAGATCCCACGTGTGCTGTTTAGTTAAAGTATTGAATTCCTCATACATAGCCGCATTCCAATTAGGGTCTTGTTTGGCCAATTTTGGATTCTTTGGAAGTGGAGAGATGGTTTGGGCAGACAAGTTGAAATGGACTTTGGGTTTAAAGATTCCATGCTTTGAACGAGTTTCCATTGGATGGGTAGGGACAGTGGATGGCGGAGTGGTGTCTGAGACGGGGGGTAAAGTCGGATAAGGAGAAGGTGGGGACGAAGCCGTCGGAGGCGCCGCGGCTCCTTGATCGAGAGTCGCGGTGCTAGAAGGTTGACAGGCTTCTCTGAAGTTTGGGCGCCGCGGCTCTGACGACGGAACAGATGATGTGAGTTATTCGATTATGAAGGGAGAGATGGCAGACTCGTCAAGAAATGAGTAGTCATATTTTTGGAATTTTGGAAGATTCGAAAATGGGAATGTGGTCTCGTCGAATGTGACGTGATGAGATATGTGGATCTGACGAGTCGACAAGTCATAGCATAGATAGCCCCTATGGTTCGGCGGGAATCCTAGAAAGACACATGAAGTGGACCTAGGAGCGAGCTTGTGAGGGGCGGTGGAGCTAAGGCTGGGATAGCACAGACAACCAAATATCCGTAGATGATCATAAGAGGGGATTCTATGGTAGAGGATTTCAGTAGGGGTCATATTGTGAAGAGTGCTAGTAGGGAGAATATTTAGAGTGTATTCTGACATTTTAGCAGCATAGACCTAGAAGGGTGGAGGGAGAGAGGCATGAATCAATAGGGTGCGAATCATATTATTAATGGTGCGGATGATTCTTTCAGCTTTACCATTTTGTGGTGAGGTGTGAGGGCAGGAGAAGCGAAAGACCATGCCATTATTGGTACAAAAGCGGTGAAACATAGAGTTGTTGAATTCACGACCATTATCGCACTGAAATGATTTTATGCCTTTTCCAAATTGTGTTTGAATGAACTTGCGAAACTCAAGAAATTTGACAAACACTTTCGATTTAAATTTAAGAGGGTATAACCAAACGTAGTGTGAAAATTCATCAAGCAACACAAGATAATATTTATGACCGAGAGAACTAGAGATATGAGATGTCCATAAATCGGCATGTATGATATCAAAAGGAGCAAATGTAACACTAGTAGATGATTTAAACGGAAGACGAATATGTTTGCCTAAAGAGCAAGAAACACAATTTTGGGCAAGTTTCCCCTTACAAGCAATGAAATTGTTGCCTCTAAGAAAATTTAAAACTGGGACTCGTGGATAACCAAGCCTATTATGCCAAGTTGAAGAAGAAACAGTCGTTAGAGTGACGGGAGAGCAATATCTGGCAGCGGAGGTGGAAGTGAATGGATAGAGATCCCCCATGCTATTGCATCTCGTAAGAGGTGTCCCCGTATGAAGATCTTGTAAAGTAAAACCAAAAGGGTCAAAATCCACAGAGACAGAATTATTACGAGTAAATTGGTGGACATATATGAGGTTCTTAATCATGTGTGGGGCATATAGGGTGTTTTTAGGGAGAAGGGTGGATGAGGAGGTTGTGTGTATGAGGTAGCATAACCCTTAACTGGAATGCGTTGTCCACTAACAACTGTAACATATTGAGAATGCTTTAAACTAAACAGTTTAGGAATAGTACCTGCAGACTGGGTGACGTGAGATGTGGCGCCTGAGTCCATGTACCAAGTATTGTCAGGTTGTTGCATAGAGAGGGTGTTGAACGCCTGACCCAACTCAGTGGGTGTCATGCAGGAGGAGGGCTGCGGGACCTGACTTTGTATGAAGTGGGCCTGCTGTGGGGCTGGAGCGGGGCCTAACAAATTGGGGTAAGAATACGGATTGTATGGTCTTTGCATCGAATGAACTTGGCACCGCTCTGAGCCCAGGCGCCGCGGCTCAGATCGGGTGTCGCGGCAGACGAATCTGGCGAGAGCCGCGGCCCAGTTGTTTTGCGATCTCTGTTGCTGTTGATGTTGTTGGTTCTGTTGACCGCGACCCTTGCCACGACCACGGCCTCCTCTACCGCCACGGCCTTTTCCACCCTTGCTGCTGCGGCCCTGCCGCTGTTGGGAGTTGTCTGGTGGCGTCTGATCTTGGGATTGCGTGTCGACAGCTAACACCTGCTGGGTGTGGTCATCCTGCTTTGCACGACGGTTTCTTCGAGCAACAATTATGAGCGAGCTTTGTTAAAACTCGATAGCGGATCTGCCTGTTGAATTATGGTGGCCAAAGTATCATATTCGCCCTTAGTAAGGCCATAAATCATTTGTAGCACCATTTTATCGTCAGTGACAGGCGTGCCGATGTTGGAGAGTTGATCCGCTAAAAGTTTAAGCTGCTTGCAGTACTCAGAGACATTGGAGAAGTTTTCAAGATGTGTTTTCTTGAACTGTTCTTCCAAATACACGGCACGAGTGTGCTTGTTGTCCTGAAAAATTTCCTCCAAACGATTCCACAAGTCAAGGGCTGTGGAGTCAGATTTCATGATAGTAAGGAGCAAATCCTGAGAGATACTACCATATATCCATTGTTTGACGCCGGCGTCGAGACAATGCCAGATAGAATCATCAACCTCCGTAGGGTGCGGAATAGTGTCATCAATATGGTCAAGCACGTTATAGAGACATGCATGATTGCGAAAAAGTTCAACTCAGGGAGAATATTGGTTGTTTTCTTGATCAAGAATAATGGGAATATGGATCTTGATGTTGGAAACAGTAAGGGCGGGGTGAAACGGGGGTGATGACTTTGTGGAGGTAGAGGCATCAGAAAGTGTGGAAGAATCAGGGATAGCCATTTAGAGAAGAGAAGAAAGGAAGAACAAAACCCGAAAAATAAGAAGAAAATCTGGGAGGGCCGCGGCGTAGGAGAGGCAGCCGACGGCTGTGGAAGAGAAAGATTTTTATGGTTTTGTTTATTTGGCTCTTGATACCATGTTAGATGATATTAATCTCCCTTGGGGAGTCTTTCATTAATATCAAGGTATATATAGAGTACAATATTCATCCCTTATATAATTGGAATCCTACGCCTATACAAAAGAGGAATCCTAGTCTTACCATAATTATATTTACACAATATATGGAAATATTCTAATTATGGGTAGGGAATATATTGTTTCCTATATGTAAACGTGTAAATATAGGAAACAATATATTCCCTTATATAATAGGAATCCTACGCCTATACAAAAGAGGAATCCTAGTCTTACCATAATTATATTTACACAATATATGGAAATATTTTAATTATGGGTAGGGAATATATTGTTTCCTATATTTACACGTTTACAATTGGCACCCAACATTCCAACTTAGTGAGCTGCATTTTTCTTTACCTTTTTATTCTTTATCTCCATTACTCCATTTATTGATGAGAATATATACAATTGCACATTTCAACCAAGATTTTGCACATATTGGGTTGATTTCATGATCATTAATTATCTGGTTTACATTATATGTGGATCATATGGCTAAATTATATAGGAATATTATATATTTGGACATCATGCCCTTGACTCTCTTCTTGGGAGATTCATGCTACTTGTGAAGGCACATGTACTCTAATATTGTATATTTCTAAATTAAATCTTGGAATATAATTACTCATCTTGTTCCTTGGAAATGGATGTTAGAAAGTATTATCCGACAATACAAAAATGAAGGTTTGACAATATGAACAACGAACACAGGATTGAAGGCTTGAAACACGTGCGAAACACTTTCCTAGATATTTGCTCCATCTCCTCTGCGAGATTGTTATGGGATTGTACGCAAATAGTGTTAGTAGATATGACAAGCCTTTGAATTCTGCACTAAGAAAATAGTGAAGAAATTCATATAGGAAAGCAAGAATTCACAACTTGATCTTTTGGAATTGGAGAATAAAGATATTCTATAGAGAGAAAGAAAAATTACCCTGGAAAAGTTATTCTACAGGAAAAAGTAACTTTTGAATGTTAATAAATTGGCTTTAAGTAAAACTGGTAGTAACCAAATAATGAAAGAACATACTCTTTCATTTAAAGACACCTTTTCATTTAAAATATTAATTTTGTTTAAACAGAATCCAACAATCCCCACTTGTTTAAATATAAATTAGGACACAAAGATCAAGTTATGTTGACTAGGGGTGAGTGGGTCCGGGTACCCTAACTTTTTTTGAACTATCCGGACCCTATCCAGTAAAAGATCGGTTCCTAAATTTACTATCCAGAACCTACCCGTAGCAATCATTACCCAGAACCTACCCGGTACCTGGGTTCCG
Organism: Anisodus acutangulus; assembly: GCA_029783415.1. NCBI lineage: Eukaryota > Viridiplantae > Streptophyta > Magnoliopsida > Solanales > Solanaceae > Anisodus > Anisodus acutangulus. The sequence continues at coordinate 52,613,856 of CM056497.1, forward strand.
GGTAGGTTCCCGGGTACCCGGTAACAATCAGATGAAATGAACACTTTTACACTGTGTCGTTCCTAAAATTGTTGGACCTGACTTATAGTTCAAAACAATAAGCACAACTGAACATATTTTCTCATATCAATTATAATGATCCATCTTTGTTTTCTCATATCAATTATAAGCTTAACATAAGTATTTCAGACCTTCCGCTAGATTCTAAAATATACAGCAAGTACTATCTGCTAATTAATTGATGAATCTAAAATAAACATCAAGTACACCTTCGTTTCCTCATATCAATTCTAAAATATGAAATTGCATAATCCATATTATTGAATAAATGAATGAAGTTGTAGGTCTCTACTAAAGTTCAGTGCATCGCTTCAGATTTTCTTCGCAATAAATTTTGGGAATTCTCTTTCGGGATTAACAGAGAAGTGAAGTGCACAAAATTTCTCTTTCGGAATTAGCACAATATACACATCGAGATTGAAAGCCTAAAACAACAAAAACCCTAAACTTTGTGCAACCATGCATTAGAATCCATATGCAACTGATATTGATTTATCACAATCATTAGAATCCACATGCAACTGATATTGACTGAAAAATTGCATTCAATAACATAAAATAATATATGGAGAAAACTGAAATCATATACACATATCTCAAATAAACAGATAAAATCGATATTAATTACACAAACCTCAGATAACCAGATAAAAAGTTTCGATTTTTATAAAGTCGAGCTTGATTCAAAACCTTAAATAAAAATCTTCAAATTGAGTCGAGCTTACCATCAATTCGAGCTTCAATCTTTGATGTTTGATCTTTGATCTTCGATCTTCAATCTTCGACTTCAATCTTTGATCTTCTATTTTCGCCGAACTGTGTGTGTGTGAGAGAGAGTTTAGGGCTTTCTAGAGAATGTTAGAAGAGCGCCGCCTTCTAGAGTATATTTAGGGCCTCCTTTTATTAACTAAAAATAATGGAATTTAAAAAGTAAAAATATTTAATATTTCATAGGTTTCGGGTATCGGTTCCGGGTCCGGTACCCTGTCTCTAATTCCCGGAACCTACCCGTTAGTATCGGTTCCGGTCGGATATTTGGGTACCCTGTACCCGTGCTCACCCCTAATGTTCACGCATAAAGTAATGTATCTTTCGATATGAACATTACCTTAGTACAATGTCACAAGATGAAATCGAAATCTCATGTAGCATAATAGTTTTGAATATGTTATTTCTTGTGATAATATCGGTGACACTATACACAACATTTCATTCATGCTTTCCACTCAAATGTGCTTAGCACTTTTATGGCCATGTGCTATCCAAAATTCATGAACATTTATGAGAGTAACTCCACCTCCCAATCGAAGTGGCACTACTTCTATGTTCATATAGGTGATGTTCTTTCAGTGTCTTTGTCACATTTGAGACATTTGTTCCTTGAACTGAACCTCATTAAGAGTATAAGAATTCAACCCTCTAATTTGTGACCACCAGTACTAGTATATATATCTCTTACTTAAGTACTGAAACATCCACGTATCAATAACTTGTTGTTACTATTTGAACCCATAACTATTCATTTCATAGTACTGTGTAGGGTTGTCATTATTGGTGGACCTAAATTTAGAGTTTTAACACTTGAAGTTACTTCACTAACTTCCTTGTAATAGACTTTATAAGTATATTAGTCAAACTACTCTTTGACTTCACAAAAGTGAATGAGATAATTCTATCTTGATATAAATTTTTCATATAATTAATCTTGTCAAAGATTCACATATCTTGACTTGTCATTATACAACTTTTTTATATGCTCGAGTTAATGACTTTGATAGAATATTACTAAAATATTACCATATCATTGTATATCTTTTATATTTGGTTAGTTAATATTCTCATTGTAATTAGTCATATTAGTTACCTAGTTTATAGCTTTGTCAATAACCATGTATTACTATATATTGTACACAATAATGAATGAAAAGGCATGTAACATATTCCTTTATGATATTATCCAAACCCTAAACCTAAATTCTACCCCCTAGCCGTCAGCGTCCCCCCACCGTCGCTGACCTCTCCCTCCAACTCTCGGCGTCTCTCTCTTTCTCTCCATCTCTCTCCCTTTCTCCCCAATTTTCAATGGCTGAACAACCTAAGTTTCATCCTACTCTTATTGTTAACAACATCAAGAACTTCATTCTCATTACTCTTGAGATGGAAAAAGTTCAGTATTCCTCATGGGCGGAATTGTTTAAGATCCATTGTCGTGTGTACAAAGTCATCGATCACATCATCTCTCCTAAAACAAAGCCTACTGCCGAGCACATGGAGAAACATGATAGTTCTGATGATGAACTTTGGTCATGATTAGATGTGATTGTTCTACAATGGATCTACGACACAATCTCGAATGATCTATTATATACAATCATTGAAACTGACGCTACTGCACGAAAAACATGAGAGCGATTGAAAAGTATTTTTCATGATAACAATACACAACGTGCCTTGTATTTTGAAAATCAATTTAAATACATTCAACAGGACGATTTTCCTAATGCGTCGGTCTATTGTCAAGAACTTAAGATGATTGTCGATCAACTCTCAAACGTCGGTGCACCGATCATAAATCAACGATTGGTGATGCAACTCATTGCGGACTTAAATAAAAATTATGACAACGTCGCTACCATCCTCCAACAGAGCACGTCATTGTCTATGTTCTATGAGGCTCGTTCGAGACTTATCCTTGAAGAAACCCAAAAACCAAGCGGGCAGCGGCTAATGCTAGCATCGCCGACACCGCCCTCATTACCGCCGGCGGCCCACCTGCTGACATAAGGGGCTCGGGTTCTTGTCCACATCACTGGCACACCAATGATTCGAAACGAGGTCCACATCTTTAAAATAACAATAGAGGCAAAAATTCTGGCAAAGGTTGCGGTGGTCGAGGCTGAAGAAACAATAGCGGCGGTAGAGGACAGTCTCTACCGACCGACAGCTACCCACAGCAGCAACAGTAGTGGCAACATCCTCCGCCATGGGTTCGTACACAGCATGGGGCCAGCAAGTATAGGCTACTCTACCCTGCCCCTACCCGATATCATCCTAGGCCCAATCACCGGCTCGACAGCCCAGCTCAGAATTCTCGGAGCACGTCCACAGCAAGCATACAATACACACGTCTCTCCTCATTCAATCTATGCACCAACAGATATTGAGGCGACAATGCACACGATGTCTCTCAACGTTCCAAACGACAACTAGTACATGGATAGTGGCGCAACATCTCATATGATGGCATCCCATGGTACTCTCTTATCTTATTTCAATATGAGTAATTTAAACCGTAATATTATTGTTGGCAGTGGACAAGGCATTCCCATTCGAGGTTATGGACAATCATCTCTCACCCCACCACATCCCCCATTAACTTTAAAAAATATCCTTCATGCTCCAAAACTTATCAAAAATTTAATCTATGTGCATCATTTCACTACCGATAATAATATTTTTCTAGAATTTGATCCTTTTGGGTTTTCTGTGAAGGACCTTCTGACAGTGATGCGTATAATGAGATGTGATAGCACCAGGGACCTCTATCCTCTCACCACCACCATCGACTATCTAGCCTCTTCTCCATCAATCTTTGCAGCAATTTCATCCGTTCTATGGCATAATAGATTAGGACATTCATAAGACTTTGTTTTACGCTCTCTTAGCAAAAATAAGTTTATTGATTGCAAATATTTCTCTTGCCCTCCTATTTGTGAATCTTTTGTTTTTGGAGAACATGTCAAGTTGCCATTTTATTCTTCACTCTCTAGTACTTTAATGTTATTTGATATCATACATAGTGATTCATGAACTGCTCATATTTTAAGCACAAGTGGGCATCACTATTATATGTTGTTTTTGGATGATTATTATAATTTCCTGTGGACTTTTCCTATTGGCAAAAAGTCCCAAGTATATTCCATTTTTTCATCCTTTAGTGCTTTAATTAAAACACAATTTAAAAAGAATATCAAATATTTTCAACGTGACAATGAGAGGGAATTCGATAATAAACAATTCAAACTCTTTTGCGCCAAAAACGGTCTTGTTTTTCTATTTTCTTTCCTCCACAGCTCTCCATAAAATGGCAAAGCCGAACGAAAAATAAAAACCATAAATAACTTAGTTCGTACCCTCCTTGCCCACGCCTTCCCGATCCTATCTCGCCCAACTTCCCTCTTAGCCAACAACCTACCCAGGCACATCTCATACAGCCCCCACAGCACCCCTATGGATGATGGAAACTTGTGCTATGCACAATATTTCCAAACCCAAACGATAATTTAATTTGTCAACTTCGATTGCCCCTTCACCTCTTCCTCGCAACCCGAAAAATGCCTTGTCTGATCCTAATTGGAAAACTAACATGATTGACGAATATAATGCTCTTATTGAAAATAAGACGTGGGATCTAGTGCCTCATCCTCCTGATGCTAATGTTATTCGTTCTATGTGGATTTTTTTATATAAAAAAGAAATCTGATGGTTCTTTTGAGAGGCACAAGGCTCGTCTTGTAGGTGATGACAGGTCTCAACAGGTTGGTGTAGATTGTGATGAAACTTTCAGTCTGGTGGTGAAACCGGCAACTATTTGGACCGTTCTTAACATTGCTTTGTCAAAATCATGGCCTATTCATCAGCTTGATGTAAAAAATGCTTTCTTGTATGGGGACCTTCATGAAACCGCGTATATGTATCAACCTATGGGGTATAGGAATCTGATTCATCTAGATTATGTGTGTCATTTGAAAAAATCACTCTATGAACTGAAACAGGATCCTTATGCATGATACCAACGGTTTGCTGAGTTTGTATCCTCTATCAGTTTTTCACATAGAAAATTTGATCATTCACTTTTCATCTATAGCAAGGGTAATGACATGGCATACATTCTGTTATATGTTGATGATATCATCCTAACTACCTCTTCTGATGCACTTCGTCGATCCATTATGTCACTCTTTTCTTCTGAGTTTTCTATAAAAATTTGGGCCCCCTAAGCTATTTCTTTGGCATTGTTGTTACTAGACATGCATGTGGCTTATTTCTTTGTCAAAGGAAGTATGCCGAAGATATTCTTTAACGAGCAGGCATGACGTCTTGTAAACTGGTCCCCACACCGGTGGACACTAATTCAAAACTTAGTGCCTCTTCGGGTTCTCCATATGCTGACCCGACTCACTATCATAGTTTAGCAGGAGCATTGCAGATCTCACTTTCACGAGACCAGATATATCCTATGTCGTGCAACAAATATGCTTACATATGCATAACCCGACAGATGAACATATGAATGCTCTCAAACGTATTTTGTGATATGTCCAAGGTACTATCCACTTCGGCTTGCACATGTACAAGTCTTCAGTCTCTGGTCTCACCTCTTACACTGATGATGACTAGGGTAGATGTCCCGATACTCGATGATCCATATCGGATTACTGTGTTTTCCTTGGAGATAACTTGCTTTCTTGATCTTCTAAACGACAACCTACTTTGTCTCGATCCAGTGTCGAAGCCGAGTACAAATGAGTAGCAAATGTTGTTTCTGAGTCTTGTTGGATACGCAACTTTATTTTGGAACTTCACTGCCCAATCCGCAAAGCTACATTAGTTTACTGTGACAATGTAAGTGCGATATATTTTTTCGGAAATCCCATTCAACATTAGCGCACTAAACACATTAAAATGGATATTCACTTTGTACTTGAGAAAGTTGCTTGTGGACAAGTGTGTGTCCTTCATGTTCGTTCTCGGTATAAAATGGATATTCACTTTGATGATTTCCGAGCCAGTCTCAGCGTACGAGAACCTCCTGCTTCAACTGCGGGGGTGTGATAGAATATCACCAAAATATTACCATATCATTGTATATCTTTTATATTTGATTAGTTAATATTCTCATTGTAATTAGTTAGATTAGTTACCTAGTTTGTAGCTTTATCAATAACCATATATTACTATATATTGTACACAATAATGAATGAAAAGACATGGAACATATTCCTTTAGAATTGGCTATCACAAAGTGGAGCTCACACTTTGTAAGTCAATGAAATTCCTACAAGAATTCTCTCAACCAATCAAATTCTTAATACGCTTCTGTTAAAGCAATAAATGATCAATGACTCTTGCAAAATTAATTTGAACCAAAATATTTCATCATTAGTTATTTATTTACTCGATCTAGGATCAAATAGGATATTACACTCTTGTAGGTCTAAGTGACTAAATTTACTTAGCACTTTCTTCTTAATGTAATTAGATTCACGCAATACATTACCCCACTATTTTGTTTAATATTGATACCCAACATAGTATCAATTTGAATAAGATCCTTTATACCGAATGTGGAAGAAAGAAAACATTGTCGTTTCTATTCTGCCATATAAACCTCTTTGTTTCTATTATACCATAGAAATCTTGTTATTTCTCTTATGTTCTTAATATCACCTATTGCAACAATATATGAATAAATTAACAAGCACAAATAATTATCACATACATTGGTGTGTATTTGATAAGAAGGGATTGCTCAGATGGTAAGCGTCCTCCACTTTCAATTCGAAGGTTGCGAGTTCGAGTCGTCACCTAGGGAACAAAGGAGGGAGCTCCTGGGGAAGGGATTAAAAAAATACCCTCACTCTTCAAATAATTTATTTTATTTTCAAAACACATGAAAACTCAAAACTAATATACTTCTTTCAAAACATCAAATTCATAAAAGGTCTTTAATCTTTTAAACGAAATAAAACAGTAAACAATTCATTCTCATGATCTTAAAATGATTAAAATAATTTTCAAATACTGATGTGATCCTTATAAATATAATATTCATATCATCTCACAACTTGAAAATAACTTCATATATGATCTTTATGCAGGAATAACAAATTACAATGATGACATAAAATATATTATTTCTAAAATTAGCAAGCATTTGAAGATCATTACAAGTGTATCATCTACCCTAATATTTATGAAAATAAATTCATAAAATCACAAAGAGTAAAAATTCATAAATAAAACCAAATTTCCACCAGTGAAATGCTTACTGCACTTTTGAAACTTGAAGGCCCCAACGCTTACTTGCTTAAGAAATTTTCCATCCACGGTAAAAGATTCTTTGTAATCTTCTTCAACCAACAAGGATCAGTCCCGTTAAAAGTTAATTCATACGACCACCATTAATTAACCCTTCCAAATCATCATTAACAATAATAGTGATAGTTTTTTCCCAAAAACACAACCAATGCTTACTGTACTATACCCAACCAAATCAGAATAATTCTTCTACTTCCCAATAAATTTTCTACTTCATTATAGTAAACTGTCGAATGTCCCCAAAGCAAAAATAAAATATTGTTTTTAGATTGTTAGAAAATATTATATGAGAATACAAAAATTATATGAAGAAGAATACAAAATGAAGGTTTGACAACATGAACAACGAACACATGATTAAAAGCTTGAAACATGTGCGAAACGATTTCCTAAAAATGAGATTTGCTCCCTCTACTCTGCGAGATTGCTATGGGATTGTACGCAAATAATGTTAATGGATATGACACGCCTTTAAATTCTGCACTAAGAAAATAGTGAAAAAAATCATCTAGGAAAGCAAGAATTCTCAACTTGAGATGTCTCTTGAATTAATTGAATACTGGCATGCCTTGTTGATTTTGAAAAAAAGAAGATTATTACTACTATTAAACTAATGGGAAATTGGGAATAATAACGTTCTTGCAAGTGCTTATGTACGGTGCTTGAGTCAGTAAATATCAATTTTCAAAGTGTTCAATAATTTTTAATGATGATGCTTAGACTCAATTTGAAACTTAATTAAGATGCTGCAGCTGAACCACCACATGCATGAAAATAAATCTCCATTTAGGCCGGAGGTTTTGTTTTGATGCTGATCCACCAATATTGATGACTTCTTCAGTCAAATGTCCCAATTAATTGACTAGCTGAATAAGAGTTTTGGACAAAAATTTCGATCTCGTTTATGAATATTTAGTTTTTATAATTTTTTCTTTTACATTTTCCGTTGAAAAGTCTTGGAACAACGGTAAGAGTTGTTGTTCTATGACCAAGAGGTCATATGTTTAAGTCATGAAAACAATCTCTTGCAAAAATACAAAGTAAAACGGCATACAAACGACGTGATCTGATCCTTACTTGGACCACGCGATAGCAAGAGCTTAGTGCTTCGAACTGCTTTTTTTTTTCTTTCATTTTTGAGTGAAGTGATTATAGTACATCATCAATACATTTATAATCAATAGTAAGCTAACGAACTTGTAACAAACGTGATAGATTTATAGTCAAGAATAGGATCCACCCTGGTCTATACATAACTCAGATTCTGCTTATAGTACCAGTAAACTATAGTTGAATATAGTTGAATAATTAATATATTCATTATGCTCACTCAAAACAAATTTCTTGCAGAATCAGAAGATAAGGTGGCATAATAGACCCTTGTGGTCCTAAGATTTCAACCCCAGATAATGGTAGCCTAATAAGACCGCTGTCATTTTAATGACTATATTCATTGTATGCTGTTGAACTTTTTGAACTCTCTCTGTTCTTGTGCGGGGGACCTCACAAACTGTGTACTGATAAGGATTGTCGGTTCAGTTATAATTGTAGGATTTTTTGCTTAATTTTCTTGTATTGTCTCTCTAATAACATTTGCGTTTAGTAACGATGATATCCGGATCACTTTATTCTCATCTCAATTACTTTCTCCGTTCTATAATACTTGGCCAATTTCTCTTTTACATGTTACTTAAGAAATAAAAATAAGAATGATATTTTTACCATATTACCCTTATCTCTCTCCAAGTACTCTAATTAATATTGGTTACTTTAAAAAAATAATTTATGTTAAGGATAAAATTAGAAAAACTTAATTAATTCTATCTTATTTTTAGAAATTGGCCAAGTAATTTGGGACAGATATTTTTAGTAATGTGGCCAAGTAATATGAGACGGATGGAGTAATTCGTAAGTACTCTAGTAAAAGTCACAAGCACAGTTGGATATGTGTACAAAGTCACACATTGGTATCTGAAAAGAAAAATAAGTTACTTCTAAGTTGTTGGATACTCTTAATGGCGTGAAATCTTTTGGAGAAAATCGTACGGGCTTAGCCCAAAACGGACAATATCACACCTTATTAATTGAGTATTCTGGGAAGATTGTTGGGTGTGCGAACAAAGTTCCACATTGATAGTTGAAAAGAAAAAGAAGCTACTTATAAGGTATTGAATATTCTTAATGACGTGAGGCTTTTTAGAGAAAACAATGCAAACTTAATTAAAAGCGGATAATATCACACCTTATTAAAATTATTCTTAACCGTTTAGCCCAACACATATATCGATTAAACTTACCCGTTACAGGTAAAACGAACTGGAATTTACATTACATTGTGGTTGAAATTCTAGCATGAGATCTCTACAATATTATTCCTATGCCTCAATCATTCCTTTTGTTAAATACCTCTAACCAAATATTGTCCAAATGCGTATTTATCAAGTTTTGTTTTTATTTTCGGAGATGTTACATTAATAATGCATGGAATCTTTCTTATTTCCTTAACATACTCTGGAACATGGAAGATAAGAAACTAAACAAATAAATTTCACTACACTCAGATCATATTATCTGTCACACTACTGCTAGAAATATAGGTTTTTTTCATCGATATTCAATAATAAATTTATCCTATAAAACATGATTTTCTCACCTTATGTCTACCGAACAACCTCATTGGGAAACGCATGGTGGGAAAATGGTTCTCCTTGAAACGATGAGAAATTTCCTAATTTTTTCGTGTGAAAAAACACTACTATTTAGATTTTTTTCACCGATATTCAGTAGAAAATATATAAAAATTTTAGTAGCGTCATTTAAGGGTTTTGCACGCCCATTGAAAAAGATTGTCACGACTCAAAATCCCATTGTGTCGTGAGGACACCTACCCTAACCCGTAGGCGAACCCTACTCATACAACAATGAATTATGCGGAATTAAATGCGGAAATTAGAGAAGTAGAGGAGAAGTAATTAACAAGTCTTAAAAATAGAAATGCAAGTCTGAAGAAAATCCCAAATACAGATCCAGTAGTCATGAGTACAAAAGCTATAATACGAATACAAGTCTGAACTGAATAGTAACACTGTCCAAAAATAAATGACAGAAATGTAAAGATAGATAAAGAGCTCCAGTATCGGGAATGCATCAGCGGCTCACCCTGAAGTCTCCAAAAGATCACCTCGGACTAAGCACGTTCAGCTGCTCCGTCACCTCCTGGCTGGGTACTTGCACATAGAGTGCATCAAGCATAGAGTGAGTACGCGAAATATGTGTACTCAGCAGCATCGTCGACCGACCCTAGCTATAACAGTGCCGAGGGTTGGTACTTTCTGATACCTCTCTACTAGTTAGTCACTTAGGCATAATATAATCAGCTAACCAACCTAACATTAAATCTATGATTCAATTATGTACAAGTTCTTTCTTGATCTCAAGTTCGCACAAGATTCAACCTAAACCCCGTAATCGGGCATCTAGTCACATCAAGCCTCACCACTAAACCTCACAATAGTTATAAGTCTCAAGCATCCATAGTCCTTCCATCAAATCACAGCATCAAGTAGTCTATTAGAAACCAACACCGAGTACACACAACATCAAATACATATCAAAATAAGGATGAATGTAATGCAGATGATATGTATGTATGCAATGGCCATATGTGTCCGGTATACACATGTTGCTACAGTAGCTGTTTCACGTGACTCGTGGGGGACTTATGCAGTCCATATACCCATCCAGAATGTCCAATTGGATACCAGCTCTATGGCTGAAGTGTCATCAACAATCATCACTCTCGTAATCATGTAACATATCCTTTAACCCAACTTTTCAAGTCGTTTCTCAATAATATAACAGTAACCAATACCAATAATTTATATATGAATGATATGGATATGCGTACACCATGCAATCAACATAATCATATTAATCATAAATTATCAATTTCCATTCCAGTATTAGTGCTCGTCACCTCAATAATACGGGACCCACAAATCTCCATTACTCACCTTAGTTCATTATAAGCATACCAACACAAATACGTTATACTAGAGTCTAGACAGTGTCAACTTGCCAGAATAGAGCCGAAGAAGTCACGCGGTAGCCTTTTCCTTTCGTATTGTCTCCTCACGAGCCCACTCTGATCAACACATCGATAAATGAGGTTACGATCTAGATAATACTCATAACCCCCCAAGCTAGTTTACAAAGTAACCTCGGGCCCACATTATCAAAATACAAACTTTTCTACCCAAATAGGACCTCATATGCTCTAATAGTCATAATACCAAATTAATTTAATAACGAACTCCAATTGAGTCTCCAATTTCAAAATAAGGCAAAACCCCCAATTTAAACCCTAAAATTTCTCCCAAATCCCAAAAAGGGTTTAATCATGCAATAAACTAATTAATTAACACCCACTAGTCATTTACATCATTAATAAACATTACCCATAACAAACGTACACTAAGTAACCCCCAAATTCTCATTTAAGACTCTCTTAATCTCAACAAAATCAATTTCCCTTTCCCAAACATAGAGCCAAGCCTAAACTTATGGAATATTTTAATATAATTAACTAGAATTGAAGATTAAAAATTACCTAGATGAAGAAATTTGATTTTTCACCTTGAAGGCCACAAAGATCGAGCTTAGAATGTTGGAAAGTGGAAATGAGGTCAAAAATCTAATTTAGGTCATTTAATATCGTTGCTACAATGCCTTCATCGTGATCGTGAGACCCCGCACGCGATCGCGAAGGCTAACCCGATCTGACCCCCGTTGGACTCATCGCGATCGCGGACAGGTTCACGTGATTGCGAAGCACCGCGACACTGCCCTCCCCCAGGCGCGTGTCCATGCGACTGCGACCCATAACCCCGCGATCGCGAGAGCCTGATTTCATTAATACTTGCGCTCCCTCCTTCGCGATAGCGAAGAAGGAAACCAGAAAACATATACCAGATTTTGTTGTTTTTCTCCAACTTCGACTCAACCCTCGAAAATCATTCGAAAGCCAAATCAAACATGCAGTCCTATGAGAAAATATATTCTGAACACGCTCGCGCACTCAGAATTCCCAGAAAATGTCTCTAAGGCTCAGGTTTGACTAAAGTCAACTGTTAAGTTCTAAATCCATAATTTTACAAATATACGCTCAAAACACACCGAGCTGCTTCGAAAATCGAACCAAAGTCTCGACTAAGTCATAAACGTCATTCCGGAGCTAATGGAACTGACTAAATTACAACGGAGCATGTACTTAAAAGTCAACTATTGGTCAAACTTCTCTACTCTCTTAACTTGGAATTTCACAAACCTGCCAAACATGGGTCCGAAACCTACCTGGTAACCTCTGGATCCGTGCTACCCATCTTTCCAAGTCACAAATAAGCAAATAAAAGTTTGTAGAAGGTAATTTGGGGATTTCAAGATAAAATAAGCAAAATGACTTTTCGAGTCGTTACATCATATACCACTTAAATAAACGTTCATCCTCGAACGGTAAAGAAAAGAAAATACTTGGGCTCTCAAATAACTCGGGGTAGTTAGCCCGCATATCAGACTCGGACTCCCAAGTAGCTTCCTCCACCGAGCGATTCCTTCACTGAACCTTCACAGAAGCTACTTCTTTTGACCTTAGCTTTTGAAGTTGTCTGTCAAGAATGGCTACAGGCCCCTCCACATAAGCTAGGTCTTGATCCAACATCACCGAGTCCCATCTGATCACATGAGAATCATCAGGAACATACTTCATCAGCATCGACACATGGAACACCGGATGCACACTAGATAAGCCAGGAGGTAAATCCAACTCATAGGCCTCCTTGCCAACCCTGTCCAAAATCTCAGAAAGGCCAATAAATCTCGGGCTAAGCTTGCCTTTCTTCCAAAATCTCATCACACCCTTTGTGGGTGAAACCTTTAGCAATACCCGCTCACCAATCATGAACTCCAAATGATGAACTCTCCAGTTGGCATAACTCTTCTGTCTACTCTAGGATATAAGTAGCCGGTCCTGAATCAACTTAACTTTATCCAGCGACTCTCTCAGAAGATCAATACCCCAAGGTTGAACCTCAAAAGCATCAAACCACCCGATGGGAGAAAAAGACCTCCTACCATACAAGGACTAGAATGGTGCCATCTCAATACTCGAGTGGTAACTGTTATTATACGAAAACTCTGCCAAGGATAGAAACTGCTCCCGATAACCCCCAAAGTCAATCACACAGGCTCACAACATGTCCTCAAGAACCTGAATAGTCCGCTCAGACTGGCCATCGATCTGAGGGTGAAAGGTTGTACTAAGATCCACTCTAGTATCCAACTCCTTCTGCATGGACAGCTAAAAGTGAGAAGTGAACTGTGTACCCCAGTCAGAAATGATAGAATGGGCACCCCATGTAATCAGACTATCTCTCGGATGTAAATCTTAGCCAATTTCTCTGAATTATAAATAGTCTGAACTAGAATGAAATGGACAGATTTGGTCAACCTGTCCACAATGACCCATATCACATCGAACTTGCCCAAGGTACGGGGCAATCCTACCACAAAATCCATGACAATCCTCTCCCACTTCCACTCAGGAATAGACATCATTTGAAGGTCACCACCAGGTCTCTGGTGCTCATATTTCACTTTATGATAATTTAAACATTGGGACACAAATTCAACTATGTCCTTCTTCATCCTACACCACCAGTAATATTGTCTCAAGTCATGGTACATCTTCGTAGCCCCTGGATGAAAGGAATACTTTGAATTATGGGTCTCCTCCATGATCAACCTAGTCAGTTTCCCACTTTAGGCACACAAATCCGACCCCTAATCGTCAAAACACCCTCACTATCAATCACAACCTCCTTTGCCTCTCCACGCAATACCTTGTCGCGGATTTTGCACAACTGAACATCATCGAAATGCTGGGATATGATCTGCTCCAATAAGGAAGACTGCGCCTCCACACAAGCTAATACCCTACCAGGCTTCGAAATATCAAGTCTAACAAACCGATTTGCCAAGGATTGAACATACATAGCCATAGGACGCTCCCCCACATGCAACATAGTCAAACTACACATAATCACCGCTTTGCAACTCAAGGCATCTGCTACAATATTTTCTTTGCCCGTGTGATACAAGATAGGGATGTCATAATCCTTTAGAAGATCCAACCACCGACGCTGTCTCAAATTAAGATCCTTCTAGTTAAATAAGTACTGAAGACTACGATGGTCGGTGTAAACCTCACAATGCACACCATAGAGATAATGCCTCCAGATTTTCAAGGCAAACATGATCGCCGCCAACTCTAAGTCATGAGTGGGATAATTCTTTTCATGAACTTTTAACTACCTCAACCATAGGCTATGTATTTCCCTTTCTGCATCCACACACACCCAAGACCCACTCCAGAAGCTTCACAATACACGGTATAGCTCTCCTCCTCAACTAGCAATGTCAAAATAAGAGTGGTAGTCAATAAGGCCTTGAGCTTCGAAAGCTCGCCTCACAAGCATCAGACCACTCAAAAGTCATATCTTTCTAAGTCAGTCTAGTCAACAGAGCTGCAATGGATGAAAATCCCTCTATGAATCACCAATAATACCCTGTCGTACCCTGCCAGACCAACGAAACTCTGAACCGCAGTGACTGAAGCAGGCCGAATCCAATCCCTAACTGACTCGATCTTCTTGTGATCTACCATAATACCATATTTAGTCACCACATGCCCTAAGAAGGCCACTAAGATAAGCCAAAACTCACACTTTGAAAAATTTGCATAGAGATGCTTCTCCTTTAGAATACCAAGCATGATCCTCAAATGAAGCTCGTGCTCCTCCTCACTCTGTGAGTATATCAAGATATAATCAATGAACACAATCACAAAGGAATCTAAGTAGGGCCTGAACACCCTATTCATCAACTCCATAAAGGTTGCAGGTGCATTTGTCAACCCAAAAGACATAACCAAAAACTCATAATACCCATATATGGTTCGAAAGGCTATTTTAGGAACATTCTCAGCCCTGATCTTCAGCTGGTGATAACCGAACCTCAGGTTAATCTTAGAAAAGTAAGAAACACCCTGTAACTGATCAAATAAGTCATTTATGCATGGAATAGGATACTTGTTCTTGATGGTCACCTTGTTCAACTGCCTGTAATCAATACACATGCGCATAGATCTGTCTTGCTTCTTCATGAACAATATTGAAGCACCCCAAGGCGAAACACTAGGTTGAATAAATCCCTTATTCAGCAAATCTTGCGATTTTTCCTTCAATTCTCTCACCTTTGCCGGTGCCATCCAATATGGAGCCATAGAAATGGGCAAAGTACCCAGCTTTATATTAATGCAGAAGTAGATATCCCGATCTGGCAAAACACCTATAAGGTCTGTAGGAAATACCTCTAGATACTCTTAAACTACTGGAACTGACTCCAAGTGAGAAGTCTCTGCACTTGTGTCACAAACATAGGCCAAATATGAAAAACACCCCCTCTCTACAATCTTTTGAGCTTTAAGAAACAATATCACCTTTTTGGATAATGGCTAATAGTGCCCTTCCAAACCAACTGAAGAATACCCGGCATAGCTAAGGTAATGGTATTGGCGTAACAATCCACGATCGCATGATATGGAGCTAACCAGTCCATACCTAAAATAGCATCAAAATCTATCATATGCAAAACTTTCAAGTCCACCTGAGTATCATATTGCATCAACGTAACTACACAACCCAAATAAGCCCAATCTACCACTACATAATCCCCAACAGGTGTAGAAACGTGAATAAGAATAGCTAGACACTCACACATCAAATCCAAACTCAAAGAAAAATAGGCAGACACATAAGAATAGGTACACCCTAAATCGAATAAAATTGTAGCAGGTTGATGGAAAACTGACAGAGTACTTGTGATCACATCGCCGGAGGCCTTTTTCTCAGGTTTGCCTGGAAAAATATAGAAATGACCACGATCACCCACAGTCGGAGCACCCCAACATCCACCTCATCGGCCGGACTAAGCACTACATCGACCTATCTGTGGACCACTTATGCCGCCATGAGAACCACCCCTAGCACCCTGGAACCCGCCTATAGCCGGCTGCCCTACCGCTTTACATCCTGAACCCTAAAAACCCTGGTATTGGCCACCACACCTGAGTCTGGAGCAATCTCTCTTGAAATACTCTAAGTCCCCACACTCGTAGCACCCTTTCGGAGATGTTGTCGGCTAATCTAGTCCTCTACAATAGTTGAGAAAGAGTGAAATAAAGAGATTTAGAATTTAATCATAATCGAATCGCATAAAAGAACGAAAGAATGAAATTTTCCTACATGTCATATAGCCTCTCGAAGATAGGTACGAAGCTCTTCGTATCGATTCGCAAGACTCTACCAGACATCGCTTATCGCTTATGTACTCATGAGACCATTAACTTAGTGCTCTAATACCAATTTGTCACAATCTAAAATCTCATTGTGTCATGAGGGCACCTACCCTAACCCATAGGCGAACCCTACTCATACAACAACGAATTATGCGGAATTGAATGCAGAAATTGGGGAAGTAGATGAGAAGTAATTAACAAGTCATAAAATAGAAATGTAAGTCTGAAGAAAACCCCAAATACAGATCTGATAGTCATTAGTACAAAGATCTAATATGAATATAAGTCTGAACTGAATAGTAACATTGTCCGAAAGTAAATGACAAAAATGTAAAGATAGATAAAGAGCTCCAGTGCCGGGAATGCATCAGCGGCTTACCCTGAAGTCTCCAAAAGATCACCTCGGACTAAGCACGTTCAGTTGCTCCGTCACCTCCTGGCTGGGTACGTGCACATAGAGTGCAGCAAGCATAGAGTGAGTACGCGAAATACGTGTACTCAGTAGCATCGTCGACCAACCCTAGCTATAAATATGGCAAGGGTTGATACTTTCTGATACATATCTGCTAGTTAGTCACTTAGGCATAATATAATCAGTTAACCAACTTAACAATAAATGTATGATTCAATTATGTACAAGTTCTCTCTTTATCTCAAGTTCGCACAAGATTCAACCTAAACCCCGTAATCGGGCAGCTAGTCCCATCAAGCCTCACCACTCACCCTCACGATAGTTATAAGTCTCAAGCATCCATAGTAATTCTATCAAATCACAGTATAAAATAGTCTATCAGAAACCAACACCGAGTACACACAACATCAAATACATATCAGAATAAGGATGAATGCAATGCAGATGATATGTATGTCTGTAATTGCCATATGTACCCGCTATACACATGCTGCTACAGTAGCTGTTTTACGTGACCCATGGGGAACTCATGAGGTCCATATACCCATTCAGAATGTCCCATCGCATACCAGCTTTGTGGCTGAAGTGTCATCAACAATCATCATTCTCGTAATCATGTACCATATCCTTTAGTCTGACTTTTCAAGTCGTTTCTCAATAATATAACAATAAGCAGTGCCAATGATAAAATGTATGAATGATATGGATATGCGTACACCATGCAATCAAAATAATTAGATTAATCATAAACTATCGGTTTCCATTTCAGTATTCAAACGAGATGTGGAGTGATGAATGTATTACAAGTCAAATCATAATATCACATCAAATGGCTATAAGCCCAACTAAACAAAAATCATACCAACCTAAGCAGACGTTTTCACCGTTCCTCATAACCTGAAGTCTAAACACATAGCTCATTTACATGCATCTTTCTAATTTATTAATTACCCGATTATGTTCACATAGTGCCCGTATTAGTGCTAGTCACATCACTAATACGGGACCCACAAATCTTCATTACTCCCCTTAGTTCATTATAAGCATACCAACACAAATACGTTATACTGGAGTCTAGAAAGTCTCAACTTGCATGAATAGAGCCGAAGAAGTCACGCAGTAGCCTTTTTCTTTCATACCGCTTCCTCACGAGCCCCCTCTGATCAATCACATGATAACATAAGGTTATGATCTAGATAATACCCATAACCCCCAAGATAGTTTATAAAGTAACCCCGGACCCACATTATGAAAATATGAACTTTTCTACCCAAATAGTACCCATACATTCTAAATAGTCATAATACCAATTTAATTTAATAACGGACCCCAATTGGGTCTCCAATTTCAAGATAAGGCAAAAATCCTAATTTCAAACCCTAAAATTTCCCCCAAATCCCAAAAGAGTTTAATCATACAATTAATCAATTAATTACCACCCACTAATAATTTACATTAGTAATAAATAATACCCATAATAAATCCACTAATTAACCCATAAATTCTCATTTAAGACTCTTAATCTCAACAAAATCAATTCCCCCTTCCCAAACATAGATCCAAGCCTAAACTCATGGAATAAATTAATATAATTAACTAGAATTGAAGATTAGGAATTACCTAGATGAAGAACTTTGATTTTTCACCTTGAAGGCCACAAAGATCGAGCTTAGAAAGTTGGAAAGTGGAAATGAGGTCAAAAATCTCGTTTAGGAAATTTAATATCGCTGCTATAATGCCTTCATCGCTATCGCGAGACCCTGCACGCGATCGCGAAGGCTAACCCGACCCAACCCCTCTGGACTCATCACGATCGCGGACAGGACCACGCGATTGCGAAGCACCACAACATTGCCCTCCCCTAAACACGTGTCCACGCAATCGCGACCCATAACTCCGCCAGAGCATGATTTCATGAAGGCTCGCGATCACACTCCCTCCCTCGCAATAGCGAAGAAGGAAACCAAACAGCAGGCACCAGATTTTGCTGGTTTTCTCCAACTTTGACTCAACCCTCGAAAATCATTCGGAAGCCAAATAACACAAACTAAACATGCATTCCTATTAGAAAAAACATTTCAAACACGCTTGCGCACTCGGAATTTCCAGAAAAGGTCTCTAAGGCTCGGGTTTGACTAAAGTCAACTCTTAAGTTCTAAATTCATATTTTTACAAATATACGCTCAAAACACACCGGGTTGCCTCGAAAACCGAACCAAAGGCTCGACTAAGTCATAAACGTCGTTCCGAAGCTAATGGAACCGACGAAACTACGAACGGATCACGTTTACTTAAAAGTCAACTACTGGTCAAACTTCTTACTTTCTTAACTTGGAATTTCACAAACCTACCAAACATGAGTTCGAAAACTACCTGGTCACCTCGGGAATCGTACTACCCATTCCCGCAAGTAACAAACAAGCAAATAAAAGTTCGGGGACAGTAATTTGGAAATTTCAAGGTAAAACAAGTAAAATGACTTGCTGAGTAATTACAAAGACATTTAATACCTTTAACTACAAAATTATTTGTTTAAATACCTTATATTTCTGCTTAAGCGTCTCACTTAATTAGCACACCACTAATTAAAAAACAAGTACATATTTCTTGTTTTCGTAAAACAAATAAATTAACATACTAACATTACGGTTTTGGTAAGTATCACTCAACTTCCTAACTGTATCTCCGTGAAACATGCATCTGATCTCGATTGGTCAAAGAAAGTGTAACGTTGGGTCAAAGTCTAATTTCATCAATATTTTTGTAGATTCGCATGGTTTTGTACTAAAAGTATATAAAATAACAATGGCTTATATACAAAAATTGCAACATTCACACTGTTCCCTGATTGATCTTTCAAACGGAAACTTGGTAGAGTGAAAAAATGGGGGGTGGGGGTGGGGGGTGGGGGGTGGGCGTGGGGGGTTATTGGACATGTGATTTCAAGAATCATAGCATTTAGAGGCCCACGTGGTAACATGTGCACTATGCAACCATCGAAAACACAAGCACGCTTGTCTAAGATAGCAACACAAGAATTATATAGTACATAAATTATAATGCATTAATAAAAAAAATGATAAAATATTACTCCATCTGTTTTAATTTATGTGAATCATTTATTATTTGGAGAGTCTACGAGGTGATTCCTTGACCATATTTTTCTTATATTTTTTTTAAATTATTTAAATTATAAAATTATCATTACTTATAGTACTTTTAATGTAGTTTTTAAATATATAAATTTTATTTTTATAAAATTGAAAAATCTATGTCAAAATTTAACGTCAAAATTATAAAGTTTTACCCTCGTATTTCGAAAGGTTCACATAAATTGAAGCGGATGAAGTATTTTTTTTTCCGTGAAAAATCAGGTAAAATTTGTTATATAATGAATTATATTACAGAGAAAATTATGTAAGGTTACTTACTTTTTTCACACCAATTTATAACTCTAGAAAGGAGAATTTAATTTTAAAGATCAAAGGGATTTTCTTTTCCAGTAATTTAATTTAAAAAGGAATTTATTTAAAAGGAGCCCGTATTAATTTTTGGTGTGCTAAGTCACTATTTAATTATTTATTAAAAGTAGCGAAATATCCTTTTTGGTCAAACCTGCTTTTGAAAATACATTTTTTGAGCTGGTGGTCTATCTGAAACAGTTTCCCTACCTCACACTAATTATGAATAAAGTATGTGTACACTCTACCCTCCTAAGACCCACTAGTGTTATTCTAATAAAGTATGTGTACACTCTACTCTAGATTTGCCATTCTTCGGTGTAGTTCATTGTATAATTAGTGTATAACATGTATTCTTAAAGAGAAGATGAGAGATGGGGAAAGAAGTCATTTATATATTGTATAATCGGTGTATAATCACTATAAAATATGTATATAATCCATGCATAATAACTATATAATATGTATTATAATCATTGTATAATCATGATATAATATGGATATAATTAATATGTAATTACTATATGTGTATATAATCAGTGTGTATACATTATATATTGATTAAAAACTAATTTAAATATTTAATATATAAGTATAAAATTTCTAGATTGTTTGAGTACTTTCTAGTCATCTGGTGATGGAGTACTCTTTTTTATCTTCTTTACTCCAAGTTTTGGAGAAATTTTAGAAGTTGGCTCTTAAGAGATAAAGCTTGCTCCGTGATAATTTATAGCTAAGTTTTGCAAGGCTAATGAAAGTAAATTATAGTAATGGGCTGCTATTTATGTTTTTATCCCTAAGAAAAGTTGGAAAATTGACGTCGGAATACCATGGAGGCAAACTATTGGCACAAAGTAGTCCAAGTTTTAACTTTTGGCATCTAATAGACCCATAGTGCATATCAAATAATATATATCACACAATATATACAAATATCAGTCCATATTACATTCATATCAAATAATTTATATCACACAAATACTTATGTTTAACATATAATGTATATCACATAATGTATAACTAACACTTCTCAAATAGAGTAACAACAACAACATACCCAGTGAAATCTCACAACGTGGGTCTGGGAAGGGTAGAGTGTACGCAGATCTTACCTCTACCTTGATAAGTAGAGCGACTACTTCCGGGAGACCCTCGGCTCAAGACAAAGCATAATCACAAGCAAAGCAAAGCAAGAGAAACGGTCATACTCAAACAATAAATTAAAGCAGTATGAACATGTTGATAACAAAATCGAATATGCCATGGTAGCGCATTCTAACAAAAGGAAGCAGTAGCTTACGCAACTAAATAAGATAAGCAAAGTACACTAAAGAACACATAGCATCAGAAATCAAATTACAGAGGACTATAAAGCAATACTATGCATATAAGTATGATAGGTTAATCGGACCTACAGTAATAACACTACAACTATCATTTTGTAAGCGTAAGTAGGACTACGCTCGACTACCTACTACCCTAATTTGTGTCCTCCACAACCCCCTGTCTAAGGTCATGTTCTCAGTAAGATGTACATGTGTCATATCCCGTCTAATCACCTCTCCCCAATACTTCTTCGGTCTACCTCTACCCCTCCTGAACTCGTCCATAGCTAACCTCTCACACCTCCGCACTGGGGCATCTGTTTCTTTTCTCTGCACATACCCCAACCATCTCAACGTCGCTTCCCGCATCTTATCCTCCACCGAGGCCACTCCCACTTTGTCCCAGATATCATCATTTCTAATTCTATCTCTCCTTGTATGCCCACACATCCATCTCAGCATCCTCATCTCCACAACTTTCATCTTTTGTATGTGCGAAGTCTTGACTGGCCTACACTCCGCCCCATACAACATAGTCGGTCTAACCACCACCTTGTAGAACTTGTTTTTATGTTTTGGTAGCACATTTTTGTCGCACAAAACTCCAGATGCGAGCCTCCATTTCATTCATCCTGCCTCAATACGATGTGTGACATCGTCATTAATCTCTTCATTCTCTTGAATAAGAGAACCTAGGTATTTGCTAATATTATGGAATGGATAATATAATGTATCACACTTTCTCAATGTATCAAATTATGTGTATACAAACGTTCTCACATTAATTTAACGGTATGGTGTAGGATTCTCTCTGTTTATTGGATCGGGATGGTAAGTGAGATTTGTTGGAATTGTCGTCCACTATTTTTGAAAAAAATGAAAATTTCAATTAAGTTAAAACGAAAGTAAAATCATATAGAAAACATATATCTCTTTTTCCTCTCCAGTTTCGTTCTCATTGCAAAGACTAATTGGATACACTAAAAAGCATTTGTTTTTTTTCTAAGCCTCGTCCTTTGACTAAAAATATGTCAATAATTACTAGAGAATCATTACTAGAGAATGTATATAAGTGTCAATATCCCAAATAAGAAGTTTCACGATTTTCCCAACAAAAAAAAAAGTTTTATTCTTACATGAGCTTTAAAACTCTAAGTCCAACCCTGTCAAATTAGGGGTCAGACTAGGCTAGGCAGGTCCAGCAAGTCAAGCACATATTGACAGATCTGCTTACAAGAAATTTTTTTGTTGATATCTTAGCCTAAGGCTAACCTATGTTCAGAGTAATTCCAACCGAGAAGAAGACAATTGAAAGAAATAATTTCCTAATTATTCTGATTGAATAAATATGTATATAAACAATTTATAATTTTTAAATATGAAAATCATATTCCTAATATATTTTTAATATTTTAATTCTACTTGTATAAGAATTCTATAATTATGGTAATTATATAATATTACTTTAATACTCTAATTTTGGTAAAGAAATCGTGATACACGGTATTCTATCAGACCCCTGTAGTCATAGCGGGCGGATGTCATACGCTGAGACTGTCCCTAAAATCTTCAAATAAACTGAGGAAAAGCCCTTCGTAAAGATGTCAGCAATTTGGTATATGGAGGGAACATGTAAAACGCGTACTTGTCCACGAGCTACCTTTTCGCGAACAAAGTGAATATCCATCTCGATATGTTTAGTGCGCTAATGTTGGCCCGAATTTCCAGAAAGATAGACTGCATTAACATTATCACAATAGACCAAGGTGGCTTTCTGAATAGGAAAGTGTAATTCTAATAGAAGATTACGCAGCCAACATGATTCAGATACCACATTAGCCACGCCTCGATACTCAACCTCTGCACTTGATCGCGATAATGTAGCCTGGCGTTTCGCAGACTACGAGACCAATTTATCCCCAAGAAACATACAATAATCAGATATCGAGCGTCTGGTATCAAGATAGTCACCCCAATCAGCATATGTATATGACACAAGAGTAGAGACGGAAGAAGGATATAAATGCAATTCATAATCAAGTGTGCCCTAGATGTACCGTATAACGCGTTTGAGCGCATGCATGTGCTCAATATGTGGGTCATACATGAATAAACACACCTGCTGAACTGCATAAATAATATCAGGTCTCGTGAAAGTAAGATACTGAAGTGCCCATGCATGACTGCAATAGTGGGTGGATCCTCGTATGGTGTGCCTGACGTAGTACTCAACTTCGGTTTGGTATCAACCAGAGTAGAAGTAGACTTACAAGATGATATACCAGCTCTCTCAATAATCTCCACAGCATACTTCCTTTGAGATAAAAATAGACCACCTGAATGACGCGTGACAGCAATGCCCAAGAAATAACTCAAGGGTCCCAAGTTTTTCATTGCAAATTCAGAACTGAGAAGTGACATGATAGACTTGCGTAAATTATCAGATGAAGTAGTCAATATAATATCGTCGACGTACAATAAAATGTTTGCCATAGAAGTACTACGATGGTATATAAATAGAGAATGATCATATCGGGTGTGAGAAAATCCAATAGTAGATATATAATCTGCAAATCTCTTATACCAAGCCCGCGAGGCCTGCTAAAGCCTATATAAGGACTTCTTCAGCAAACATACATGATGAGGATGATTGGGATCTCAAAAACCCAAGGGTTGATGCATATAGACTGTCTCCTTAAGATCACTGTGTAAGAAAGCATTACTTACATCCAACTGATGAATAGGCCATGCTTTTGAGAGAGCCAAACTAAAAACAGTGTGAATGGTAGCCGGTTTGACCACCGGACTAAACGTCTTACCACAATCCACACCAACCTGTTGAGTTTTACCATCACATACAAGACGAGCTTTATGCCTCTCAAAAGAACCGTCAGAATTTTCTTTATGAGTAAAAATCCACATAGACCGAATAATATTAACATCATATGGATGGGGTACTAACTCCTACGTCATATTTTCAATAAGGCATTGTATTCGTCAGTCATAGCCAATTTTCAATTCGGGTCATATAATGCAGACACATAGTAACGTGGTAGTGGGGATTTAGAGACATTAGAATTGAAATTAAAATATCGTTTTTGGTTTAAAATACCCTTTTGACTACGAGTAACGGGCCCTTGACTCGAGGTATAATCCAACACGTGAAACGGGAACTGAAAATGTATCTTGAGTGGGCTGGATCGACAGAACAGTATCGAGATCGGTACTGGGCCGCGATACTGGCCCACTAGGTAGATATGTAGGACCAGCGGGTACGGGAATTTGTGGGCCTGCTGGCAGATTTTGGTCATGGGACAAGTCGGACAAATGGTATATAATATACGGTGAGACCCCGTCATTCAAAATATTATACGAACTAGGCATGGAACTACACAGTTTAGCAAACGAAAATTGAGTTTCATCAAAAATCACATGACGACTAAGTATAATTTTATTAGAGGATAAATCAAAACACTTGTAACCACGATGATTAGATGGATAACTCAAAAACACACAAGGGGTAGAACAGACTTGAAGTTTGTTAATTGTAGTGGATGAAAAAAGAGGATAGCTTAAACATCCAAACACCCTAAGATGAGAATACGAAGGATCTTTATTGCAAAGAAGTTTAAGTGGGGAATTATATGCTAGGTTCTTGTTAGGAAGTACGTTAAGGAGGTAAGTAGTCATTTGTAGGGCATGATGCCAAAAAGAATGGGGTACGTAAGCATGGACTAATAAAGTTTGGACAATATTATTAATGGTACAGATTTTTTGTTCGGCTTTCCCATTTTGTGAGGACGTATGAGGACAAGAAAAATGAAAGACTATGCCATTATCATCACAAAATTCCCGAAACAACCCATTATCATATTCTTTGTCATTGTCACATTGAATATTTTTAATTTCTCGTTAGAATTGCATACGGATGAATGCTCTAAATTTTAAGAATGTGAAAAAAACTTGAGATTTTTTCGCTAAAGGAAAGGTCCACGAAAAAATTAGAATAATCATCCAAAATTAGAACATAATAACGATGTCCCAAAGAACTTAGAACGGGAGATGTCCATAAATCACTATGAATAATGTCAAAATGCATTAAAGTACGAGACGTAGAGGCTACAAATGGTAATTTAACATGTTTCTCTAACGGACAAGAAGGACAAAGTGGAGTACTACGCGTACCCTTACAAGAAATAAAATTATTTTTATGTAAAAAAGAACTAATAGACGATCCCGGATGGCCCAAACGTGTATGCCACAAGGAAGGAGCAAAGACGACAAAGGTAGACGGTATGGCTTGACTCGTGGAAGTGGTGGTGATTGTGAGTGGATAAAGCTCTCCCCTACTATTGCATCGCATTAGAGGTATCCCCGTCTTGAAATCCTTCACAGAAAATCCAAAATGATCAAAATTAATAGAAACCTAATTATCAGTGGTGAATTTTCGGACAGATGCCAAATTTTTAATTAGGTTAGCGGCATAAATAGTATTTTTCAAAACTAGAGGTGGATGTGGGGGAGACAAAGTAGTATGTCCATAACCTCGAATTGGAATTGTGTTTCCATTACCAACAATAATACCACGATTATTGCTCAAATTGAAGTAAGACGAGAGAGTACCTTGATCAGACGTCATATGAGATGTGGCGCAGGTGTCCATGTACCAATTCACGTCTGGATGAGTTAATCCAAGTGTATGTATTGTTTCCTCAATATCTGTAGGTGTCGGGGATTTAATTTGCGCCCGCAGTATGAAAAGTCTGCGGAGGCCGAGGCCCAAGCAGGCTTGCCTGTGTCCCCGACCCAGAAGAGAACCTGCTACCATTGTTTGGACCCAAGAAGATGGGCCTGGACTGTTGCTGAAACTGGGCCCAGTTACCCGGATATGGACTGTGCGAGAAATAGGGGTTGTTGGGCCAATGACCACTGGCCTAGCTCCATATCCAGGGAGCCCACGGCTGGGACCAGTTGACATGTGGCCCACTGCTGCTGCCACCATCGTTCTGTCCATCGTCGTTACCACCGCGATTGCCACCGTGGTTTTTACCATTATTTTTATGATTTTGACCCTTTTCGCCTCCACCGTTGCTGCGGTTTTGGCTTGAATAAATAGAGAATGAGTGAGGGTCTTCTGACATTGTCATCATCATGATGGAATTTGCTCTTTTAGCCGCCTTTTTAGCTAAGCCGACCTATTCTAACGTGAGCATAGAACGAGCCTAATAAAATAGTGGTAGAGGATTACTTTAACGAAGCAGTGTGCCAACGCCATTATATGCCTCAGATAGGCCGACAACCATCTGGAGAACAAGACGATCATTGGTAACAGGCGCGCCAATGTTGCGGAGTTGGTCTGTATTCCTTGAGTCGTTTACAATAGGCTGAAACGTGAGGAAAATCTTCCATGTTGACATGTGAAAACTCCTGCTCAAGAGTGACAGCTTGAGAATTTTTGTTATCATGAAATATATCACGCACCCTATTCCAAGTATCCATTGTTGTAGCGTCAGGTTCAATGATCGTCTGTAAGAGGTCTGTAAAGATAGTGGAGTAAATCCACTGGAGAACGGTAGTATCAAGGGTTGTCCATAACGTAAGGCACCTTCTCCATGCCAGGGACCGAGGGGATTATGTGATGGGGGACTTCATGCTAGAATGCGTGAACTTTTAATAATTCCGCCCACATCGCGTATTGGACGTTTTCCATTTCAAAAACAATAGGGATGTGGTTCCTGATGTTGAAAACTGTAAGGGCTGGATGAAACATGTTCTTTGACGTAGACATAACGAAAGAACAATAGGAGAAATAGGAAGAAAATTTGGGAAAGGAGAAGGAAAAGTGCACGGAAACCAGCAAGTTGAGAGGAGCGGAAGTGTTGGTGGGAGAATGTATTTTAGACCTAGACTTCTGATACCATGAAAGAAATAATCTCTTGATTATTCTTATTGAATGAATAGGTATATATACAATTTTCAATCTCCAAATATGGAAAATCTTATTCCTACTATACTTCTAATATTCTAATTCTACTTGTACAAGAATTTTACAATTATGATAATTATACAACATTACTTTAATACTCTAATTTTGGTAAAGAAACCGTGATACACGGTATTCTATCAAGGACTTCATGCTGAAACTTAAAGTTAGTTTTTTAAAAAAATCTTTCATTTATATGGTTCATCTTCGCTTCAAATTTCATGTGCAATGCTCTGATTCTTTGGTTTCTCTTTTTCTTATGATTCTGTTTCTCTCTGTGTTTTTGTTTGGGTTATTTCTCTATGTCACGTTCACTTCTTACTTCCCTAGAAAAATCGTTATAACGAGGAGTGTTGTATAGAGGTTTGTGTTCTTTGTTATTTATTGCATTTCAAGTTAGAACATGTTTTCGTTTTCATTAAAAATTGAAAATGTATAAAATTAAAATTGGGAAGAACTTGTTAGATTATTTACTGCGTATTCGACTCACATGTGAGTACGGGTGACAAAACTAGCTCAAATTCAAATGACCCGCCCAAGATTTCATGGGTTTGGGCAAGAGTGATTTTGATGATGGATTAGTTTGGGTTAACCCAAGTTGACCCATCATACATCAGCAGCCCAAACGAACCCATGATGATGCTCAAACTTGACCCACGAGAATGCTCAATCTTAACGATTAGAGGTCCACTATAGATTAAGATTTTTGTTTATAAATAATTATTTAAAAAATTCATTTATTATTTCAGAACAATAAAAAATACACCAAAGCACCTCAGCGCACCCACCACATTATCCATCCGCCCTACCCCCTCCTCTACACCAAGCTCCACTCAAGCACTGAACCACCCTCACATCTCTGCCCCTACCTTGCCTACTCCACCCCACCCCCTCCCTACCACCCCTACCCACCTCTACCCCCACCTCCCTCCCTACCCACACTTGCCTTACCCCGTTCTCAAATTTCTATTTCATATTTCTTTTACTTTTATAAATAATTCATAAAAAATATGAAATTATTTCTTACTTCCCCCTCCCGCCCTACCCCCATCCACCCCACCCCATCCTCAAAATTCTATTTTATATATTTTTATTATTTTTATAAAAAAAATATGAATTTTTTTCTTACCTCCCCCTACTCCCCTAACCCTCACCTACCCCCCCCCCCCCCCCACCCACCCTCTAAATATCTATTTCAATTTTTGTTTTTTTTATAAAAAAAATATTAAAAATCTGTAATTTTTTCTTACCTCCCCTTACCCCCCTCCGCTCCCACCCCCATGCCCTACCCCATCCTCAAATTTCTATTTCATATTCTTTTTACTTTTATAAAAAATATTATAAAAATATGAAAATTTTTTCTTACCTCCCCTCCACCCCATGCCCTACCCCATCCTCAAATTATAAAAAATATGAAATTATTTTACTTTTATAAATTTTTTATAAAAAATGAGAAAATTTTGCTTACCCCATCCCCACCCCCAACCCCCAACCCAAAGTTTTTACTTTATATATTTATTTTATTTATACAAGTTTTTTATTAAAAAAAATGAGAAACTTTTCTTACCTCACTACCCAACCCCCCTCTCAGCCCCTGCGCCACTACCCCTGATCTCCCACCCACTATTTTATATATTTATTTTGTTTTTATAAAAAAAAAATCTTAAAAATATTATTCTTATTATAAAAATTAAGATATGGAAAAATTAAATATCATACAAAATAAAAATAAAACATAGAAGTTAAGTTTGAAATTTGTAAAAGTAATGGATCAAGTTGAACAAGTTGGGTTATGACCCATCATTTAGTCCATCTTGACCGGCCCATCTTAGCCCATGCAAGCTTTGAGCGGATTAGACATTGACTTATCTATTAACTTAGCCTATCTTGATCCGCCCAACTTCAGCCCAAACGACTCATCTACCCCTGAATGTTAGTATGTAATACCTTATTTTGTGGCTTGCTTTTAAAATGCTCGAAAATCTACCTGAGAAGCGGTTCAACTTCCCATTTAGAACTGAAAATTTTCTTTCATATCTATCCATAGTGCCTTTTTATTCATTAAATAACCACTGAACATTAGAAATGGATAACATAAATGAATAAAAAAAGAAAGCAAGAAAATTATTGGTCCATGGCGCACGCATCTAATAGTCCTACAAAAGCCAGAAAATTGCAGAAATAGAATATCATAAACGGTGGTGATGTTGAATTTTTATCCCGACTAACAAAATCTTTAAAAATAGATCGCATAAAAAATTTAATGGGCAAATTTTTTATTTCCTATCAAGCATAAATTCTAGTTATAATGTGTACATAAGTTCGTTTTGCTTATGAGGCAAGAATTTAAGACATTTCAATAAGACATTTAGTTATAATGTGTACATAAGAATTTATGATGGTAGCTTGTGGCATTGTGATTGGGAAAAGGCTTTTGTTGGCCTTTGGAAGGTGTTCAAAATATTTCTAAATTTTGTGAAGCCATTTTTAATTTACATTTACATGACCACATTTTCACGCTATACAACCTTATAATATGGAGTAGACAATGTATCAACCTTATATATGTATATATAATATTATATATAGTATACAACTTTATACACTTATTGAAGATAATTTATCAATCTTGTATAAAAATGTATAATAGCGTATATGAAATATTTAAACATACTTTTACGTTGTATAGAAAATTATAAAATTATTTCCCCCTCCTCTATCGTTGTACCAACCACCCCTACTGCCACGGCCACCGCTAAATCAACATTTTTCTTCGGGAGAATTGAGAGCACTTACATTTCTTTTTCTTTAAGGTCAGAAAAACCCATAACCGCCACCAGATCCGGACTCAGGAGAGCACCATCGAAAAATCCATAACAGCCACCAGTCCCCATCCACCTCTGTTCCGTCGTAACCACCCCTGTTCCGCTCATTGTAACACCGTGAAACACACACCCAAATTCTAGTACAGTGTTATTTTTCCTTTATTAAATTTATTAAATGAAATAGTAATTAAGAGGAAAACAATAATACCACTAATGTGTTATTCAAAATCAAACTACCCAAAATAAAGGCAAAACAAAATTGCCTTAGTACTTAACAAGGAAAAATTTCAGTAATATATATTTCTTGGCCAAACTAGCTTGTTATTATTAAGTACTTGCTATTATGGCAAGCTGATTGACAATGATTATACTCTATTACATTTTTTTTTAAGAGTATACATGTCTTTTTAGCAAGTTGTGCATATTCAAATGGCAAATTGAAGATGGTTAATTGTGTTGATATCAATTGATTTTACAATTCAAACATTCACAAATCAAGCAGAAAGATCATCACTGTATCACTCCACAAGTGAGAAATTCTTACCGATTAATCAACGAAATGGAATAAACAACAATTAAAAGTGTCGCAGTACGATCTTTTTTTATTTTTTGCCCTTGCATATAAGCTATAGATTTTCAGGACTTACCATTTTCTATAATCAGCATGAAATAGCTTAACTTTTATATAGTGATAACGTAGACTTTTTATTTTATTAGGTCTCCTAAAAGGTATTATAAGTAACAATTAGTAATGAGTGAAATCAATAACATGGAAAATAAGACAAGTTAAGCCAGATTGACAGTTCAAAAAAATTTCTACACACACCTGAAGCAACTCCTTCCTCCATATTATTATTCATACAAATCCAAGTAGATCACATAGTGAGGTATCCACTATTGCAAATATGTGAATTCCAAAAGGCAGGAAAAAAAACAATACCTTTAGACCACACAAATGTCTGATATCCTCAATGACTTGCTGCTTGGAGGAGAGTCATATGTTTGATGATGCAGCATCATCAAGATTCTCATATGAAAGGAGACTAAGAGAAGAGAGAACTATATATCCTTATTCTACCTTCAAGTTTTGTGAATCTTGATGATGTTGCATCCTCAAACACTGACTGCTGAAGAAAAAGATCAGTCTTTGTAGGAAAGAACAAGAGAAACACAGTTCTTGAGAGTGGCCAAACGACATGAAAAAGGTGTTAACAAATGAAAGCAGTCAACTTATTGGGAACCAATCGATGAAAGGAAAGGGTTCAGTTGAATACCCTTCTTTTGCATATATTACAACTGTTGAATCGCCCGAACACAAGAGAAGCTTATAGGTATGACATTTTTTTATTTTAAGTTAAGATTTTTAGCTCCGCCACTAAATTCATTAACAAACACGCATTCCTAGACAGACAAAAGATTAAAAAAACAAAGCTGCAGAAATCCAAGAAGCCCACTTTTCTAAATCATTTCGCAGGTTAATTATGAAACTAATCAGTATTGAAAGATCAACTTGGAGAATGATGCATAAAAGGTTGTATTTGAGAAGTTGGGCATGGGAAAGGGTAGAAAAGAAAGTTTAGGAGATTGATTAGAGATTGAATTTATTGGAGAATGGGATAATGGGGTAGACTTCATGACACTAAACTATATATATATATATATATATATATATATATATATATATATATATATATATATATATATATATATATATATGATAGAATATTTCCATATATTATATATTATCATTGCTAGAATATTATCATATTTTGTATATCTTTTATATTAGGTAAATTTGTATTTCAATTGTAATTAGGAAAATTTAGTTACCTAGTTTGTAGCCATGTAACACTATATATATTGTACATAATAATCAATGAAAGGCAAGGAATATATTCATACATGGTATCAGAAGTCAAACCCAAATTTCTTCTCTCTCCAAGTCGTTGCCCAATCTCTTGGCCGACCTTCATCCCCCCCCCCAACTTCCAATTCTCGAAAATTCTACTCATTCTTTCCCAATTTTCACTAGTTGAACAACCTAAATTCCATCCTGCTATTACAGTCAACAACATCAAGAATTTTACTCCCATAACTCTTGAGATGAAAAATATTCAGTATTCCTCTTGGGCGGAATTGTTTAAGATCCATTGTCTTATATACAAAGTCATCGATCACATCATCCCTCCAAAATCCAAGCCCACTGTCGAACCCCTGAAGAGACATGATGACAAACTTTGATCACGTTTAGATGTTGTTCTACAATGAATCTACGGCACAATCCCGAACGATCTATTGCATACAATTATTGAAATCGATGCTACTGCACAACAAACTTGGGAGTGGTTGGAAAGTATCTTTTACGATAACAAGACACAACGTGCCTTATATTTGGAGAATCAATTAAAGGATATTCAGCAGGATGATTTTCCAAATGCATCGGCCTATTGCCAAGAGCTTAAGATGATTGTCGATCAACTCTCCAACGTCGATGCACTGGTCACTAATCAACGATTGGTGATGCAACTCATTCCGGGTTTGAATGAATCGTATGACGGTGTCGCTATCATCCTCCAACAAAGCACGACATTGCCTTCATTCTATGAGGCCCGTTCGAGACTCATTCTTAAAGAAACACGGAAAACCAATTAGGCCGAGGTCACCGCAATCACCGCCGACGCAGCTTTCGTGACCATCGGTGACCCAATTGCTGACACGAGGGACTCGACCTCCGCCCCGCTACACCGATAAGCCAACGATCCAAAACGTGGCTCACAATCTCTGGCCAACAACAAAGGGTGAAATTCTGGCCGAAGTCGCGGTGGCCGAACCGAAAATAGTGGCAACGGCGGCAGAGGAACGCCCTCACCGACTGACAGCCACCCGCCGTGATAGCAACAGTGGCAGCAGTCCCCGTAGTGGGCTTCTTACCCACCATGGGCTGCGTGGGCCCCACCAATGTGGGTTGCTCCACATGTCCCTATTCGACGTCGTCTTAGGCCCTACCTTCAGTCTGATAGCCCCAGCCAGGCATCCTCGGTGCACGTCCGCAGCAAGCATATAGTACACAGGTATCTCCTCTTTTAACCTACGCGCCGACGAATATTGAGGCGACTATGAACATAATGTCTCTCAATGCACCAGGCGATGGTTGGTACATGGATACTGGCACCACATCTCATATGACGACATCCCAAGGTACTCTCGCGTCTTATTTCAACACGAGCAATTTAAATCGAAATATTATTATTGGTAGTGGATATGACATTCCCATTCGAGGTTATGGACAATTATCCCTCTCCCCACCTCATCCACCATTAGTCTTAAACGATGTATTACATGCCCCGAAACTCATCAAAAATCTAATCTATGTGCGTCGTTTCACAACTGACAATGATGTTTCTTTTGAATTTGATCCTTTAAGTTTTTCTGTGAAGAACCTTATAACAGGGACGCCAATAATGAGATGTGACAGCATCGGGGACCTCTATCCTATCACCACCACCATCGGCCATCTAACATCATTTCCATCAACCTTTGCAGCTCTTTCATCTTCTTTATGGCATAATAGATTAGAACATCTGGAAAATTCTGTTTTACACTCTCTTAGAAAAAATAAATTTATTCAGTGTAAACATATCTCTACTATTCATGTCTGTGAATCTTGCGTTTTTGGAAAATATGTCAAATTATCATTTTATTCTTCATTCGCCTGTACTTTAATGTCGTTTGATATAATACATAGTGATTTATGGACTCTCCCATTTTAAGCACGGCCGGGCATATATATCATGTGTTGTTTTTTGGATGACTATTTCAACTTTCTGTGGACTTTTCTCATTGGTAATAAGTCCAAAGTCTATTCTATTTTTTTTTTTGTCTTTTAACACTTTCATAAAGATACAATTTGAAAAGAATATCAAATGTTTTCAATGTGATAATGAAAGATAATTTTATAATCAACAATTCAAATTATTCTGCGCCAAACACAACCTTGTTTTTCGTCTTTCCTGTCCATATACCTCTCCATAAAATGGAAAAGCTGAACTGCAAATTAGAACCATAAACAACTTAATTCGTGCCCTCCTTACCCACGCCTTTATCCCTCCTATTTTTGGCATTACGCACTCTCAATGGAAACTTATCTCTTGAACATTCTCCCAAACAAGTCTTTCAAACACAAGTCACCCACTCAAGTTCTCTATCTCCGGGATCCTTCCTATAAGCATTTATGAACTTTCGAATGTCTATGCTACCCCCTCCATCCATCCACTCAAATCAACAAGCTACAACCTCGGTCATCCTCGTGTGTCTTTCTTGGTTACCCCCCAATCATAGAGGTTACAATTGTTACGACTTGTCAAGCTAAAAAATAATAGTTTATTGGCATGTCATATTCGATGAGTCCCAACTCCCTTATGCCAAACTCAATTCTCCACCTCCAAATTCCTATGACTTCCTAAATGATGGTCTAAATCTCCTTCTAATCCATCACTTGTAAAATCAATCATCACCATCATCGGTAATCGGCCTCACCACTATCGTCCCGAGGCGGGCAGTCCACCTAACCCCATAATAGGAGACTCAGACCAGCCTGTCATGGCCTCCTATCTTGTCTACCTCTCTTCCAGCCGAGCCTTGAAACATCCCATCACAACCTTTCATCTCGGTTGCCTCTTGTCCAACCACCACTCTTCCTGACACCACTGCCCTGTCTCGGCAACACCTCCCCCACTCCCGGCCTTATTCCCAGTTCCGCTGTTACATCTCAGCCACCACCTCCAGTGGCACCCCGACGGACAATGGAAACCCATGTCATGCACGATATTTCCAAACCCAAACGACTATATAACTTGTCCATTTTTGTTTCCCCTTCCTCTATCCCTCGTAATCCGAAAGATGCCTTATCCGATCCTAATTGGAAAATGCAATTATTGACGAATATACTCTCTTATTGACAATAAAACGTGGGATATAGTACATCATCCCCCTGATGCTAATATTATTCGTTCTATGTGGATTTTTTGACATAAAAAGAAATCTGATGGTTCTTTTGAGAGGAACAAGGCCCGTCTTGTAGGTGATGGTAGGTCTCAACATGTAGAAGTGGATTGTGATGAAACTTTCAACTCGGTAGTGAAACCGGCGACTATTCAGACTGTTAACAGTATTGCTCTGTCTAAATCTTAGCCCATTTATCAACTTGACGTCAGAAATTCTTTCTTGCATGAGGACCTTCATGAAACCGTATATATGTATCAACCTGTGGGATTCAGGGATTCAGTTAATTCGAATTATGTGTGTCTTTTGAAAAAAGTCACTCTATGGACTAAAACATGCTCCTCGTGCATGGTACCAATGGTTTGCTGACTTTGTATCCTCTACCGATTTTTCACATAGCAGATCTGATCATTCACTGTTTATCTATACCAAGGGTAATGACATGGCATACATCCTACTGTATGTTGATGATATCGTCTTCACTACATCTTCTGATGTACTTCGCTGATCTATCATATCACTCATTGCCTCTGAGTTTGCTATGAATGATTTGGGCCCCCTAAGCAATTTTTTTGGCATTGTTGTTACGAGACATGCAGGTGGCTTATTTCTTTTTCAAATGAAGTACGCTGAAGAGATCATTGACCGAGCAGGCATGATGTCTTGCAAACCGACCCACACGCCGGTGGACACTAATTCCAAACTTAGTGCCACTTCGGGTTCCCTATATGTCGACCCGACTCACTATCACAGTTTAGCAATGAGAATTACAGTATCTCACTTTCACGACACCAGATATATTATATGTCGTATAACAAATATGCTTACATATGCATAGCCCGATGGATGCACATATGATGCACTCAAACGTATTTTGCGTTATGTATAAGGTACTCTTCACTTTGGCCTCCACCGGTATAGGTCCACACTCTCTGATCTCACCGCTTATTCTGACGCTGACTGGGGTGGTTGTCCGAACACTCATCGCTCCACGTCATATTATTATGTCTTCCTCGAAAATAATTTGCTTTCTTGGTCTTCTAAAAGATAACATACTCTGTCTCGATCCAGTGCCGAAGGCGAGTACAAAGGAGTCATGAATGTTGTCTCTGAGTCTTGTTGGATACGCAACCTTCTGTTGGAACTTCACTGCCCAATACGCAAGGCTACATTGGTCTACTGTGATAATGTCATTGCAATATATCTCTCCGGAAATCCCATTTAATATCAGCGCACTAAACACATTGATATGGATATTCACTTTGTGCGTGAAAAATGGCTCGTGGCCAAATTCGTGTCCTTCGTGTTCCTTACAGGTATCAGATTTATGATATATTTACTAAAGGACTTCCGCGCATTTTTTTGATAATTTATGAGTCAGTCTCAATGTACGGCAACATCCCGCTTCGACTGTGGGTG
The DNA here is from genome assembly GCA_029783415.1 of Anisodus acutangulus. Taxonomy (NCBI): domain Eukaryota; kingdom Viridiplantae; phylum Streptophyta; class Magnoliopsida; order Solanales; family Solanaceae; genus Anisodus; species Anisodus acutangulus. Next base: position 52,650,855 of record CM056497.1, read on the forward strand.
TGTAATAGAATATTTCCATATATTGTATATTACTATTGATAGAATATTACCATATTTTGTATATCTTTTATATTAGGTAAATTTATATTTCAATTGTAATTAGGAAGATTTAGTTACCTAGTTTGTAGCCATGTAACACTATATATATTACACATAATAATCAATTAAAAATAAGGAACATATTCCTACAATATATATATATATATATATATATATATTGAACGATTTTATATAATGATTATGTAGGGAAGGTCAAGGTAGGGTGGTAGTGGGGTGGGGTGAGGTGAGTAGAAACCTGCATTTCTTTTCGGGCTAATTTCACGGATCATCACTCAAACTTTTATAAAAGTTATTATTTTGTAACGAACATATTACTCAAATTTGTCTAAGTATAATAAATCACAGAGTTTTGCAAGTATCACATAAAGTTTCAACCAAAAAAATCGCATAAAGTTGCTAGACAATTTCTTGTAACTAAAAAGTCATTTACCTTTATTTAATTATATCATATAAAATGGTTCTTTTGTTTCCTCCTAATAATTTTATGTGATGTTTAGATAAATCTGAGTAGCTTTTTATTATAAAAAATAATTTAATAATTTTTATAATATTTAGATAAAGTTAAAGTGATTTTCAATTGAAATCATGATTGCATGTTCAAACTTGTGCACCGACAATGTAAAAGTTTTTACACTCTAAGTAATCTTTAACATGTTGTATTGTCAATTGCCTTATTTGTTTAGGTTATTAGTTCCCTTTTTATTATATGTAAAGTGAAAATACATATTAAGAGTTAAGTAATAATAAAAATGTGAAAGTCCCATAAATTTTTAAGCTTAAAATATCGATACTAGCAGACTTAATAATGTATTTAAGGTGCCTCGAAGGGTATATGAACCCACACATTCTAAACAACGTGTTAGGGAATATTCAATCTACACATGGTATATATTTCTAGAAATTGTTTGAATTTTTCTTAGAAAAGAGATGAAGAAAAATAATAGAACGGAATAAATAAAATCTGATTTGGACAAAAAAGCGATTGAGGTGGCCCAAACCCCATATGCCTTCACGTGGGCAGCGACTAAACAAAGGATATAATCCATTGAAAAATATTTAAAACTGAAGCTAAAAGAAAAAAGGTATAGAGATTTTGCCAAAGTCATAGTACTACTCAGCACACACATAAACAAGGTACATTTTCTATACCAACTACATTTTGTAATTTTTATTCTTATTCTTCTTTTAGATTGTCTATTGCAAAATTGAGATGATTATTCCTACTTTCAAATAGGAGTGGCCAGAGGGCCGGGATTGGGTCAGTCGGGTCGGGATCTGTTGGGTCGGGTCGGGGAGGGGGAGGGTCAGTCGGGTTGGGACATGCGGGATTCGCCGCCGTCCCGTCCCGTTTCTGATCCCGTCGGAATCGGGTGGGCGGTTTTTTTTTTTACACTTAATTTAAAAAATAACATATATATAAAAAAAAACTCAATAATTAAACAAGATAGTGTAATAAAAATATCTCAATGCTGTTTTTGTGCCTCTTATATTATTTAATAGACATATGATTTTTTTTGTAATACAAATACAATTGTCAAAATTGTAACTTTGTGGTGTTGTTCAAAAGTTGCAAATTACATAGTAAAATTGCAATTAAAAAATTACAATTTGAAAAAAAATATGTTCTAGTTTCTTGATAATTTCATGTGGTTCTTCGGTTGAAATTGGTATTTGTTGGTCAAATTGCTCCATGTCGCTTCCACCACCTTTGGATAAGATTTCGTTGTAGTTTTCATTTTCTTCTTTGTTGATCTCCGGTTTACCGAACCTTCTCCGCTCCGCTCATATCCAATCTCTGAATAATACTACAATCTCCAAGCTGTCTCTGGCTAATGAGTGTCTGTGTTCTCCTATTTGATATCTACCGGCAGAAAAAGCGCTTTCAGACGCCGTTGATGACGCTTGAGTGTTCAAAACATCTCGGGGCATCATTGAAAGTGTCGGAAAGGTCTTCTCATTCCCTCCAAAGATTTCAAAGAAGTCTTCACGTCCTTCTTCATTGAGAACTGTTTGGTAAGGTACAGAACCCTGCAAAACAAAAATATCAAACTCGCTAATTTGGTTAGTAGCGGTACTGCCGCACATTCTATTTCTGAGGTTTTCAATACTAGCCGCAGAAACAGCATGTCTTTTGTGAGGTTGTATTGAAGAAGAAGAAGATGGTATGGAAGTCGGTAGGTTGCTAGCACTTTCTTGTTGGTAAAACCTATATACTTTTTTGTATTCGTCTTCTACGCTAGACAACACTTCTTCTTTAGTTTGTTCCATAGGTGGTGGGTGATTTGGATTTTTGGGACTTGGAGGTGATAGTACTGCTATACAATCGTAAATAGTTTCAATAAGTGATTTAGTACCGTCTATTTTAATAGTCAGATTTAATACAACACCAATAATATAAATAGTGGGAATAGGAATAAAATATTTTTATTATTTTGATAAACATTTCTTTATAGCTGCCTTATAAGTTGGTTTATCCATATATTCATTAAGCAGTAAAAATATTAGAGCTATATAAAACAACATAGTTGAAATAGTATGATAATATATACTGGAAAATTCTTTTGTTGCTTGAAAATATTTCTCTAAAAATACAATAAGTTCGGAAATTTTTCCCCAATCGATATCTACAACCATATCAGCTGAATTTTGATTATGAGAGTTAAAAAATAAAGTTATAGGTTTTCTATAGTTATAAGCAACAAGTAGTTGCTCGTATAAAGAATTTCACCTAGTGGGTACTTCTTCTGGAATTTTTTTATAAGGTAGTTGGCAATCGTGACAAGTTTTTTTATATTCTTTTATTCGTTGTATTCTATTACTTTTAAAAATAAAGTTTATAGTAAATTGTATTTTACTAAGAATGTCTTCAAAAAGTGATAGATCATCCTTTACAACTAAGTTATATATATGACACGCACATTTTATATGAAAATGATCTGGAAAATATGGAGTTAAACTATTTTTTAAAATTGTAATAGCATAATTGTTAGAAGAAGCGTTATCTAATGTAATAGTCATAATTTTATCAGTTATTCTGTAATAATCGCACACTTGATAAATATTTTCTGCAATAAAAGTACCAGTGTGTCTATCATCTATATATCTATAGGCTAAGATACATGTTTGCATATACCATTTATAATTTATCCAATGACATGTTACCGTTAAATAATCATGGTCGTTAGTACTACGGCCTATATAAGAAGTAATAGCCACTTTGCCATTAAAATGATATAATGAATAACGTAAATACTGTTGATATTCGTGTGTGAATTTAAATACATCTCTCTTAACAGTTGATCTAGGAAAATCGTTAAAAGCAGGATTATACATATCTCTAATGTAATGAATAAAATCGGGAGATGAAGGAAATGAAAAAGGCAAACCCTCCACAACAACTAATTTTGCTATTGCTTCCCTATCTCTATGTTTATTATAATTAGGGCCTACAATTCCCCCCGTCGTGGGATTAATTTGACCCTGTACTTGGTCCGGGATACTATGTGAACCTTGTCCCGATGGAGCGGGCGTTTGCGCACCCGGTTTTTAAGCCTCGTATTGGGCATACCTAGCTGGATGAGCCCTTGCTACGTGTCTCATTAAACCCCCCGTCCTTCCGTGACCTTTTCCAGTTTTAAATTTTAAAACATCTTTACAAATTTTACATCTAGCTACTTGATTCTCTAAGTCCCTATCAAAAAATGTCCACGCATCTGATTTTAATGGCCGTTTTGCTAGACCTCGTCTCATACTACGGGGAATAGGAGGCATTTCAGTTGAAGGTGCACTAATGGGTGTGTTGTCATCTACATTAGTGGGTGTATCATCTAGATCATCGTCTAAATTAAAGTCTTCTCGAGTTCCAAAAAATAGCTCCTCGTCTAAATCTAATGGTATTGTAGGAAAATGTTCAGTATCAACAAAATCATACAGTGTAGGAATAGGATTCTGTCTAAAAATAGGATGACTAGAAGAAGTACCATTGCCCTTGTTGCCCCTACTAGAGGAAGCCTGACCCCTACCCGTAAGCATACGTTTAAATTCTTCCATTATAAATTTATAATTATACTAATAAATAATTAAAGTAAATGAAATTAAGTGCGCTAAATAAAATAAACAGACAATAATAATTTAATGAAGGAACGAATGTACCAAACGCCGACGTAACGTCGACGTGTAATCGAGGTTGAAAATTGAAACTTTGCTCGATGAAAGATCATCAAGCTAGTTGCCAACTTCACTCCCAAGTCCCAAATGAATAAATAAAATTCAATATTTAGTAGACAATGTAGACTTGTAGAGAGATAGATTAAGAGAATAGAGAGATTGTAGGAAGATTTGTGAGAAAGATGAAGAGAAAATGAGGTATTTATAGTTGGAAAATTGGGTTAAAGTGTAAATATAATAACTTATGAGTTAAAAATAAATATTAAAGGGGTAGGGGGTTGGGGGAGGGGGGAGGCCAAAAATGGTCGTTGTACAACGGACAAAATGTAAAATCGTCGTTGGTGCAACGGTTATTTGTGCAAAGGAGGAGTTTTGGGCGGGATCGGGGGCGGGACCGGGGTGGGCCTGGCGGGCCGGGACGGGTCGGGACGAGACCATGTCCCGTCCCGGTTCAAGTCCCGATACCGCAATTTTTTTTTAAGTCGGGTTCGGGGCGGGACAGGGGCGGTGTCGGGGCGGGACAGGGGCAGTGTCGGGGCGGGACCAGGCCGAGACCGGGCCAACCCGGTTCACTAGCCAGCCTTACTTTCAAATGAAAATTAAGGTTTGAGTGTTAAATTGAGGAATTAATAATGAAGTTTTGAATTGATGAAAAAGATAAAGATTTTGACTGAGTATTGAATTTTGTAATATGATTCTAATTTATTAAAATTTAAGGAATGAAGCAGGTAAGTTGTATTCCTTGGTAATAAAGGAAAACCCACAACTTAGAGAACTTGACCCAAATATTTCTAAGTTAAAGCGAGTAAAGTTTTGCTTTTTGGGTTTGTATTGATATAAACTAAACCCTCATTATTATGTAGATTTAAAAAATCTGATTTTTTCAATAAATGGAAATTATCTACTTTGATAATAGGAATAAATGGAAAGTCCTATCCTATTATAATAATAAATCCTAATTATACTTGTACAAGAATTCTTCAACTATGGTAAGTTTACACTAAAACTTGAACTCGGATACACGTGTATACTCCTTCTGTCACACCCCCGTAGTCATAGCGGGCGGTTGTCGTATGCTGAGACTGTCCCTAAAATCTTCAAATAGAACCGAGGGAAGATTCTTAGTAAAGATGTCAGCAATTTGGTACCTGGAAGGGACATGCAAGATGCGTACTTGTCCACGAGCTACCTATCCGCGAACAAAGTGAATATCCATCTCGATATGCTTAGTGTGCTAATGTTGGACCGGATTTCCAGAAAGATAGACTGCACTAACATTATCACAGTAGACCAAGGTAGCTTTCTGAATAGGAAAGTGAAGTTCTAATAGAAGATTATGCAGCCAACATAATTCAGACACCACATTGGCTACCCCTCGATACTCGGCCTCTGCACTGGATCGCGATAATGTAGCATGGCGTTTTGCAGACCAAGAGACCAAGTTATCACCCATAAATATACAATAACCAGAGGTCGAGCGTCTGATATCAGGACAGCCATCACAATCAGCATATGTATAAGACACGAGAGTAGAAACGGCGGACGGATATAAATGCAATCCATAATCAAGTTTGCCATGTATGTATCATGTATGTTCTCAATCCTTGGATCGTGCATAAACAAACACACCTGCTGCACTGCATAAGTAATATCCGATCTCGTGAAAGTCAGTTACCGAAGTGTCCCTACAAGACTGCGATAGTGGGTGGGATCCTCGTATGGGGTGCCAGACGTAGCACTCAACTTCGGTTTATTATCAACCGGAGTAGAAGTAGACTTACAAGATTACATGCCAGCTCTCTCAATAATCTCTGCCGCATACTTTTTCTGAGATAAAAATAGACCATCAGCATGACGAGTGACTGCTATGCCCAAAAAATAGCTTAAGGGCCCCAAGTCTTTCATACTCGACATTCTGGTGGCTTATTTCTATATCAGAAGAAGTACGCCGAAGAGATCCTTGACCGTGCATGCATGACATCTTGCAAACCATCCCACACGCATATAGACACCAATTCCAATCTCAGCGCTGATTCCGACCCTTCATATTCATACCCGACTCACTATCGTAGTATGGCTGGGGCCCTGCAGTACCTTACATTCACGAGATCAGACATATCCTATGTCGTGCAACAAATCTGCTTGCACATGCACAGTCCGACGGAAGCACACATGCATGCCCTCAAACGTATTTTACGATACGTCCAAGGTACACTTCACTTCAGATTACATCTATACTAATTGTGCCCCTGTGTGTTTGATGAAATACCTAAGAAATGTTTTCTTGTGATTTAGTACTTATTAGTTCACTCAATTCTTACTCGATGCAGTCTTAAATGATAATGTGATAGTATCAAAAGCAATTTTTGACTTTGTATACATGTATTTTGCTCTATCTTCAAAAAATAATATGTTTACATGTATCACTATTTGCTATGTGTCATTAGAAATGGAACTGAAATGTCCTTACAGGTAACAAACTGACCCAATTTCTATCTCGTTAACGGATCTCCATGTCTCGTGTATTCCCTTTTGAAACTTAATTTTTTTTACTGTGAAGGACTCAACCATGGAAGAAAGCCTACCCACTTATTCTCTTGTATATTCTATTTTCTCCTCCATTGAAAAATATAGCTTTTTTGTTTTTGAGCTTTTTCTCCATAAAAATAGAGATTTTTAATTTGTTGACCAGTATTACAGTACTATTTTTCATCGTCATTTTATGTGAAGTTGTTTGATTGGACAAAAGATTTTAAAAAGAAAGACTTTTGAAATTTATAATCTAAAACATATCATAGATATTTTTGTGACGATAAAATTATGTCATTAAAAGTACCTAAAAGGGCCAAAATTATCCTTCAACTATCGCAAATAGAATATTTTTGCCCTCAATTATCTTTTGTTATAATAAATATCCCCGCGGTCTAAAAAATGAACCACTATTTGCTAACTACTGGGAAAAAAATCTTATCTCATGAGCTTAATTAGCATAGTTAACTCTCTTTTTTTCTCTTTTGTCCTTCTCCCCACCATTGTTCTACTCCACCACCCTTCAACTAGCTCCATTAGATCACTCCAACAATAAACAACTAAGTTTTTCAATATATCATAGCAATATTACGGCAAAATTATCAAAAAAAAAAAACTAAACCCACTAAAAATGGACTGTCCACATGAAGAAAAAAAGAACTTGCTTCAGCTTCTGAAAAATTGATAACCAAAAATGAAATACCATTTGATTATTTGACGATATGTGTATTAGTTAGAGGTTGGATCCTTGGATTAACCAATACAACCTTTTCTTGACGATTGTTTTTTTTTTCTTTTTCATTGTCTCAAGAAAATTGAGAGAGAAATTCATTTAGGATATTTGAAGAAACTAGAATATCAATAGGTTGAATAAAGGAGACAAACCAAAATGAAAATAGTTTACTGTCCATCATATCATTATATCAATTATAATATGTAATTAAATTAAATTAGTTATTATGTAATTAGATTTGTAAAATGATTTGAATATTTTTAGGATAAGTCTTCCTAAAGAGTAGTCATAGATTGATCTTACATACTTGTATATATATTATATTATTGGTATGAAATAAAGGCATGGAATTAATTTCCTTCATGGTATCAGAGACACAAATTAACCCCCATTATTTGCCCCATCTTTTCTCGTCGGCCTCCCCAACCCTACCCTACCCGAAAACCCTTTTTCGGACTCCAACACCTAAACCCTAACTAGGGTTTTTCCAACGCTCTAACCCTAGACGAAAACTACCCTCCTACCCTATTTTTTCGGCACCTTCCAAACAAACCCTAATTAGGGTTCTTAATCTTCCTTATTCTACTCACCAAAATATCCTTTCTCTTCACCTTTTCTTGTATTTTCTTAGGTAATAATGGCCGACAAACAAACATTCTATCCCACTCTTGCCGTAAACAACGTCGAGAACTTTATTCCTATTACCCTTGAGATGAAAAAAGGACAATACTCTTCTTGGGCAAAGTTGTTTAAAATCCATTGTCGAGCATACGAAGTCATAGACCATATTATTCCTTCCAAGTCTTTATCGGAGACCACCGTTGTTGACAAAAATTTATGATCTAATTTAGATGAAATAGTCCTTCAATGGATTTACGATACCATCTCAAATGACCTTTTGCACACCATTTTGGACCGGACTCTATGGCTCAACAAGCTTGGAAACGTTTACAAAATATTTTTCAAAATAATTAAATTGTTCGGGCAGTATATCTTGAAAACCAATTCACCAATGTAAAATTGGATAATTTTTCAAACGTCTCCGTATATTGTCAAGAGTTGAAAATGTTTGCCGATCAACTTTCAAATGTTGGTGCGCCGGTGACAAATCAAGTTTAGTTTTCCAATTGATTGCAGGATTGAATGAACAATTTGATGGTGTTGCTACGTTCATTCAACAAAGCAATCTCTTACCATCATTCTATGAGGCTCGGTCGAGAATAATTCTTGAAGAAACCCGAAAGCAAAAACAGGCGACGGGGGCGACAACTAATGCCGGCACCGCTCTTATTTCCACCAACACATATAATGATAATTTTGGCACTCAAAATTCTGATTCCGGTAGTGGTTCGAATCGATAAAATAATGGTTAAAAATGGATCAAAATCGTAACAATAACAAAGGGAAAAATAATGGTGGAAATGGACGAGGTCGGGGTGGCGGATAGGCCATTGGCGGTAGCAACAGCCGCGGCCAGCAAGGCCAAAACAGACCCCACTAGCAGCAGCCCAACCAGCTGGCCGGCGGGTAGTGGGGGCAGTACCCACCGTGGGGCTGGCAGCCGCAATAGTGGGCTGCCCTACCCTGCTTGTACCTCACGGCTCAGTGGGCCAGACCTTCTCCCGCATCTAGACAGCCCGGGGTTCTCATCCACAACAAGCTTTTGCAGCCCACGGACCATATTTTGGAGGTTATGCTCCCACGGATATTGAACAGGCCATGAAAAACATTAATCTAAGTGTTCCGGATGATTCGTGGTACATGGACACTGGGGCAACGTCACACATGACGGCATCTCAAGGTAATCTCTCGTTTTATTTTAATATGAGCAGTAATAAAAATATTATTATTGTGGGCAGGAAATTCCAATACATGGTATTGGCCAATTTAATTTCCCCCTCCCCTCCACCCACCTTTACATTTGAAAAACGTCCTACATGCACCCAAACTGATTAAAAACTTGGTAATATGTACGTCGTTTTACAACTGACAACAATGTTTCTGTTAACTTTGATCCGTTTGGATTTCTGTGAAGGATTTTCATACGCGGATGCTACTGTGAGATGTAATAGCACTGGGGACTTGTACTCCATCACCACCACTACCAACAACCAAGTCACCAATCCATCAACCTTTGCAGCTATTTCTCCTATTTTATGGCATAACTGGTTGGGACACCCGGGAGCACCGGTATTCAATGTTCTTAGAAATAATAAATTTGTTGATTGTAACAAACGTATGGACTCTCATATTTTCCAGGCTTGCATATTTGGGAAGCATGTTAAACTTCCTTTTTCATTATCTACTTTAAATACTCTTATGTCATTTGATATTTTGCATTGTGATTTGTGGACAACCCCGATTTTAAGTTCAGCAGGTCATAAATATTATATGCTTATTTTGGATGATTATTCGAATTTTCTTTGGACATTTCCCTTAAGACAGAAATCGCAGGTCTTCACCGATTTTAAACAATTTAGTGTTTTTATCAAAACCCAATTTGAGAAATCCATTAAAGTTTTCAATGTGACAATGGGAGGGGAATTCATAAATGACCAATTTAAGAAATTTTGTCACCAAAATGGAATGTCCTTGCATCTTTCATGTCCACATACTTCTCCTCAAATGGAAAAGCAAAAAGAAAAATTTGAACAATCAACAATCTAATTCGCACACTTCTTATGCATTCATCCACACCGCCGTCCTTTTTGCATCATGCACTTCAAATGGTCACATATCTTTTAAACATTCTTCCTAGCAAGCTACTCTCAAACATATCACCCACACAAATATTGTACCATCGTCTTTCTTCCTATACACATTTGAGGGTCTTTGGGTGTTTGTGTTATCCCTTGTTTCTGTCCACAACCATTAACAAACTTCAAGCTCATTCCACTAATTGGGTCTTCTTGGGATACCCACAAAATCATAGGGGATATAAGTGTTCTGATATGTCGAATGGAAAAAATATCATCTCTCGTCACGTTGTTTTTTATGAGTCCACATTCCCGTTTGCTAAATCTCACGTGGCGTCCCCGCCTTCATACAAATTTTTGGACGACGGAATACATCCAATTTTAAATCACTATCTAAATACCCAAAATCATACTTCCTCCACTGGACCAGCCCAAAATACACCACCAAATATGGCGGCCCAACAATGAAATGAGACTGGGCCAATCCGAGTCGAGGGGCCCACTGCCTCCTTCTTTTCGGCCTCGGCCCGGTGCATTTTTCGTGACTGGCAGGCCCACAGGAGGGAGCCCATTGCTCCCTCAGCAACGTCCCCAACCAGGCCAACAGGCCCAGCTCCTCTAGCCCAAAATATTACCCCTCACCCTCGCCCCAGTTCACAAACCAAAAGTCCACTGCCCCAGCCTTCGGTCTTAGCCCTCGGACCATTGAACCCCGTGTCATGCATGGAATTTTTTGGCTCAAGCATCATTTTAACCTCACATCTTCTGTACAACCATCTCCACTTCCAAAAAATCCCAAAGTGGCCCTATCAGACCCGAATTGGAAAGCTGTCATGTTAGACGAACTTGATGCTCTTATTAAAAATAAGACGTGGGAATTAGTGCCCCATCCATCTAATATGAATATCATACGGTCTGTGGGTTTTCTGTCATAAAAAGAATTCTGATGGTTCTTTTGCGAGACACAAAGCTCGTTTTATTGGTGATAACAGGTCTCAACAAGTTGGAGTGGATTGTGGTGAAACATTCAGTCCAGTAGTTAAACCAACAACTATCAGGATTATTCTTAGTCTGGATCTGTCCAAATCATGGTACATCCATCAGCTAGATGTCAAGAATGCATTTTGACATGGTCACCTACAAGAAACAGTTTACATGCACAACATTTGGGTTTCCGAGATTCTACTCATCCGGATTATGTTTGCTTATTGAAAAAATTACTATATGGTTTGAAACAGGCCCCCAGGGTATGGTATAACAGGTTTGTAGGGTTCGTATCCACACTGGGTTCTCACACATCAAGTCTGATCAGTCTTTGTTCATTTACAAGAAGGAAAATGGCATGACATATATTCTTTTATATGTGGATGACATCATTCTCACAGCGTCATCTGAGTCACTTCGCCAGTCTATTATGGCCTTTCTTGCTTCGGAATTTGTATGAAGGATTTGGGCTTGTTAAACTATTTTTTGGGCATCGATGTAACTCAATATGCATATGGTCTATTTCTCTGTCAAAAGAAATACGCCGAGGAGATCATCGAAAAAATCGGTATGTCCTCGTGCAAACCGTCACATACGCCAGTTGATACGAAGGCAAAATTGAGCAACTCTACAGGTACTCCATACAGTGACCCAACACATTATCGCAGCTTAGTAGGGGCATTACAGTATCTCACCTTCACGAAACATGATATCTCTTATGCAGTTCAACAAGTTTATTTACATATGCATGATCCGAAGGAAGAACATATGGTGGGGGGGGGGACTCTTAAACAAATTTTGCGGTACGTTAAGGGTACTCTTGATTTTGGGTTGCATCTGTATAAGTCCACCATCTTTGATCTCACATCTTATACAGATGTCGATTAGGATGGCTGCCCTGACACACGACGTTCCACCTTCGATTATTGTGTGTTTTTATGAGACAACCTCATTTCATGGTCGTCGAAACGCCAGCCGACACTATCTCGATCGAGTGCTAAAGCAAAATACCGATGAGTAGCTAATGTGGTCTTTGAATCATATTGGCTCTGTAATCTCCGTTTAGAACTTCATTGTCCGATCGAAAAATCAATCGTGATTTATTGTGATAATGTGAGTGTGATATACTTATCAGGCAACCCTGTCCAACATCAACGCACAAAACACATAGAAATGGATATCTTGTTTGTCCGTGAAAATGTTGCACGAGGACAAGTCCGGATTCTCCATGTCTCATCCCGTTATCAGATTGCAGATATTTTCACGAAAGGTTTTTCGCGCGTACTGTTTGATGATTTCAGGGACAGTCTCAGCATACGAGAACCTCCCGCTAAGACTGCGGGAGACTGTTAAGATAATTATCATATCACCATATCAATTATAATATGTAATTAAATCAAATTAATTATTATGTAACTAGAATTCTTCAGTGAGGTTTGGATTTTGAGCTCGAATCTATACTTGAATGGTGATGAGGATCTGAAGGAATATGGTTAAAAAAGACCAAAATGTTTACTCTCCAAAAAGTAATCGTCTTATATATATATATATATGGAAAACGGGAAGTATCAGATATTGCTTTTTTATTATTTGTTTGTTGAAGCTGGATACTTTTTTTTTTAATGTAAAATGCCTTCAATTTACAACAAATTACTTCAATTTTAGCCAAAATCACAGTAGCTGCAAAACTGTAGTAAATGAGTAAAAATTTTGATGTCATTATCTCTTCAGGTTTTTAGTGTTAAAGATGCAGCCTTCTTCCTGGAACTCCAAATCTAATAGCTATCATTGACATCTTCAGATATGTATCCAGTGAAACTCTCAAGTTCAAGTTCTCTAAGTCGCCACACCAAAAAAAAAAAAAAAAGATCCTTGAAAAGCAACTCAACAAAGAGCACAATTCAAGTTCAAGATAGTCCTTGCCGAGCCCCAGAATTTTAGACTAGTGGTAAGAGTACAACGTGTGATGTGTGGGTTAGACACACATTACGGGTTCAAATTCTATCACAAACAGAAGTACGGTATTTAAGTGGAGAAGGGTAGAGAGACAACCTCATTATCCACGGAGTTTCGAACCATACGCTGCTAGCATTCGGAGATTTCTCAAGAGTCCCTGCCAATATATCACTTTATCTAGATTTTCCATCTTATTGGTATATAAAGAGACACCATACCTTATTCTAGCAAGGAAGGTTTCATCAGCCACCCAACTATGTTTCCCCTTCTCGTGGTTTAAACAAAACAATCAGTGTCTCAATGCTCATCACAGTGGTAGTTTAGAGCAGTCACCAGTACTATCTTGAGAAATCACCTCCCGCAAAACTGCCCATCAAAACTTAGAAAGACGAAAAGAAATCACATAGTATTTTCCATACTATTACATTCTTGGTGAAACAATAAATCTCAACAAGAACTATAATCTTCGTCTGTAGTCTAAGCTACGAGTCCATGACTCCAATCAGCCAGCTGAATCTCTTTCCTAAAGAGTCAAATGTGATGCTATTTTTACCATAGATTTCACTAGAATTTGTTCTAATGATATCTATCAAGCAATTCCAACTTTGCCTTAGCTTAAAAGTAAAACACATGTGTGATTTAAAATCTGAAGAAATCTACGGATTAATCAAAAGACACTGACATGATACACCGATATTGGACCAAATAATAGAAGTCTCTGGCAAAAGGATCAAAAAGTAACACAACCATGACAAGCAATCAGGATCAAGAGATATGCCACTCTAGTTGCTAAAATCCTAATAACAGGCCGGCATTTGAACAAATAATATGGGCCAGAATATATGGGATAAGTATCAAGGCAAACTCCATCAGAAATCATTCTAATATTAACAACTAATTCAAGTGCAGTCATGTTCTCTAAATCAGCATACTAAGAAATACTTGAAAAGCAACTCAAGAAAAAGTTGCTCTTAAATTGTTCTGCTCTAAGATATCACACCAACTAATTTCCTCCTTCTCATGACTTAACAGATTACAATGATCGAATTCTTAATAAAAAAAAGTAGTAGAGAGTGATAGCCTATACTACTACACTCTTGGAGCAACAATAAATCTTCAATAAGAATTACAATCTTCGTTTGCCATGTGACAAGCAACGATTCAAATCAGCCAGATGAAACTTAATGCTAAAGAATTCAACTATGATGGCATTTACGGCCAGAGATTTTACTAGTAGTAGGTACTTGCTGATTTGGGTTAAGCAATTCCAACTCGAGTTTAGGAAAATAGCCATTATGAGGCCTATATCACTGAGACAACCACACAAACATAGAAATGATAATTAAGGTGGTAAAACACAAAGGTGATTTGAAATATCAACCAAAACAAGACATTGATCGCAAGACACTTACATGAGGTATAACGTAACTATAGAACAAAAGTTGATCAGGCATAGGATCAAAAAGTAAATGCAACCATGGCAAGAAATCAGGATCAAAGATATCCACTCTGAGTCTCTAACAGGTGCTAGAATCCCAATAACAGACCAGCATCTACGCTATGCGTGGAAAGAATCCAGTAAAATCTAACAGATACAATTCTAACTTCAACTTGCAGAGAAACATCAGATATAGGATCTAGCCACCAAATCAACAAAACCTGTTTCCAAGTAATTCCCTACATTTATTTTGATCAAGAATCATCAGATTAAGAGAAAAAAATCAACAATTTCGGTAGGACCATTTGGCACAAAGGCAATAAGAATAAGAATGCAATGGGCAACCGTTTCAGTTTATGCATCAGCTTTATCTCCTTGTTCAAAAGAGGGTGGACAAGAATAAAGTAATTCCCCACGTTTATGGGAAAAGGATATAACCACATCACTAATGTACTCAGCAAGTTAGGGAACATGAAATTTTGTCATAATGCCAGTGCATTTGGCTTTTAGGCGAAGGCAAATAGTAAAGACATGTACCTTAAAAACCACCATCTACTTCAGAGATCCCTACGGAAATATTTTTCAAATACAAAAATTCAGTAACTTCACCCGAATTAGTGAATTTGATAACCACCCTACTCTCTCTATATGAAAAAGCCTGCGGGGAAGCGCAAAGAGCTAAGCCACTAATATCGTGACGAAGGTTAGACCTCATAAAGTCAGTGAAGCTAAGGTTTCGTATGTGTTATATCCTTTCTATTGAGTTCCCATGAAGTAAAGTAGATTAGAGCATATGATGGAAATCTTAAAATTTAGTTCTTTTGCAGGATCCTGGTTGCAGAGGAAGACTTTTTTCAACAAAACAGACTATCCCTAAGAGAGAATCTAAGTAACCATGTGAGCATTAGGGTATTTCTAGACACTTCTTTTGCAATTTATTTAGAATGCAAATAAAGAATTTGCAGATGCCTACTTCTAAGCACCGTAGTCAAAGTAGAAATATCCAATTAAAGATAATTAAAGGTTCACCCCGAGCATTAACAAGCAAAAGTATATCCTTCAAGAAAAAGACAACTTATTTGAATTAAAATGTACATTGCTAAAGAAAATCAACTAGAGAGAAAGCCAACTCTCTCGAGTCTTCTGACATGTTATAAAGGCACAACCCACCAAAAATAGTGGAATATTAAAACCTAAGGGGTTGTTTAGTTGATGGTTGGAGTTATGTAGGTATTAGTAATGCAGGGACTAATTATGTAGGTATTAGTAATGCATGGATTAATTATGTAGGTATTAGTAATGCATGGATTAATTATGTAGGTATTAGTTATGCAAGGTCTAGTTACACATGTATTAGTTATTCTATCGTCTACCCAGCATAAAACAAAGCCTAAAATAATATATAGGTTCCCTCATAACTTATACATGTATTAGCTTTGTGGGATTGTAAGCTGGTAACCAAACACCGTACTTGGTGTACTAAATTTTATATATAGCAACTAAAATGCTACCAAACATGGTACTAGTTATGCAGGTTTTAATACATGAATAAATCACTTCCTAACCAGCAACCAAACAACCCCTAAATCCTCAGAACCTAAAACAGGAGATATTGTCTCTGTCAAGGTATTGGAAAAATTGCTAAACAGTGGAAACGAGCAATATAGAAAAGCTGCATCATGGAGAGAATACAAGTGCCTTGAGTATGTAAAATACAAGTTTAATTAACAGGAAATCACGACAAACGAAGAACAATAAAAGGGGAACTACAGTTGAAACAACATAACAAAAGTCAATTGAGGTGTTCATATTCTCATTCTCTTTACGGCATTACACTAGAAAATATTAACTTGCACTAATAAACAAAAGGAATAAGCTTGTATTTAACTTTACTTGCATACTTTATATATCTCTCACCAAAGTTCTCTACCATCAAACTTTCCTCTAACTTAGCTTTGTTCCCATAGTACACGGAGCAAACAACAGCAACGAAGAGAGCACTCAAAGGCGCCCTAAGTGCAACACAATAAGCAACAAACAAGAGCATAGTCGAAGCATAAATAGGATGGCGAACAAACCGATACGGACCAAACTGTACGACAGCAGTAGGCACAACCACCTTCTCCGAATACTTGGCCAAATACAATGTAGAATGATACTGCATAAACAACGTCATCACAATCAAACCCCAAACACCGAAATTGTTCCATCCACCGGGTATAAGATGCAGCTCCGGCCCTTCAAACGCCGCGAACCAATGACCAACCATAACACCAACACAAAACAACAGCTTCTTCCAATTGGGTAGGCTAATATCCCATTTAAGGTCATGCTCTTTAATGTTGTAATCACCATACATTCGTTTTCGAATACTCACATTCAAGAAAAAGAAATAATGGTACACGAAAAAGAACACAACAGGCCATCCTTCAAGAAAACCATTGAAATGTGCTGGTGGTACTAGTGTTAACCAAGTGAAAGCTGAAGTAACAATAGCAAATTGTTCAAACCCATTTGCTTCGTCATTTAAATGCTTGTTTAAGCAATAAAGACTGTAACTTGCTAGACTAATCGCCACCAACCATGGCCAAAATAACCATGTCATACTAAAATACATCCAAAAAAATGGATTCACAACCACATTATAAGTCCATTTAGTAGCAGCAATAGCAATGGTAAAAATAAAACTCCATTTCAACACTTTAAACGGGGTTAATTGCGAAAAACCCATTTTCAGTGACTCTAAAGAGAACCCATTTAAGCTATCGAAAATCGGGTTTTTTAGAGCGATTTTTTCTGTTGTATCTGAAAATGAACAGTGGAGTGGCGGTAACGACGGGAACCTAGAATTGACATTGCTGAGGGGAATTGATAAGGATTTGGGTATTTTTTCAAGATTTTTTCGGGGTTGTAAGTTGTTTATAGAGAAGTTGCCCACCAAGTGTTTGTTGAAAGGTCTGTGAGAAAAAGTGTAGTGTTTTGAACATAAACAGTGGACTGGCAATAACGACGGGAACCTAGAATTGACATTGTTGAGGAGAGTTGATGAGGAATTAGGTAAGTGGGATTTGGGTATTATTTCAAGATTTTTCCGGGGTTGTGAGGAGTTGCGCACCAGGTGTTTGTGGAAAGGTCTGTGAGAAAAAGTGTTGTGTTTTGATGTGAAAGAGAAGGAGGAGGCTAGTTTTGAGCAGACTAGAATGGGTGATGCTTCCATTTGTAATTGGTAGTGGAGATTTGGATTACATAGAACAAAATTGGTAGTGAGTTTTTTTATTTTTCTCACCTAAAAAGTCTTGGGGTCAAATTAAAAGTTCACTTTTTTACACTTTACAGTCAATTTTTGGTCCTGCTATTTTAGAAATTGACCAATTGTACCCTCATAAATCTTTTGGTCAATTTATCCCTTCACTAGAAGAAGATTTCTTTTTTACCTAGACCGTTAATGGAGTTTTAAATCGTACCTAATCAAAAGTTGAGGGGTAAATTTGAACCTTCTTGTGAAAATTTTATATGCTAGAGTCCAGTCATTTTACGTTGAAGCTCCGTCAATAATCAAAGTAAATACAGGACAATTTGATAATGACAAAGATATAAATGAGCTAGAAGTGTAAGTAGGATCGTATTTAGGTTAATTTTAGACTTTTCTCATAACATGATTAATTTATATTTAAAAAATAATTATTGCAAGTAAATAAAAAGATATTGATTGGAAATTAGTAGGGAGCTTCTTCCACCTGAAGTCTCAGGGTCACTTTGCTATTCCATAATAAACTTAGTGTACAAACAACTAATCATTGGGCCTGCAAATTTGAATGGCGAAAGGATGGAATTTGTCCCATTAATATCCGAAATTGAGTAAATTTGTGGATATGTTAACTTTTGGGTCACTGGCACCTATGCTATTTTGTGTTGGTATTTAATTTTTTTTCCATAACAACCAATTTTTTCGTGCACCATAAATATATATTTTTACATCATAATATCACACTAGTTATGTTTTTCATTTTTAAAGAACTTATGCCCACTAAATATAAATTTGACTGCTAAAAGGCAAAAATTAAAGACCAGACCATTTGAAGGTCAATTCGTGCAATATCGTCTTAACTTTTTGGGGTCTAATATTAATCTTATTATAAGCAAAAAGCTTTATTTGGGAGTCATTTGCACTTCTGACCCTATTTTGTGCCGGTCTTTAATTTTTGTCCCTTAAAAAATTGCGAGGCATAAATTTATATTTTTACATCATAATATTCTGCAAGTTATGCCTCGCGCTCTTGAAGAATTTATGTCACGCTGAGCATAAGTTTGATTTTAAAGGTATAAATTAACGACCAACCCATTTGGGGGGAAAATCATGCAATTATTTCTTATTTTTATCGTTGACTTGCAATATAGTTTCAACTTGTGAGTACTTTTCTAGAAGATTTGTACACGTGAAGTTTACCAATTTTATGTTGGAGCTCTATTAATAATTAGAACAAACGAGACACTTTGTCAACAACAAAGATATGAATAAATCAAATGTATAACTGTGAGCAAAATTGAAGGAACTTTAATTTTTGTATAACTTTAAAAAAAGTATACAATTTTATGTCACACTTCAAAATTGAGGGGTTGACCGACATTCGATATCTTAAACTAAACATCGATGAAGAACGGGATATTGGTCACCAGACCTATTCGGTTGTCTGTAAGATAGTGAACAATTTATTATATATCAAAATATGAATATATCATTGGTTCATAAAACTAAACACCAAACTAATCTTTTCGATCCCCAACTTTAAAACTTCACAATAAATTTTTCAAAATTCAGATATACGGGTTTGAAGATGGGAATTGTCAAGCCTAACTTCTAACCCAACCCAACGACAACAACAACAAACCAGTGTAATCTTACAAGTGGGTCTAGGAATGATAGTATGTACGCAGATAGAGATGACAATAGGACAGGGCGGGGATAGGCCAGGGCGAAGCCTTAACGGGGCAGGGCAGGGCGAAGCCTTAACGGGGCAGGGCAGGGCGAAGCCTTAACGGGGCAGGGCAGGGCGAAGCCTTAACGGGGTAGGGCAGGGCGGAGTCTTAACTGGGTGGGGTAGGGGTAGGGGCAGGGCAAAAGTGATTTTATGAAAATAGTTAGTAGGGCAGGGGAGCCTTAGAGTAATTAGTAAAGTTGTTGCCATATGACCAGGAGGTCATGAGTTCAAGTCGTGGAAACAACATCTTGCAGAAATGTGAGGTAAGGCTGCGTACAATAGATCATTGTGGTCCGGCCCTTCCCCGGACCCTGCACATATAAGGAGCTTAGTGCACCGGACTGCCGTTTTCTTTTAGTTAGTAGGGCAGGGCAGGCAATAGGTCTAGCAGCAGCTCAACTTTATCTTCTATCGTTTTTGTACCCTCGTTGATATTGCTCTGTTGTTTCCCTGCATTCAGTCTATCACTAACAGTGTCCTTCTTACTCTTTGTTATTTCTCTTCTTATGAAGAGGATTAGTATTTGTATCATAATTTCCTCTACTTTCAAATTTTCTATTAAACAGATAAAATTAATCTACTTTTAGGACACAACTCATGAATTATTGAATTCTACAATTCAATGCAGATTAGAAGTTGAATTTGAGGGGACAAGAAATTATCTTCCAATAATTATTTTCCTTCTTATTTAATATGATCCATCTAGGAGAATTCAAAATAAAACTTGTAGTATGTGATACTGTGATATTCTTTATCATAAATTATGCTTATACTGTTGATAAACATTATCAATAGCTTAATTGCAATTTGGACAGGACAAGAAATTTAATTTGTCAACTTTTATCATGTATCATTAATTTACTTGCACAAAGAATTGATTTAATGACACTAATTATATTCAAAAGGTGAAATCTTTTAACTTTAATGAAAATATGAAATCAAATAAGAGAAAAACCAGCTTATATGTAGAAGCTAATATTATATTTAAAATGTGTTTGTCTTCTGATAAAGTGCAAGACGTCATTAGCAATTTGTTTGCTGTGTAATTTCTTACATAATGGAAAAATGAAGAGAAAGAATATAAACGGGGCAGAACAGCGTAAGGCTTAACGGGGCGGAGCGGGTCAGTGCAAAAATTTTAAAAATATGTTAAACGGGGCAGGGCAGAATTTAAGCAGGTGAATGCCTCATTTTTCATCCCTATATCTTATTCTTACATTGAGAAAGTAGGGAGATTGTTTCCGATAAATCATCTATTCAAGGAGAGATGAATTAACTTCAAACCCAAATATCTTAAATTTCAAATTATTGACATCAAATATTTGAGTTTAAAGATAGGCTTGATAGTCCCCTATTTCAGACCCATAGATCTGAAATTTCAAATTTTAAATTGAGATTTTCAACTTCAGTCCGCAAGTTTGAAATTGACTTTAAATAAGCTAAATATTACTCCATATAGCGATTCTTTAAACGGTGGTGCTCAAAGCGGTTATTTATGCAAATCATCCAACTTAATCTTACGTTGGGTCATCATTAAACATTGGCAAGAATAGCAAGTGATAACAATAGGTTCAGTTTTGGCCAAGGTTAATTTAAAGGTTTTTGCTAACTCTGTATATGGGAGTTTTGCATGGCTTAGCTGGTGCCAAGCCCATAATTAAGGAAGAGGGTTCTTGTAATTTATTGACACCTTAAAAAATCGAACTTTGATGAATTCTCTGAATAGAGCGGAACTTGTGCCATGTTTGTTAGCATTTTTTAGCAATTTAGAATCTCACATAACTAATACAAGTATGAGTTATGAAGGAATCTATGGATTATTTTATGCAGGATAGAAGATGGAATAACTAATACATGAATAACTAATCCTGCATAACTCTAACCAAACGACCTTAAGTATATGGGATTGAGGCGTAATTGTTGTTGTATTTATAGGTTTTTGATGTTTTTGTAATTGCAGTTTATGCAAAGGGCATCTCTGAGAGAGGAAAAGCCTAAGAAAAAAGAAGTGATACCTGATGGAAACTTCCCCACCTCTAGTGCTCCCAAAAGATGGTATATTTTTTCTTCAAATTTTCTTGTTTGTTTTTAAATTGATGAGACTTGGGCTTGGCCTAGGATATTCAGTAGTGTTAAGATTTGAGTTGTATTTTTAGTTGGATTAGTATTAAAGTTTGTATACATTGAACTATGGAAATATGACCACAATTATACTTCTAAAAGGCGTTATTACGATTGGTTAAATATAATGAAAGGGATTAACTAGTGAAATGGCGTCTTCAACATATTGTGGGATTGAAGGGGTGAGCTTTACTACAAATAACATTGTGGTGTGAAATAAGAGTATACACCACTTTTTAGTTTGCACCTTTATTTTGAGACCATGGTTAACCCAGGACTATTACAATTTACATTTTCTTTGGACCGAGTCTAATTTTGTTTTAGTTTAGAGCTGGACCAAGTTTAATACCACTGAAACTAGATTTCTCCTTTCTAGCTAGTAAGTATCAAGTTTATTTAGGCTGTTCCTAAGCACCGTTCTTTTAAGTGCTCATAATGGAGTAACTTAGTAAACTTTAAATGGTTAGTTATCTTATGAAGTAATTATTTCTTTCTTTGCAGTGCTCAAATAGCACTAGAATGGAGATGTATCATGTTTAGGCTGCTCAAATATGATCTTTGACATGTTGAGAAAACCTGACTTCGTATAACTTTTTCGAATAGATGGTTGTCAGCATTTAGAACTACAAATCTCACTTCATTCGAGCTGAATTACATCTACCCTCACCCTTTTCGGGAAATGGCTGCAATCACAAACAAGTGATTCTTTTAGTTGGCCTTGTGAAAGCTATCTTAAACTAACCTTGTGTTCCACTAGCGTTTAGATGTTTTATAAGGGTATATTAGATGTAATCAACTCAAAAATACGTCATCTTTGTTGAGCTTAGTGGAAAAAACTAATATTTTAGGAAATCTGTTCTATCATATCTTTTTTTACAAAAATTTGAAGCTTAATGGAATCTATTTCACATACTGTGTGACTGTGCTGTGGTTCAAATTAAATGTCGACTACTGTGTCCACTGCAACAAATACTTATTACATTTCTCTTCAGATGTCTATAAGTACTAGGTTGTTGCCTGCTAAAAGATGTGTGTTTCTTGCATTATTTCCATATTTGCCTTTTCTTTATATACAAATACATTTTTCTCAGATTTTTCTTTATTGCCATTTCAAATCCAGTGTTTATCATTTTGAAAACTGTTCAGTTCCTACTCTCCCATGGTTTATTATCTCGTCTCACGAAAAACTTGTCTTGGTAGAAATTGATCGAAGAAGCGTCAAAACCATGTGCAGATGGTTCTGCTGCTTTGTTCTTCGGAGACGAGTCAAGTAATTTCTAAAAGGTCAGTTTGATGCTTAAATTTCTTCATTGATAAGTAAATAGCTTAACTTCCTCCTGGTGTATTGTTTAGCAAAATATGTTGAAAATTCCTTCTTACTGATGCCTTTGGTTCCATAGAGATGATAATTGGTGATATGTTGTATAATTGTTATAAAATGGGGATATGTTGTATAGTTTTTATAAAATGGGGATATGTTGTATAAGATCTCTATGGTAAAGTATTAAACATTGTAAAAAGAATTCCGATTACACGTAAAGGATTTATACAGTTTATAAATCAAATGGTCAATTAGAAGTCGTCTTAGGAGATGTAAGGTACAACGGCATATTTTATTCCATGATGATTGCATTAGACTTTCTTGATTTCTATATATTTTACTCTCCTCTTTTCTGTTTTATGTGACAAAACTTACTCATTCTGTCTGTCCCAAAAAGAATTGACACTTTTAATGTTGGTACTAAATTTTAGTATAATGTTTGGTTGCAAATTTAAGTCTGATACAACAAATTCTGGTATACTCTTTACACTATATTCAGTACTATTCATATATACCCTACCAGACGACCCCTTAGAGTGCTAACCGATTGCTTAGCCAGGGATGACTGAAATTCTCTCAGCTCTGTAACTACTTACTGTTCATTGCCACAGAGAAAATGGAACATCACAATGTGGGCTGGAGAACTCTGATCTGGACGACTGGAATCACGATCCTGACGAAGAACATGTCTCTCGTGTTATTTTTATCATACGAAGGTTAGGTATTAAGTGACCATATATATATTTATTATCATTTACAATATGTTGAAAATCGTTACTAAAGAATTAAACCATGAAAATATCTTTCAGTTTTAAGAATATATTTATTTAAAAGAAATTAGGTTGATCACTAAAGTAAGATATAATATCTAACAAAATAAAATCAAGTCTTTCCATCATTGTAAATTTTTCTAACTTTATGGTAGTTTTCATGATGAGATGTTTATACGAAGATTATAATTTCAGTTATTTTACTTTCTTTCAACATAATATTTTATATTACTTTAATTAGTATATTTCCTTTCGTTATTTTATTTTTTAGTTATCAAATTAGTATTTGTTTTTAAAAAAATTAAAATGATAAATAAAAGAAAACCTAATAAAGTAAAGGAAACACTCCCCAGTAGCTCAATCACGGCCAACCTTCTAGTAAGAAGTCTATTTCCTCAAGAAGTAGTAATTTGTTATAACTCTATTTTATATTTTTTACCAATATAACCTACAAATTTATATTAAGATTAATGTAAAAAGGATATAAACGCCGCTCAACATTTAAAAGATATTTTGGTCGACTAATATTTATATTCATGCTTTTAAAATAACTAGTCTCTATTAGGCATCACAAAAAATAAATGTTAGGTAATATTATTTGTAGTTACATTATATTTATTTTATGAGGTACAAAAATGTTGTTAAGTGCTAATTCTAATAGAGAGGTAAATAATTTTGTTATCCGTCTTTTGTTCTGTTTTTCCTTTATAAATTAATTAATTATGTTGCTACATACCTTATATTGTTGTTTGTCAAAATGAGATGATATCTCGTATCATATCAATAAATAATAACATTATAATTTAACACTTGAATTTGAAAAAGGAACGTTACTATTAGACTAATGTCTGTACGGATATTTTCTTATTTAAATATGATAGCAAATATTTTTTAATTAATTAGATTGGAAACCAAATTTCATAAGTAATATTTGTTTAAAACTCTACTTTTAAATGGGACAAGTATTTTATTTACCAAAATAGATAATAGAAATATTATATAATTAGACTAAAAGGATATAAATGTATATATGTAAAAGTAATTGTTATAGAGAAGTAAAATATATCATAAAAATTAATTTCGAAAAGAATCTAACTTTTATAATGAAATATTATTATATAGGGTGCTTGCTATAGAGGGGTCTAATTGCATATATTTATAGTTTAGAAATAGGTAATGTAATCATATCTCACTTAAAGACTTTTTTGTAAATGATATATTTTGTCACTTTTGTGATCCGTAACGAAATTCTCAAAGTTCATGATGTTGAAATTGCAAATTCACTTTAGTACTTTCAAAGGATATGGAATTGAAAGTCAATGCAAATTCAATGATTCGAACTTGCGAGGAAAAATTTCAATTCTACTTCACATTACTAAGGCAAGGTTTTTTTTTGTTGACGAAGGAACCCGCAGCCGCTACTCTCTCGAGTGCGCACAGGGTAAACCCCGGACTGACGCAATAGCCTGCAAACCACGTCAGCCGATTAACCACACTTGGCAAGCCATGTGTGACAGGCTCAACCAAGAAGGTTTATGCAGGGGATCGAACTCGTGACCTTGCGATCCCGCGCTCTACTGCTACACCAACTTGGCTACCCAAGGTTTAAGACGTCTAAGAAGGGATGCCGAAAAAAGGCTTCAATTGTTTCCTGTGCAAAGTCAGTATTTGATTCCCTAGAAGTTTGTCCGGTTGGAAAAGCTAGTACTCTTGTAAACCAATTTGATAAAGGGTAGTGATAGGGACCGTCTCAGTACCACTGAAAGTATGATAGTCCTTCAAACAAGGGATTTGGGAAAACAAAGTCCTTACTCGTATTCCACCAAAAACTCTCGTATCATATAGAGCTTTTTCCTATCCTTTCAAGTAGAAAGACTTGTTGAAAATCGTCGTTTGGGTTTATCTAACCAAGAAAGGCATGAAATTTTTGGGCATTACTTGAGCTAAGTCAAACTTGGGAAGAGTGTTGTATGACTACCTAGCGATTTAGAAGTACTCTCACCGAACTGACCATAGTAAACCCTTCTTGTTGTACCGAAATAGAGATCTGATTTAAACGACCAGATACAACAAATGAGTTCGATCCATTATGTTCTATTTTTTTTCAGAAAAAAAATGAGAGACCAGAAAACATTGCTTCTACGAGTTTCAGTTGAGTTGTATCGAGAAAACACCGTCCAAATGTGCTCATTGAGCTGGTCCTCGCTAGACAAAATAATCTCAAAGCTGAAATGAAGAAAGTCAAGTTCTTGCATTTTTCTGCCAAATACATAGACGAGGCGGTCCTGGGAATGAAAGTCCATTCCCTCGTGCTCTGGAACTCCAACACTTAGGTTGAACAAAAAAGGTTCAATCTTGTGAAATCGTTGCGTAGGAGAAACCTGGCAACCCGCCTAGAGCGCTTCAGTAGGCCCTAGGCACTGATGTGAGGTTCAAGTTTTCATCAATGCAACATACTATCCATAAACATTGTACTCTCATAATATAATAAGGCAAGAAAGCGGAAAATTTCAAAAAAGTCAAATGGATTGCCCACCTGTGTTGGTTCGGGGTACGGTCAGTTCATCGAGAGGATCGCTATCCCAATTCGAAGTTTTTTCCTTATTAAAATCTTATTCAATATTTTGCATACAAAATAGAGGTGCGGCGTGAAGGTGCGGTCCACCTGCAATTATTTGAAGTTGTTAGAAAGTGAAAGAAATAATCCCTTGATTATTCTCATTAATGAAAGACTATATATACAATTTACAATTTCCATAATAGAAAAATCATATTCCTATTCTACTCCTAAAACCTTATTCTACTTGGACACTAACTATACAATTATGACAAGTGTACAATTCTAATAATGTAATATTTATACTAAAATATTACAACAAACAATACCAAATTAGTAGCCCAAACCATGGGCATAACCGTGTATATTTAACACACCACCGCAGTCATAGCGGGCGGTCTTCGTACGCTGAGACTGTCCCTAAAATCGTCAAAAAGGGCCGAGGGAAGACCCTTTGTAAAGATGTCTGCAATTTGATACCTGGAAGGGACATGGCAGACGCGTACTTGTCCACGAGCGACCTTTTCGCGAACAAAGTGAATGTCCATCTCGATATGTTTAGTGCGCTGGTGCTGAACCGGATTACCAGACAGGTAGATGACACTAATATTATCACAATAATCCAAAGTCGCTTTCTGAATATGACAATGAAGCTCTAAAAGAATATTACGTATTCAACATGATTCAGAGACCTCTCTCCCAAAATTTCTTTCCAAACAGTCCGGAATCCGACCTCCCTTCCTTAGGTTCCGTGCCCGAAAATTATTTTTCTTCTCAAATTTCTTCTTCTGAATCCCTACATCACGTCTTGCGTTGCTATTATGGATAAGAACACGTTTCACCCTGCCCTTGTTGTTTCTAATATCAAGAATCACATTCCTATCGTTCTTGAGATAGAAATCGTCCATTATGCGACGTGGGCTGAATTGTTCAAAGTTCATGCACGCTCGTATCAAGTTCTCCATCATATTATCCCCGCGGCTCCTACGGATACAGAGGTGCCCAGACCCGAGGATGATCCTAAGTTATGGACGACACTTGATGCTATTGTTCTTCAGTGGATTTACTCCACTATTTCTACCGACCTCTTGCAGACGATTATCGAACGAGACGCCACGGCGATGGCGGCTTGGAATAGAGTACGTGATATATTTCAAGATAATCAAAACTCTCGTGTTGTTACCTTGGAGCAGGAGTTCTCCCACATCAACATGGAAGATTTCCCCAACGTTTCACCATATTGCAAAATGTTGAAGGAGTTGGCAGACCAACTCCGCAACGTTGGTGCGCCAGTCACCAACGACCGTCTTGTCCTTCAGATGGTTGCAGGCCTTTCAGAGGCATATAATGGTGTTGGCACGCTTCTTCGTCAAAGTAGCCCTCTTCCGCAATTTTATCAGGCTCGTTCTATGCTTACACTCGAATAAGCTGACTTGGCCAAAAAGGCGGCTACCGGTGCTAGTCCCGTAGTCATGATGACCGAGTCCAATTTTCCTCCGTCCGGTTCCAACAACTCAGGCCAAAACCGCAATAACGGTGGTGGCAAAAAGGGTCAGAATCGGAAAAATAATGGAAAAATTGCGGCGGCAACACAGGTGGCAGCCG
Organism: Anisodus acutangulus; assembly: GCA_029783415.1. NCBI lineage: Eukaryota > Viridiplantae > Streptophyta > Magnoliopsida > Solanales > Solanaceae > Anisodus > Anisodus acutangulus. The sequence continues at coordinate 52,678,771 of CM056497.1, forward strand.
GAATAGTGGCAGTGGTGCCCCTCGGGTCAGTCAACAGCAACAGTTTTGGTTCCCGCAGTGGGCCCCTATGCAGCGGCAGTGGGCCAACCAGTTTGGTCCTAACAGTGGTGGGTTTCCATCTTACTACCAGGGAAACTGGGGCCCAAATTTTCAACAGCCCAGGCCCAGTTTTCAGGGTCCAGTCTCGGGTTTCAGGCTATCTTATGGGCCGAGGCAGCAGGCCAACGTGCTTGGGCCCCGGCCCCGGCCCTCGCAGGCCCATCATGCAGCGGGCCCCACACCAACCGACATTGAAGCGGCCATGCACACACTTGGATTAAATCCACAAGACCCAAACTGGTATATGGACACCGGAGCCACGACCCACATGACGTCCGACCAATGCACTCTCTCGTCTTATTCCAATTTGAGTTGCCCTCGTGGCATAATTATTAGGAATGGTAATTCAATTCCAATTCGTGGTTATGGTCATAAAACATTATCTCCCCCCATCCACCACTTATCTTGAAAAATACCCTTCATGCCCCTAAATTGATTAAAAATTTAGTGTTTGTCCGAAAATTCACCAGTGATAATTCAGTGTCTATTGAATTTGATCCATTTGGGTTTTCTGTGAAGGATTTTAAGACGGAGAGTCATCTCATGAGGTGTGATAGTAGGGGAGATCTTTATCCTATCACGCCAAGTTCCGGTTTCTCGAGTCACGCATTGCCATCAACTTTTGCAGCTCTGGATCCTTCCTTATGGCATGCTCGTCTAGGTCATCCAGGGTCATCTATTTTTTCGTCCTTAGATAAAAATAATCTTACTTCCTGTAAGGGTACGCGTAGTACTCCGAATTGTCAATCTTGTTGTTTAGGAAAAATTGTTAAGTTGCCATTTGTAGACTCTAATTCTCATACTTTAATGTCATTTGATATTATTCATAGTGATCTATGGACGTCTCATGTTCTTAGTTCTTTGGGTCATCGGTATTATGTTTTTTTTTGGATGATTATTCTAAAATTTTGTGGACTTTTTCAATAGCGAAAAAATCTCAAGTTTTTTCCATCTTCTTAAAATTTAGAGCATTCATTAGAGCTCAATTCGAACGTGAAATAAAAAATATTCAATGTGATCATGGCAAAGAATATGACAATGAGGTGTTTCGGGAATTTTGTGCAAATAATGGGATCAATTTTTATTTTTCTTGCCCTCATACGTCTTCACAAAATGGGAAAGCCGAACGCAAAATTCGTACCATTAATAACATTGTCTGCACTTTATTAATTCATGCTTTGATACCATGAAAGAATTAATCCCTTGATTATTCTCATTAATGAAGGAGTATATATACAATTTACAATTTCCATAATAGGAAAATCATATTCCTATTCTACTCCTAAAATATTATTCTACTTGGACACTAACTATACAATTATGGTAAGTGTACAATTCGAATAATGTAATATTTACACTAAAATATTACAACAAACAATACCAAATTAGTAGTCCAAACCATGGGCATAACCGTGTATATTTAAGAGAAAGCTTCTTTAGTCAAATTAGACTTGGAAACATCAACCGTACTAAATATTGGGTAAATACAATTTAGTCCTAACATTGAATTGTTGTTTTAAAAATATTATTTAACTTTTCAAGGGTAAAAAAGTCGTCCAATATTTAAAGAATATTTTGGTCAATTAACATTTATATTCATGTTTTTATAATAATATAGATAGTTAGATAGGTCCACGGGTATCTCCAGTTCAGCTAGGTCCATAGTTCCAGAATTTATACGCGAATCAAGATCGATAAAAGAAAGTTTTACAATTACCGACTCAAACCCATTGTCGAATCCTACTCAGCGGAATATGAAGGTACTTATGGCAGAACGGGCCAATCTGGTCTTTCACAATAAAGCGATAGACGGAACTGCCATGAAACGCCTTATTAGTAGATTAATAGAGCACTTCGGAATGGCATATACATCACATATCCTGGATCAAGTAAAAACTCTGGGGTTTCAACAAGCTACTGCTACATCCATTTCATTAGGAATTGATGATCTTTTAATAATACCTTCTAAGGGATGGCTAGTTCAAGATGCTGAACAACAAAGTTTGATTTTGGAAAAACACCATCATTATGGGAATGTACACGCGGTAGAAAAATTACGTCAATCCATTGAAATATGGTATGCTACAAGCGAATATTTGCGACAAGAAATGAATCCTAATTTTAGGATGACTGGCCCTTTTAATCCAGTTCATATAATGTCTTTCTCGGGAGCTAGAGGAAATGCATCTCAGGTACATCAATTAGTAGGTATGAGAGGATTAATGTCGGATCCTCAAGGACAAATGATTGATTTACCTATTCAAAGCAATTTGCGCGAAGGACTCTCTTTAACAAAATACATCATTTCTTGCTACGGAGCCCGTAAAGGAGTTGTGGATACTGTTGTACGAACATCAGACGCTGGATATCTCACTCGCAGACTTGTTGAAGTAGTTCAACACATTGTTGTACGTCGAACAGATTGTGGCATCGCCCGAGGTATTTCTGTGAGTCCTCGGAATGGGATGATGCCGGAAAGGATTTTTAGCCAAACATTAATTGGTCGTGTATTAGCAGATGATATATACATGGGCCTGCGATGTATTACCACTAGAAATCAAGACATTGACATTGGACTTGTAAATCGACTCATAATCTTTCGGGCACAACCAATCTCTATTCGAACTCCCTTTACTAATAGGAGTACATCTTGGATTTGTCGATTATGTTATGGCCGTAGTCCTACTCATGGCGACCTGGTTGAATTGGGGGAAGCCGTAGGTATTATTGCAGGTCAATCGATTGGAGAACCAGGTACTCAATTAACATTAAGAACTTTTCATACCGAAGGAGTATTCACGGGGGGTACTGCAGAACATGTGTGAGCCCCATCTAATGGAAAAATAAAATTCAATGAGGATTTGGTTCATCCGACACGTACACGTCATGGGTATCTCGCCTTTCTATGTTCTATAGACTTGTATGTAACTATTGAGAGTGAAGATATTCTACATAATGTGAATATTCCACCCAAAAGTTTGCTTTTAGTTCAAAACGATCAATATGTAGAATCAGAACAAGTAATTGTTGAGATTCGCGCAGGAATATCCACTTTGAATTTTAAAGAGAAGATTCGAAAGCATATTTATTCTGATTCAGACGGAGAAATGCACTGGAGTACCGATGTCTATCATGCACCCGAATTTACATATGGTAATGTTCATCTATTACCAAAAACAAGTCATTTATGGATATTATTATGAGGGTCGTGCAGGTCCAGTCTAGTCTACCTTTCAATCCACAAGGATCAGGATCAAATGAATGTGAATTCTCTTTCTGGCAAGCAAAGATATACTTCTAACCTCTCAGTCACCAATGATCAGGCGAGGCAGAAATGATTTAGTTCGGGTTTTTCTGGTAAAAAAGAAGATAGGATTCTTGATTATTCAGACCTTAATCGAATCATATGTACTGGTCAGTATAATCTCGTATATTCGCCTAGAGAACCCAACATTAACCATAGTAATTAACAAAGACTTTGCCTTTGTATAAGTGGACTTAGACATATGGAATAGGAAACTCGTAAGCTAGTGCGATCGTGGACTTTATTTTTTCTCTCTCGAGTATAACTATAGTTTATTCATACTATATGGTTAAAATGACCTACAACAATATGTACTGTTTATATTTTATTTGTTTCAATTTATGTTATATAGTTTTAATCGGCATGGAGTTATAAAAATAAAGTCTTTTGAAATTTATGGTCTAAAATATATTGTAGCATTTGTGTGGCTATAATGCTTTTGAAACTTGTGAAAGGTTATACAATGTGAAATACAAATTTAATTGTTTCCAAAGTTTAAAATAAGGCTGGCCAGTGGGCCGGGACGACCCGACCCCGGCCCGACCCCGTCCCGACCCCGCCCCGGTCCCGCCCCGACCCCGCTCTAAAAAAAAATTTAATCTGGCGGGACTCGAACTCGGGACGGGGCGATGTCTCGTCCCGCCAGACCGAGCCCGCCCAGGCCCGGACCGAGCCCGCCGAGACCGTCCCGAGCCCAGGCCACCCCGACCCTTAAACCCTTTGCAAAAATGGCCGTTGCACCAACGGCCATTTTAGATTATGGCCAGCCAACGGCCATTTTAGGCCCCCTCCCCAACCCCTACCCCTTAATATTTATTTTTAACCCATAAGTTATTATATTTACACTTTAACCCAATTTTTCAACTATAAATAACTCATTTTCTCTTCATCTTTCTCACAAATCTTCCTACAATCTCTCTAATTTCTCAATATATCTCTCTACATTATTTGCTAAATATTCAATTTTATTAATTCATTTGGGAATTGGGAGTGAAGTTGGCAACTAGCTTGAGGATCTTCCATCGAGCAAAGTTTCAATTTTCAACCTCTCGATTACACGTCGACGTTACGTCGGCGTTTGGTACATTCGTTCCTTCATTAAATTATTATTGTCTGTTTATTTTATTTAGCGCACTTAATTTTATTGTCTTTAATTATTTATTATCATAATTAAAATGGAAGGATTAAAAGGTATGTTTAAGGGTAAGGGTAAGGGTGCTTCTTCTAGTAGAGGCAACCAGGGCAAGGGTACTTCTTCTAGTCATCTTATTCCTACACAGGATGATTTTGTTGATACTCAACATTTTCCTACAATACCATTAGATTTAGATGAGGAGTTATTTTCTGGAACTCAAGAAGACTTTAATTTAGACGATGATCTAGACGATACACCCACTAATATTGATGACAACACGCCCACTAGTGCACCTTCAACTGAAATACCTCCTATTCCCCCTAGTATGAGACGAGGTCCAGCAAAACGACCATTAAAATCATATGCATGGACATTTTTTGATAGGGACGTAGAGAATCAAGTAGCCATATGTAAAATTTGTAAAAATGTTTTAAAATTTAAAACTGGAAAAGGTCACGGTGGGACGGGGGGTTTAATTAGACACGTAGTAAGTGCTCATCCAGCTAGGTATGCCCAATACCAGGCTTCAAAACCGGGCGCATAACGCCGCTCCATCGGGACAAGGTTCACATCTGACATCTTCCCGGACCAAGTCTGGTCAAATTAACCCTATGACGGGGAATTGTAGGCTCTAAATACAACAAACATAGAGATAGGAAGCAATATCAAAATTAGTTCTTTGTGGAGGGTTTGCCTTTTTCATTTCCTTCATCTCCGGTTTTATTCATTACATTAGAGATATATATAATCCTCGCTTTTAACGGTTTTCCTAGGTCAACTGTTAAGAGAGATGTATTTAAATTTGCGCATGAATATCAACAGTATTTACGTTTTCATTATATCATTTTAATGGCAAAGTATCTATCACGTCTGATATAGGTCGTAGTACTAACGGCCATGATTATTTAATTGTAACTTGTCATTGGATAGATTATAAATGGTCTATGCAAAAACGTATTTTAGCGTATAGATATATAGATGATAGGCACACTGGTACTTTTATTGCAGAAAATATTTATCAAGTGTGCGATTATTACGGAATTACCGATAAAATTATGACTATTACATTAGATAACGCTTCTAATAACAATTACGCAATTACAATGTTAAAAAATAGTTTAGCTCCATCTTTTCCAGACCATTTTCATATAAAATGCGCGTGCCATATATATAACTTAATTGTAAAGGATGGTCTATCACTTTTTGAAGACATTCTTAGTAAAATACAATTTGCTATAAACTTTATTTTTAAAAGTAATAAAGTACAACGTAGAAAAGAATATAAAAAAACTTGTCACGATTGTGGACTACCTTATAGAAGAATTCCACAAGAAGTATCGACTATGTGGAATTCTTTATACGAGCAACTACTTGTTGCTTATGACTATAAATTACCTATAACTTTATTTTTTAACTCTCATAATAAAAACCCAGCTGATATGATTTTAGATAGTGATTGGGTAAAAATTTCCGAACTTATTGTATTTTTAGAGAAATTTTTCAAGCAACAAAAGAATTTTCTAAGTATATATTATCCTACTATTTCAACTATGTTATTTTATATAACTCTAATATTTTTATTACTTAGTGAATATATGGAAAAACCAGTTTATAAGGCAGCTATTAAAAAAATGTTTGTCAAAATAAAAAAATATTTTATTCCTATTCCTTCTATTTATATTATTGGTTACAGATTAAATCCTACTATTAAAATAGACGGTACTAAATCACTAATTGAAACTATTTACGATTGTATAGAAGTACTACCACCTCCAAGTCCCAAAAATCTAAATCACCCACCACCTATTGAACAAACTAAAGAAGAAGTGTTGAATAGCGTAGAACACCAATGCAAAAATATATATAGATTTTATCAACAAGAAAATGCTAGTAACGTACCGGCTACCATACCATCTTCTTCATCTTCAACACAACCCCACAAAAGACATGCTGTTTCTGCGGCTAGTATTGAAAGCCTCGTAAATAGAATGTGCGCCGCATACCTCTACTAACCAAATTAGCGAGTTGGATATTTTTGTTTTGCGTGGTTCTGCATCAGTATCAAGAAGTTATCAATGAAGATGGACAAGAAGACTTGCTTTGAAATCTTTGGAGGGGAATGAGAAGACCTTTCCGACACTTTCATTGATGGCTCGAGATGTTTTGAACATTCAAGCGTCATCAAGCTGCGTCGAAAGCGCTTTTTCGCAGTGATATCAAATAGGAGACCACAGACACTCATTGGCGGAGACAGCTTGGAAATTGCGGTATTATTCGTGAGATTGGATACGAGCGGAGCGGAGAAGGTGCGGTCAACCTGAGATCAACGAAGAAGATGATGAAAACTACAACGAAATCTTAACCGAAGGTAGTGGAAGCGACGTGGATCAATTTGACCAACAAATAACTATTCCAACCGAACAACCACATGAAATCAGCAAGCAATTAGAATGATTTTTTGAAAATGTAATTTTTTTAATTGCAATTTTATTATGTAATTTGCAACTTTTGGACAACACCATAAAGTTGCAATTTAGATTTTAGACAATTGTATTTGTATTACAAAAAAATCATATGTCTATTAAATAATATAAGAGGCACAAAAACAAATTGGGATGTTTTATTACACTATCTTGTTTTGTTTATTGAGTTTTTATACATATGTTATTTTAAAAAAAAAAAGGAAAACCCGACCCGCCCGCCCGACCCAGGCCCGACCCGAGCCCGCTTCGCCCGATATCGACGGATCGGGATCGGGACAGACTAAACAGTCCCGCCCAGACCCGACCCGCTAGGCCCGCTAGTCCCGATCCGACTCCGGCTCGTCCGCCCCGACCCCCGACCCGCACCCGCCCGGACCGAGCCCGACCACTTTGGCCACCCCTAGTTTAAAATGTATCATTCTTCTTAAAGTATATTAAAAATAAAAATGTTGATACCTTAAAATATACATGTTATAACTGGTTAAATGCATTGATACAATAACAATTACACTTTTATCCTTATTCTCAAGTAAGTTGGTGTTGATTATATGAAACCTGTTTTATTTATTAAGAAACCCGCATTTTTAACTCGAGAATAAAGTATTGAACATGGAACATTAGATTTTTAAAATTTTAAAATTCCAAAAGTGACATAAGCAATGACAAGAGATTGAAAGAGACAAGGATTTTAAAATTCAGGCTTAGACAATATTGTTAATTTTGAATTTGTGAAGGTAGGTAGTCCACTTTAATATCAAGAATTTTAAAATTATTCGGTTCGTTGGATAATGGATAACCTCAATCTATATGTTATGCATACATAAAATGGAGAGGTTTGTAAAGTATAACTATGATGTTACTTCTTCTTTTTTTGTGAAAAGAAAGCATATAATTGATCACTATGATGTTACTTGCTTTCTTTTGATATTTATAATGTCTCCCTTGTACATTTATCTCTTAACTTTTTAGTGTTATCCCTTAAAATTAGAGTGGACCAGTACTTGATATCTTAAAACTTGTGATCGAACGAATCATTATTCATTTCCTACTCAGACATAAACAATTCATGCTTTATAGTAGCTGAAATTTTATAATTTGAAATCGTAAACATTAGGTCAAAATAACCTAAAATTATATAAAGCTATGTAGCGTCTTTTGCTACCGCACATTGATCTGCGGTCCGCAAAATCATTCTAAGGGTTCGCAGAGTCATCTTTAATAAATGCATCACCTGGATCATCTGGTCTGAACTGCAGAATGGATCGCAAATTGAGTTTGCGGTCCACAAAATATTTCAGGGCTTCGCAGTTTGGTTTTACTCTGTTCATGATCTCTCCTCATAGGCTTGGTTTGCTGTCTGCAGAATGGATCTGTGGCTTGCATACTGGCCTAGCAGAATGGTCTTAAAAAAACTGGCAGCTTTTGAACACTTCTGCGGCTCACATACTTGTTCTCGGGCTTGCATAGTTGCTCGCAAAATTCTCTCAACAGCAATCCGACATGTTTGCTTGTTTTTTACACTTAAGACTTACAATTCCTACAAAACGCAAATAATATAATAAATGACATAAAATGTGAGCAAAAGACATTAAAAGCTTATGCAAATGGTATAGAATCTGTAGTAATTTCATGATCCATCAACAACCTCAACTTAAACACTTGTTTGTCTTCAAGTAACTAAAATTAAACTAACACTACAACTAACAATTCCTAAGGTTCACAGAGCAAGAGTGACTACAGTTGGTACTAACTACTAGTTTATAAGCATGCCACTACTCTATCAAAGTTAACTCCTCAATTTCAAAACAAAGCAAAAGCAATCAGCTATCAAACAATCACTTTATGAATATCAAACCTCAAATAATAACTATGTGCTATTGGTAACTAGATATGCATATGATACATATACGAAATATGGCACATATGAAGAATCACTCACACTTCAAAAAAATAGTCAAGTTCCACAAGTATCTGTAGGGATACAATTGTTGTAGGAAACGGGAAGTAAGTAACTATTACATTAATAGAAATGATAAACAAACTATTACAATAAAACTGGAAAACAAAACCTTAACAAACTGCTTGTGAGATTTGTTGAGTCGATTGATGACACTCTGTCTTTAAGACAAGATTGCCCTGTATATCTCCTTTTACGGTGTTGAGCAATAGTCTCCCAAGATACAACAACAACTTTAACAAGTAAGTAAAGGAGACTCAAGTGTTACTCTTGAAGAACTTTGAGTATAGTGACTTTGCTAGAGAGGAAGAATTATGAAAATCTGGAGTATTTTCTAAGTGTTGAGTAGTGAGTTCAATTGAGCCAAAGGCCTCAATTTATAGTGTAAGTAGAAGACCCCTCAACTAGCCAACTAATGGCCTTCAATAGCCATGTAATTGCACTTGATTGAGGGGTTACATTCAGCCAAATAATGGTTGAATTCATGTGCCAAGTAATGGAGAATCAATGCTCCAAACCCAGCCCAAATATCAGATTTTTTCAACTTTCAGTCACAACATTCTGCCTCCGAAGCGTCGCGGCTCCAGTGACTGTCCAACCATTTAGCCTCACGGCTCCGACGGTGTGGCGCCGCGGCCCTTCACGGCTCCGCGGTGATTTTCGACTTGTTTCATTTTACACTTTGTACACTTCTTCCATCTTTTACCAACGTGGAATACTTTGTCATTTGGCCAATAACCGTCCATAATTCTATGTCTCAAACATATTACATACGTACCAATATCTCTTTCACTAATGAAATTTGCGATACTTGGCACTACGTGTGCACGTGTGTGAAAATGAAGTTTCCGACGTGTGGGCTCAATTGTTCGAGTCATAAATTAATGGGATATACTTATTTCCACATTTAGTAAATTTCCAACAATCCCCTCTTGAAAGAGATTTCGGCGCACACACATGGTGCCTTTTCTAGCAATCTTTCAGCGGACCGATGTTGCATCTGAATAGGTTAGTATGCAGTTTGGCACCATGCGTAACTCGGCTTTCGGTTCATTACCGCGTCACCAATTTTGTCTAACAAAAAAGTGCCAATTTGGAACCCTTGATTCTATAGTGCGGTTCGACAAAGCAGCTACACCATCCTATCTATTTAAATTTTAAAAATATAATGATGGTGTTGCCTTGATAGCCTTTTTGTTCTCAAGTTGAGCTTGTATTTCATTTCGACAATTGTTAGAAATTAGCAGGAGTAAATGTGAAGATTATAAAATTTCTCACAACAACAAAAGATCAGTTGAAATGCGTAATTAAATTGATTCGAACACCATCGTCGTAAAAGTAAAAAATGCAATCCAAGATTGGGGTTACACTCCTATACTACTAGTAGCATCCATCATAAACTATGATGTTAGAATAACTCCTTGCTAATGGTAAGATTATCACTCAACATTACTGCTGAAGCTTGGCGGAAAAGGAGAAGGCAAAGAATGAAAAAGTAATACATTCAACAAAAAGAACCATTAATTACACATCAACGTCAACTAGTAATTACATCGGCTATATAGATCTCATATGTCCATTCCACTTATTACTCCACAATATCCTGACCAGTGACTAAGTTAGGGTCGCATGGTTCATCTGAATCTCTTTTGTTGAAAAATTACATTATATATATAAAATTAATTTTTTTTTACGTGTATGTAATAGTGTTGAATCCATCTTAACTTCTTCGTGTGTTTATCTTTTTATAATTTGAATCCCCTTAGTGAAAAATTATGACACCGCCACTGATCCTAATATTTATCAAAGCTAGATTATTTGTACGCTTGACATCAATCTACAATAACTCTCTTCATTTATCTCAAGTCAATAATGGACTATGCTTTACAAAGCTCGCATTAGCAAATTTCCAAAAAGTGATAATAACAATAAATGAAATTTGAAATAGAACCATGAACTCTTCCACTTTTTGCATCTAAATTTCTATAAGCACAAGTGAACAAGTTATGACATCAAACAAGTAAGATCACCTCGATATATGATGAATGCAAATTAAAATAAGAAATAATAATGTAAATAATGGATTTTGGGTCTAACTCAACCTCAAAAGCTAGCTTGTAGGGTGAGGATTGCTCAAGTCCATATAAAGAGTCCATGTTCTCATTCCATTTCCGATGTGGGACTCTTAACACTCCCCGCACGCCCAGACCTCGTTAACTGGAGCGTGGACAATATAATTTGGGAGTCCAACATTGGTGAACAAAGAATTGGAATGATTCTGACTCTGATACCATGTAAAGAATGGATCTTGACCCTAACTCAACCCCAAAAGCTAGCTTATGAAAGGGAGGAGGATTGCCCAAGCCATATAAGGAGACCAATTACTCATCCCATATCCAATGTGGGACTCTTAACACTCTCCCGCATGCTCATGTCTCGTTAACTGGAGCGTGGACAATATAATATAATATAATTTGGGGGCCAACATCGGTGAACAAATAATTTGGATGAGTCTAACTATGATACCATGTAAATGATGGATCTTGGGTCTAACTCAATCTCAAAAGCCAACTTATAAGGGGAGGAGGATTGCTCAAGCCATATAAGGAGACCAATTACCCATCACTTATTCGATGTGAGACTCTTAACAAATAAAAAATCAAGCGACAACAAACCACAAAGTATAGTGGAAACAATCAAAATTCTGAAATTCCACGTTAATAGAGAAATTAAAGATTAAACAGAGAAATGGATTGACAATTAACTGGAAAATGAACAAGTACTCAACGAAAAATTACGAAATTCACAAAGGGAGAAAGAAAAGAAAAAGATATGGATTTACTGATATCGGGATACTCGTATAAGAAAAGGAATTTTTTTTTACTGTAGTCAGTTACTTCGCGAGGGGTGTTCTAGTAAACTGCTAATGTGTAATGCAAAAAAGAAAAAAGGAAAAAAAACCCACCGTGGGCAAAATCCATGACCACAAGGTTAAGACTTAAGAGCACTGAGCTAGACTGGCTTTTGTTGGTAAAATAGTGTTTTGTCCTATTACTCAAAGCTTCCAATTTCTTATTTTTCTATATTCAAACTTTATGTATCATCTGAAAGACGGAATAATTTTTCTTCAGAATTCCTTTCATTATTTACAATATATATAGTTATACAAGGTTGATTCCTAATATAGTACGAATCTTAACTTACCTTACAAAGGTTGATTCCTAATACAATTAGAATCCTAAATTACCTTAAATATACATCTATCATAATTACAAAATATACGGAGAATATTCTGAGAATATTCGCTAATACTCCCCCTCAGACGGAGCGGGAGGAGGCCGAATGCTAAGGCTGGATCGGAAGTCGGTGAAGAGCTGTCGCGGTAGTCCCTTTGTGAAAATGTCTGCATACTGATAAGAGGAAGGCACGTGTAAAATTTTGACCTGACCACGGGCAACCTTCTCTCGCACAAAGTGGATATCCATCTCAATATACTTAGTCCGCTAATGTTGGTCTGGATTATGAGACATATAGATAGCAGATATGTTGTCACAATAGACTATAGACGCCTTGCGTAATGGACACTGGAGCTCCAAAAGAATATTTCGGAACCAACAGATCTCAGCGACGACATTAGCAACTCCGCAATATTCTGTTTCAGCACTCGAACGGGATATCGTGGCCTGCCGCTTGGCGGACCATGAGATAAGATTATCCCCAATAAATACATAGTACCCTGAGGTGGAGCGACGTGTGTCAGGGCATCCTGCCCAATCTGCATCCGTGTAGGCTAGCAACTTGGTTGGGGCAGAGGGGTATAGATGTAAACCAAAGTCTAGTGTGCCCTTAACATATCTGATAATACGTTTGAGAGCGACAAAATGGGACTCTCGAGGGTCGTGCATGAACAGACACACCTGTTGAACGGCATATGCAATATCAGGCCTAGTGAATGTAAGATATTGAATAGCACCTGCTAGACTCCGATATAGAGTGGGATCAGAAACTGGCGCACCGCCATTGGCACTAAGCTTGGATTTTGAGTCCACCGGAGTTGGCATAATTTTACAATTTGCCATCTTGGCCATGTACACTATCTCTTCTGCATACTTACGCTGACACAGGAACATAGTGGCTGCAGATCTTGTCACCGATATACCCAAAAAATAACTTAGCTTGCCCAAGTCAGTCATAGCAAATTCAGTTTTGAGTAGAGCAATGATTTCATTCTTCAACCCGTCAGATGAGGCAGTAAGAACAATGTCATCGACATATAATAGCAAATATGTAGTGCTGCTACCTCGGTGAAAAGTGAAGAGAGATGTATCACACCCGCTACATACAAAACCAATCTGCAGAAGATACCTGGCGAACCGATCATACTAAGCGCGGGGTGCCTGTTTCAATCCATACAATGACTTCCTGAGACGACACACAAACTGCGGAGCTGCCGGATGAACAAAGTCAAGAGGCTGATGCATGTACATAGTCTCTTTCAAATCCCCATGAAGAAACGCATTCTTGACATCAAGCTGATGAATCGGCCAATGCATGCCCATAGCAATATTGAGAACAGTCTGAACAGTGGTCGGTTTAACAACCGGACTGAATGTCTCATCACAATCAATACCCTCCTGCTGATTAGTGTCATTGGCAACTAGTCTTGCCTTATACCTCTCTAAGTCACCACTGTCTCTGAACTTGTGACGAAATAGCCACATACACCGGATAACATTCACACTAGCTGGTCTAGGTACCAAATCCTAAATGTTCTCCTTGGTTAAAGCGTTAAATTCCTCGCACATGGCCGCATTCCAATTTGGGTCCAATTTTGCTAGTTTTGGATTTTTTGGAATGGGTGATAAGGTTTGTATGGAGAGATTAAATTAAACCTTGGGTTTGAAGATCCCGTGTTGTGCACGAGTCTCCATGCAATGTGAGGGCAGTGGTGGTGGGTCGAGGCTGTGAGTTTGTTGGTCCAGTTACGGACCAGGCGGCGTGATTTAGATGGCTGTTTTTGTCTTCTTTGGTTGGTGGAAACACTGCAGACTGCGGGGAGTTCTTTGGAGTCGAGGCGTGATGTCGGCCCAGTGGTGCAGATGACTCGACTAGGGCTGTAGGGGTGAGCAGGGAGCTAGTGGGGGGGTGTCGGACGATGGCGAGGCCATCGGGCCGTAGATTTCTTTGTTGGTATAGATTTTGGATGATCGGGGACATACTTGGTTCATCGAGAAAGATGTAATCGGTGGTCTGAAATTTTAGGAGATTTGAAGAAGAAAAGGTTGTCTCATCAAAGGTGACGTGACGGGAGATGATGATTTTGCGAGTAGCAATGTCATAGCACAAGTAGCCCCGATGATTAGGAGATAGACCAAGGAAGACACATGGAAGAGTGCGAGGGGCAAGTTTGTGGGGTGCAGTGGAGGCTATGTTGGGGTAGCATAAGCATCCAAAAATAAGTAGGTGATCATATGATGGCTGCCTACAGTATAAGATTTCTGTAGGGGTTTTGTTTTGGAGTGTGCTAGTTGGTAAAATATTTAGAAAGGATTCTACCATTTTGACAGCATAGACCCAAAATGGCGGTGGTAGGCAGGCATGAAACAGAAGTGTGCAGGCCATGTTATTGATGGTACGTATAATTCTTTCAGCCTTTCCGTTTTGGAAAGAAGTATAGGGACAAGAAAAACGGAAAACCATGCCTTATTTAGAACAGAAATTGTGAAATGTCGAGTTATTAAATTCACGTCCATTATCACATTGGAATGATTTAATAGGTTTTTCAAATTGTGTCTTAATGAATTTTTGAAACTCGAGGAATTTTGCAAAAACTTCAGATTTGAATTTCAATGGGTAAATCCAGACAAAATGTGAAAAATCATCCAAGAATACTAGATAGAATTTATGACCCAAAGAGCTAGCAATCGGAGATGTCCACAAATCAGCATAAACAATATCAAAGGGAGAAAAAGTAACATTGTTTGATGACATAAAGGGAAAACGAGTATGTTTGCCTAGTGGACAAGAAAAACAGTGTTGGGCAATTTTCCCATTATTACATTGAATACGCTTAGAAGTCTTAAGAAAAGTAAAAACTGGGTCTCCGGAGTGTCCGAGTCTGTTGTGCCAAGTTGAGGGAGAGATCGCCGCAAGGGATAGAGGTGCGTGCGGTCTGACAGCAGAAGATTGAGTGAATGGATAGAGGTCTCCCACACTATTGCAGCGTGTAAGAATTTTCCCCGTATTGAGTTCCTTTACAGAAAAACCAAAAGGGTCAAATTCGACAGGCACAGAATTATTGCTAGTGAATTTTCTAACAGAGATTAAGTTTTTAATGATGTTAGGTGTGTATAGGACGTGGTTTAGGGAGAAAGGTGGGTGTGGATGTTTGGTGTGTGTGTTACCGTAACCTTCAATTGGAATGCGATGACCATTGCCGGCAGTAATAAATTGAGGACACTTTAACCGACGTAGTTGAGATAGGTTACCTGACGACCAGGTGAGGTGAGATGTGGCTCCAGTGTCCATGTACCAATTGTCGTCGGGCTGTTGGAGGTTCACGGTGGTGTAGGCGTGGCCCAAAGCAGTCGGGGCCAGGCTGTTGTGTTCTTTATTCTTCTTCTGCTTCTTCTTTGGACTCTGCTGCATTCTTTGGATCGCGGCAGTGGGCTCTTCTTCTTCTTGGTTAAATTTGCCGGTGGTGAGGCCGAGGCCCAAGAGGCGATCGACCACGGCCGCTGGAATTGGGCCTGCGTTACGTCCGGGCATACAGGCGAGGCCCAGTTGTGCTGGTTGGGCCACTGATGTTGGTGGTTGTGCCCCTGCTACTGCTGGTTCCAGT
This sequence comes from Anisodus acutangulus, assembly GCA_029783415.1. Lineage (NCBI taxonomy): Eukaryota > Viridiplantae > Streptophyta > Magnoliopsida > Solanales > Solanaceae > Anisodus > Anisodus acutangulus. The sequence continues at coordinate 52,694,590 of CM056497.1, forward strand.
TCTGCTGGCCTGACTGCTGCTGGTTGCGTTGGCCCTTTCCGCGGCCCTTGCCTTTGTTGTTGCGACCTCTGCCGCCACGACCTCCGCCATCGCTCGCTGCTGCTGGACTGCTGCGCTGCTGGTTTCTTCAGCCGCAGGTGTTGTCATCCCGTCAACGGCTAAGGCCTTTTGATTATGTTCTTCTTGTTTAGCACGTCTAGTTTCTTCCAACAATAGTTGTGAACGTGCCTTATTGAAACTTGGGAGAGGGTCGGCTTGTTGAATCATTGTTGCGAGTGTGTCATATTCACCTTTTGGTAAACCCACAACAAGTTGAAGCACCATCTTGGTTTCTGAAACAGAAGTTTCGACGTTGGATAGTTGATCGGTTATGAGTTTCAGTTGCTTACAATATTCGGACATGTTGTTAAAATTCTCGAGGCGGGTATTATTGAATTGCTCTTCCAAATATACGGCCCGAGTATTTTTATTGTCCTGAAAGATTTCTTCTAGCCGGACCCAAAGTTCACGTGCCGTAGCACCTGTTTTCATGATAGTGCACAACATGTCTTTGGAGATGGTGTCGTAGATCCATTGTTTGACGATGGCGTCAAGACGACGCCAGATTGAGTCTGTAACATCGATGGGACGAGGAACAGATTCGTCAATATGATCGAGCACGTTGTATGCACATGCATGAATGTAGAATAGTTCCATTTACATGGAATATTGACAGTCTTCTTGGTCAAGAATTATAGGGATAAAATTCTTGATGTTGTTAACGGCGAATGCCAGATGAAAAGAAGATACTGAACGTTGAGAGGGGTTGTCAAGTGTGCCAGTGGATGAAACGGAATTTGTGGGGGAAGACATGGTTGCCGCCTGCCGAGGGAAGGGAATTTTCTGGTTTGGCTGAGAAAGGGAGGAAGAAACCAGAAGAAAAAAATTGCTGATTTCGGCCGAGAATGAGGAAGAGAAGGGATTTCGGTTTTAGGCTCTTGATACCATGAAAGATGGAATAATTTTCCTTCGCGATTCCTTTCATTATTCACAATATATATAGTTGTACAAGGTTGATTCCTAATATGGTACGAATCCTAACTTACCTTACAAAGGTTGATTCCTAATACAATTAGAATCCTAAGTTACCTTAAATATACATCTATCATAATTACAAAATATACGGAGAATATTCTGATAATATTCGCTAATATCATCAATGTATAGAAATAGTTAAAACAGAGTTTCTCTTATTCGTATTAACAGTTACACTAGGGAGAATATTTTTCTGCGATGCTAACGATTTAATAACTAATCTTTGTAGTCCCAGAATGTTTCAGATATGCTCCTACCTATTATCTGAATAAAAAATATACCGTCTAATAGGCTACTATGAAATATTTACTTAGACTGCTGTAAGAGGAAGGCTTGCGCTCTTGACTTGATATGTCAAGAGGACTACAACGGATAATGGATGAGTTTTAGAAGGAACACTATAATTCAGATTTCAGAATGTGGAAGAATAATGCTGACATGCACCCTTTATTATGTACTCCCTTATTCTTGAAATGTAGCTACTGCTCCAACAAATACTTCTCTTTATCATTGTAGATTATTTATTACACCAAAGATTTTCAGTAGACTACAGTATAACCTGGTGAAGTAGTTGAATGGGTGAAGTCATTTTAGATACAGTCGAGTTCCTTCAATATACTTCTGTCAACAGATGGCTATCATTACGCGTTTGTCTAAGTATCGCTGCTTCCAAGCAACTTGGAATCCCCCCAAAAGCTATACTCATCCATGTTTCACTTGTTACCATAAGTTGATACAAATTTTAAAAAATCGATATGGTTTGTCGATCTGCTACTTTAAGCCAAGACCAAGTTTTGCCTTTGTCGTGGGCTTACAATATAAAACTAATTAGGTAAATCTTTTATGATACACAAGATCCAAGTCAATTATCAATAGCTTATCAAAGGCAAAGTCGTTTGTAAAAGAGCTGAAGTGTTACTCATACGATCGTACCCAAAACTAATTCAAGTTTAGTTGTTACTTCACTTGCTTTTCGTCTTAAAAATAAAGTAGATTTTATGGTAGGTCAGTTACTTTTTATTAATTCAAAATTTCAAACTAATATATATGTGCTAACGTTGATGTTTATTATTTAAAATTTGGTGCATATTTTCTTGACTTTTTTCCATTTTCTATTTTTCTTATTTAAACTTATTATCAAGGTGTGTGGTGAGCAAGGGCACGATTCCGAGACATAATCTCTTGAAAGACAAAAAAACATTCATGTTTTCTCTCCCTAATATAATTTGCAGATCTCGGCAAAGGCGGATTCAAAATTTGAATGTAATTGATTAAATTTTAGGATTCTCATCGTTGAACTCGTTATACCGTAAACTATGAATTTAAATATAATATTTATTAAGATTTAGTAGATTTTTACATATAAATCTAGACTTCGTAACAAGTATGAGTTCAGATGAACTCGCATCCAAAATACCACCTCTACCCCTAGTGATGAAATGGTTGAGATCCCTTCACCACCGTCAACAAAAGTTTCAATCTCTGAAGATGAAGAACCTTTTTATAGGGAATGCTTTGTCCCAGATAGGAATTTAGATTAGCCAAATTAGTAAATTTTGAATACCGAATATCTTAAAAGATGCGAGGCTTTATCAAACTTAGCAATTTAGTTGGAGGGAGGGGGATATTAGTCATAGATATTGTATTAGTACCATCCTTTTCGTTGTTTAGCGTGTCTTGCCCATTTCAAGCAATGGGCAAGGAACATGCATTGTATTATTATTTTTTTCTTAGTCCTTGTTCTTCCCCTTGTATAAATACATTAAAAAGGAAAAGTCGAGGGAAAAAAAACATACATTAACAACTTATCACTCAACCACGTAATTTAAACATTCCCAAATAACTGCCTCTACTATGAAGCAACCACTTTATGTGTCCCCAAAAAAAAATTCCTTTACTACGAAGCAATTAAATTCCTTCAATATTCTTTATCTTTGCCTATGTTCACACATATATCCTCATTGACAGATATAATCACCGGTTCACATGTCTATTTTTAGGAATCTAATTCTTGATAGTACGTAAATGAAAGAGTGGTCCGGCTCGAAAACAAGCTAGGGGAATTCATTTTGCTTTGAGATGCCGAGAATTTGCTTTTGGTTGGATCTATAGTAAGAGCATTAGCTTTTCTCTTACTACATGTGTGTAGTAAAAAGTTAGATATACATTTCAGAACTCACGACGTTTAAATTTTGAGTAGGGTCTATTGATTATAGGTCAGAAAGACATCTTACTAGGAAGAACTCTAATGTCATTTACCCCGTTGAATCATCGGACGAATAGCACCATGCCACGACGGACATTATTAAAGCAGCATAGGTCAAGAAAGAGTATAGAAAGATGTAAATCTGAGCCTTGTCTTTGGAGAACTAATGGAGTTGGTGATAATGAAGATGATTGTCGTCGACGGGATGTGACGACGTCGTTGGAGGTCCTTTTCCGGCCACAAACTTGTTCCGATATATTATTCTCTCCGGATTATCTAAATGCTCCATCCCCAAATAGTACTCAGGTATTATCAGTTTTTTTGTTTCTTCATTTGCTAATTCGAAAAAAATCACTGAATTTTCTTTATTTGGCTCTTTTGATTTCTTGTTATTTAATTTACCATCCTTAAATCATAAATCAAAATGATTGAGAATGTATATTAATTATCTATATATACTTTAGACCACCAAGGATTGTTATGATGAGATGGATAGCATCCTTTGCATCCTTAATTAAAGGTTTGGGGTTCGAGCCGGAGGAATGAAAAAAATTATAGTAAAAAGCGCTTCTCCTTTTAATATCCTTTACACGGCATGAATTCCGATTAGTTAGGCTAGTGAAGTTCGGATACCTAATGGTCATATAAGAAAAATGTTGATTATAATTTAGTGATAAGAGTGTCGTTGAAGACATGTATCATGTATTAGTTGAATTGGTATAAATATGCAGTGCAGATACGGCATTAGATAGCAGACCACCTAGGATGGGTGAGATGGGATCCCGACCGCTCTTAACCAGATGCTTCGAGTTCATGTTCCGTGAATGGAGAACTTATTGGTAGGGACCGGGAGCGTTTACTGCCCTTAGAATCCTTAGTAGACCTATTATGTGTGAATTCAAATTAATTCAACCGGCAACTTTAGAATATATCGGATAGTTAAAGAAAAAGGAAATAGTATGTAATTGCATGCGGCTCATTAGTTTAACTTATGTTGCTCGGACTTTTTAAAAATGTTGATGGGTGTGTGTCTGATTCTCAACATGAGTGCGGCAATATTTTTAGAGAGTCCGAACAATATAAATTTTAACCTTCCTACACAATTACATGAAATTTGACTTGTTGGCAGGGGTACAAGAAGGATACAAAAGTTGTGGTTAATGTGACAGTTGAGGGCACTCCTGGACCAATTCGAACCATGGTCAAGTTGGGATCCAGTGTCGATGAGACCATAAGACTTGTGCTAAATAAATATAAAGAAGAAGGACGCAGTCCTCATCTTGATGAAACCGACTCTTCATCATTCAAGTTGTACACTTCTAACTTCAATCTCCAGAGTAAGTTCTAACAAAATTTGATCTTGTTCTTAATTTAACATATGTATGTAAAGTAATTTTTAATCTACATACACAGTATAATTGTCTATATAGACTATATAAATATTCGACAAAGAGGGTGTTCAGTTGATCGCTCTTAAGCGTATGTGGTTACACCGCTAGCGGAGCCACATAGACGAAAGAATGGTCGAGAATAAAACACGATATGTCGAAAGATTATATTATTGTATTATAGAAAATTATGTTGCGTGTATAGGTCAAAAGCTACTCTTTATACATATAGTTAAATCTTGATCACTCTTAGCGAAATTTCTTAATTTCACCATTGTCAACAACAGTTAAGTATTGATAGAATAATTAGTAATTAATATTGTAATTAGTAATTATTATAATTGATTTTATAGTCATATATAAATGGTAGGTAAATTAGCATTAAAGTAGATAGATTAGATGACATGATATTAGCCTAATTATATCTTATTAGTAGCCTAAGATGTGGTTGTACTTGGTGTATAATTACCACATTATTGGAAGAATAATATTGAGAAAAATATTCTTACAAGTATATTCATGGTTCGTTTATATTTTTCTATATACATGCAAATTTGGCGAACCTGAAAAAATCTTCTATAGGCGTGTTTGGTATTATAAGACTCATTCTTTAAGAAATGAAAAGTGTTGATCTTAGAGAAAAAATTATTTTTTGGGTTTTTTATTAATAGAAAATCAAAATAAGAAAAATGACTTTCCTAAATATTTATAGGCGAAAATTATTTTCTTTATAACTATCTTAGCATAAACTTCATATTGGGTGCTCCAACTAACACTTAATATTATCAATTATTAATCTTTAGTACTCAAATTTTTCTTATCAAAGCACTCTCAGAATAACCAATATTATTAATCCTAAATATATATTTTTTCTAGAAACTATTTTTCACTCACCAACCAAACACTTGCAAACATTTTTCAATAAATATTTTGTTTATCGATGTTTAATTTTTTTCACTTGCGATGGGTATTATAATTTTACTTAAGGACAACTAATTGAAGTGGTGACAATTAAGTAGTAAACTTTGATTTTTAATAGTACTAATTGTAATATTTTTTTATGTCTTGAAATAGGTTTGAGTAATTCAGATGTGATTGGAGATGTGGGGAGCAGAAGCTTTCATCTTCGCAAGAGTAATAATAGTAATAATGGAAGTAATAATTCAATTCAGGGAGAAACAAGTTCTACTTATCCATTTGTTAAGAGTTACATGAATATGATTATAAAATATTAGATTTGTTACTCTCAACACATATTATTGCTTCATGTATATTAATTAATTTCACTTTATTGTGATATTCAAATTATCTAGAAACAATGACAAGACTTCAAAAATAGAAAAAGAAAAAAGCAAGAATTGCAATTTACATTATTTTTCATATAATTTTTGAATATCTAAATTTTAATTTTAAAATTTGGAATTAATTTAATTTAGCTTGAAAAAATCAGTCAAATTGACTCTCAATAAATGAAATGTGACAAGTAAAAGTAAACGGATGGAGTAGAATTTTTAGTGATAATTTCATAATCAACCTTAATTTTATAATTAACCAAAAACTTACTCCATACGATATCATAATTACTCCTATTTTTAATTATTGAGAGTTCGATAAATAAAAAAAGGGGCGCAATACGCACCGGCGTTCCGATCACGATCTCCAGTCTTATCGTGCGCCTCCAGGATACAATGGGAGATATGTTAATATGGCTACTCTTCTTCTTCATAGTCATAGCTATACTTGTTATGGTTATTTTTCAGGTCAATTTCCTAAAATCCCAAAATTCTACTTTTTATATATCTTTTTTTCTTCATTATAATAATACTTTTTTGCTGTTTAATAGCAATATTTTTCCTTTCGTTTGAGGAAAAAAAACAGTATTTTTCCTTCTAGCTATGATTAGTTGGAAACTTATGGTTAGGCTACTTCTACTATAAATTACTCTTTTTATTCACTTTTACTTGTCACGTTTCGTTTTTCGAGAGTCAATTTAACTAATTTAAGCTAAATTGAATTAGATTTATTCCATATTTTAAAATTAAAATTTAGATATTCAAAAATTATAAAAACACTATAAATTACAATTTTTCTAATATTAATTTGATGAAAAACTACATCTTGACATGGTAAGCAAAGTTCATGTGTTTTGACTCTCGCGAAGTGAAATGTGACTAGTAAAAGTGACCGGAGGGAGTACTAGCATTTCAGATTTAGAAGTGGAATGTTGTGTTAGCGGTTTACTTATTCGACTTCCTGTTGCATCCTTGTATTGTAATAGTAGTTATATGTTTTTTTCAATAGACAAAAGGATAACTATGTAGTACTAATAGATCGTCTCAAATTAATTTTCATGTTTCGCTTCTCGAGAGTCAAACTACGTGAACTTTGACCAATATTTTAAAATGTATATTTTTTTTTATCAAATTGACATGAGAAAATTGCAACTTGCAGTACTTCTCGTATAGTTTTTGAATATTTAAATTTAATTGCAAAATGTTGAGTTGATCTTATCTAATTTAGCTTTGAGGATTAGTTAAATTGACTCTCGAAAAATAAAATATGAAAACTAATCTGGAACGGATGGAGTATGAAGTTTTCGTGTTGCTCCTAGGGCTTTGTCTAATTAATTGTAAGAGCGCATCACATAATGTGTGAATTAGGAAGATGTCACGTGTTCGCCCTACCGCAGACAACAGCTTGATATTTAAGTGGAGAAGAATGGAGGGCCTTTCGAATTTTGAACAGTGTTTCAGTTAGCCCTCGGAGATTTCTCGGTTATAAAAAAATGAAACTTTTGAGTTTTCTGTATTTTCAAGTTAAATTAAGTAAGTTCTGCGCTATCCCATTAGTTGAGATTTAGGCTTTGTTGTTAATTTTTACCTTATATTAGGTCTGCTAGGAATCTTTTTTATTCTGGTTAGAGACTTGTTAGTCCTTTGTAGGGATAAAGGTGAGTTTTCTCAGAGAGTAACTAGTTTTGATGAGTATGTCATTTGTCTTAAAAAAAGAGATTATTTAATTCTGGAATGTAATGCAATGTAATGACTCTGAATAGAGCAAATTGATTTAGAAGATTTATATGCTGATCGCAACAATTTTGGGGTTGAGCCCTTGTTGATTGGTTGAATTATCTAAAAAAAATGAGTTCCTGAGGTTAAGTCTTATGAGTCAATTGTGTGAAGGTATTATGCGTATCTCGTTGCAATGGTCCATAGAACTTATTCTTGGAATTACGGTTATTCTTAAGTTGGCTGCTATAGTTTGTAGAAGAGTCTGATCATCTTCAACTTTTCGTGGCACAAGTACTGTATGATTGTACCTAAGTTTTTCTAGGGGCTATATGCATAAATTTATGTCATCTCTTTGAGAGCTTTGTCAGTAACATGTAAGAATAATCCGGTGTCTAGTTTTAAACAAAAGAGATCTGCATCTCTGTATTTGACTATTTTCGCATTTCCAGCGTGAACTCAAGGGGTAGTTTGGTTGTTGGTTAGAGTTATGCAGGTATAGTGATATAGGGGTTAGTTATGCAGGGTTTAGTTATTCCATCTTCTACTCTGCATAATAATATATTGATTCCCTAATAACTTATACATGTATCAGTTTTGCGGGATTGTAAACTTGTAACCAAACACCGTACTTGATGTGTTGTACATAACAACTAAAATGCTACCAAACATGATACTTATTTTGGTACATGAATAATTCATTTCCTAACCAACAATCAAACGACCCCTTAATCATCAGATGCTCTGAATCATGTTATTGTTTGGAAGTCTATTTGACTATAATTTAACATCTTTTAGTCTTTGTTAGGACTTTGTATTAAATTTTGCGTCCAGTGGACTCTTCTGGTTCTTCTCCCATTTGCAGTCTACTTGTCTGTGGTGTCTCTAGATGTGTACTCTTTGAGATAAAGATGTTTAGTCCATGCATCGATTTTAGCAAATCATGGTCAAGCAGGATTGCATGCACTAGGGAAGCCTCAAATGTAGCATATATTTTCAGTTATAGGTTTCAATTACTGAAACCTATACATACATCAAAGTTTTGACTAATACAGGGATGACTCTTGAACTCCGATAGTTTAAGTTCTTTTGATATACTACTCCCTCCGTCCCAATCTATGTGACACTTTTTCCTTTTTAGTTAGTCCCAAAAAGAATGACATCTTTCTATATTTAGTTCCTTTTTAAGTAGTTCACAAGGAACATATGCTTCTTGCTGATAGACTGGTTGGTTCAATTCTATAATGACGGAAAGGGATAAGGATATGTAAGTGTTGGAGATTTGTTTAATATATCTGCAATCAATTCGTATATTAAGACGAAATATGTGTATCTGTCAAGTTCTAGACCAAGCAATCCATTAGTTAAATAAATTTAGACTAGAATTGAGGTTAAAGACTACTCCAGTTTGGCTTGAACTGAGCAAAAATAGATTTGATGTATGGTTCAAGTATATTCAAGCTGCTTGAATCACTTGAATATTGGACCTCGAAGACAGATATGGTTTTGATATGGGAAGAGAGGAAACAAATCCAAAAACACTAGGTGATTTCTTCCCATCTATCCAAGCTTTGGCGGACAGAGTTATCCGGTATCTGTGTTGGTGGGAGGTAACAAGTACCCTGTGGAATTAGTCGAGGTGCGCACAAACTGGCCCCGACACTGCAGTTATAAATACATACACTTCAAGACTGGATGAATGCAGTTATTCTTAGAGAGGCATTGTTCATGTCTAAATTTTCCAAATAAGATCATGATTTTCCCATTCGCTTGGGTGAATGTGAGAGAACATATGAAAAAAATGCAGAAACAATAAGATAAAAGTCTGCTTCCATCTCTTCTCCCCTCCTGCCTTCCTGTTATTCTGTTTCTATCTTTTTACTTCTTTTTTGGGGCCTAATTTCAGCTTTTAATTGTTGATCTAGTGTTATTTAGACAATTGGTTGATGGGCTTGCAAATGTGCTGAAGATACTATTGGATGAGAAAATATGTCCATTTGTCTCTATCCACACATTAATTACATTGCTTTTCCTTTTCTGTTTATTAATTAGTTGAAATTTGCTCAAGTTGTTGATGGTTTACGGCAAACAGAAGTTTTTGTGATTGTGCTTTGTCTTGAGCCGAGGGTCTCTCGAAAACAGCCGCTCTACCCACCAAGGTAGAGGTAAGGTCTGCGTACACTCTACCCTCCCAGACCCCACGTTGTGTGATTTCACTGGGTATGTTGTTGTTGTTGGTTGTAAATTGAGTGGTAGAATATCCCACAAGTGACTATTAAACTATATGGCTCACCACCAAAATGTATAGTCTAATGGAATTTATGGGAATCTTCCACATAATAGGTGCTGGTTTGATTTCCAGTACTTTTCCTCTTTCCCTTCCGGAATCACCCAATGTAACGGAAGAAAAAATATTGTTAAAAAAACGCTATTCCCTTAGTAGGGAAAAGAAAGGTAAAAATAATGAAAGTATTGTCGGTATTCTGTGTACTAAGTAAAACCAAAAGTTTGTAGCATTCCTTAAAATTCTTGATCTAATGAACTCGACTTGGCATCCATCCTTAATGGTAAAAGGAAATCTATGCAGTGGTCTGTCATTTGCAACTGTAGAAGAGGCCTTCTACAAACATATTGATGTTAGGGACTTGATGTTAGAGGCTTAAATCTGTACTTGGTAAAATAGGTAAAAAATGGCAGTTCGGTGCACTAAGCTCTCGCTATGCACAGGGTCCGGGGAAGGGCCGGACCACAAGAGTCTGTTGTACGCAGCCTTACCTTGCATTTCTGCCATAGGTTGTTTCTACGGCTTGAACCCATTCACATGGCAACAACTTTACCAATTACTCCAAGGCTGTTTCAAACTCGGCCACATCGTAATTGTGCTCCTTATTACATTATTTTGGTAAGTTAGTGTGTGTAAACTCTTTGATTGTTAAAGCACTTCAAGCAAAAACACTACTGACTAACTCAATATTTCCTTTCTGTAGGGTGATTTATTCTGCCTTGGAGGATCATTAGTTGGATTTATAGCTCTATCCCCTCTTGGCCTATCCTCCTAATTCATTTTTCTTGCAAATTTTAGGGTTAACTAATTATAGATTAAGTAGCAGATTCCTTGTCTTCTTATATCAGCTGGAGATTAGCTTAACCCCTAGTATGAAACATCATTGTCTTATACTCGTCAAGTCCTTTGTCCTTTTTGTTTTGACATTTTTTTGGCTCCGTCGCCTATACAGCTTTTGAGTAACGATAGTTTTTAGGATCCATATATGCAGTGGGGTGCAAGTTAAGCACAAATAACCTTTTTGTAGACGTCTATTTAAACTCTGTCTCCGTTAGCCAATTGGGTTAATTTCTATAAAATTTATCCAAGTTTAGCCTACTGGGCTACCGGGGACAGAATTTAAAGAGTGGCTTAAGAAAAGGACATAGCGGTGCAAATTTATCCATAGTTTTCAGCCTTTTATATCCTTTTGTGTTTGATCTTGCATCTCCGGTAATATGAGGATTGGTGAGATTTGAGAATGCAATTCCAAGGATGATAGATCATTAGATTCTTAAGTGTTCCTATTTCATCTTCTTTTGACATTGAATTGGAACAAGTATACTGGTTGTTCCTGTTGATAACCTTTGTTTTTTCCATTTTTTTTTAACGTGTCTATTCTTTAATGATCTTCGAATGTGATAGAGGTAAGTGTCAAAAACACACCTCAAGTATCATTTTTTTTTCAAGTTTTCTATATCATTTGTTTACTTTTCTTACCTGATGGTTGAGGTAGGAAAAGTGAACAAATGATAGTTTAGGTATGTTTTGTTAACTAATTAGTGATAGTTTAGGTAGGAAACTAAAAAAAAGTGAATACTTAGATGTGTTTTTGACCCTTAACTCAATGTGATAATCTTTTGAGGCTTTGTTGATTGATTTTATGTCCTTTATACAGTAACTTGGTTTCCTTTTTAACTCAGTGAAGGATAAGGTTTTTCATCATTCGTCTACTTTACCTAAGCCTTAAAATTAAAAGAATCATGCTGTTTATTGCTGCCAAATGTAGGTGGATTTGTTACACGATAAGAACCTATACGCAGGGTCATTTAGTTCACACACTAGTATAGACAAGATCATTTTTAAATAAAACAGTATATAAGCTCCAAAGTACAACACAATAAACTCCAAAGTACTCTCTGAAGGACCTAAAAATCTAACTCTTACAAATGATCACATGAACACCACTACAAAATTGATATAACAAAAGCTTGGCTTCACCTCTACAAAGCATTTCTATTTGCAGTTAGCAGCAAAATATTAGCGAGGTTGAACAACTATATATAGATCATGGTTCCTCTTCATTTGCTCTTTCAGCGGCTTCTATCTCCGAATCAAGTTTGTTTATTAGCTGCTCGCTTACATGTTTCGCAACAGAGATCATGTCAAGTATGACACTAGGGTCTAACCCCGCACCTCCTCGTTTGGTCAACCCGCATATTATTCCTTGTCTATTAACAGAAATAGAAACAGCTGAGCTCATTAAGGATTCTTCTTCTGAAGTTGCGTCGACAATATAGTGCCTTCCAGCCTACAAATAAAAGAGAAAACGTCCACATTGTGTGTAAGTAACAGCCGGATAAAATGGATTCATATTAAACGGATTGAGTTACCTTTGTCAAAGTAACTATGACAGGTACTCCATTGGTGTCAAATTGCAGAAATTCTTCATCACTAACATCCACATCTGCCTGCTCGTCGGATGAGGCAGCTTCACGAACCTGAACTCTTGGAATACCTGTATTGCTCAGTGCTGCCTGGAAGAACATCAAGTCATAGCGATAATAAGACGTTAATATGAGATGCACCCACTGCAAAACAGCATCACTGCTTAAAATGTCTCATTTAATATATTCTCTTTTTACTGTCCCATCTTTCCTTGCAAAAGCTCCTTAATTAGTCAGAATATAGGAAATTGTGCTCTTTCATGTTACGTTCAATGTATCACGGCATCTCTAAAACAGTCAATGCAAGTAATGTTCACCCTCCTTTTCCTTGCTTGTACATGATGAGAAAGCGTTTGTTAGTATATACCTTGATTGCAGCACCTAGAGCGTCCAGTAGATTTCCATCAGAGCTAATGACAAGACAATCGACATACAGATCCCAACATACCTTTCCTTCTTTGATAGAGAGAGACGAGGGATCGATTCCAGCCCCTGTAAAAGATGAAACACACTACAAATTATCAACTCGAGAGATGCATAAGTGCAACATTTACCAATTGCTGGAAACATCCCATAGCAGAAAGGTCAGCAGTTCTTAACAGCATTATAATTAGACAGAAGCGTGGGTTTTCCATTCTTTCTTTCTCATAGGTGAATACCTGCTCCACTTTTACCGCCCAAGAGACACAGCTCAAGTGCTGTTGAGAGTTCTGCAGAGAATTCCTCACCTCCTCTGCCCTGCATGGATTAACACAATCGAAACTGATAACTGATAAAGTACTAACAAAGGTATGTCATAAGAAGAGATTTATAGTACGGCACTATGTTCTGAAATAAGAAAGGTTATTGCCAAATATAGAAAATGAAGAGGGAACTTAGTTTGGCGCTTGAACCAAATTTTCTAACAAAACTATGAAACAGATAAAATAAAAACTTGGAAGTAAACTGAATCCATGTAGACAACCTCAAATGATGGCTCTGCTGTGGGACTGCACTCTACGTAAATAGAAACCTTTCCTTGGTCCGGATGAGATGCACTTGGTCTTCCAAGTTCTGCCTGTAATAAAAATTTAATCGGCCAAATGAAACAACTTCCATGACAAAACTGCTCAACGATTATTAAGGAAAAACAAAGATAGCATCATTAAATCTAAAATCAGAAATACAGCACATGTTTCAATGCCCAGACCGTAATAGTACCTTGACACTGGCAATAACATCAGTTGCACCTAACTTGACTCTTGCAGATCCATTTGCCTTGTAAGAAGCAATAAGTTCAATATTGAGCTTTAGTTGTAGCAAAAGAAACACTTAACGACAAACATTTTATCTATATAAAAGAACACGACACTACCTGAGGAATAACACCTGTTTCCACATATATAGGTCGATAAGTTAGCCGTTTTCTACCATCATTGCGCAGATCCTGGGCAATACCATGCTTTATAAAGTTCTTTTCTCCAACAGATAGCCCTACCATCTCTGTAAGTGAATGAAATTGTACAAAATCACTCCTTATAACAGTTCATAAGAAGGATTAGAGTAAATGATATGATGTTTAAGACTTTCATCACAAGTGCTGAAAACTCAAATATAATGGTAAATTTCTATTTTATGTTCATACTCTCCTTTTTCCTATTCATATAATATATATTGAAGTTTCCAAAAATAGATTACTTCCTCCATTTCAAACGGAGTGTTGGAGGTTAGAGTCCTACGACAAGCTACCCCTTTTTTTTTGTGAACTCAAACATTGATTTGTTAAAAGTCCTTCCCTCTCTCCCAATTTGGTTGACAACACTTGAAGTAATACCAACTTAAGAAAGAAAGGAAGACTTTTGACATATAAACTACACAAGCACAATATACTATAAATACCGTCGATACCAACAAATCTTGCCAATTCCTAACCATCTTTACATCAATTCCTAGACACACATTTACATCAATACATTAACTAATCCTCATTTTTAGAGGAAGAGAAGGAAACAGAAACTCTTTAAGGAACAACATATATTATTCTTTCAATCATTCTTTAAACTTCTACTTTTCATTTTCTTTTCCAACTCTAGAAAACACCTTTCATAGGTTGTTTTTTTTCCTTTGACCGATTTTGAACTAAAGTTGCAGATGAGCTTTTGCTCAATCATCTTAACTTTCAAGGTATTTCAATTAATGAAGACAGATATAGCTATCTATTTCCTGAATTCTCATATCATGTGGTGAATACTGTTTAATTTTTTTTTTCTTCAGAAACTTCTATTTCTGTTAGATGAGTTGTAATTATATTAATTTTTTGCCGTCTTATATCTAAGGAGAAATTATTACATTATTTACACGATTTTCCTTAATGCTAAATTTTGAATTTCATCAACAGCTTATTTTGCATTTGGAAGTCTTTATATGGATACTGATTTTGATGCTCCCCTGGACAGATCAAATTATTAAATAAAATAACTGGATATGTGTTTCAACTTTGATAAACTATCTAATAGATTTGATGTTACTACTTCTCATTCTTTATAATAGTATTCTTCTTGCGTCATTCCAATATGTTACTATTGGATTATATATGTTAGATCTGTATTATTCTTATAGAACACAACTAAAAAGTCGAGAAACTGTCTAAAAAATCGAACCAAAAAGAGAAAAATCGAACTAAATCAAATTTATTTTAGTTTGGACTGGATGCCATATTTCAAAATTGAAAACCGAATGATACAAAATCAAATTGAAAAATCGAATGGCATTGCTCCATGAGATCAATGTCCACTTCAAACAAAGATACAACTCACAATTGAGCTAATGAAAATATCAATGAGCAAGTATAATTCCTCTGTAAACTTCAAGGACCGAATTGGCATTCAGACATTATTTAAACAAACTTCAAGGACCAAATTTGCAAAATAAGCCGTCGATGAAATTCAAAATTTAGCATTAATAATAAATGAGATAATGGTCAAAAACACGCCTCAAATATCGCTTTTTGTGAGTTTCCTCCCTGGATTATCATGTGTTTGCGTTTCATACCTGAACTATACTAATCTAATATAACAATATATCTAATATAATAGAAAACACTAATATAATAGAAAAAGAACTGTCTTTTCTGTATACTTTCCCCGAATCAGATTTTTTGAGTAACGTATCTCGAGATAATTGGATTTGGTTAGACAATGTAACTATCACCAACTAGTTTAGGTAGGAAACACAAACAAGGAAACTCACAAAAAAGTGATACTTGAGATGTATTTTTGACCATCATCTCAAAAAAGTGATACTTAAGGTCACTTTAGCTTTTCAATTAATACGAGCAATTTCGAAAAGGCATAAAAGTATTTAGAGAAACAAAGCATATCGGAAAAAATAGTTAAACAAATTGAGATGAACAAAGTACAATAAACCACAAATATTACAGCTAAAAAACTGTTAAAATATATCTACAATGAATAGTAACACATGTCTAGCTTAGTTACACCCGCCATTATCACACAGAAAGCAATATTTTTGGGTTTTTATTTCAGTGAGAGACAAAGAAAGTACTTACAAGTTCGATTTTAGCTGCCGGAAAAGATGGAGAAGAGCAAATTTTGCAGCCGCCGGTGAATCGTTTACTTTAGCCGGAGAAGACACCGTAATTTTAAAGTATAATCTGAATTGGGTCCTCAATTTAGGGCTTTTAATATGTTTTGATTGAGAAAATTTGGGCCTGTATATTTGAGGCCCATTGGACCTTGTCTTCCACCCACCTTGACCCGAATATTTTTGGATCAAATATCGTTTGAACTAGAAGGGAGCGTGGTAAAATTGTTGTCATGTGACCAGGAGGTCACGGGTTCAAGCCGTGAAAACAACCACTTGCATAAATGCAAAGTAAGGCTGCGTACGATAGACTTTTGTGGTCCGACCCTTCTCCGGACCCCGCGTATAACGGGAGCTTAGTGCACCGAGCTGCTTTTTTTTTTATATGTTTGAACTAGCACTTGGGGGATGTTTGCTTGGGGAACAAGTTATCCTGGGATTAATTATTTCAGGATTAGTTATTCCAATATTGTTATCCCACCCTCAATGTGGATTAAAAATAACATTATAATTTTGAAATAACTAATCACAAAATTTTATCCAACCAAATATGGATAAACTCCTTTCAAATTTAATCCCGAAATTAATTATCTCTTATCTACGAGTCCTTAATGTCATTCAAATCAAACTAAGACTTAAAAATTGAGCTTAGTATGAATAAACAGCATTTAAGTATCTAACTTTTTAAATATATATATAAATAATAATAAATTATTATAAGAAGTAGTAATTGACGTTTAAATAAATGTAATATTTATTTACTGATTAAAATAAATATAATTGCACTGATACACATTACAATAGCTGAATTTAATTATCTTTTGAACATGAAAAGATGATAAATTCACTTAAATTACTTGCATGGTATTTATGTGAATACATATTTTATTATATGAGATACCAATCTTTGCAAACGATGCTATTAGTTTGTTCTTTTTTATCGCTTTCACTGTTTTGTCATGATCAAAATTTGCCTTGATTCTTGTTGGTTAGGTTACTCAAAATTTATATATGTACCTATAAAATTAAAAAAATATCTTATATATACGTGTAATTTTTAGTATTCGCCCCGGTAATGGAAGATAGTATTAAGCAAAAAATCAATCTTACCACAAGCCTTCAATCATAACAATGCGTGAAAAGTAATCTCACAAGAGATCTCTCGAATCTAGAAATATTTTTTCAAATAAATATCCCATCAATTTTCAATTTATATATCTTATTTTTCTTTTTAATCTATTTAAATTCAAATGACATTTCTTGATATACAATACATATATTAATAAATAAATATGTTCTTTGATTTTATTGATGAATGATTTACAATATATATAAGGTTATAAGAATATTTGCTTGAATACAAACTAGGTAACTAATTAACCTAATTACAAAAGAATTATAATTCTACCTAAAATAGGAGATATACAATTAATACAATTAATGAAAGAATATTGGAAAATATTCTATTACACCCCCGCAATTGAAGCGGGAGGTTCTCGAACATTGAGACTGACTCAAAAATCATCAAATAGTATGCGCGGAAGTCCTTTGGTGAAAATGTAGACAATCGGATATCTAAAAAACCACATAGAACGAATAATATTAGCATCAGGTGGACGGGGTACTAAGTCCCACGTCTTATTATCCATAAGAGCATTATATTCGTCAATCATTGCAGTTTTTCAATTAGGATCGGACAAGGCATCCTTCAAGTTCTTGACAATAGGCAGACACATTTGAGAAATCGGCATGATGAACGCCCTTGAACTAATTTTCAAGGTACAACACTCGTTGAATTTTGTCGTCGTGAAAAATATTGTTCAAATGTTTCCATGTTTGACGAGCAGTGGCATCGGTCTCAATGATGGTGTGCAACATATCATTACATATATTCACTGGACGACTTATTACAAACAAGACTAGAGTGCATCATCAAAAATCGAAGTCGATGGTACGTCTATGAACTTCGACATGGGAGGGATGATGTAGTCGATAACTTCGTAAACACGACAATGGATCTTAAAAAGCTCCGCTCACGAGGAGTATTGACCATTTTCCATCTCAAGTGTCACAAAGATGAAGTTCCGTCGTGGGAAAAGAGGGGGGCGGCCGAGAGAGGTCGGCGGCTAGAGTTCCAACGTAGGCTAGGTGCCGACGAGGAAAAAAAAGTGACGGCCAAGAAGGTGTATCGGCGGCTAGGGTAGGGTTTGTAGTTTTAAGCTACTGATACCATAAAAAAATATGTTCCTTGATTTTATTGATGAATGATTTACAATATATTTAAGGTTACAAGAATATCTACTTTGATACAAACTAGGTAACTAATTAACCTAATTACAAAATGATTATAATTCTACCTAAAATATGAGAAATACAATTAATAAAAGAATATTGAGAAATATTCTATTTTTGTAATTAGATTAATTAATTACCTAAAATAGGAGATATACAATTAATACAATTAATGAATGAATATTAAAAAATATTCTATTAATTTAGATTAAAAAAATTAAAATCTTCTTTACATTCTAAAATTTGTACACTCAAACTAAGACATCTAAATGAAACAGATAGAATAATAATTACTAAAATAAAATTCCTTATTAATAAAAGAAAATGCACACATGCTATAGGTAAAAACTTATATGTCATCGGGTATTTATATTTTATCCCATTAAAAGCAGGTCAAGAGTTGATATTCTTGAGTAGAAAAACAAAGAGAACAAACTTGAAATGTTTTTTCCCCTTTAACCAAAGATAACCTTGACCATGGAACTAGCCAACTAATCCAAGATTATAAGCCAAAAGCTTTATGCTCGGGGGATCCTCGTACATCACCAATAACCAATCTTTAGGATAAATCGATGCACTTTAGAAGGAATCAATAAGACGACATCAATTCCCATTAAGTAAACCTTGCAAATAAAAGAACCAACAACCGAACATTTCTTCCTTTAACCAGAGGTCTCAAATTCAGGCCCTTAAAACGAGGAACCTATATGTAAGTAGCATTTTACCCACTTTGCCGGGCCTACCGGAGAGAATCTAGATTAATCTAGACCAGTCAACTTCCAATAGCGAATGATTAAACAGGGAAGAAATAAGAAAGGCATCTACAGCAGATTACACACATTCCATAAAGCGTTTTACCACCTTAGTGGGTTTACCCCATATATATTCGAATTAGTCGGACCAATAAGCTATGAATACACGGATGGTTAGATGTGGAGGAGGGGTGCAAGTACATTCAATGTAGTTAACACACATTGCATGAAAAGAAAAGTATCAATTTACCCGGCTAAAACTAAACATAAAGCCTTAACTAAGATGAAATTCATTTCTGAGACCAATTATACATCTAAATTAAATCCTACAACGAACGACCGGACAGAAAAAAAACTACGATGGAAACTAGTTCGAATTACTACACATACCTCAACCGGAAAATGACATGCCCGGCACACGAGGTTGACAAACAAGTTAACAACAAATGGATGTGAGAATTAAGGATCAAATAGGAACGGGACGATTTACCCTCCTATGCAGGCAGCGTTACATTGATGTCAGCCGTCTTATTTCTCAAGTCGGGTCCCACCGACGATGACCAGTTAATCGAGGAAGCAGGCATAGTTGGTTTTGCAGAAGAGTGATTATTGTAAGGGTCTTCAATTTCTGTACTAGATAGAGGAACAACAGCAGCTGTTATTGGCTCCGATTTGTTTTTCTTGGTCTTTTGCTCATGTTGATTTCCAGCAAGGAAACTGCCCACAACAATCTGATTCACAACAAAAAAATAAAAAAAAATAAACTTGGCTAATTTGGCCGAAGCGTCACCAAAGTACCAGTACATATTTGTTCGGGAAAAGGTCCAAATTTACCCCCTCTACCATACGACATATCTTGATTTTACACCTTGTTATACTCTGGAACCATTCATACCCTCGCCGTCAGCAAATTGTCTCGAATTTTCCCTTCACATTAAGGGAGCTCAAGTGTGGACTCGGTGGATTCAACATGTCAAGATATTTCGGGAAAAAGGTCAAGATTCATCCCTCTATTTTCTACTACGGTTTAAAAGGTTGTCTGGTACGTCACGAGATTACCACTTCAGATTGACAGAAGAGTTTAATTTTTTTCTACCGATGGTGTAAAAAATACCTCAAATATACAAAATATCTTAATGTTTCTATTCGTTCTACATTCAAATCATTCATATCCTTACTGTCAGCAAATTGTCTCGTATCTGGCCTTGACCCTAATGGAGCTACAACCCTCAAGTATAATGGAGGGTAATTTCAAACCACAGTAAAAATAGAAGGGTAAATCTATTGAAGTTTCGACACGTGGAATCCGCTAAGTCCATGCTGGAGGTCCGTTAAAATCAAGGGCAAATACGATACAATTTGTTAACAGCGAATATATGAATGACTCCAAAATATAATGGAGGGTAAGTCTTACAACAGGGGTAAATTTGAATATTTTCTTTATAGAAAACAACTATTCCATAGTTTTGGGTGGATAGATTAGAAAGAGAGTAGATAACATGATGCAACGGGTCATACTACACTAAACGTGTGAAAAAATGGATATAACTCAAAATTATTGCCAAAATATGCAATACCTGCACAGGTCCGGCAGCAACTAGTAGACCGGTAACTCCACCTCCAACAACACGCCCATCAGGGCTTGCTAGAGAAACGCTCATTCCGCCAGATCTGTTTCTCATTCCTCCCGTCTCAGATGGCATAAACGATCCGGTCAATGACAGTATCTCAAACCGGCCCTACATGAACAATGATAGAGGAAGGTTACGCACAAATGTCTTTCATCAATTCGACAATTTCCAAACACGAAGAAAGGTGTAATCTCGGTATTACAATCCTTTGCATTGTAATCCCAGCATAATTTTGTACGCGAACTAAACGACCCCTTAAAGTCAAGTAGATAGAGGCTTCTACATAATGAAAGTCAACGATGTTTCCCTTTTTATAGACTTGCAATCTATAGGTAGAGTTAACCCCATATAAAGGAAAGGATGATAAAATTACTTCTTCGGGAATTTAAGGACCTAATTTGACTTGGAACCATTATGAAGCTACGCGGCTCGGATTCTTCAAAAATGTTGCCGCACATGTGTCGGTTCCTCCAAGAATACACTACTTTTGGAGGATCCGACATACATCAGCCGAAATTTGAGAAGAGTCCGAGCAACATAGTTATGAAGATGACCTAAACTGGCAAGGACACTCAATTAGGGATGACATTAGTAGATCATTGCATGGCTTCAAGTACCAGTTTGTCATCTAATCGACAATTCTATTTTATTTTATTTTTGATAAGGATGCAATCCACAATTCTAATATGAGTATCATAAAACGCCTTTCAACTTATTACCATTCATACATTGGACTAGAATATGCTATACTTTTACTTTTCAGCATTTCGAATACCTAAACAATTCTCTCAATTCTGGCACGGTCTAGGGTATTACTATGAAAACAGCGTTTTGGGATCAATTTTCACCAGTTGCTTCTAATTCTTGCTAACAAATGAACTTGGACAAGCAATGCAAGAAAAATCACAACAATAGCTTTTTTAGGAGCGGGAAACAACCGGTCGTAGAGTTAGGAGTTTCACTAAGGGGATTCAGAATATGAAAAAGTAAACACACAAAGAAGGTAAGGGGATTCACCATCTACTATATATAAATAAATATAATTTTTGACCTCGTATATACTATAGAATTTTTCGATAAAGGGAGTGGATGAACCCCTTTGCGATACCGTGGCTCCGCCCATGGAAACAACATGCTTGCGTGTGCATAAATGCAATGATGTTCAAATATATAATGAACGCTAAATATATTTCATTGACTATTTAAGACAAAACAAGTTAATGGTTAAACTGATCTAAAAGATCACATATTAAGCAAAGAGGTAAAGATGAAACTAAACATTTGAATCAAAAGATCAACCATAATAAGAGAGAATAACTAGTTGCAGCACCTCATACGTCAACGTGCCACCAGAAGAGTCAGGTTGACGTAGTGTAACGCTTGAAATTACACCATTTGCAGAGAGAATGCATATTGCTCGAGGCCCTTGTTGAGAGAATGATATAATCTTCATTGTGACATCCTAAAAGGAAAACCAAAAGAACAATCAGCAACATCTCCATGAAGTTCAATATATGAGAAAATGACAAAAATGGTCCCTTATGTTAACTTTTGGCAAACTTAAAAGGACCAAAACTGTTCAGTGCAAACTTAAGGGACTATATTGAACCTATCCTCAAACATATAAGAGACCAATCCTGTCATTTTCTCAACATATAACAGTCCCTAAAACATGCGTATGGTGGCCACGAGAAATGCTGTTTATGGAAAGGATTCATGAAAAATGACTAACTAATTATTGAGAAATTGAGATGTACTGGCATGTGAAACCGATTGGCGATGAATTGCATATCATTTTTACTTTCCTTTTCCTTTTTTTAAGATGAAACAAAGAAATTCATACCGTATATACACTGAAAGAGAGAGAACGGATATTTTATGATAATCAACACATATTACTCGGAAACAGCCTCTCTACCTCCCAAGGTAGGGGTAAGGTCTGCGTCCACTCTACCCTCCCCAGACCCCACCGTGTGGCATTAAACTGGGTATGTTGTTGTAATCAAGACATATTACGCCAAGCACCGGAACTACAAAAATTGCAGTGAAAATCACATTAAGTATCATCTTTGGCTAACAATTTACCTCTCCAGTATTAACGGTGATAATATGGGGTGTAAAATTAGCACCAACAGAGCATGAGATCCATTCACCTACAGAAAAGGAAAAACTCAAACATTAATACTTTCACATGAATCTTTACAGACCAGTATTCATATGAAAACATATGTCACATTCACATAGGGGTGAACTCGGACAAGAAGAAAATTCAGGTACATATCATTCCAAGAAAACATTGCCACACCACCTTCACACCCCCACCCCCTCAAAATAAAAGAAAACATTAAAAGGAAAAATAGATCACTTGATAATATTAATCAAGAATTTTACACTGTGTAGCCTCCCACTAAAATATAAGCCAATAAATGTATATTTTTGTATATTAATTGTAATATACAACAAATATACATATTCTATACATAATTAATGTATATGGTATGTATATTGACTAGCAACCCTAATTATTTTCCACCGAGCGTCCGTATGTGTAAAAAGCCCATGTTAATCACCTCCAAGACGTTTTCGCACCTGTAACTAATGCTCATTAATATTTAGAAAAAAATTTCACCCTCCAGGAAAATAGGAACGGAAGAAACAAGGAAACTAACTATATTGTGAAGTTCAAATTTAATATTTGTCAAAATTTTAGTGACTTAATTTTTACATATATATATCCACGATCCTTATCGAAATGCTAGGTTCAATTGAACCCATTGATTATATACTACACACGGCTCAACTTGCATAAGTGCAGGATAAGGTTGTGTATAATAGACTCAATGTGGTCCAACCCTTCAATAAACTCCACGTATAACTGGAGCTTAGTGCACTGAACTAATTAAACACCTTAACTGATTTTCCCTTGTTTTATATAGTTCAAGAGCATTTGCGTATACAAGCAAAAGGCTACATCCACAACTAATTAGACAGTAACTGACCAGATTTTCCCCCATTATACATTTCAAATTATGAGTTCAAAATTTAATATTTGTTGAATTTTAGAGATTTTACAAACACACACATATACTATGTTGCTCGGGCTCTTCAAAAACAATGTCGGATGTGTGCCGGAATGGTTTTTGGAGGATCCGACACAGGTGCAGCAACATTTTTTAGGGTCCGAGCAACGTAGCATATTTATATATATGACGGGCATCGAAACACGTTGCATTCAATTGAACCCCTAGATTATATGCTACATATGTGTCTACTTGCATGAATGCAGGATAAGACTGCATACAATAGACTCAATATGGACAGATCCTTCACTAGACCCCACAGCACCGAGATATTAAAAAAGTTTAAATCTTTACCTGAATTTTCAACTCAACATGCATCTTAGGCATATGAGGCTTACTAAGTACCAACTTACCCAACTGGCCGGACTTTCCCTATTATACATTTGAAATTATGAGTTCAAAATTAATATCTGTTGAAATTTTAGTGATCTCTTACACACATTATGACGTGTCGATAAGTTGCATTCAATTAAACCCATATATTATATGCTACATACAAGTCAACTTGCATAAATGCAAACTAAGATTGCAGAACATAGACTCAATGTGGTCCGTCCCTTCACCGGACTCCACACATAACGGGAGCTTAGTGCACCTATATATTTTTTTTTAAAATGTAACTAAACAGTAAAAAGGTTCAACTCTTTACCTGAATTTTCATCATCCATCTTAGGCATATGGGGTTTACTAACTAACCCAACATGCCACATTTTCCCCATTATACATTTGCAATTATCAGTTCAAATATCAAAATTTGTCAAAATTTTAGTGATTTTTTACACAGATACTATATTGGCTATTGAACCCATTGATTATATGTTAAATAATCATCTACTTGCATGGATGTAACCATGCAAGCTAAGACTGCATACAATAGACTTGATGAGGTCCGGCCCTTCACCGGACATGCACATAACGGGAGCTTAGTGCACCGAGATGTTTAAAAAAAGATAGTGCAAGGGTATTTGTAAGCAAACGGCTACATCAAAATTTAATATTTGTTGAAATTTTAATGATTTTACACACATAAATATATACATATATGACCCGCATTGAGACGTTGCATTCGATTGTACCCATAGATTATATGTTACATAAGTGTCTACTTGCATGAAAGTAGGCTAAGACTGCGTACAATCGTTTCACAGTGGGCCCTACACATAATGGGAGCTTAGTGCACCGAGATATTCACCACTAAACTAAACAGCTAAAAAAAGTTCAAATCTTTTACCTGAGTTTTCAACATCCAACTTAGGCATATGAGGCTTACTAACTAACCCAAATGGCCGAATTTTCCCTATTATGCATTTGAAATTATGAGTTCAAAATTTAAATCTGTTGAGATTTTAGTGATCTTTTAAACTCATTATGACATGCGTCGATACGTTGCATTCAATTGAACCCATAGATTATATGCTACATACACGTCAACTTGCATGAATTCAGGCTAAGACGACATGTAATAGACTCAACGTGGTCCGCCTTCATCGGATCCCACACATAACAAGAGCTTAGTGCACCTATATATTTAAAAAAATAGTAACTAAACAGAAAAAGGTTCAAATCTTTACCTGAATTTTCAACATCCATCTTAGGCATATGGGCCAGATTTCCCCCATTATACATTTGCAATTATTAGTTCACAATTCAATATTTGTCAATATTTTAGTGATTTTTCACACAAATACTATATTGAACCCATTGATTAAATGTTAAATACGCGTCTACTTGCATGGATGCAGTCATGCAGGCTAAGACTGCATACAAAAGATTCAATCTCGTCCGGCCCTTCTCCGGACCCTGCACATAACGGGAGCTTAGTGCACCGAGATATTTTTAAAAAAAAAATAGTCCAAGGGTATTTGCAAGCAAACGGCTACATCAAATTTTAATACTCGTTGAAATTTTAATGATTTTTACACGCACATATAGAGATATATGCCGTGCCGACTTGAGGGTCAAGCCAATGAAGCAATGGCTTTAGGCCCCCAAGTTTAATACCCTTGAACTGTTTTTTTGCAAGCAAACGGCTACATCAAAATTTAATACTCGTTGAAATTTTAATGATTTTTACACACACATATATAGATATATGTCGTGCCGGTTTGAGGGTCAAGCCAATGAAGCAATGTCTTTAGGCCCCCAAGTTTTTAAGGCCTCATTTTTTTATTAATAACTCCTTTTCATTTTATGCGATATACTTTGACTTCATATGGAATTTAAGAAAGAAAAAAAAATTAAGATTTAAAATAAATCTATTAAAGATAAAATGGGAAGTTTTTCTACTACATTTTATTTTAAATTTGAAATTTTTAATACACTTTTATCTTTTAATAGCATATTTCTTATAATTATTTATTAGAATTCAAATAACTATAAAACATGAATCATGTTACTCACTACTTTTTTTCTAAACATTGAAGCCTCTTAATAAAGCTTGGCTTTAGGCCCCCAATGTTCTTGAGCTGCCCGTGGATATATGACCCCGCATCGAAACGTTGCATTCAATTGTACTCATAGATTATATGCTACATAAGTGTCTACTTACCTGAATGAAGGCTAAGACGTCGTATAATTGACTCAATGTGTCCACACACATAACGAGAGCTTAGTGCACCTAACACTAAAATAAACAGTTAAAAAAAGTTCAAATCTTTTACCTGAATTTTCAACATCCAACTTAGGCATATGAGGCTTACTAACCCACCCGACGGGCCGGATTTTCCCCCGTTTCACCGAGAAATCAATCACCGGCGAAGGGCCCACCGGGCCAGCCGACGATGTCGGTTTAGGAGAAAGTGCCCCATCTGGTCCATACTTTCTTGGTCTACCCCTCTTCTTCTTCACTACAGCCACCATTGCTACACCACCACCGCTGGCCACGGCAGCGCCGCCGCCTACGGTGGCCGGAGTTGGTGAAATAACCATTATTTGAGGTGCTGATCCAGAAAATTGACTTGGATTTTCAGTGGTCCTAGGTGCCACATGGTAATCTGATGGTGCATCTGATCCCACCACTGTTACTCCACTCATACTCATATTTTTTTCTCTTCCTTCCATATCCAAAATTAAAAAATTTAAAAAAATCACCCAAAAAAAAACAAAAAAAAACAAAAAAAAAAATTTCAAATAACAGCAAGAAACACTCTAAAAATCTTTATAAAAATCAGAAAACCGACAAAAAAAATATTTTCACCTTGTTACTCAAAAACTCATCATTTTCCTATAGTGAAAACACCAAATATCACTCAAAAATCTTCAGAAAAGTCAGGAAACTAACAAAATAACATAAAGTTTCAATCTTTAGTCATAAACCCGTAAATTTTCTTTACTACAAATTCCAAAAATATCACTAGAAATAAAAAATAAAATAAAATAAAATAAAGGGTGGGAGTAAAAAAAAGACTAAAATAACAAGAACCTAGACTCAAAATAACCAAAAAATAAATAAATAATATGAAGCTTAAATATTTTTGAAATCTTACCAGCTTAACAGAAATATAGAAGGATTAAACTGAGAAAAAACTGAAGAAAGAAACAGAACAAAGGAGAGGAGAAAGGAATTAATGGGAAGAAACAGAAAAAAATAAACGATTTTTTAGCTATTTTGAGAAATAAATAGTGATATTAAAGGGAAAAAGATTGAAATTTTAGCTTAAAGAAGTAATGAGAAAATGTAAAAAATGGAGTTTTTGTGGAGTTAAAAGAAGAAAAAGAAAAGGGTAATATGGGTTTCCTAAATTTCCTCAGATTTGTCCGAAGCGAATTGAAGAAAATAATTAATAATGACAGAAAAAGAAATTATTAAATATTAGGTCATAAATAAATTAATTATGGAATGGAGGGAAATTATGTATTGTGGTTAAGAAAATATTTTGGAGTCCAGTAAAAAAAATTATAATTTATAATGAAAAAAATGTTGTAGGTGGGAAAAGTGAAATTAGGTTGCAAGGTACGGAGAAAAGTAGACAACTATACTCTCTCTCCTTTTAAATAAATAAAATAAAATAAAAAAGAAAGAGAAAGGGGAAAAAATAAAGTTTTTTTATATTAAAATTTTTAATATTAATCACATCTATTGTTACTTTATTATTTTAAGGCTATAGCTGCTTTAGTAGCTCTGACGACTGATGGTAGACTATGGGCATGTTCTCAGTTGGAAACGGGCGAGGGTTAGGGGGTAAGTGGGGTAGGGCGATGCTAGGTTGATAATAGGGTCTTGGAACATTGAAACTTTGACAAGGAAGTCCATAGAGTTAGTTAATATCCTTAAGAAGATGAGGATCAATATAGCATGTGTCCAGGAGACCAGATGGGTAGAACCTAAGGCTAAGGAGGTGGACGGGTATAAGTTATGATTCTCTGATAGGTCGGGGCAAAGAAATGGGGTAGGCATTTTGGTAGACAGCGAGCTCAGGGACCAGGTGGAAGAGGTTAGAATGGTCAACGATAGGATGATGATGATTAAGTTGGTAGTTAGGGGGTCCAATATGAACATTATTAGTGCTTACGCACCGCATGCGGGATTGACCGGGGAGGAGAAGATCTGTTTTTGGAAGGATTAAGAAGAGGTGGTGGCAGGTGTACCACCCACCGAGAAGTTATTTGTGGGAGGGGACTTCAATGGACATATCGGATCCCTTACAGGGACTACGACGACGTGCATGAAGGCTTTGGTATCGGGGACAAGAACGAAGGATATGTCTCACTTTTGGAGTTCGCTAGAGCTTTTAAGTTGGTGATAGCCAATTCGAAGTTCCTGAAGAAGGAGGAGCACTTAGTGACTTTTCGTAGTTCGGTGGCTAAGACTTAGATAAACTTTTTGCTCCTTAGGAAGGTTGACAACGGTCTTTGTAAAGACTGCAATGTTATTCCAAATGAGTGTCTTACAACTCGACATAAGCTTTTGGTGATGGATTTGGAGATCAAGATGGAGAAGAAGAAAAGGGTTGTGTATGACAAGTTGAGAATCAAGTGGGGGAGTTTGACAATGGCTAGTACAAAGGAGATGAGGGAGAGGTTGGCGGCCAAGGGGGCATGGGGGAGTAGTGGGGACGCGACCAGTATGTGAGATAAAATGGCCAGTTGCATTCGGGAGGTGGCTAGAGAAGTGTTAGGGGTCTCGCGGGGTAGCCGTGGTGGGCGTCGAAGGGACTGGAATGGTGAAGTTTAAGAAAAGGTGGATGCAAAGAAAGTGGGGTATGAAAATTTGGTAGAAAGCAAGGATGAGGTGGAGAAGTGGACGAATAGGGAACTGTATAAGATGGTGAGGAATGAGGCAAAGTTGGCGGTCACGACGGCGAAACGACGGCTTTTGAACGTATATACATGGAATTATAGGGAAAAAAAGGGATAAGAAGTTGTACAGACTAGCCAAGGTGAAGGAGAGGAGGGCCCGCTACTTATATCATGTGAGGTACATCAAAGACGAGGACAACAAAGTACTGGTGGAGGACGCGCATATTAGGCAGAGGTGACAGTCTTACTTTCATAAACTCTTGAACGAAAAAGGAGATAGAGATATTATGTTGGAAAATCTGGAGCAATCTGGTAGGTACGGGGACTTTGGGTATTGTAGAAGCATCAAGATTGCGGAGGTTAAGGGTGTTGTTCGCAGGATGTGCGGGGGAGGAGCGACCGGGCCGGATAAGATCCAGTTGAATTTTGGAAGAGCATAGACAAGGCAGACTTGAAGTGGTTGACTGAGTTGTTGAACGTTATTTTTAAGACGGTGAGAATGCCCGAAGAATGGAGGTGGAGTACAATGGTTCATTTGTACAAGAACAAATGTGATATCCAGAGTTGCAGCAACTATAGGGGTATCAAGTTACTGAGCCACACTATAAAAGTTTGGGAAAGGGTCGTGAAGATGATGGTGAAAAGAGACGTGTCTATTTCCGAGAACCAGTTTGGATTCATGCTGGGGCATTCGACTACAGAAGTCATTCACTTATTAGGAGGTTGGTGGAGCTGTATAGGGAGAGGAAGAGAGAATTACATATGGTTTTCATCGACCTCGAGAAGGCATACGATAAAGTCCCTATGGAGGTTCTTTGGAGATGTTTGGAGGCCAAAGGTGCACTTGTGGCGTACACTAGGGCGATTAAGGATATGTATGATGGAGCCAAAACTAGGGTACGGACAGTGGGAGGAGACTCAGAGCACTTTCCTGTGATGATGGGGTTGCACCAGGGATCAACTCTTAGCCCATTCATATTTGCCTTGGTGATGGATGGACTGACGCGATAAATTCAAGGGGAGGTGCCATGATGTATGTTATTCGCAGACGACATAGTCCTGATTGATGAGACTCGCAGTGGGGTGAACGTTAATCTGGAGGTTTGGAGACAGACTATGGAATCTAAAGGGTTCAGGCTGAGTAGGACCAAGACAGAATATTTGGAGTGTAAGTTCAGCGATGGGAGCGACCGTGAGACATGTGTGGAGGTGAGGCTTGAGGCTCAGGTCATTCCAAAGAAAAGAAGTTTCAAGTACCTCGGGTCTATCATCCAAGGGAATGTAGAGATTGATAACGATGTCACACATCGTATTGGGGCATGGTGGATGAAATGGAGGCTTGCATCTGGAGTCTTGTGCAACAAAAAAGTGCCACCAAAACTAAAAGACAAGTTTTATAGGGTGGTGATTAGACCTACTATGTTGTATGGGGCGGAGTGTTGGTCAGTCAAGACGTCACACACCCAAAGGATGAGAGTGGCGGAGATGAGGATGCTCAGATGGATGTGTGGGCATACGAGGAGGGACATGATTATAAATGATGATATCCGAGGCAGAGTGGGAGTGGCCTCGGTGGAAGACAAGATGCGGAAAGCAAGGTTGAGATGGTTTGGACATGTGCGGAGGAGAGACACAAATGCTCTAGTGCGGAGGTGTGAGAGGTTGGCTATGGACGGGGTTCATGAGGGGTAGAGGTAGGCCGAAGAAATATTGAGGAGAGGTAATTAGACAGGATATGGAGTAGGCGCAACTGACTGAGGACATGACCTTAGATATGAGGTTGTGGAGGACACAAATTAGGGTAGAAGGGTAGTAGGTAGTCGAGCGTAGTCCTACTTACACTTACGAACTGATTGTTATGGTGTTATTACTGTTCGGCATGCTTAGCATATCATACGAATAAACGTAGTATTGCTTTATAGTCTTCTCTAGTTTTATTTCTTCTGCTATGCGTTCTTTAATGCACTTGATTTATTTCATTTATCTGCGTTAGTTAATGCTTATCTTTCAGGATGTGATATCATGGCGTATTTGCATTTGCTATCAACATTTTCTTACTGCTTTAAATTTTTGACCGGGTCTGACTGTTTTTTTGCTTTGCTTGTCCTGAGCCGAGGGTCTCTCGGAAACAACCGCTCTACCTATCAAGGTAAATATAAGGTCTGTGTACATTCTACTTTTCCAGACCCCACGTTGTGAATTTTACTGGGTATATTATTATTGTTGTTGTTGCTTTTTTTGTAAGCAAATACAGACAAAATGTACGAATATGAATAGGAATAGGAAATCAGAGAGACCCAAAATAAGAGAGAAATATAAAGTATTTTTGCACTTTTTAAAGAAAAAGTTACAGGGTGGGATTTGACTTGTGAATAGTGAAGGAAGAAAAAGAAAAAGATTCTAAGAGACAATTTTTAGAAACAAAATTATGCAAAAAAAAACTTTTTGGAAAAACAATTATGTTAAAAGTCTAAACATATTTAGACTATCTTTTTTCCTAAAAAAGTTATAAGTGTTTTGTGAGTGAAAAATATTACTTTATCAGTCCCAATTTATATGATGATTGATCAATTTTGACTTTGACTCAATTCAAACATAAATTCTTAGAATATTTTATAATAGAATTTACATATTTAAAAATTACGTAAAAAATACTATAAGTGCAT
The DNA here is from genome assembly GCA_029783415.1 of Anisodus acutangulus. Taxonomy (NCBI): domain Eukaryota; kingdom Viridiplantae; phylum Streptophyta; class Magnoliopsida; order Solanales; family Solanaceae; genus Anisodus; species Anisodus acutangulus. Next base: position 52,726,217 of record CM056497.1, read on the forward strand.
AATTAGTAATTTACAATATATAAAAAGAATTGATGAAAATCATAAAGAGCTGTTTGATTCCCCAAACTGGTCAACGATCATATAAACTGGGATGAGGGAATATTAATTTAGAAAAGAACAAATTAAACACATTTTTTATTTCTTACGTTTATGTAAAATTTTGAAGAAATGTCAGTTTAAAACTCCACAAAAGTAAAAATATAATTTGCCTTTTTTTTCTAGTGAATTATGAATTTTATCTTATTCTCCTTTTCTTTTGAGTCTTATTTTCCATTTCTGGTTAATGCTAATCCTCCTTTACTTAACTACATCACTAATGTACAATTTTTTGAGTGCACGCAGTAATACATCATTCTCCTTTAATTTGGTGTTAGCAATGCCTGTGAAACTATTTTCTTTACTTTTACTTTATTCTTTTTTTGGGTAGGAGATTATTTTTATTTCTTTTCAGTTTTCCAGTAAACAATTAAATATTAGAGGAGAGAATTGTAACTTCAGTGGTTCTTTTATGAGAAAATGACAAAAATGATCGCTTACGTTTGAGGGTGGATTTAAAATAGTCAATTCAATAAATAATTTAAATTATTTAAATTTGTTAAAAGTTAACATTTCTAACTGTTAAATAACACTACTATAAATTCATTGGGGCAGGTAAGACTCATTTTTAAGACTTTTTTCATCTTTCATGCGTCTATCAGCAGATTATTTCAAATATTTTGTCATATATTTAGATATTTTAATCTAAAGGAAATTAAGTTTATATTGTGTTTGGCGGATGGTATAAACTTATCCTGGAATAAATTTGTATGTTTAATCAAACATGATATTAATTTAATCTCAAACTTAATACTGGGCTCACCTTATCACGTATACCAATCGATCTCTAAGTGAATAATAGTCCTAATATACCAAAAATTTATTAATATATTTATTGCAGTTTGTTTATGATTTTGCAAAATTACATTAAGAATTCAGGCTTGACTTTTATCACTAAGAAAAAGAAAGTAAGATGCTGGAAATTATAAATCCCCTCCCTTGTAATAAAAGCAAGCATTAAAGTACAATAATTTTTAGCAATTTTGATAAACTACAACCTTTACATATTGCTTAACTAATAGATTAAATAACTGAATTAGTTAGTAGAAATCATATCAATTTTGTTTATAAATTAAAGCAAAAGGAATCAGTATGTGGTCATCATGATTACTTGATAATAATAATTTTTACCCAAAGATAACAATATTATTAACGTTAATATTTGATGTTATAAATCTAATAAGAAATCAATTCACAATGTTGATAATTGATGCTCCCTATTTATTATAAGGAAGAAAATTGGCCTTTTGTGGGACCACTGAAGTTGACCAACAATAAAGCCAGTACTAGGGGGAAACAATTAATGTTAGTGAAATTATTATAATAATAATAATGTAAAGAGCCTTTCGATAGTCGATACTAACAATTCTTCTTCAAAAATGATTAAACAATATTATATTATGGTGATGAGTGGATTAATATTATGTAAGCTAACTCCCAATCTACTTCCTCCTTTTATTAATGAAAAAATAACACTTTCGCTTTCTCAATTGTTAAGAACTTTGTATTTTGATCCCTATTATATCTAATTAATACATTAACTTTTAATTAATAAAAATACATATATTTTTATATTTTATAGGAAATATGTTATATATATTCAGATTATTCAAAAAATTATATTATTATCACATATTGAGTAACAATACACACTTAACGTTAGACATAATCAATAAATAGTGAAACCATCGATTTCCTGTTGAAATTTGCAAGAAGTTGCAAGCAAAATGTTGAAAACTTTACCACTTCAATAATTTGAAGGTTCAATTGCTTAGTAAAAAATCACAAGGATTGAAATTAGAATGTACTGATAAATGAGGAATTAAAAAGTGCTATTATTCTTAAAAATTATTTTAGTACATTTACAGGTATTATGGCCTATATTTTATTATTAGTCCCTTATATTATTATTTTAGGTAATTGAACATAACTTTAAAGTTTTTTGCGAATTCCAAAATCATGGGTGCAAGTGGAAGAGATTAAAAGATAATAAAGGAGCATATGCAATTTTAATTGTCCCGATAAAGCTTTGATGACCTCCAACTTTAATTTTCAAGAAAAACAATAATTTAGTTACTCAATTATTACTTTGATTGCCACTTGGCGATTTAGCATCCTTATGCTTCAACCAGAAATATTTAAATTATACTGTACAATGTATCATTTTGGTTTAAAAATATCATATTGACTACGAGTAACGGACCCTTGACTCAAGATAGAATTGGACGGAATTTGAATAATTATCGGATTGGCAGTGGATTGGCCAGCAGGCAGTGGGCCTGCAGGCCCAACAACGGGTCGAGAAATAGATGATGGATCGAAACTTGCATTGGGCCATGACTCAGGAACAATACCGATAATGGGACTGGGCCGAGACACTGAAACAATGCCGAGACTACTTGGGTTAGTGGGCCTGCTGGTGGATTTGGGTCACGAGACATTTCCGATAAATGGTGGATAATATACGGTGATATCCCATCATCCAAAAAATTATACGAACTAGACATGGAACTACACAATTTAGCAAACGAAAATTGGGTTTCATAAAAAATAACAAGGCGACTAATTATGATTTTGTTAGAGGCTAAATAAAAACATTTATAACCACGATGATTAGATATATAACCCAAAATCACACAAGCGGTAGAATGGTCTTGAAGTTTGTTAATTGTAGTAGATGGGAAAAGCGGATAACATAAACACCCAAACCCCCTAAGATGAGAATACGAGAGATCTTTATTGTAAAGAATTTTAAGTGGGGATTGATATGCCAAACCTTTGATAGGGAGAATGTTAAGGAGATATGTAGTCATGACTCATTTGTAATGCATGATGCAAAAAAGAAGGAGGTAATGAAGCATGGGCTAGCAAGGTTCGGACAATATTATTAATGATAAGAATTTTTCTTTCGGCATTTTCATTTTGTGAGGGCGTATGTGGACAAGAAAACCTAAAAGATATGCCACTAGTGGCACAAAAATCTTGAAACGACCCATTATCACATTGAATGTTTTTAATTTTCCGTTCAAATTGGGTACAGATAAATGCTCTAAACTTTAAGAAGGTTGAAAAAACATGAGACTTTTTAGATAAAGGAAAGGTCCCCAAAAAATTAGAATAATCATCCAAGAATAAAACATAATAATGATGGCCCAAAGAACTTAAAACGAGAGATGTCCATAAATCACTATGAATAATGTCAAAAGGCATCAACGTAATAGAACTAGAGGCTAAAATGGATAAGGTGGGATGGGTATATTGGGCCACTGGCCCAGCCCCACGGCCAGTTGGCCCAAGGCTGAGGAGAGTGGTTCGGCGACCCACTGTTCTGACCATCGCTACTGCCATCGCCACCGCCGCCACCATTCCAACCACCGCCATTGCCGCGATCGCGGTTCTTGCCACTATTTTGGCTAGAATTATCCGAGAACGAGTGAGGGTCGTCTGACGTGGCCATCATTATGACAAAATTTGCTCCGATAGCCGCCTTTTTAGCCAAGCCGACCTCTTCTAATGTGAGCATGGACCGGGCCTAGTAGAACGGTGGGAGATGATTACTTTGACGAAGAAGCGTCTCAACACCATTATAGGCCTCAGATAGGCCTGCAACTATCTGAAGAACAAGACGATCATTGGTGACGGGGGCACCAACGTTTTTGAGTTGATCCGCCAATTCCTTCAGCCTTTTACAATAGGCTGAGACATTCAGAAAATTCTCCATATTGATATGGAAAAATTCCTGCTCAAGAGTGAAAGCACGGAAATTTTTGTTATCTTAAAATATATCACGCACCATATTCCCAGTTTCCATCGCCGTGACGTCGGGTTCAATAATCGTCTGCAAGAGATCTGTAGAGATAGTGGAATAAATCCACTGGAGAACGGTAGCATCAAGGGTTGTCCATAACACAGGGTCATCCTTGGGGGTAGGCACCTTCTCCTTGCTTGTTACCGAGGGGATAATGTGATGAAGGACTTGATGTGAGCGTGCGTGAACCTTAAATAATTTCGCGCACGTCGCGTATTAGACGTTTTCCATTTCAAGAACAACAAGGATGTGGTTCTTGATGTTGGACACTGTAAGGGCGGGGTGAAACATTTTTTTTTGAGGTAGACATAAGGAAAGAATAAGTGAAGAAGTAGAGTTTTGGAAGAAATAAAATATTTGAAGGGAGGTGGGAGTATGGCCGCCGGCCACTATTCATGCCGGGCAATGGAAGGAGAAATATTTGAAGAAGGAAAAAGTTTACCCTAGACTGCTGATACCATGAAATAAATAATTCATTGATTATTTTCATTAATAAAAAGAGGTATATATATACAAATACACAATTCCTAAATGTGAAAAATAACTCTGCCTTTTCCTACTCTAATTCTAATAGTTTTTTCTAATACAAGACTAATACCATAATTACACTTGTACAATAATTCCACAATTAATGAAGACAAATTCGGACCATGATATACACGGTATTAAGACCGTGTATATCGATCTTTCACTTTTGGCACTTGTCATCGAACATAACCTGTTCTAACAACTGGAGGCTCCAAAGGTGGAAATACTCCGGCTGAAAGAGAACATGTTTCGATTGTTCGAACCCGTGAAAACAGTCTCTTGCAGAAATGCAAGGTAAGGCTGCATACAAAAGACTCTTGTGGTCCGACTCTTTCCAGGACCCCTCGCATAGCGAGAGTGTAGTGCACCGGACTGTTTATTAATTAATTAATTGAGATCAAAATTTTACAGTTCTCTTTCTCCTAAGTCACTTAAAATTTTAAAAGATAGAAAATATGGATAAGAGAAAGTAGTAAAGACTTCAATATCAAACTGAAGGCAATTTGGGTCTAGACATACTATTAAACTTATGTATATGCATCCTTTTTTTCTTCTAGTTTTCATCTCGAAGTGAAAACTATTTTGTCTTGAATTTTTTTTGTGTTTTCTTGTTAGTTTGACAAACAGTGTGAACATATGGATAACATCAAGGCATGCAATTATAAGGATACAAAAATGAAGTCAAACATTAAAGTTAGCATTTAAAAATAGTGGATATTTACAGATATACACTGTCTGGTACCAACTTCTTTGTCTACAGCCTAACCTTCCTAGTAAATCACTGTTTGGCCCCTTTTGCTTGCTAAAATGAAATGACATAGACGGTGAACATTCATATAGCCGATCTCAAATTGCTCGAGATAAATGTGTTTTTATTATATACCCCTCCATCGCCTGCTTATGTGGAGCGACATAGACAATTCATATAGACAACCTCAAATTCGCTTGAGATAAAGACATTTTTATTGTATATCCCTCCATTGTTGCTTAAGTGGAGCGACATTTCTTGAGATTGAAACGTCCTCGTTGTATACCCATCCCTTGCATGCTTAAATGGAGCATCATGGACAGTGAAGATTCTTATAGTTGACCCTAAGTTGCTTCAGCTTGAGGCATTGTCGTTGCATAGCCATCCACTGCTTGCTTAAACGTTGCAATATGAACAATGAAAATTCATGTACCTAGTCAATTCCAACTTGTTTGAATTTGAGAAGTCGATGTTGTATACCCATCCCCCACCAGACAATCTTTAACTTACATTGCTTTTGTCTCATACTTTATGTTTCAAAATGCTAACTGTTCCTAACTACTGAATATGGTATGCTAAGTGACCACCAATACCATCCACCCTATGTTGTTCAGACTCTTCAAAAATACCGTTAGGTGTGTGTCGGATTCTCAATAAGCTACGTATTTTTCTTGAACAACTAATCACTTTACAGTAATCTTGAGCTATTTACACATGCCACTGAAATGAAGTGTCCTTTGAGATTTCCAAAGTCTGAATTCGAATGAATATGAACTTCTTGTATTCTTCTTTTTCATAAGTTAGTATGAGAAGATACTATTTTCTTGCATCAAGAAACTGACTTGACTAACCCTAAGTTGTACAGATTCCTTCTAAATATTCTACCAAGTGACAGCAACATGGCCCCACCTACACCCACTGCGCGCTCGTCTCTATCAGCCGTTTGATGATCGATCAATGGCAATTCCTTCACTTTCAAGTCACTCCATCCGATTTGTTCCCTAACAGACTCTATGATCACTGAATCAGCTGTATTCCCCCTCGCATCTGTTATGTAAAATATATTTAGAGCTGAATCCCCTATGGTTGATATCTCAGCCCTTGTCACATTTAGGCCATTTTCCCGGAATGTTCTCGTTACATCGGATAATAATCCTTGTTTATCTACTGTGCGTAGTTCCAGCCTCACCCCCTATGATCAGAATTGGAGTACTATGTTAGAGGCATATCCTAAACAGAGGCAAGTCTAGAGTGAGTTCAGCTAAACAGATTACGTTTGCCTCGAAGTACTTATCATATACAAAAAAGATCTAAATGTAAATATACTACTAGATCACATTCATTATGAACCCATTGACTCGGTCTTTAAGAAATGTATAAGGGCGTGTTTGGTATGGAGGGAAACATTTTTCAATTTTCCCATATTTGGTTAGTCAAAATTTTTGAAAAACATTTTTCTCTAGGAAAACAAGTCCTTTAAAAGTGAGAAAAATGACTCCCCTAGTGGAATTAGGTAAAACAAGTTCCACAAGTGGCATTCCATACTAATTGTCTCCACCCTACACTCCAACACACCCTATCCCCACACACTACAAGAAGAAAGACATTTGTCAACAACTTTTTTGTTGTCATATGTTGGATATTGTTGCCAAAAGTACTTTTCGCAATAAAAGTTGTTGCATGCCGTTGCAATAAACTCCGTTGTGAAAAATTTTCGCAACAAAATATTAAAACTTTGTTGTCATTTACGTTTTTTAGCAACAATATATTTGTTGTTGTCAGTTCTATACTTTCTTGTAGTGATACCTTAAACCCCCCTCACCCCCAAATAGCATTTACCTAGTTATATACTGCTTACATACCAAATACAAAAAAATAAATAAGATAATATTTTTCAAGAAAATATTTTACGTAGAAAACATTTTTCTTCGTACCAAACACACCCTAATTGGTCGTTTATTTTCAAAAGAGGAAAAAAGGAGCACAATACCTCAGATACTCTTCTTTCGATTGCAGCTTGTAGACATAGAATCACACGTTGCTTTTCAGCGTCTGAACTAATTGGACCTCCATCTGTATGCCTAATGAAGAATTCCTGAGACAAGATTGTAACAATCTTGAGCAAACGCACATTCATAGAACATTATTAATTAAAGAAATAAAAAGCAAGATAACTAGGTAAAAGAATATATACCAAGTATGCCCTGTCCCCAGCGGAATCAATTGTGGCATGGAACACAACATACTGCATGTCCGTTAACGTGCAAACGACATCAAATAGAAGCTTAGTTCGATCTTTGCACTGAACATTTACCACGGAATAACCCTTTTCCAAGCAGTTTAACACCACCACAATCGGGGTATCGTTGCTAGTCCTAATCCCCGGCTTTCTTTCATAATCGCGGTCTGCAAACATCATTTGGTGAAGTCTTCTTTCTGTATGTGTGACAGCCAAAGACACTGATGTTTTAGCACTTCGAATATCGCTATCCCCCTTAAGCACGTTCTTTAAACGGGCTTTAATTCTGTCAATCTTCTGTGAGTCGTCAATTGGGAAGCCTGAGTGGATTTCCTTTATATATATCAGGGAGGCAATTCGACCATTGTGAGTCCAAACTTTAGCTTCAACTACATTGCATTGTAAATCTGATAGTACAGCAAAGACCTCCGATAAAAGGCCAATTCGATCCGTCCCAGTTAATTCCAGAGCTGTTAAGCCATTATAGCTCTTTGAACTTGCATAATGAATTGTCCCAAGTGACTGTTAACATTAGCAAAGAGTTTAAATTTAGTCCAAAGACATCATTAAGTATCTTCATAATCTATGTTAAACAGATATGGTAATTTTAAGAGAAAATGACAAAAATGGTCCTTTATGTTTGAGGGTAAGTTCAATATAGTCCCTTAAGTATGCATTGAACAGTTTTAGTCGCCTGTCAAAAGTAACACTTTTAGTTGTCTGTCAAATATTTATCGAACTCTGTTTGTTAGATTTGATGGAAACTACAAAAAAAAAAAGGAAATTAACGGAAACTCACATTTAGAGGTACAATTTTTGTTGTTTCAGCTGTTGTTGATTTATTTCTAAAGTCTGGTGCATCCTTTTGAAGTACAATTTTTGCCATTTTTTATTTCATTTTAGTGTCTACTGCTTGTCGAGAAAATTTGATATCAAGGCAAATAAAGGATCCACGTAAAGTGGAATTTAATGCAATTAGTTATAGCTAGATATATACCTTTTCGATGTAACTGATGACTCTTTTGTCCGTTAACTTGTTTCCATCCAAGTCAGTAACATGAAAAACTGTAGATCAAAATGAATTGAAACAGCAAGAATCAATAAAAGGTGTACCAAAAATGCTAAAAAGGGCAGCTCGGTGCACTAAGCTTTCATTATGCGCAGGGTCCGGAGAAGGGCCGGACCATAAGGGTCTATTGTACGCAGCCTTACCTTGTATTTCTGCAAGAGACTGTTTCCACGGCTTGAACCCGTAACCTCCCGGTCACGTGGCAGCAACTTTACCAGTTTACCGAAAATGCCCTTAAACCAAAACGTTCAATGAATTGAGCTCACCGTCCATAAACCATCGACCATCGCAGGAAACGTAAGCTTTCTTGATTGAAAGGTTCAGATCCGTGAGAACTTGAACTGCTTCAAGAAGAATTCCATGTTTGCTCGCGCTATCAATCTGTACATGATCACAACACCAAAACTGAAAAGATTATGACTAATTAAGATGGATTTTGCATAAATTCTCCACCTATGTAACTGGTAAATTATACTCCCTCCACTCCAAATAATTGATGTTTCACAAAACCACGAAGATATATAATCCTTTTTTACAAATTTGTCCCAACACATTCCTAATTCAATATACAAATTTAATGATAATCATGTCAACCTAAAAAGAAAATAAATTCATAATTAAAGGTAATTTAGTCAAATAATTGCCCAAGCCTAAAACGTCAATTACTTTGGACCGGAGGGAATTGTTGCATTTAAAAATATTCAGGGACTCCAGCAAAGGCAGCTTACCATAACAAGGGTGGCATTTGAACAACTAGCGTTGTCGATCATGACCCTACAGTAGAAGTGACATAGACTGATCAGTAAGACAAATAAATTAAAACGAAAGAATTATTAATTAATCTGATTATACCAAAATAAAAGTAAGTAGGGGACATGAGAGGTGGAACCAGAATTTCAACTGTATGAGTTTTACATTTTACAATGACGGACTTCAAGAGCTAATAATTGAATTCAAAATTTAATATGTGTACATATTTAATGAATCTTTGTTTAACATCGTTTGAACAAAAGCTATATTGGTTCCACCTCCCCTACTGTGACATCTTACTGATGATACTAATGAAAAAATTCAATGAAATTTTCCGGAAAAATACAGAAAAGAAAACGGAAATTACAGAAAGTAGCAGAAAAGGAAGTTAATTGCAGGGATGAAAGTGAAAAAATATTGGATAAAAAAACATGAAGAAGTTCGAGAAAATTACATAAAGTAGCAGAAAAATAAAATTACATTGAAGGGGCTAACCTTGGAGTAGTCATTCGAAAAACAAGCTTTTCATATTCATCCAAAAACGTAGGCCACTCCATATTTTCTGTGTTGTATTTCATACACCACCAGTGAAAACGAATTGAAGAGAAAAAAAATACTTCTCTCTATATATAGTGCATCATTCTGATTATTTATCCTTAACAGAGAAAATGGTATATTTGGTTGAGTATATTTTCTTTTTCTTCTTTCTCTACTATTGCAACAAATCGAAAAAGTACTCGTTGTTCATTTCCTCCCCACATACACACACGCCCATATTTATATGAGTCAGTAGTATCTTTTTTTATTGGGATAATTACACTTTTGGTTCCTCAATTATTAATGTATTTTAATTTTAGTTCTTATAATATGCTAAGCACATCTGATTTAAATTAACTAATATATGTGTATTTGATCCCTTCATATAAGAAATATGTGATATTTAGCGTATTTGTAGGATTTATATCACCCTTAAATATGAAGTAACAGAATAAATTTAAAATAATATATCGATAAAGAAATGTTTAACGCTGAATAATTTGTTGAGTTTGTGAAGATCTATAGTTTGAGGGATCAAAAGTGCACATATCGATTAATTGTAGGTTAAATGTGCTTAACAAGAAATTATAAGGATCAAAATTAAAAGTTATCGACATTTGATGGGCTAAAATGGTAATATCCTTTTATTGTTACTCCATCTGTTTCAAAAAAAGATTGTCTTACTTTTCTTTTTGAGTCCGTTTTAAAAAGAATGTCTCTTTCCTTTTTTAGAAACTCTTTCATTTCAACTTTTCACATGACATGTTTAAAACCACAAGATTAACTGTCATTTTTGTACATTCAACACATCTTTAATTTAAGACCACAAGATTGAAAAATATTCTCTAATTTCTTAAACTTTGTGTTAAGTCAAAATCAGACAATCTTTTTTAAACGGAGGGAGTAATTATTAACTTAATTAGTTGACTATGTTTTTTTTATTATAGAAAAGAATTGGTTGACAATGCAAAAAAATAAATTATGACATTTCGATTAAATATTTCTATATTTCAAGGTCTTGCCTCTAGCAAAGGGTGTGTACAAGTAAGCGTGTCACATGCCATGACTAATCTTGCTTTGCCTACCTTACCTAATCTAAAAATTACCATTCAAAATATGACATGTTGGCTTATGAGATATATTAGAGTTTCCTCGTCGTCACTACAATATAAAAGAGAAACATAATTTTCGAAAGAAAAAGAAGAGAAATATAAACAACCCAAAAAGTTAACATTTTAGCAATTTTTATCTATCCCCAGAAGGATTATTTGATTTTTTTAAGCATTCGAAAATTATGAAGTTTTTTTTCAAAAGGGAAATTTTAAGTTGAAGATAAAAAAAATATGTTTGGAGTTGAAATTGATTGAAAAAAGGACCGTAGAAAAATTTGTGGAAATAGAAATTGCGAGTGAAACACATTTTTGAATAAATATCTCAATATTTTATTTGAATTCATATTAAATGTCACTTAAAATGAAATGCTTGCAATCTAATGGTATTAATCACAATATATTAGTATAATAGGTGTAAATTCAATTTTCATGGTCTTTTTTTTTTCTTTTCTCATTTCCTAATCTCCTATTAATGCAAAAGAAAAAGTTAAATATTTTCTAGTGGACACAAGCTTTGGATCATAAAGGACTTTTGAAGGGGCAAATGTCCACCTCATACGCCACGTGGACTAGTTAACATGGGGTGCTTTACTTGCTGTCCACTAAATTAGAATCGAGTCACTCAGGAAACTACACTTTAGATCGACGTGGAATTCGATGCACGTGGAAGCCTAGGGACACTTTAGCAGATATTTTAAAATTTTCATTTTCAAATTAGTTGATTTTGTTGAAGGAATGATTAGGGAAATTACGAGCGGTACTTAATATTGTCACAAATTATTTATCATGATTATTAAAAATAATTATCTCAAATTATTTATCATTTTAGAAATTTAAAGCATAATTAATTATTCTTTTTCCATTTACCCTTAATAGATCTTTTTAATCGGAAAAGGGTCAAATATGCCATCGAACTATCGGAAATGACTCATTTATGACACTCGTTAATAGTTTGACTCATTTATGCTATCGGTGTTACCAAAATGGTGCATCCGTACCATTTTTCATTAACTTCAATTTTACAATTGTTTGCGGTATTTCTAGATGCTACGCAAGTGAACGTATCACAATTTGTAATAAATTTCGGTAAGACCGAGTATCGTCCACAGAGACTGATTTATCAAGTACCAATTAACTAATCTTTAGTTTCTATTTGGCTAACGAATATAAGTGATGATTTCTAACTAAAGAATTAACAAACTAACATGAATTTCTAGAATAAAATAGCAATGAAAACACACGAAGTTTAATTCAGTAATGAAGGAATTAGGGTTTCCAATCTCCTCAACTTTTCACTCTATCATTCATTAATGCAAGACTAACGATTCTTCTTCTTATTAAGATAGCAAGTTAACTGAGATGTAATATATTCCGGTTAGGACATATAAAAACTCAACCTAAGTGAGAACTTTCTATATTCCTATGATAAGTTCGATCACATAGGAAGATTAAGATTAATAACCTAAAACGCTACACAGGCAACCGTGATACTTTCGTTCAAGATTAAACCTACGTCTAATCAACTATAGCATATTCAAATCTCCCTTTTAAGATCTCGATTTGAAATCATATAGATAATGAAAACTAAAGGCCAATTAATTCTCATTCAATAAACACAAGTTGAATAGATTTTAATAGATGAAGAAGAACATCAACAATGCATTACATCATAATAGAGTTTCAAGTGATTCGACGGAAAACCCTAATAAAGCAATTAGCTCCTAGACATGCTAAGAAAACTAATTAACTTAATATCCAACATAAACTGAATAAAGTAAAGAAAAGGAAAAAGAACTTGAACAATAGATGTCTCTAATGGCTTCTTGTTCTCTTGTTTCTTGCCTCCAAAAGTGTTCTCCCTTCAGAAAAATGTTTCCCTCAATATATATCATGAAACCCCCCAAAATAGACCTTTTTACCCTTGTTAAATTTAGGTTTTTTGCTGCACTGACGTCGTCGGCGTCGCGACTCAGCTATTAGAGCGTCGCGGCGCTAATTCACTTCTAAAAATCATGTGCTCACTGCCTGAGGGGCGGCGCGGCCCTAATGTTGGGCGGCGCGACCCTTCTGCTTGTTGCGATGCGACTCTTCAGCCTTCTTCGTCCGGACTTCGATTAAAGTGCTTTCCAAGCTTTCCAGGGCTTCTTTGACTCATTTCTTGTGACCGACTATGCATTTTTGTCCTTGACAACTGCCTATTTCCTTTGGATTCGCCTTATTCCTTTCTGAATCGCTTAAAACCTGAAAACACAGAATACACGCATAATACTGCACAAAACAACTAAAAGACAAATAAAAGACTCCCTAAAACACACTCTAAAACAGTACTAAAATCTACCTAACAACAATACCAGATATGACATGTGGCCTTCGACTAAATAATGGTTGTGGGTGGGTCGAGTGTATGCGTCAAACTTTTTATTAATTTGAAATTTAAAATTGAGCCTATTTAATTAAACGACGTGCACCTTTAATTGGAGGCCAGATGTCATGTCTGGAATTGTAAAAGTGACACTAATGAAAAATGGCATGGATTAACCATTTCGGTAACACTGATGACATAAATGCGTCAAACTATTGACGAGTGTCATAAATGCGTCATTTTCGATAGTTCAATGACATATTTGAGCCTTTTCCGTTCTTTAATTAATGTAGATAACACATAAATAGAGTAAACATTTAATGGAGAGAAATTATAACTTATACATAAATAATGATAAAATTAGTCGAATACTCCTCCTGATTAATATTTCTTAAGAGTCGTGTAGTAAAAATACAATAGATAATTTGAGACGCAGGGAGTAATTAACAAGGCTTAAATATCAAGTAACGATATTTTCTTATTATTTATTTTGCTTATTATAATTTTTGCTTTGTCTTTTGACATTCCATGTGAATATTCGTTATTCCCTATTAAAGTTCGTCAATTTATCAAACATATAATTATTCTTACACTACTGTTTCAAGGATATATACAATTATATTTACCAAGTACGAATATTATTTGGTTAATTAAGGTGTACTAGTTACGTACTTTCACACACACATAAACACACACATGCTATGATTCATGCCATTACTGTATCGTTGACTTAATTAGGTGTTTGGTGGTCATCAATCATGGTGATTAATTTGCATGTCGCATATTATATTCTATAGCTAATTACATATAATTTTACATGATAAACATTCATTGTTAACTTCATTAAATGGTAAGTGAAATGTTATAACAAGTTAAATTACACTCATGAGGTAAATTCCTTATACTATCAATAAATACACGATTAAATCAATAACAACAACATAATAAGTGTAGTTTCACAAGTATAGTCTGGGTAGGATATGATGTACACAGATCTTTGACTTTGAGGGGTAGAGAGATTGTTTCTGATAGAATATACACAATTAAATCATTTTCTTATATCGAGTGGCTTTTCAGCTCCTTTCCTTCCTTAAAGTTGAGTGGCTTTTCAGCTCCTCTCCTTCCTTAAAGTCGAGTGGCTTTTCAGCTCCTCTTCTTGCAGTCAAGCGGCTTTCACTCCTCTCCTTATAGTCGAGTTGTTTTTCGCCCCTCTCCCTTCTTTTGAGTGTACGCGCTTCTGCTTAGTATGTCGTTTATATGCTTCAACATAAGCCAGAGGCCCCTCTTTTTTGTTTTTCTTTTGCTTGCGCACCAATCCAGGGGCTAAGGGACCCAATTCTTAAGACTCAAGATGCAACTTCCGGCAGTCTTTGATCTAGCCGAGCTGGTACAGAATACCCGGCTTTAGAGCTTGATGCAATCAAACTTTACCCTATTTCAAGGTTGCATTGGCTTTACTAGGGATCCTATAATAGGGAGCTTTCATTCCCACTAGAAGTCCTCGAGCAACTTTACTAATACTAATAAATAAGGGGAAGGCCCAATATTTTCTATTAGTACTATTTAATTTGACATGGGATACAACTACACGAACATTACTTGAAACATTTTCGTGCAACCACGTTCTTTTCTCAAGCTCTTCTCTAGCTCAAATTGTTATATTAATAGCTTATGTATTGTAGGCTTGTAGCATGGCAACTTCAAAATAATAAATGGTTAATAATCACATATGAAAATTATAAGTACCCATGGCATAGGTACGTGACGAAACGGCGAAGACTTTTGCATAATAGATATATTTATCTTAGATAATTCGTCGTCTCTCAAAAGATACATTTTTTTTGTCAAGGAACAATCTTATTATTTTAACGCATAATAGGTCTCAAAGAATCAAATGATGCAACATCACTTATTATCCAATTTGAAAAAACAGAATCTCAAGTAACATTATTAGATAATGAAATAGAAATTTAGCTAATTTATGAGTTAACACATTCAAAGATCTAGAAATATATATAATATGAACGTCTTTAAAGGAATTCATCAATCCTCGTGTCTTCACAAGTAACATCTATTTCCCAAAAAACTTTCAGCTACTTTAGTACCATATTCACAACATTTTTTTTGCTTCTTATTGAGAAGATATAAACCTTTGATCATCAATTATGTATACTAACTTTTTTCAAAGCCTCGCGAATTGCAACAGCTTTAGTGGTAATGTCCTTCCTTAAAATTGGGATATCAAAGAGAGCTTAAAGCAAATGATCACAATTATTGATAATCGTCATTCTAATGCTTGACATCTTCTCTCCATTTGTAAATACAACATGTTTCTACACAAGCCAAATTTTTTAAACTTTATTTTAAAACTTATTGAAAGAGTCCGAATAAGCATGTTCTAGAAGATCGCTTGGAAGCATAGGCTGAATCAAGATTTGAAGTTTATGAGTTCGATATTTTAGTCATTTTAAGTTACTGATTTCTAAATTAATAATTTGTTCATATTAAAAGGATTTCTTAAAATAAATATATAGTTTGAATTAAAATTACTACTGTATTTCGCCAAACCTGCTTCCTACGCTCTAGCTCCACCCCTGTTGGGAAGTTCTCAAAACAAAATTTTCTGAAAAAACGCCATTAAGTTTCTTTAGAAAAGATTATTAAATGTTCAAAATTATTCTATTTACTAATTCAAAATTTTAGATATAAAATGGACTCCCCCCCCCCCCCAATTCAAGAACGACAGTTGTACGGCTGTTTGCTTTCTCGCTTTGATTTAAAGTTTTGGTGGGAAGTGAAATGGCATGAAATTTCCGCCCAAATCAAAAAAAGTATTTTATTATCTGACGCAATTAACACTAATTGATGGACTTCTTTTATCCCCCAAATTAGTGAATCCAAATCTTACATTTTCGAGTCTCCAAAATTTAGGACTACTAACTTGTATGACATAAAAAATATATTATACAACTAATATTAATTATATGAGGCATAAAATAATTTTTTTCTACCATAAAAAAGGATTGTAGTGAGATGAATATGATCTCTTCACCCTTGATTAAAGGTTTCGGACTCAAGCCCTGAATATGAAATAAATTCTTTAAGGAGCATTTCCGCCTTAAATGAGCTTTATATACCAAATGAAAAATCAACAAAAAAAATTCCACCAAAATTGGACGGAGAGAGCACCGTTGTCATACTCATATACATCCTTGTGATCCACATAAAATATTTGACATGTGGATAATATGCTGTGGACTGCAAAAATCTAATTCTTTGAAAAAGGCCAAAACTCAAAAGAAGAAAAAGGGATACACAAGAAAATATCATCCACAATCATGACGGCTTTTTCAAGAGCCCAAAGGGTAATTATAAAAAATAAGGTACTAGTAGTATATGATTTGTGATACATACGTAGCTTAGTGGATAGGAGTATTTGATGTGTGGATCCCCAGCTCAATTTCCATGTCATTTTAATGATTTTATGATAGGTTACATTAAAGTGTGTAAAAACATGTGGATGTTAGTCATTTTTGTCTTTAATAACTTATTTGGATGGTTGTCACGTATTATTTTATAATATATTATATTATATTATAATATTTCATATTGTTTGATGATTACAATAGTGGATTTGTTATTATTCTGTTCAAAATTATATGATGAAAACAAAAGAAACGTTAGATTAATTAAGTTTCGAGCCAAACAGAAAACGGTGTATTCTTGAGAAATTTAATTCCTTTATAATTGTTCAAGATTTAAATTAATTTCTTCCAGAATAAAATAAAATACTACTATAGCGACAATTGAAATTGCAAAATTTCAGCAAACTCAATAAATGACAACAAACCAAAAGAGCTGTAAAGTGACTTCAAAATTTCGTTACATAAAATGATATTTTTTCATCGTTGCATAACAATAAATTTAATAATAAAATAATAATTAAAATAAATATTATATCTAAAATAAATGTATAATATAATACAATAGATAACAACCATCCAAACACGCTTGTAAAGTGACTTCAGAAAATATGCCTAGCAAAAAGTAGAATCACTAGGTACGTGACCACAAATAATATTTTGGTTCTTGAACACCGCCAAAGGTTATTTGTAATTCTGGTGAAATGTTATAAAATTTGACAAGTATTCCAAGCGAATCAACAATATATCCGGAAAGAAATAATTTTTTAATTATCTTCATTAATGAATGAGTATATATACAATTTATAATTTTCATAATATGAAAAATCTATTCTTATTCTACTCCCAAAACCCTATTCTATTTGTACAAGAATACTACAATTATGATAAATGTACAATGCTTAATTAAATACAACTACATGATACCAAACATGGGTATACACGGCTGGTATACCGTGTATATCAGTTTCCAACTTGGCTTGTGATTCCGTGATACACACGATATACATAGGGCAATGTATATACCGTGTATATCACGGGTATATTTATCACACCCCCGCAGTCATAGTGGGCGATCTTCGTACGCTGAGACTCTCCCTAAAATCATCAAATAGAGCAGAGGGAAGACCATTTGTAAAGATGTCTACAATTTGATACCTGAAAGGGACATGGGAGACGCGTACTTGTCCACGAGCTACGTTTTCGCAAGCAAAGTGGATATCCATCTCGATGTGTTTAGTGCGCTGGTGTTGAACCGGATTACCAAAAAGATAGACGACACTAATATTATCACAATAAACCAAGGTAGCTTTCTGAATGGGACAATGGAGTTCTAAGAGCAGATTACGTAACCAACATGATTCAGATACCACATTGGCTACTCCTCGATACTCGATCTCCGCACTAGAGCGTGATAATGTAGACTGTCGCTACGCAGATCATGAGACCAAGTTATTACCTAGAAACATACAATAGCCAGACGTGGAGCATCTGGTATCTGGACAACCACCCCAATCAACATTTGTATATGAGACAAGCGTAGAAGTCGACGACGGATATATATGCAAGCCATAGTCAAGTGTTCCCTTGATGTATCGTATAATGCGTTTGAGCGCATTCATGTGCTCAACCCTAGGATCATGCATAAACAAACACACTTGCTGTACTGCATATGTAATATCCGATCTCGTGAAAGTAAGATACTGAATAGCTTCGGTAAGAATGCGATAGTGGATGGGATCCTCGTAAGGTGAGCCAGCCGTAGCACCCAGCTTGGGTTTAGTATCAACTGGAGTGGAAATAGAGTTACACAAGGACATACCAGCCCTTTCAATTATCTCAGCGGTATACTTTCGTTGTGATAAGAATAACCCACCTGCATGATGAGTGATAGGAATCCCCAAGAAGTAACTCAAGGGTCCCAAGTCTTTCATAGCAAACTCAGAACTGAGCAGTGTCATAATAGACTTGCACAAAGAATCAGAAGAGGCAGTCAATATAATATCATCCACATATAATAGAATATAAGCCAGGGAAGTACCACGACGATATATGAACAATGAATTATCAGACCTGCTGTTAGAAAACCCAATAGACGAAACATAGTCTGCAAATCTCTTATACCAAGCCCGCGGGGCCTGCTTAAGCCCATATAAGGACTTATTCAATAAACAGACATGATTAGGATATTTGGGGTCTCGAAAACCTAGGGGTTGATGCATGTAAACGGTCTCCTTAATATCACCATGTAAGAAAGCATTTTTCATATCTAACTGATGAATGACCCATGCCTTTGAAAGAGCCAGACTGAGAACAATGCGAATGGTAGCCGGTTTGACCACCGGACTAAATGTCTCACCACAATCCACGCCAACCTGCTGAGTTTTACCATCAGCTACAAGATGAGTCTTATGCCTCACAAAAGAACCGTCAGAATTATCTTTATGAGTAAAAATCCACATAGACCGAATAATATTAACACTAGAAGGACGAGGCACCAACTCCCACATATTATTTTTAATAAGAGTATTATATTCATCGTTCATAGCCAACTTTCAATTCGGGTCATTTAAAGCAAACACTGGGTTATGGGGTAGTGGGAATTTAAGAACATTAGAATTTTGATTAAAATGTCTTTTTGATTTAAAAATACTTCGCTGATTACGAGTAATAGACCCTTGACTCGAGGTAGAAACGATTGGATTTTGGGGAAAATACTGACCGGTGACGGATTGGCCAGTAGGCAGTGAGCCTGCTAGCCCAACACGTGAAACAGAAACTGGAATTGGATCAAGTTGTGAGTGAGCTGGGACGGAGGACTGGGCAGTCGACCCACTGTTAGACCACAGGCCACTGGCCCAGTTCCACTGCCAGGGGGCCCACTGATGAGACCAATTGGGCTGCTGTCCACTGCCTCGAGGCCCAACACCGTTGCTACCACTGTTTCGGCCACCACCATTACCACCGTGATTACCACAGTGGTTCTTGCCATTATTTTTATGATTTTAACCCTTTTTGCCGCCACTATTGTTGCGGTTTTGGCTAGAATTTTCGGAGAAGGAGTGAGGGTCGTATGACGTGGTCATCATCATGACGGAATTTGCACCTGTAGCCGCCTTTTTAGCTGACTTCTTCTAATGTGAGCATGGAACGGGCCTGATAAAAGGGTGATAGAGGGTTACTTTGACAAAGAAGTGTGTCAACTCCGTTATAAACCTCAGACAGGCCGACAACCATTTGGAGAACAAAACGATCATTAGTAACTGGCGCACCAACGTTGCGGAGTTGGTTTGCCAATTCCTTCAACCTTTTACAATAGGTCGAAACGTTAGGAAAATCTTCCATGTTGACGTGGGAGAATTCCTGCTCGAGGGTGACAACACGAGAATTCTTGTTATCTTGGAATATATCACGCAGCCTATCCCAAATTTTCATTGCCATAGCGTCAGGCTCGATGATAGTTTGAAGGAGGTCGGTAGAAATAGTGGAATAAATCCACTGGAGAACGGTAGTATCAAGTGTCGTCCATAACGTAGGACTTTCCTCGGGGTTAGGCACCGCCTCAGAGCCAGGGGTCGAGGGAATTATGTGATGGAGAACTTGATGATAGCGTGCGTGAATTTTGAATAATTTCGCTCATGTCGCGTATTGGACATTTTCCATCTCAAGAACAATAGGGATGTGGTTCCTGATGTTGGAAACTGTAAGGGTTGGATGAAACATGTTCTTCAATGTAGACATAACGAAAGAACAATAGGAGAAGTAGGGATTATGAAGAAAATTTGGGAAGGGAGGAGGAAGAATTTGGCCGAAATCCGAGAAGTGTTCTCGGGATTGGAGTCGAGAGAAGCGGATACAACTACATGACACCAAACATGGGTATACACGACTAGTATACCGTGTTTATCAGTTTCCAACGGCTTGTGATTTCGTGATATATACGGTATACACAGGGCAATGCATATACCGTGATATCACAAGTATATTTATCATATTCATTGAAATTTCACAAAATATGTCTTGAAAGAGTAGAGTGTACGCAGTTCTTACTCCTATCGTGAGAGGTAAATATTTTAATTGAATCGAATCTTTCAGTTTCTTTTTATCAAGTTTGACTAATGTCCAATTAAAGTTGAACTTTAAAAATACCTTTTTGTTGATCAACTTCAAATGATCTTCCTTTATTCTACTACAAATGCCACCTATGCGAAAATTGGTAATTTGGTATATAGGTCAGTTGAAAGATAAATACTAGTAATTGTCAATAAATAGTGAAATTGGTAACTTGAGAAATTAGGCACGTAACTTATTAGAACGAGTTATAACACACGAATAGTGTAAAAAAATTTATTTATATTATTAATGTATGTTAATTAACTTTTTTAAATACAATGAAAGTGTATATATAAATGTTACTACTCACTCTAATTTTTATATACTGATTTCGTAATTTTTAAAAAAAATATCTAGAGCATCTAAAGAATAACTACAAGTAACTGTTCCTAATAAGTGATTTACTTATTTAAAAATAAGGCTAGCAACATGTTACAATTAGTTAAGCTAGCTACTATGTTATACTATCATCGTATAAATGTCAAAGATTCCTTAAGTAAATTCTTCCAAATGAATTTAACATCCATAAAGCCTTTACACTATCATCGTTCAATTAATTTACCTCAAGTGGTGGAAGCTTTTAACACATCCACCAAGCCTGGGAGGTAGAAAGAAGTTGGATTACATTGTGCCACGACGTCAAATATGACGTATCAGGAAAAACAATATAAGTGTTTCCTCGTTCGAGCCTCGCTCTTTATTTTTAAAGCTATGCCATTGTAAGGAGTTGTTAAATAGATGGATGGATGGATAGATTTTATCAATGACCTTAATGATAAATTATAAATCAAATTAGAAAAATTGAGTGATATCGTAAAGCTTTGGATTGATTAGTTCACGAGTTGGAGATCAATAAACTCGAGCAATCCATATTTTTTCTTAAATTCGTATTAGTTTTATACGGGGCGAAGTCAGGATTTAAACTCTAGTTCTAACCTTTTAAGATTCTTAGTTTGAACTAGGGGTGGTCAGTGGACCGGGTTCGGGGTGGGGCGAGGCGGATCCT
Source organism: Anisodus acutangulus (assembly GCA_029783415.1). Classification (NCBI taxonomy): domain Eukaryota; kingdom Viridiplantae; phylum Streptophyta; class Magnoliopsida; order Solanales; family Solanaceae; genus Anisodus; species Anisodus acutangulus. Next base: position 52,748,007 of record CM056497.1, read on the forward strand.
GGCGGGACCGGACCTTGCAGGACTGGGGGAGGGCGGGACCGATCCTCCGGCGGGATCCGCCGATGTCCCGTCCCTTTCCTGTCGGAAAAGGGGACCGGTCTTATCGGGGCGGGGCGAGATCGGGTTTTCCGATTTTTTTTTTTTTTACATTTAATTTTAAAAAATAACATATATAATAAACACCTCAATAATTGAACAAGATAGTGTAATAAAAATATCACAATATTATTTTTGTGCCTCTTATATTATTTAATAGAAATATGATTTTTTAATACAATTTCAAAATTGCAACTTTGTTGTGTTGAAAGTTGCAAATAACATAGTAAAATTGCAATTAAAAAAATCACGTATTTATAAACACCTTTTCTAGTTTATTCACAATGTCTTGTGGTTTTTCGGTTGGAATTGGAATTTGTTGGTCAAATTGCTCGACGTAGCTTCCACTTCTATCAGATAAGATTACATTGTAGTTTTCGTCGTCTTCTTCGATGATCTCCGGTTGACCGCACCTTCTACGCTCCGCTCGTATCCAATCTTTGAATAAAACTGCAATCTCCAAGCTGTCTCCCGCTAATGAGTGTCTGTGCTCTCCTATTTGAAATCTTCCAGCAGAAAAAAGCGCTTTCAGACGCTGTTGATGACGCTTGAATGTTCAACACATCTCGGGCCATCTTTGATAGTGTCGAAAATGTCTTCTTATTCTCCCTCCAGTATTTCAGCAAGTCTTCACGTCCTTCTTCATTGAGAACTGTTTGGTACGGTACAATACCCTGCAAAACAAAAACATCAAACTCGCTAAGTTGATTAGTAGTGGTACCACTAAGACTTTCAATACTAGCCGCAGAAACAACATGTCTTTTATAAGGTTGTACTGAAGAAGAAAAAGATAGTATAGAAACCGGTTGGTTGCTAGCACTTTCGTGTTGCTAATGCATATATTTTTTTTTGCATTCATCGTGTATGCTAGATAAAACTTTTTCTTTAGTTGGTTCCTTAGGTGGTTGTTCATTTGGATTTTTTGGAGTTGGAGGTGGAAGTACTGCTATACAATCATAAATAGTTTCAATAAATGCTTTACAATCATCTATTTTAATAGTCGGATTTAATGTAACACCAATAATATAAATAGTGGGAATATGAAAAAAAATATTTTTTTAATTTGATAAATATTTTTTTAATAGGTGCCTTATAAGATGGATTTTCCATATATTCACTAAGTAACAAAAATATTAGAGCTATATAAAATAACATAGTTGAAATAGTAGGAAAATATATACCAGAAGTTTTTTTAGTTACTTGAAAAAATTTCTCTAAAAATACAATAAATTCTGAATTTTTTCCCAATCGCTATCTACAACCATATCAGTTGGATTTCAATTATGGGCACTAAAAATAAAGTTATAGGTCTTTTATAATCATAAGCAACAAGTAGTTGTTCATATAAAGAATTCTACCTAGTTGCTACTTTTTCGGAAATTTTTCTATAAGGTAGTCCACAATAGTGACAAGTTTTTTTATATTCTTTTTTCTTTGTATTCTATTACTTCTAAAAATAAATTTTATAGCAAATTGTACTTTATTAAGAATGTCTTCAAAAAGTGATAGACCATCCTTTACAACTAAGTTATAAATATGACACACACATTTTATATGAAAATGATTAGAAAAAGATGGAGTCAAAAGATCTTTTAAAAGTCTAATAGCATAATTATTAGAAGAAGCATTATCTAACGTAACAATCATTATTTTGTCAGTTATTCCATAATAATTGCAAACTTGATGAATATTTTCTGCAATAAAATTTTCGGTGTGCCTATCATCAATATATCTATATGCTAAAATACGTTTTTGCATAGACCATTTATAATCTATCAAATGACATGTTACAGCTAAATAATCATGACCGTTAGTACTACGACCTATATCAGACGTGATAGATACTTTGCCAGGAAAATGATATAATGAATAACGTAAATATTGTTGATATTCATGTGCAAATTTTAAAACGTCTCTCCAAAAGTTGATCTAGGAAAACAGTTAAAAGCAAGATTATACATATATGAATAAAACCAGGAGAGGAAGGAAATGAAAAAGGCAAACCCTCCACCGCAACTAATTTTGCTATTGCTTCCCTATCTCTATGTTTATCGTATTTAGGGCCTACAATTCCCTCCGTCATCGGGTTAATTTGACCCTGTACTTGGTCCTGGACACTATGTGAACCTTGTCACGACTGAGAGCGCATTGGCGCACCCGACTTTGTCGCCTCGTATTCATCCCACCTAGCTTTGTGAAAGTTTTGTACATGTCTCAATAAACCTCCCGTCCCACCCTGACCTTTTCTCATTTTAAATGTATAAATATTTTTACAAATTTTGCATCTAACTACTTGATTCTCTTGATCCCTATCAAAAAAATCTCATGCAGCAGATTTTAATTTTCGTTCTGTGGGCCCTCGTCTCATGTTAGGGGGAATAAGAGGCGTTCCAGTTTCAGTTTGAGGTGCACTAGTGGGCGTGTCATCTAGATTAGTGGGTGTGTCATCTAGATTATCTTCTAAATTAAAGTCTGCTTGAGTTGCAGAATATATCTCATCGTCTAATGGTATATCATTAAAAAATTCAGTTTCACCTATATGAGTATAATCAATCAAATCATCATGTCTAGGAATAGGATGACTAGAAGAAGTACCCCTACCCTTGTTACCCTACTAGAAGAAGCACCCTTACACATACCTCTTAATTCTTCTATTTTAATTATGCAAATATATAATTAAAGATAATGAAATTAAGTGCGATAATTAAAATAAAGTAACAATAATAATTTAAATAAGGAACGAAGGTACCAAACGCCGACGTAACGTCGACGTGTAATCGAGGTTGAAAATTAAAACTTTCCTCGATGGATGATCCTTAAGCAAGTTGCCAACTTCACTCCTAATTTTTAAACTTTGATGCAGTTATACAAATGAACAAATAAAATATAATATTTAGTAGGCAATGTAGACTTGTAGAGAGATAATGTAGGAAGATTTGTAAGAAAGATGAATAGAAAATGAGGTATTTATAGTTGAAAATTTGGGTTAAAGTGTAAATATATTAACTTAAGGATTAAAAATAAATATTAAGGGGGTAGGGGGAGGGAAAAAATGGTCGTTGCACAACACCCAAAATATAAAATGGTCGTTGTGCAACGACCAATTTTTGCAAAGGGGAGTGGGCGGGTGGGACCGGGGTGGGTCGGGCGGGATCGGGCCTGGGGCGGGACGAGCCCAGGTCCCGTCCCGAGTTTGAGTCCAGTGCCCCTTTTTTTAAGGGGGGACCGGGGTGGGGTCGGGACGGGACCGGGCCAACCCGGTCCACTGGCCAGCCCTAGTTTGAACCCATTGTATTTTAAAAGTTATGAATTCATGTCTACTATTTATAGCAATTTTAATGAATTTTTACACATAATTTATATTCCGCGTAAAAACTTAGGGGATCAATTAAACCCCACCTATCATGCTACATCCGCCATTGAGCGGAGTTTCAAGTTTAGGTATTGGCTTGACCGAACCCAAATACAACTGCAGCTTTACTCAATGAGATTGTCGAAGGATTACTCTCTGATCATTATTTAAGCATATCAAGGTTGAGAGGTCAAGGCTATGATGGAGCAGCCAACATGCAAGGTAAGCTTAAAGGTTTGAAAACTCTTATTTTGAATGAAAATTCATGTGCCTTTTATGTTCATTGCTTTGCTTATCAGCTTCAGTTGAGTTTAGTAGCGGTTGCAAAGTTTCACTTTCTTCCTCAATATCTTTTTGAAATTACATCAAGGGTTGTAAATATGGTTGGACGTTCGAGTAAGAGGCAGGATATTTTCAAAGACATACAAAGTCAAAAAGTAATGGAAGCACTAATTAAGGGAAAACTTGTTAGTGGGAATGGGCTAAACCAAGAAACTAACTTGCAACATCCAGGTGATACTCGTTGGAGCTCGCATTATAATACTTTAGTTAGACTCATTGGCATATTTTCATCTGTTATTGAAGTACTTGATCTTATAATGAATGATCCGGAGCAAAGAGTTGATGCATACATGTTTTTAAATGCATTACAATCATTTGAGTTTGCATTCGCTATGCATTTGATGAAAAAGGTATTTACGATTACCAATGAGTTGTCATTAGCATTGCAAAAAAAGAGCAAGAGTTAGAGAATGCTATGAGATTAGTGGAGATTTCAAAGCGGAGATTTCAATATTTGAGAGACAATGGATGAGATTCTCTAGTTAATGAAGTTTCTTTGTTTTGTTCTAATAATGAGATTGTTGTCCCTAACATGAATGAAAAATATGTATCTCCTCGGCGGTCCAAGCGGAGAACTGAAGAAAAGACTAACGATACTTATTTTCGCATCGAGTGCTTTGATGGTGTTTTGGACAAACAACTTATGGAGTTAAATAACCGATTTTCTGTGAATTCATTCTTTGCTTTCAACAATTCATTCTTTGCTTTCAACAAGGAAAGTCTCGTCAAGTTTGCTCGATTGTATCATCGGGAGTTTTCTTCACATGATCTAGAGCTACTTAATAATCAACTTGAAACTTATATTATTGATATGCGTAGTAGTATTGGGTTTTCAGAAATTGTTGGCATTGGAGATTTCAAAGAAATGGTGGAAACAAAAAGACACGAAATCTATCCTTTGATTTACACGCTCTTACCCTAGCATTAACTTTGCTAGTTGCTACTGCAAGTGTAGAGACAACCTTTTATGCTATGATCATCATCAAAGATCGACTGCGAAATTGAATATCAGACGATTGGCTTAATGATTTATTAGTACCTTATATTGAGAACGAAATTTTGTATGAGATCAGTAACGAAGCCGTTATGCAACGATTTCAGACTATGAAATCTCGTCGAGAAAAATTGTAATTATATTTTCATTATTCTTGAACGATTTGTATTTATGTTATTTAGAATTTAAATTATTACCTACTTTTTAAAATTTATATAATATAATACTAGCTCCCTCGGAAAAATTTGGCTCTCTTCGTCCCTGCTTTTGTTTTGTTTCTCAAATGGTTACTCCACGTAATTGGGATTATCAAATAACATGGTTTGACTGTATAAACATAGAGCTAGCTAGCATGGATGCTAGGTCTTATGAAATTGAAGGTGGACGTAGGTGACACTATCTTTAATTTGCTAGAATTATAGAAACATAGTGAACCATCTTGTAACATGTTTTTACATATTTATGTCTATTTTTATTGTTACAAAAAAATAAAAAGGAGAGCTATATATAGTTAATTTAATAGTGGATATTCTTTAGTAAGAAATTTTACTTTAATATATATAAGCGATTTAGTATTTCTAGGATATAGGTAAACAATAAAGAAGAAATAAGAAAGAAGTGAGAATCAATTCTTATTCTTTATGGGTGAATAACTTAACGTTCAATCAAATGCACTATTTAACCTATTTGGAACATGAAGGCCAACAGATAATATTAAATTAATTATAAAAAAATTATACATAAAATACTTACATTCTACAGAAAAATTATGGATTCACCTGTACCATAATTTAGACAGTAAATCTGCCCCTATTCATAAAATTCCCCTGTTAGTGCACAAAGACATATTTGGACCACTTTTATAATGATAGGCATATTTTATCTCAGCTATAACTTGTCATATTTGAGCTATTTCCCAAAGTTAGCAAAATATTTGAACCTTTTTTCTAATTAGAATAACATGTATATTGACTACAAAACCAAATCTCTCATGCATTATGCAAATTTGCAATAATGAATATAGTGATAGTCGTTTGTGTAAGTATTGACTTTTATTTCTTGAACTCACCTTTATAAACATGATGGATTTAAGTGTATAACCTCATGAGTTTATTCGAATCTAATAATTTTAGTTTAAATTCGATCAATGGATTTCGATTGACCTGAAACTTGACGAGTCAACGGTGTGGTAATCAATTTTCATAGCTTCGCCATGACTAATATCACTTCTTTTGATGTTTCGGGGCGCTGATACACACACTAATTCATGATTATCGGAGTTTTCAGTGTATGTTAATATGAAATTCTATTGACGAGATTCGATTAATCTGAAACTTGACGGATCTGTTGAGTTGTGGAGCCTAATTCACCGAAGACACTATGAAGACCCTGCGCAGAGATGTTGATGCTGATAATGGTGGTGACGTTGATAGCAGAAAGAGCACATATGAGTATGTTTACACCTTCGGAGGTACTGCAATTTGCTGGGCTTCAAAGTTGTAAAAGATAGTAGCTCTCTCTAGTTGTGAGGCTGAGTACGTTGCCGTGACGGAGGCCACAGATAAGATGATGTGGCTATAATCTTTTCTGCGGGAATTGGATCAGGACCACGAGGGGAGTGTGCTATACTGTGATAGCAAGAGTGTCATTTATTTGGCAAAGAACCCGGTCTACCATGCTCGCACGAAACATATACAACTCCGGTACCATTTCATCATATCAGCTTTGGAAGATAAAGTATTAGTGCTCGAGAAGATCCCAGGAAGTCAGAATCCAGCAGACATGCTGGCGATAACCGTGCCGAATGCTAAACTGAAGTTGTGTGAGGAATCGCCGCTGCAGATGGAGACAAATGATTGAAATTAATCTCCAAGTGGGAATTATTGAGTTGTGGAGCCTAATTACCGCCGACAATATGAAGACCCTATACAGAGTGTGGAACACCTTAGTTTTCGCTATATATAGATTAGGGCGTCGTTTTTTTTTGAGGTCAAGCGAGAAAGAATTGTAAACTCAAACTCCCTATTTGATTATAGTAAAATTTACAGCGGAAAAATGGATGTAACTCTCACATTGAGGTGAATCACTATAAATCTATGTGTATTATTTATTCTTTACTTATTTACTATTTTTTAATTAAGTAGAATTTGAGACTCGTAACCGAATCCATCACAAACGATCCAATGACCGATACCCATTGCTTCTTAATGACTAACATCACTATTTTATAGTTTCGGAGTAAAGTAATTACAAACTCGAACACATCGTGGATCCACCCGTCTGTCTATAAATGCGTGCAAAGATTGTGCGCTGGGTTGTGAAGAGGCGAGTTTAACGCTGACACAATTAGATAGCGGAGTGTGATTCTCTGCTATGTATGTTTACTCTCTCTCTCTCTCTCTCTTCACACTTGCATTTATGTTGGGATTTGGCCACAGACACCATTAACATTTTTTGTCTTATTCTTATATCTATCTGTCTATATCTCTTTAATTATTACTCCATCCATTATAATTTATGTGATATCATTTAACTTAATATGTCATTTTTTTAAATTTTTTTTAAATATATGATCCAAAATAAGTTTTATATAAATATATTACTGTAAATTATCTTATAAAATTAAATTATTTTTAAATATAAAAAAAGTGACAACAATTCTATAATAAAAATAATAATAAATTCAGTATAATTTCATAAGTGGGTCTGCGAAGATTAAGATTAAGATATCGGCAATCTTACTTTTATGATGTAGAGTAATTATTTTCAATTGATCATCGACAACCCTCCTCCTTTATTCGAATTTAAAACCGACAAGGTAAATGAACTCACACAGGCTGACTCTGTTGTTGTATGTGTCTAAATTGCTTTAGTTTGTTAATTCTGGGTTGCTGAGATTTTTTTTTTCACTGGTCCCCTGTTGAATCTTGGTACTCCAGTGTCCAGTGAGTACTTAATTAACTGTATTCTCTCTCGCGTGACCCTTTTTGGGCAAAAACTAAGATGCTTTTTGTCGGCTCCCTCTCTTTTTCTTTAGCAAACAAAAGGATTAGTGCACTTGTCTGCATTATTTCATTATGTATGACTATGAGATGCCTCCCTTTGGTCTTGTGTATAAATAAATAAAAAAGTTAGGTGCATTAAGCTTCTGTTAGGTATGAATTTAAAGAAAAGTTTGATCGCAAGGATATATTATATGTAGTTTTATCCTATATTTCTGTAAGAGATAAAAATTCATAACCTTCTGATCACATGACAATATTTTTACCTGTTAATCCAAGGTCTTGTGTATAAATAATAGGCTTAATACATCGACAACTTCTCAAATTTATCAACAAATTTTATCTAAGCACTCATACTATGGTTTGTTCCGGTTGAACACCTGAACACGTAGGGGTGAGCGGGTCCGGGTACCCTAACATTTTTTAACTACCCGGACCCTACCCGGTAAAAGATCGGTTCCTAAATTTACTACCCGGAACCTACCCGTAGCAATCATTACCCGGAACCTACCCGGACCCGCAGGGTCCGGGTAGGTTCCCGGGTACCCTGTAAATAAAAAATACAAATTAAGCAACAATTTTTAAGCCTATGAGAATAAAAAAGAGTTCTAAAATAATTTCATCAAGTAGTTTTTTAGCCTGCAATCGGAGTTTTTAGTACCCTTATAAGAAGTTTTAGAAAACTTATTCATTGTAGAAAAGCTAATTCTGTTTGCCAAAACCTAAAATTGCAAGCCAAATTTGACACTCAATTAATTGAACGTGTTGATTTCAAAATAAATTTGAAAATATCTGAATTAAACTTATTTTCGTGTTCATAATCTCTTCGATACAAAAGAAAAGCTTTATTATACTAGTAAATCCCTAAATTTCATCTTCACAACTACAAAAATATACACAAATTTTAAAAATAGATTTACATTTCAAATAAAAAAGTAATACAAATTGAAGATGAGTATCGCCTGAAATAGAACAGAAGCATATGATATTAAAAAGAAATTGAAGAGTTAGATATGAACCCATATGCATTTTAGGAATGACGTGAACACAACCAAAGGAGAGAAAGAGGCAAAGGTGAAGCTTCAATGACGACAACGATGAAAGTACGACGAGAAGGCTTCAACAACGCGGACGATGAAGCTCGGTGGTGTAGCTAATACGCCATTGTTTTTGAGAGAGTTTTGGGTGTTTTCTCTTAGGGCACAAAGAGCATTATAGAATAAAGGGGTGAAAAAGCTAAAATATTTACGTCTTGGGGTGGGGAAAATCAGTAATGCTGCGTGCAACAAATAATTTTGGAGAAAGTTAAAAGTGGTCCAAATGTTTCTAAAAAAATTAAAATATTTAATATTTTATAGGTTAGGAGTATCGGTTAGAGATTAGGGTACCACTGTCTCTATTCTTGGAGCAGGAACCGGACCCGACATTGATCGGTTCCTAATTTTACTACCCGGACCCTACCCGTTATTATAATATATCTACCCGGAACCTACCCGTTAGTGTCGGTTCCGGTCGGGTATCTGGGTACCCTGTACCCGTGCTCACCCCTATGAACACGTGATAATATGTTCCTATTTAGATGATTTTGATTCAAATTTTGAAATTCTTTTTGTGTGTGTAATATTCATTAAGTAGATAAGTTAACCATTTAAAATATGTCACATATTTTAATTATACTCCCTCCGTTCTGATTTATATGACTCCTTCCTTTTTAGTAAGTTCCAAAAATAATGACACCTTATGTAACTTTAAATTTTTCATTTTTTCATTAATGAAATAATTAGCCACACAATTCTCAATATTTTATTTTAGACCACACATTTCAAAAGTCTTCATTTCTTTCTCTTAAACTCTGTGCCGAGTCAACCTTCATATAAAATGAGACGGAGGAAGTGTAAATTAGTCTCAATAAATCGTAAAATCTTACATGTTCCAATTGAGAACGATGTGTATAATTAAATGAGATAATATAATTTAAATGGTCAATATATTTATTTAATGGGTAATTGACCCACAAAAGTTTATCACATAAATATTTTCTCATTTAATTATACACATCAACATCAATTAGTACATGTATGAAATTTTACGACTTATTAAAGTTAATACATATAAATAATATATTTTAAGCGATTACCTTCTTTACCTAACGGACACTTCAGAGCACGCTAAAAAAGAATCAAAATTTTGAATCAATATCTAATGCGAGTATTTTATCATGTCAGATGCTCCATCAAAACATATTCGAATATCTAAATGTGATTCATTGAAAAATTTAATGTGCGATTATCAAGTATTATTTCATTCATATACCTTCGTAGAGAAAATTTCAGAGAATCAGAGGTCAAGAGACTCATGCAAATTTGAGGTCTTCAAGATGGAAAGCGATAAAGAGCTTCGAAATTTTCAATACTCACTTAGCCAATGACGCGATTATATACTATTACTCTCTCCGTTTACTTTGCTTATCAATTATATTAAAAATAAATATCCACTTATATTTATTCAGAATACAAAATCAAAACAGAATTTAGCAATTAGTTTCTAATTTATATTTATTATTAACTATAATCATTTCTTAATACATATTTCAAAATTGTTTCCGTCCGAAATGTTTGTCGTTTTATCGGCTGACGAAATCAGATGACAAATTGATTCCTTAACTAAGCGATTTGAGCTGGAAGCGGAACTCTAACTTACAACAATGAGTTCCCCAACTACTCCAGAAAGTATTAGGATGGTGATTGAGTAAACTAAGTGGTAAGAAACATAAATACAACTAGAGTGCAATAAAGGCGATAAAGATAGAATGAAGATATGTAAAAATTATTTTTTTGATTGATTGTGTGTTTTTATTCTGTACAAGTGATCTTACATTTATACTACAAGAAATAAAATGCGATCTATCCTCCTATGTTAGCCACTAAATCGCCTACTAAATTCACTAGCCAACTATGAGGAGGTGGTGCATGTTTTTGCTCCTTGATTTCCTCTCGCACGACCGAAGGCACCTCCTTCTAGCTATTGACGGTTTGTTACCATTTCTTGGGGTCTAGAAGGTGTTTTGACTTGGTCTTCGAGACTTTCAAATATGTGTGGGTCCCAGTCGTTCTTCGGAATTATGATTCGACCATGTTATCGAAATAGCTGGTGGAGCTTTTCTTGCCAAGGGCTAGGACTAATAGATTCGACTATGAGTCAGTTCGGTTATCGCCTTAGAACTCTGTTGCCTGCTCATTTTGAGATTTCCACCATCGGCTGCCACTTGATTCGGCTAAATACTAAAAGTATTTTTGAGTGTTAACAATTGCCCCCTACATTAACTCGAGTGCAACTGTTGAGTTGATGTATTAAAAAATAGCCGTCATTTTGTGTGGCGGCCAGGGGTGCCTCTTCAATCACTTTTGCCTTAAATGTATCCAATGATGAATTTCCCTGACTTCTTTTTAACCGAGGCGTCTCGGCTAGCACAAATAAATTTTGACGCATTTCAACCGCATGTTTGAAAGAAAGGAGTCCTAATGCGTGTCAACCACATCTTCCACAAGGAAAGAGGATATTTAAGAGGAGACGTCTTCCCATGGGTTTCTCACTTAGCTATTAGGCATTCCTGAATTCCTTTGCGCCTCCAAAAATCCTATTTTTCTTAATCAGAGAACTATGTCTTCATCATCTTCTCTATCTCAGGGATCAGATAGCGCCGATTTGGCTGCTGGTGACCTAACCCCTACCTTTTGCCTTCATCGATAAACAATTGGTTTTTGCCCCTTATGGTACATCTAAACAGGGCGACCTCTTTCTTTCTCAAGATCTTAGCCTAGCAAACTATGACCTTCCTATCACCTGTGATTGGTTCACCCGTGACCGTTGTCCGGCTAGCCTACGTACAGGGCCAACCAAGATTGCCAACTATTCTGGTTGGTTGGAATGAGTAATGTCGGCCAGAGAGGCCGAATGGAGAGTCATTGGTCTTTATGACACCATTGCGCTATCGGGGTTTGACCTCCCTTGTAACATTGGTCTCCTATACGATTTCCTTGGTTATTGGCCGACCACCGCCAACGCCTTTGTTTTTCCTTGGGGGATGATGACCCCCACACTGCTTGACGTGACGACGATACTTGGCCTTCCGATACCGGGAGCCGAAGCGCCTGTCTTAGGCGATATAGATTGGGCATCAAGGTTTCAAAGACTTCTTCCGGCTACGGCCACTTCATGGACAACAACAACCGAGTACCGCCTCTCTTAGTTGATGATGCTGAGCATCATGCTTTTCTACTTTTTTGGTTTAGCCGATACTTCGTCTGCACATGATCTTGTGCAATCGTGAAGAAACTGGAAATTTACGCGGCGCTAGCCATTTCGGTGAAAGATGTCAGTTGGGCATCTCTCTTCTTGACTTATCTTTATATGGATCTTGGTGATGCCCAAGCAAGATTAAGGGACTCTAGAAATCTGGATACCGTAGCCGGTCCCTTATGGTTCCTTCAGTTGTAGATCACCTTATATTTCCCCGAGTTTATTCTTGATGGTTTTGATGACCGTCGTTTTCCATTAAACCCACCGGTGCTAGCCGATGCTCTTCGAAAAACACCCTTAGTATCCCAGGACATTTCTGTTGAAGTTTCCACCCTGCATGGTCTGTCTCGGAACCATTTTACATATTGTCAACCGGTCCTTGAGAGACGGGCCACCCCTGATTGGGTCCGTTTAGTAGCCGATGATGACCTTACGTTCTCTCAGCTGAGAACTATGGCCCTCACATGGGGGCGTATTCTAACAGCTAAGGATCTGTTGGGTGGCCTGAAGCCCACCTCTAGGAACAATAAGTTGACCATGGAGCCCTATAGGCCGAACTTTGTGGCAAGGCAATTTGGTCTCACTCATCACGTACCATGGCCTCACCGTAGTATTGTTCATTCGACCCAATAATGCATCCTTGATGCAAAACAAGCGTAGGTGATAGCCGATCACAATCTTGAGAGGCTCGCCATATTCGACTAGCAGTCGTTTCCCCCGAGAGCAAATACTACTGTTGCTTTTGACGATTGGTAGAACACTGCCAATGAGAAATTCTTCCAATCTCCTTTAGATATGTATTGTGATCGGTTGGTCTTGTCAAAGAAGAAAAAGACCCAAGAAACTCTTAAATACGGGTGGCCCCTTTGAAAATTGCTCCCTTTAAATCGGCTAGACCTGCTGGCTCAAGGTCTTCCGTCAGGTTGTGGCAAACGAAGAGAAAAGGTAAAATTTTCTTTACATATGTGTCAGCCAAATTATTCTCGTGAATTTTCGGCTAACATCTTTCATATGTCTTTCAGCAACTCATTCCCCCCTCCCAGCGTTTGTCGATTTGGAGACCACTTCCAACGCCGAATCCCCATCACCCAAGAAACGTGTTCCTAAGCAACCCAGGCGGAGTGGAGGGGTTGTTATCTGATATCGTAGTGAAGATGACCACCACAGAACCAGAGTTCCTGTTTCTACCGAGAAAGATGAGAAAATTGAGGTATATCCCTTGTCTAGCTTAAATACCTTCGCATCGGCTATCTTTCCATATTCATGTTTTCTGTTTGCCCTTCAGGGGCCGCAACTCATAAGACGTCGACGGTCGCAGATAACGTTCATTTCCCCTATTAATAATGGATCATCCTTTTCAGCTCATGCTCCCGCACATCCGCATGATCTATTATCGGCTATCCCCGAGGCCAATATTTCTTCTGTCGAGGCAGCCGAAGATGTTGATGCAGCCGTAGATGTATATTCTTTCTTTTATGCTTGGTCCTTCATTGTTTCCAAATCCTTGCCTTTATTCTGAACCTGCCTTTCTGTACAGAAGATGGCTGGAGATAATCCCCCGACTGAAGCTAATCTGGCTGATGACTCAGAAGTACCAGTCGAGATCATCCCTGAAGACGTGCTTCTGCAATATTTTGGATCAGTCGATGTTGCACCTACACCATCTTCACCTATTGGCATTCATCGAGAGCGAGTCGAGGAGTCTCTTGCCAAGGGGATTCCAACCAGCAAAGAAGAGTTTCAGGCTTTGAGAGCTTCTCTGTTCAGACTGTTAAAAGAAACCAAAGATTCTCCAATTTTGGCAACCGCTTATAATGACATGGCATTGGCTCTAAATAATTTATTTGCTTTACACAAAACGGCCAAAGATAGTCATGATGAAGTGGTTGATGCTCTGTAGCACTTTGGGTCTCTTCGGCAAGAGAAGAAATACATTTAGACTTCTTTCAATGAGGTGAATGCAAAAAGGCAGCAGAATGTTAGCCGAAGGAATGAATTGCAGGGGCAGCTGTCAAAACTGCAAGCCTAGTTGGAGAGGATCCAGGCGAAGATAAAGGCTATTACTCTGACCATAGGAACCTTGGAATCGACTATTAAGGCCCAAGATTCTTCTCGCTCTTCTTTGTTTCGGCAGGGCAATCATTTGGATAACAAGATTCGGAAACTCGATAACCAACATGTAGTCTGGAAATTGGATCAGAAAAGTGGGCAGTGAATGGCTGACCCAACTGGAGAATGAGTAGACTGTATGGAAAAACAGACTTGCTCAGGCAACGCCAACACTCCCTGCTAGTTTTTCCAAAGTAGCATCCGAGGGACTTGTTCTTCAGTTATAACCACTCCTTTGTCGGTTGATTCTGTTGCTCAGTTGTCAGCCGATATCCTCATGGACTTGCAATTTGAAGCCATCGCTTCTTCTGTTATCCAAGAGGTATTGTCAGAAGCCGAACAACAACCACATGATGCTCTAGCGACCGACACTCAAGCTTTTATTGAGATCCCATCAGTGGTGGTGGCTGAGCCTTTGTTGGATGCGGAAAAAGGGTTTCCCGAAGAAGTAGGAGCAAATGAGGTAGTAGTTGTTGGTGCGACTGAGAATTAAAGAGAGACTGCGGCTATCTAGGATGACCAAGCAGCGGTAGATTCGGCTATTCCTGAGACCCCTGTGACTGATTTAGCGCAACCCCTAGCCGGTGACATGTCAACTAACTTGCCTTTCTAGTTTTATTGACTCCAAATAGAAGGGTCTGTTTTTTGTGATCAAGTAGTCATGGATTCGGCTAATCTTGAGATTTCTGTAACTGATAATGTAGCGCAACCCCCAGCTAGGAAAACACCAACCAACTTGGCTTCTTAGTTTTATTGACCCCAAATCGAAGGGTCTGTTTTTGTGACCAGACAGCCAGTCTGTGGCTGTCGTTTACTTTTGCATTCCCCAAATCAAAGAGAAGTACGTTTTGCCTTTTTTATGTGACTGTGACCAGGCCGCCGGCCTGTGGCTATCACACATTCATGTATTCCCTAAATCGAAGGGAATTAGTTTCTTTTGTGTGGCTAGGCAGTCGTTCTATCACTGTTGCTTACTCATGCTTGCCCCAAATCGAAGAGCTTTTTTAAGTACTTGCCGTTTACGTATTTGTCAAGCTCTTCATCATGCATGTCTATTAGTCTGTACGCATTGCCAGTAATCCGTTGGCTTACTACGAATGGTCCTTCCCAATTTGGCGACCATTTGCTAAATTTACGATCTTTCATTCCAAGCGGCAATACGGTATTCCAAACCAAGTCTCCTTCGCTGAACCTCTTGGGCTTAACATACTTGTTCTAAGCTTTAGTCATTTTCTGTTTACCAGCTTCGATTCTTTCCAGGGCCATCAGTCGATTTTCATCTAGCTGATCTAATTTCATTAGCATGGCCTGCTGATATTCTTCCAAGCTTAAAGAATTTTGTTTGTCCACCCGTAATGACTTAACATTGATTTCTAGGGGTAACACTGCATCTTGGCCATAAGTTAGCGTATAAGGTGTTGTCCCCGTAGCAGTAGACTTAGAGTTTCTGATTGCCCAAATAGCTTCATCCAAAGTGAGAGGCCACACTCCCGGTCTATCCTCCACATTTTTACTAATTATGTCCACAATAAGCTTTCTAGTTGCCTCGGCTTGTCCATTCACCTGTGCATAATAAGGTGAATATGTGATCATCTTGATCCCAAACTTCTCAACAAAGGCTGTCACCTTAGAACCAGTAAACACCATACCTTGATCAGTTATGATCGTCTTAGGAATACCATATCTATATATGATCTGGTGTTGGATAAACTGAATGACATCTGTCTGATGAGCCCTCTTCATCGGCTGTGCCTCTACCCATTTAGTGAAGTAATCGGTAGCCACAATAATAAAATTATGTCCTTTAGATGATTGTGGGTGATTCTTGCCAATAAGGTCTATAGCCCATCATCTGAAAGGCCAGGGCTTTACGATCGGGTGCAACACCTCGGCTGGTACCCGTTGGATTGGTCCATGTCTCTAACACTCTTCACAACCTTTTGCGTATTGAAAGCAATCGGCCATGATGGTAGGCCAATAATAGCCATGGCGATAAATCAACCACTTCATTATTGGCCCGGCTCTGTGTGATCCACAGATTCCTTCATGAACTTCTCCCATGACTCTTAAGGCCTATGTCTTATCAATGCACTTAAGTAGCACCCCATTTACGCTCCTTTTGTAAAGATCATTATCAATGAGCACATACTTCAAGGTCATCCTCTTAACCTTAAGGTCCTTGCACGTGGAAGGATCTTTTAAGTAGCCGATTAATACCTGCTTCCATGAGTCGATCTGATCCATAACTAACACTTCGGCTGTCATCTCATCATACTCTAGAGTGAGTAAAGACTTCCTAAAGCTAGAAGCTTCTTGAGCTAAGTCGTTAGCCTCAATATTCATGCCTCTGGGAACATAACCTAACATAGACGATGTGAACCTACTAAGTAACCTGCTAGCCATTTCGTAACGGGCTAACAAATTTGGATCTTTGCAGTCATATTCCCCAGCCAGCTGCTTCATAACCAACTGAGATTCTCCATGAATCTTGATGCATTTTGCTTTCATAGAAACTAAAAGTTTGAGTCCTATGATGGGAGCATCGTATTCAGCTTGATTATTTGTCAAGTCAGAATCTAACTGATAAGAGAACCTCCTTGTTTCATCTCTAGGATCGGTTATCGTTATTCCGGCTCCGACTCCCTTCTGGGTTTTTGACACATCAAAAGTTAGTGTCTAAGAGATGACGTCCATACATTAAGTAGATGGGACGCATGGGTCCTCCAGATCTACACAAGGGTGGTCTGCCAAGAAATCGGCTGCCGCCTGACCTTTGACAGCCTTGAGTGGCCTATACTCAAGAGAAAATACAGTGAGCTTGATTGTCCATTTCATTAGTCGTCCTTGCAAAACATGTCTATTCAATATGTACCGGACGATGTCAATCTTGCACAAAATGTGAACCACGTGTGGCATTAAATAATGTTCAAGTTTTGTACAAGCATAGAATAAGGACAAACAAAGTTTCTCTATAGAAGTATATCTAGTTTCAGCTCCATTGAGCATTCGACTAAGTTAGTAAA
The DNA here is from genome assembly GCA_029783415.1 of Anisodus acutangulus. Lineage (NCBI taxonomy): Eukaryota > Viridiplantae > Streptophyta > Magnoliopsida > Solanales > Solanaceae > Anisodus > Anisodus acutangulus. The sequence goes on from CM056497.1 coordinate 52,765,224, forward strand.
CTGCCCTTTCAGTTCCATCATCGGCATCCTATACTAACATGCAGCTGATAGACAAATCTGCAGCCGAGATGTACAATTTCAACGATTTTCCTAGCATGAGAGGTACCAGCACGGGAGGAGTTGCCAGGGCCTTTTTAATTTGGTCAAATGCTTCTTGCTGTTCTGGGGCCCATACTAGCTCTTCTGACCCTTTAAGCCTAACCAGAGGTAAGAAAGCCTTCATTTTGCCAACTGAATTAGATATGAACCGCCTTAGGAAGTTGATCTTCCCTAGCAGACTTTGTAACTCCTTCTTTCTTCTGGGTGGTGCCGACTCCATTACTGCCCGGGATTTGTTCTGATCTATCTCAATACCTTTCTTATGTACCAAGAAGCCAAGAAAGTTGCCAGCCGATACTCCGAACATGCACTTGGCTGGATTCATTTTAAGATTATGAATTCTCATTATTTTTAGTGCTTGTTCTAGATCGACTAAATGATCTTTGAAGTCCTTAGACCTCACCACCACATCATCAATGTAGACCTCCACAGTCTTGCCGATTAAATCATAAAAGATGGTGTTCATTGCCATATGATAAGTAGCACCAACATTCTTCAGACCGAACGGCATAACTACCCACTCGTAAATGCCCAAGGCTTCTGGACACCTAAAAGCAGTCTTGTGAGTATCCTCCTCATCTACTGCTATCTGATTATCGCCGGAGTATCCATCCATGAATGTCAGCACACCATTAGCGGCTGCCGAATCGACTAGCATATCAGCTATGTGTATGCCGTATTCATCTTTGGGGGTGGCTAGATTTAGGTTCCTGTAATTAATACATACCCAAACCTTGCCATTCTTCTTCATGACTGGCACAATGTTTGCCAACCATTCCACATACCTAGCCGTTCTGATAAACCCAACCTTCAGCAGTCGTTCAATCTCAGCTTTAATTTGAGGCATCAGCTGAGGGTGATATCTCTTGAGCGGTTGTTTATGAGTTACGAAACCCTCCTTAATTGGCAATATATGCTCTACCAAAGTACGTGCCAACCCAGGCATCTCATGATAATCCCATGCGAAACAGTCCTTATACTGCAGTAGAAGAGTCGTTATGCTTTGTTTATCCTCCTCCTTCAGCAAGCCACTAATATGTGTTAGCTGAGGGACTTCCTCAGTACCCAAGTTGATATCTTCCAAGGGATCCTGAGATTCAAAACTAGGCATAACCCTTCTTATGGGTAATTCAAGTTCTATCGGCAACTCAATGTTATCGACTGCCAGTATTGGTTCTCTATCGTAGTCCCCTACCTGTGATGCCTCGGCTATCCTGGCTTTATAACTTAGAGCATTCGGCCGATACCACAGATCACGTATGATTTGGGTCTTCTCAATCATTTAACTCTTCCAAGATAAGTCGTGGTTTGACTAATTATTTTATTTCAAAACCTCGTGAAGTAAAATTGCAGTATTCCCAAGATCTTTCTTCGTATTGCTCTGCGACAGCTATGGGAGCCACATAAGGTGAATATAAGACAACCTCCAAGTTCTTAACCCCTGCTTAAAATGGAGTATCATCGGATGGGACAATTTTTATCTTGTCTCCTTCCCAGAAAATGAGCTTTTGATGCATGGTGGAAGGAAGGGGTGCGAATCCAGGCTCTACCTAATGGGGTGGCGTAGGATGGCTTGTCGTCTATCACAAAGAAGGCAGATCTGACCGTCTTAGGACCTACGGTGATTTATGCTACTAAGATCCCCAAAGCTTCAGAGGCCTTTCCTATAAAGCTAGCCATTTTCATGTTAGTTGGGATGAGATTCTCCCTGGTTTTGTTATGGATTTTCAAAGTAAGAAGCGGCATCACATTCAGGACAACCTCATTGTCGATGAACACTAGACTGAAAGCTTTGCTGTTAATGTAAGCCTTAACATAGAGGGGTTTGAAGTGTTTAACCATATTTTCTGTAGGTACATCAAATACAGTGCTCAAAGCGTCCTTAGCCGTGGTATCGGCTAATGTCGCCCATTCAGTGTCTTCCACACACACATCGCCTTCTAGGCTATCCAGCTTAGAGCGGCCAGCCCAGAACTCACATGGAATCAGGCTGACCATTTCAATGGCTGCCCAGATCTCATCGACTGAATTATGCTTAAATAAATCATAGGTGGAGTCTCCTACCTCGTCCAATTCAGTTGATGAGAAGTTGATATCTTCCATCTCCTGGAGCCATATAAGAACCGACTGGGGTTCTAATGCCTGGATCCTTTGTGCGACTTGTGGAACCATACATGCTAAGGATTCCTTCAGAATATTAGTCTTCCATCGAGGTTCCTCTATCAGGTCATTATCAGGCTATATATTAAGTTCTGGTTGGTCCAAAGCTTCTCCTTTATGCAACACTATTTCTGAAGAGGTTGAGCCGAATGCCCGCTCGATAGCCTCAGCTATGGCAGACTCATGAATTTCCTGCTTATCAGCTGCATCAGCGTTGGATATTATGTGCAACGTTAGCTTCATCTTGCGCAAGGCTTTGGTGCGCTGCATCCTTCTTTTCTGTGTCCTGGATATGACACCCGGCAGTGCCTCTTTCTTTCCAAAAGCCTGATTGACGAACCACTTTCCTTCCTCTATATTGGCAGTTGACTTAATCATCTTCCGGGATCTCAGCTGACCTTCATCCCTCACTGTAATACGTAAGAAAGAAATGCCTTCCTTCACGTTGAACTCAGCCACCATCTGTTTAGCCATTAGTAGTGGTTCCTCGCCTATCTGGGGCACGCTCGGCTTCTCATCGACTGGCAGCCATGCTTTCCCCCTAAGCCTGCTCCTGAAGTTTGCTGGGTCCCTTTTGAATGCCTGGTACTATTTGTGAGATTCCCGAACAATGTGCTCTGGTTTTATAATGGAGGCCACGAACACTGTTTCTAGTTGGCTGTTTGTCCGTGTCCTCATAGATGTCACGTAAGCTGCCTATCCGATCAAACACAGCGGTCTTGGTGACCCCTTTCTTACCGGTGGGCTTCTTTGGGACCCACATGGTTTTCATCAGCTGTTTCCCCTTTACGTCCTTTGATTGATCTGGCTTGGCAAATGATACCATAGATATCAGTACTGCGGGGAAGGGGTCAATATCAACAGATATTTCAGCTATGCTTTTATCGGCTAGCTTGAACCTGCCCTCCTTGATGCCCTTTTGAATTTCCTTCCTGAAGACCACACAATTAGAAGTAGCGTGGCTATATGAATTGTGCCATTTACAATACTTCTTATCCTTGAGTTCTTCGGCAGACAGAATCCTATGGCCATCAAGCAACCGAATCTGTTTATCTTTAAGCAGATGATTAAAGATTTGATCTGCCTTTATAATGTCAAACGAGTAACCTACTCTGTCATCATTCAAACTCATCTCCTTACCCTTCGTACATTTCAGGGCTGGGCAAGAGTAAACCTTACCCCTGACGATCTCGACCACCATTGCGTCTGCCGCGTATTTGACTGACTCTAAGTCAGACTCATCTGCCTCAATAATGGATACCAAATGGGAACCTCAGTTTCGATTAGCTCTTCTTTTCTGCTTCTCCTAGATATACTGCTCTATTTGGCTAGCCTTCTCGGCTAACTGGCTTAAGTCAGAGCAGGATTGTCCCACTAATTTCTCCTTTAGCCGAGGATGCAAGTTGTTGATTATCACGTGGGCACATTCTGATTCAGGAAAGTGTACAGTGCATTCCAAATATTCCTTATGAATCTCTCTATATAATCGATAGCTGACTCATCGACCTGTTGCTTGAGATTCGTCAAATCAGTTACAATGACTTGAGGTTGGGGCCAATAAAATCTATCATGGAAACAACACTCCATGTCAACCCAACTCTACACGGAGTCGGGGGCCAAAGATGAGTACCAAGCAAATGTTGTTACGATTAGAGAAACGGGGAATAACTGCAGCTTGTGATACTCGTTCTGGACAACTTTGCCACATTGGGCGGTAAATCTGCCAATGTACTCAATTGTAGATATGCCGTCATCACCCGAGAAGTTGGTGAAATCAGGTGTTTTGAAGCCTCTTGGCAATGGTGCTACCCGATCTATCCAATCGGGGAGGGCTTCCTATAAACAGGCTTGTTCAAGGGTTTTAGTTGGATGCCAAAGTACCTCCTCATGGAATTTGCAATAGTTTCAGGGTTCATCTGTTGTGATGTCCCCTGCCGATTCTCAACTGGAACCGGCTGGTAGGCGTTCTGAATTGGAGGCCTCTATTCTGCCCCTTGTTGAACAAGATTTTGAAAGTTATAGGTATTCTACTGGCCATTACCAATATATTGGGTATGTCCCCATTGTTGTTGTTTGGCATAGCCACCAAAGCCTGCAACCTGAGCTCCTGGAACAGTCGACGAAACTTGAGGATAAGGTGGAACAGTGTTCCATGTCTGCTCTCCTCGGACATCAGTCGTTCTTAGAAAATTTGCGCTTCCTGGATGATATGGATTGGGTACCGGCTATGACTGCTGGAATGGTGTCCAGCTGTAGACAACGTCACCAGATAGTCTAGCAAGGTCATATCCAGGGGCCATCATCTGCCAATTCGGCTGGCCAGCATTGGTCACCTGTATCGTAGGGTCGTTTGGATAAGCGTACGACATAACAGGCGGCAAACCAAGGTGTCCGGATGCTTGAACAGATCTCCGAGCCATGTTGATATGTCCATACTACAAATTCGCTTGGTCGAGTTTCACAGTTTGCCCCCCAACGTTTGGTGGCAACCATACAGTAGACTGGTTACCAAGTGACTAGGCTTGTGCTCCTAGGTGTGCTATCGGTTGTACCTGAGTAGGTACTGACTGATACACATTTGGATGAGGAACAACACTTGGAGTCACAGTTGCATGTTGCACAGCGCCACTCGTCAAAGGGATGGCAGAACTAGTCGAACCTTCTCCTAGATGCTCATTATGAACCATTGGCTTGACAATGTCAAGCCAATTGTTTGTAAACCTGGTACATAATGTCGTGGATGCCTGAGTCAATCTGTTGTCTAATGAAAGATGTGGTCGTAACAGTTGGACCTTCAGGTTGACTAAGTTCACCCACAGCTTGGGTTGATGGAGGAAATGGAGGGGTATCAACCGATGTAGGCATACCCGAAGAAGATGGTGACTCATTGTTCCTTCTAAGAGGATTTTGTTTAGGATGTGAACAAGACTCTCGATTCATTTTCTTACCAGATCTTAGGCGCATACGCCAAGTGTGATCCTGGCTTGGAGAATCAAACTTCGCTATGAGATCACCTATGGTCCCACTAGGCGTGCAAAATTTGTTCCCGTCCAAAATGTTTGCCATTTTATCGCCTGACGATATCAGATGACAAATTGATTCCTTAACTAAGCGATTTGGGCTGGAAGAGGAACTCTAACTTCCAGCAATGGGTTCCCCAACTACTCCAGAAAGCGTTAGGATGGTGATTGAGTAAACTAAGTGGTAAGAAACATAAATACAACTAGAGTGCAATAAATGCGATAAAGATAGAATGAAGATATGTAAAAAATAGTTTTTTGATTGATTGTGTGTTTTTATTCTGTACAAGTGATCTTACATTTATACTACAAGAAATAAAACGCGATCCTCTTATGTTAGCCACTAAATTGCCCACTAAATCCACTAGCCAACTATGAGGAGGTGGTGCCTGTTTTTCATCCTTGATTTTCTCTCGCATGACCGAAGGCACCTCCTTCTAGCTGTTGACGGTTTGTTTCCATTTCTTAGGGTCTAGAAGGTGCTTTGACTTGATCTTTGAGGCGTTCAACTATGTGCGGGTCCCAGTCATTCCTCGGAATTATAATTCGGGCAGGTTACCAAAATAGCTGGTGGAGCTTTTCTAGCCGAGGGCTAGGACTAATAGATCCGGCTACGAGTCAGTTCAGTTATCGACTTAGAACTCTGTTGCCTGCTCATTTTGAGATTTCCACCTTCGGCTGCCACTTGATTCGGCTAAACACTAAAAGTATTTTTGAGTGTTAACAATTGTCCCCCTACATTAACTCGAGTGCAGTTGTTGAGTTGATGTATTAAAAAATAGCCGTCGTTTCGTGTGGCGGCCACGGGTGTCGCTTTAATCACTTTCGCCTTAAATGTGTGCAATGATGAATTTCCCTGACTTCCTTTTAACCGAGGCGTCTCAGCTAGCACAAATAAATTATGACGTATTTCAGCCGCATGTTTGAAAGAAAGGAGTCCTAATGTGTGTCAGCCACATCTTTCGAAAATATGCTTGTTCGACAAAAGTTGTATAGAATTTATGCCTTAAGGGGCATAGTTTTATGTAATTATGCTTCTAAAAATACCTATGAGGTTGTGGGTTCAAATCCAGCGGGGTCAAAAATAAAAAAAATCACAAGGCAATATTTCATAGAAATTATGCCTATTCGGCCAAAGTTGTATAGAGATTTTGCCTTACGGGGCATAGTTTCTATGTAACTATGCCTGAAGGCAGAGTTTCGTTGAAAAATTAAGATTATTTCTTGTCCGGCTAGTTACATTGAAACTATGCCCCAAGGGTCATACTCTCTATATAACTTTATAGGCATAATTTCTATAAAAAATTTGCTTTCTAATTTTTTTTCTCTGCTGGGATTCGAACCCAAAATCTCTGATTTAATTATTCCGAGAATAAAGGATACTTTGGCCCATAAATTTTCATTAAATGAGAAGTAAGAGCAAAAATTAAAAATTGAGAAATAGAGGGGCAAAAATTAAAGACCAGACCGTATGAAGGGCAATCCACACAATTTTTATACTAACCTTTCAAGAAGGCTAGTATATCGGTCTTTTTCCGAATTTCACCCATAACGAAAGCTTAATACGTCAAACTATTTTTTTAATAGTTAATTTAACTGAATTGAATTGATTTAAAATTAAATCTAAGCAAACGACAAAAGTGAGGTATGCATGTGAGCATTATCTGTTTGGACTCAGTGCAATCATCACTTAAACTAATTAATCAGCAGCTTTATTAATTTATTGACACCAAGTTCAACTCTATTTGCTTCTTTCTTATTGAGTTGCTGTCAAAGTTGTCCCCCTTCAAACTCTAAGAAGATGCTACTTTCCTTGACAATTTGTAATTTGCTTAATTCGTCTAGATATCGGTATATGCGAATCTAGAATTTAATTTTTGAGAGTTTGAAAAATTATTACCATTTTATTTATTGGATTGAAATTTTATACTTTTTTCATTCTCTTTTACTTATTCAATACTAAAAATAAAGTTTAACTCTTTATTTACTTTAGCAAATTAAGAGACAATTAATTATTACGGTTTACACTTGTCACTACGTAACCCTTTCTCACACTAATTAAAGTATTGGTAGTAAAATTTTAAATTTTAAATTAAGTATCATTAATAAAAATAATTTAGTAAAATAAACACATAACTAGTACTTTTTTACGGGGGTGTAAAATATAAACCTGCACAAATATCCAATTTCGGAACCACAATTTAATCGATGCACACGAATTTGTAAATTTATCCATTTTAGAATAACACATGTATGAAGTTATAGATGATTGAAGTTCAGACACATATGACTAAGGTGCAATATTTTTGTCTGAACTTCACATATTTCTAAAGTTCAATTATTTTTGTATGAACTTTAGCCATATGCGAACAAATTTAGTCATTTTTGTTCGAAGACGTTCCTGAACATATGGATGAGGTTCGACTATTTTTTCCTGAAGTTCAACCATATAAGACGTCAAACACTGCATTTTTGAAGTTGTTTCAAAGCGGGTAGACGTGCATAAATAACATTATCCAAAAAGATACCCGTAATTTTTTTACCTTTTAATAATTCCCACTTGAGACATGGATAAATTTATATTACATATACTATCAGATCTCTCTATAACAATCACCTTCTATAACGATGTTATTTCACTATATCAGCCATGCTCTCTGTGGAACAAAACTTTTATCTTATGTTACACTATATGTTTTTTATAACATTTCGCTATAATAGTGAAAAAATATCAAAACAAAAGATATTGTTATAAAAAGGTTAGACAGTATGAAGTAATTTGTAGGTAAAATACTTGATTTAATATATCTAGTTGCTACGTACTTGTTATAAGGAAATGTTAATTAATTAAAGAATATTCATTTCCTAGTATATCATGTATTTTTTTGCCATGACTTTTTATATTGCTTTGGATTGTATAAGCCGAGGGTCGACCAAAACAACCTCTCTATCTCTCAAGGTAGAGGTAAGATCTGTGTACATTCTATTATCTCCAGACCTCAATTTGTAGGATTCACTGGGTATGTTGTTGTTATTGTTGTTGTAATCAGCAAGATTACAGTTTTCTTCCCTTTCTAAATGAAATAGTTTTTAGCTAACATAACCATAGGATTTGCTACCTTCATACTATTAAGCTTTCCAAGTAATAGGTATGGCCCAACTTGATTGAAAATTGGGCCGTTAGTTGTAAGGCCCGTAACATTTTATAATATGAATCTTGGGCCTAATTCAACCCCAAAAACTAACTTGTAGGGTGAGGATTATTCAAGTCCATATAAGGAGTTCATGTTCCCATTCCATTTCCGATGTGGGACTCTTAACACTCCCCCGCACACCCAGACCCCGTTAACTGGAGCAGGGATGACATAATTTGGGGGCCCAACATCGGTGAACAAAGAATTGGAATGTGCCTGGCTCTGATACCATGTAAAAATGGATATTGGGCCTAACTCAACCCCAAAAGCTAACTGTAGGGTGAGGATTATCCAAGGCCATATAAGGAGTTCATGTTCCCATTCCATTTTCGATGTGAGACTCTTAACACAAAGTGTTTGTCATGTTAATGGATATACAAAATGATGTGAGACTTAGAAGAAGCGATAGAGGGCTTAAAATACTCAATACAGATAAAATAAAGAAAAAATTACTTGGCTAGCTATCTCTAAGAGGTATTTATAGATAATAACTACTCTTTATTTTATTTACTTTTCGTAGCTATAGTCTTTTTCTAATTTGCACCTTGTAACTAATATTATACCCAATTAAAGATAGCCCTGTATCTCAATAGGCTTCCTCACCTCCCGGATTTCTCTTCTCCCTCACCTCTCTTCTCCCTCTGCTTTCCCCCCTCTCTCTTACCAGTGCCGAAATCAGCTGACTACTACTTAAAGGCAATATCTCCAATGCCTCTTATGGTGTTTTGAAGTTGAAGGAACGCTTGGCGATGATGATGGAATCACTAAACTTGCCAGGATTTCTGTTGTTCCCGGTGATGTTGTCGAAGATGATGCCAAATGGGAGAACACTGGAGCACTTACTGGATTTTCAACCATAGGTGGAGCCGGAGCATATCTATTGGGGGATGGAGTGAGTGACGAAGAAATGCCTATTGTTGGTGGAATTGTCACCGGAGAGTACGCCGGTGAAGTTCACGATATTCTTTTAGGAGACCCCGGCACTGGTGATGCTGCTGGAGTGTTCACCTGAGTTTCAATCTGCTCGGCGTTCTCCTTCTTGTATCTCAAATTTGAGTATATTTAAGTGTATTTCATAGCTTAAGTTTTGTAGATCTGTATGAATACAGTGTATCTTAACTTTTTTGAGTAAATACAATATTTTTTAAAAAGAATTTGAATGTATTTTTATTTATTTGAGTGTAAATGCATTCAAATACAGTCGGATAAAAGATTCCTGAATGTAAATACAGACGAATACATTCAAAATGATTATTCTTCATTAACTAAAAGGGTAAATACATTGAAATAAAGCCGAATGCATTCAACTTTGCGACGCCAGTGGCAACCTTGCTGATCAGAGCTAGAATACATTCAAATACAGTCAAAACGAAAGAATATATCAATATAGAAATACACTAAAATACACAGATCTGTCGTGTACTTAAATGCATTGGAATACAATTATTTTGAATACACATGTATTTGAAAGAGAATAATCCATTGATTGTTTTTCTTAATGTAAAGGGTTTATATACATGATATACAATAGTAATTCTGGGCTATAATGCCGGAATTTAAATATTTTCCTATCTAATATAAAATATTGCTACAATAATTATAAATATACAAAATCACTAATTATACCAAAAGAATATATTTCCATATATTCTATCACACCCCCGCGGTCGCCGTACGCTGACACTGTCCCTAAAATCTTCAAACAGAACTAAGGGAAGACTCTTAGTAAATATGTCAACAATTTGATAACGTGAGGGGACATGCAAGACACGTACTTGTCCACGAGCTACCTTTTCGCGAACAAAGTGAATATCCATCTCGATATGTTTAGTGCGCTGATGTGGGACTCTTAACACTCCCCCCGCACGCCTAGACCTTGTTAACTAGAGCGTCGATAATATAATTTTGGGGCCCATCGGTGAAGAATTGGAATGGGTCTGGCTCTGATACTATGAAAGAGAATAACTCCTTGATTATTTTCCTTAATGTAAAAGTTTATATACATGATACACAATAGTAATTCTAGGCTATAATTATGGAAATTAAATATTTTCCTAACTAGTATATAATATTGCTACAATAATTATAGATATACAAAATCACTAATTATACCAAAAGAATATATTTCCATATATTCTATCAGTCTTCAAAGAAATTAAGGTTGCATGTATTCAAATATAGTCAAATACACGTGAAACTAGATAAGGTTGGATACAACTAAATAGTGTATTCATATACACTCATATACAGTTAGATACACGTGAATTGTCTAAATGTAGCTACCAATTATAAATTTTAAAAAGATAGTTACGGTGGTCAGAAGCTCCTAAACTATAGTTATTTGTGTAAGTTAGCCTAAAATAAAACGTCCCAAGACTGGAACAAGGTCATGCGTCCCACGGCTATCGTGCATGAAAAAACAAATTAATTTTAGAATTGCGGGCACTGCAGTCATGTTTCACATGAATGGCGCTATGATTGTGTGTAGTTGCAGTATACCTAAAAGAAATTCCATGGTTGTCTGGTGCAATGTTTGCGCGACTAGGTGTCTTTGGGCCAGATTTTTGCTCAATATAGAGTGATTTGGCTGGGAAAATCTACATATTTCTACAATATTTTAGAGAGCTTTTGAAGGGACAAACGACCTAAGACTTCACCACCCACAGTAAGAATCCAATCATAATTACTCTAATTCTAGTCAATTAACACTAGAATCATCAAGAATTAACATGAAAATTTACAGATTTTCTCCCAATCTTCAAGATGTCAAGGAGGGAAGAATCTAAAGTTTCTTCAAGAAGATAATCTTCAACTCTTTCTTTTTATACGAAGTAATGTTTGAGGGAACGTACTACATGAACTAATTAGTTATCTAGACCAAAAATAATTACAACCTCTAGTCTTCATTGATGGAACTCGTAAAAGACATAAGATCGACGGAACCTTTTGTTGGTTATGGAATTTTATGAAGTGAACCCTTTTTACTCATGTTTCTATACACGAGACTAGAAAGAATTAGATCGATAGATAAAATTCCCATAAATTGGAATAAAAAATTATAACTTATTTTGAAGTTTTAGGACACAGTCTAGCATACAAGTAATTTTCTTGTTGATTGAAATTTTGATAGGGTCATAATTTTGTAAGAACAATTTCTTTAAACGTTTTCTCAAAATCTTTGTTTGAAGAATGTATGCATCTTCACCCATATCTTTTATTCCGAAGTGAGATGATAACAAGGTCTCCAAATTATTTTTCAGCTACTAATATGTCATCAACATATATATAATGACATAACTACAAAGTCACTCATATATCTTTTTCGTATAAATGCAATGATCCCTTATGAATCATTGTGAAGCCAACATAAGTGATCACACTAAAATATGTATATATGCCTTAAGATTGTTTTAAGGCCATAACAAGACTACAAACGTATACAAGTCATATGAACATGGTCATTTAGATGAAACCTTCAAGTTATTCTATATTAATTCTTCACTTAGTTCTCCACTGAGAGAAGGCATACTTTACATTCGTCTAATGCAATTATAGCCCAAGCTAGCAACAATAGTCAGAATTATGTGTATAGAGATGAATCTGCATAACAAGTGAGAAAGTTTCATTAAAGTTAATCACTCCTATTACGTATACATCTAACAACAAGTCGAGCCACATATTTCCTAATTGTGCTACAAGTCATGCGCTTAACTTGGGAACCCATTTGGTTCCAACATTTTATGTTCTTGCGGAAGATCAACTAGTTCTTAAACTTGGTTGATACTTTTAGACTCTATTTATTCTTTCATTGCATTTATTTGTTTTATCCTTTGAAGGACAAAAAAACCTTTTTAAAACTCTCATTTTCATATTTATCCTAAAAATCATGAACTGCGTATAAACAATTCATACAACCCAATAAAGTATAAACTAGTTTGGGGATTACAATATTTCTCATTGGCGAAAGTGGATCGTCTGTAGCAATCACGACTCAAATTATTAATCGTTGGCAATCCTCACGTGTGAAAGAAATAATCTCTTGATTATTTTCATTAATTGAAAGACTATTTATACAAGTTACATATTTCCATAATAGAAGAATCCTATTCCTATTCATCTCATAAAACCTTATTCTACTTGGATACTAACTATACATTTATGGTAATACAATGATTATGGTAAGTGTACAATACTAATTACATTACAATATTATCTAAACTAAGATACTAAATATTTACCCATATACACGGTACAAAGGGATGAAACCCGAGAGCTATGGGCTGAAACCCGAGAGACAATATACACATGTATATTGTGTGTATATTGTGTATATTTAACACACCCCCGCAGTCATAGCGGGCGGTCTTCGAACGCTGAGACTGTCCCTAAAATCTTTAAAAAGGACCGATGGAAGACCCTTTGTAAAGATGTATGCAATTTGATATCTTGGCGGGACATGACAGACGCGTACCTGACCCCGAGCAACCTTTTCGCGGACAAAGTGAATGTCCATCTCGATATGCTTAGTGCGTTGGTGATGAACCGGATTACCAGAAAGGTAGATGACACTAATAATATCACAATAAACCAATGTTGCCTTCTGAATGAGACAATGAAGCTCCAAAAGTAAGTTCCGTAACCAACATGATTCGGAGACCACATTAGCTACCCCTCGATATTCAGCCTCGGCACTTGAGCGGGATAGAGTCGCCTGACGCTTCGCAGACCAGGAGACCAAGTTGTTGCCAAGGAACATACAATAGCCAGACGTAGATCGTCTGATGTCCGGACAACCACCCCAATCAGCATCCGTGTATGAGACAAGTGTGGATGTCGAGGAAGGATATAAATGCAAACCATAGTACAGTGTACCTTGAATATACCGAATGATGCGTTTGAGTGCATTCATGTGCTCAATTCTGGGATCATGCATGAATAAACACACCTGCTGGACATCATATGTAATATCTGGTCTTGTAAAGGTAAGTTACTGAAGGGCCCCTGCAAGACTGCGATAGCGGGTCGGATCCTCATAAGGTACGCCGGCCGCGGCACTAAGCTTGGGCTTAGTATCAACTGGAGTGGAAGTGGACTTATAGGATGACATTCCAGCCCTCTCGATGATCTCGACTGCATACTTCCGTTGAGACAAGAACAACCCATCGGAATGACGAGTGACATCAATCCCCAAAAAGTAACTCAAGGGCCCCAAGTCTTTAATAGCAAACTCGGAGCTGAGCATGGTCATGATAGACTGGCGCAAGGCATCAGAAGAGGCAGTCAAGATAATATCGTCAACATATAACAGAATGTAGGCTAAGGACGAACCACGACGGTAGATGAACAAGGAATTATCCGACCTGCTGTGAGTGAACCCAATAGTCAAAACATAGTCAGCAAACCTTATATACCAGGCCCGGGGAGACTGCTTAAGCCCATATAAGGACTTTTTCAATAGACAGACATGATGAGGATGATTGGGATCCATGAATCCCAAAGGCTGATGCATATAGATTGTTTTCTTAAGATCCCCATGTAAGAAAGCATTCTTTACATCTAACTGATTAATAGGCCATGCCTTCGAAAGAGCCAAGCTAAGCACAGTGTGAATGGTAGCCGACTTGACCACCGGACTAAACGTCTCCCCACAATCTATACCAACCTGATGAGTCTTACCATCACCCACAAGCCACACCTTATGTCGAGCAAATGAACCATCTGAATTTTTCTTATGAGCAAAAATCCACATAGACTTGATAATATTAATACCAGATGGACGGGGCACCAACTCTCACGTCTTATTATCAATAAGAGCATTATATTCATCAGTCATAGCAATTTTCCAATTCGGGTCGTTTAAGGCAGACACAAAATTACGGGGCAAGGGGGATTTAGAGACATTAGAATGTAAATTAAAATGTCTTTTTGGTGTAAAAATATCCCGTTGACTACGAGTGACCGGTCTATGACTCGAGGAAGAATTGAGTGGATTTCGGGAATTTGCTGGGCTAGGGACGGATCGCCAAGCAGCTGGCCTGGCCGCCCAACTCGGAAATAGGGCAGAATCGACCTGCTCGAATCACCGACTGCCCATCGCCGAATCGCCCAGCGATCGTCCAGGCAAAGGTGACGGACTAGTGGGGCCAACGGGCAGTGGGCCCGCTGGAGAATTTTGGGTGTGAGATACGTCCAAAAAATGCTGAATAATATACGGGGATATACTATCATCCAAAAAATTATACGAACTCGGCACGGGAGTATTAACTTTAGTAAATGGAAATTGGGATTCATCAAAGATGACATGGCGATTAATGATGATTTTATTGGAGGATAAATCAAAGCATTTGTAGCCATGATGATTAGATGGAAACCCCAAAAATACACACGAAGTAGACCGGGCCTAAAGTTTGTTAATTGTGGTGGACGAAAAACCCAAAGATGTGAATATGAAGGAATTATATTATATAAAATTTGAAGGGGGAAGAATATGTCAAGCCTTTGGAAGAAATAATGTTAAGGAGATAGTTAGCCATTTGGAGAGCATGATGCCAAAAAGACGGGGGTATGGAAGCATGAATTAATAACGTTCGGACAATGTTATTTATGGAACGAATTTTGCGTTCGGCTTTCCCATTTTGTGAAGACGTATGAGGACAAGAAAAATGAAAATTTATCCCATTATTAGCACAGAATTCCCGAAACACCCCATTGTCATATTCTTTGCCATTATCACATTGAATATTTTTAATTTCGCGGTCAAATCGGGTTCTAATGAATGCTCTAAATTTTAAGAAGATGGAAAAAACTTGAGATTTTTTCGCTATCGGAAACGTCCATAAAAACTTAGAGTAATCATCAAAAAATAGAACATAATACCGATGACCCAAAGAACTAATAACAGGAGATGTCCATAAGTCGCTATGAATAATATCAAATGGCATTAGAGTATGAGATTTTGAATCTACAAATGGCAACTTAACAATTTTCCCTAGAGAACAAGACTGACAAATTGGAGTACTATTTGTATCCTTACATGAAATAAAACTATTTTTATTTAATGACGACAAAATAGATGATTCTGGATGACCAAGACGAGCATGCCACAAGGAAGGAGAAATGGCTGCAAAGGCGGATGGCAGGGCTGGACTCGATGGACCGGAACTGGGTGTGATAGGATAAAGATCTCCCCTACTATCACACCTCATGAGAGGACTCCCCATCTTGAAATCCTTCACAGAGAAACCAAATGGATCAAATTCAATAAAAACGGAATTGTCAGTAGTGAATTTACGGACATAGACTAAGTTTTTAATCAATTTGAAGGCGTGTAGGATATTTTTCAAGATAAGAGGTGGATGAGGGGGAGACAATGTTTTATGACCATAACCACGAATTGAAACAGAATTACCATTACCAACAATTATACCGCGAGGGTTGCTCAAATTGGAATAAGACTAGAGAGTACCTTAATCGGATGTCATGTGGGTAGTCGCACCGGTGTCCATATACCAATTCGGGTCCGGTTGAGTCAAACCCAGTGTGTGCATCGCAGCCTCGATATCGGTCTGAGTGAGGCTACTGCGTGGTGAGCTTGCGGAGGCCGGTACCCAAGAATTCCATAACTAGGCTGTCCTGGGTCAGAATCGCCGGAATCGGAATTATCGGGCCAGCTGGGCGATGGGCCGCTGAGGTTCCGGAAGCCCACCGCCGATGTTGAAATTGTTGTGGAGGTGGATCGTAGGGCCACTTTCCACTGGTCCAAGCCCATGGCCCAAAGGCCCAAGGCTGAGACCAGTGGGTTGGTGGCCCACTGTAACCGGGATGGGGTCCACTGCCACTGTTTTGGCCACCGCGACTGCTGCCGGAGTCGCCGCGTTTGCCCCCGCAATTTTTTCCATTATTTTCTGGCCATTCTTATTGCCCCCGTGAGATCGGTTTTGGTTTGAATTGTCACCAAAATTTTGAGGACTAGTGGAGGAAGTCATCATGACCACGAGACTAGCATTAGTAGCTGCCTTTTTAGCCAAATCGGCTTCTTTCAAGGTAAGAATGGATCGGGCTTGATAGAACTTTGGAAGAGGATTACTTTGACGAAGGAGAGTTCCAACGCCACTATAGGCCTCAGATAGGCCAGCAACCATCTGTAAAACAAGACGATCTTCACTAACTGGCGCACTAACGTTGTGGAGTTGGTCCGCTAATTCCTTCAACCTTTTACAATATGCTGAAACGTTCGGGAAATTTTCCATGTTGACGTGGGAAAAATCCTGTTCAAGGTAACAACTCTGGAATTTTGATTATCCTGGAATATGTCATGCAATCTATCCCATGCAACCATCGCCGTAGCGTCTGGCTCAATAATCGTCTGCAATAGGTCGGTAGAGATAGTAGAATAAATCCACTGATGGACGGTGGCATCAAGTGTTGTCCATAACTTAGGATCATCCTCGTGTTTAGGCACCTCCATATCATCCGGAGCCGCGGGGATTATGTGATGGTTGACTTGATGCGAATGAGCGTGAATTTTGAACAACTCGGCCCACGTCGCATATTGGACGTTTTCTATTTCAAGAATTAGAGGGATATGATTCTTGATGTTAGAAACAACAAGGGTAGGGTGAAATGTGTTCTTTGACGTAGACATAACGAAAGAACAATAGGTGATAGAGAGATTTGGAGAGCGGAAGAACAAATGGCAAACCCGAGGAGGAGGGTTCGGTCTTAGCCGAGAATAGCAACAAAAATTTGAGCGAAATTTTTGTTTGACCTAGACTTTTGATACCATGAAAGAAATAATCCCTTGATTATTTTCATTAATTGAAAGACTATTTATACAAGTTACATATTTCCATAATAGGAGAATCATATTCCCATTCTACTCCTAAAACCTTATTCTACTTGGATACTAACTATACATTTATGGTAATACAATGATTATGGTAAGTGTACAATACTAATTACATTACAATATTACCTAAACTAGGATACTAAATATTTACTCATATACACGGTACAAAGGGCTGAAACCCGAGAGACAATATACACAATATACACAATATACACATGTATATTGTGGGTATATTGTGTATATTTAACAATGTGATCAGACGAATTCACTTATTTCCACAGCCCTAAAATCTCTAGATGTAGAGAACACTTCAAACCCCTGGCGTTCTATATTTATGAAAAGTCATCTTCATTTGAACAACCATAACAATATTTATATAGGCTAAATTAGGGTTATAGATGTAGAACTAATTAATGGGTTAATGAGCTAAATATCCCCGTGATGGGTGAACCCGACCCAGTAATATCTTTCAAACACTTCTCAAAACAACTAAAGTGAAAGAGTTGGTGGCTTGGAGAATAAGAAGAGATATTGCATTGTTAGCTTTCTCATTTTCAATTCGTTATGAAACTTAAATAAATATTGACTGGCGGAAAATGGCATTGAAAGTTACCAACTAGAGGATATTGAGTTCTGCTGTAACAGTGAAAGACTTCAGAAAGCCTAAGTATCTGTGGACTAAATTAAATTTGGATTATTTACTTCAACATCATCAAAAGAAAAATGTAACATATGATTAATACTTCTAACTACTTCTTTGATTCATTCAGAAAAAAAATAAAGTCAAGCATGAGAAACACCAAGTCCTCATACTGTGTATTTGCTGAAGAAGACTTGGATTTGATCAAGTCTTTCTCTTTGAAAAATACAAAACCTTACTGACATTAGTCAAGTTTTTGGGTCCCGCTAGATGAACTCTTTTTGTTAATGTTGAATTTGGTGTTGTTATATTTGACCCAACATATCTCCTCAAGTATTGATATGAATGTGTAAGTATGTTGGGACAAATGTTGCACAACATTCGGACCAACATTTTCTGAACAGATTTTGTCTTCACGCGATGCAGTAATATTTGTGTAAATATTACTATGAGGTAAAAATGACTTGGCAATGTAAAAAGGAGCTAGTAAAAAATGAGTGAAGACTAAGTCAAAAGTTGTTGTTTGTCGTGAGGATCAAGTCAAAGTTGTTCAGATAATTACTCCATGATCTTCACCAACCAATCCCACCAGCAGTCCACCTTTCCCTCAAACTCCACAACTGATCGATGAGCTTTTCAAGGAAGACTCTCTGCTATAAATAGAGAGGCTACTACAGAGAATCAAGATCCAGAACCAGAAAGTAAAAATACCAAGAGAGCTCTCAGGATTTCATCTCAGAAATCTGGATCACCAATGTTGCCTGAGTGTGTTGACAACATTCTGTCCAACATTACAATTGTTGTTTAGATTCTAGATTAGTTTTGTATGGAGCGATTGTAATGAGAGGTTGTCTATGTCTACTTAGTTAGATTTTTCAGAAAGAAGTCATCTGCGACTTCAACTTTTAATTCCTTTCCGTTTATCTTGTAAATCTGTAAAGAAAGGAATTTGGATATTTGTATATAATATGTATACAATACATTTGGTCATTGACCATCATATATAACTTTATGAAAATTTAAAACCTTTGTGTTCTTTAAAATTTTGCTGTATTTACTCTTCAAGGTTTTCTGTTTTGCTACAGTGTTGTTACTGATGTCAGACGAGATAATTGTCGTTATTCAGAAATAGAATTGGCATTCGATTTATTTTCATCTCTTGTTTTTACTATCCGTAGCATTTGACACCCTTCAAGTAGTATCAGAGCAGACACTTAACACAATAAGTGTTTGGTCCTGTTGTCATATGATATTGATCCAGCAAATCCAACTATTGGTAAGCTTCCTATTTTAGATAGATCAAATTATGCCTATTAGAAGATTCACATACGTTCTCATATCAAATCAATTGATTTTAGGGCATGGAGATCTATAACCAATGGGTATGTTGTTCCAATGTTGCCACCGGATGAGGAAGGTGACTTTCTTGTTAAACCTGAATCTGAATGGACTACAAAAGAAACCAATAATGCTAGATTTAACGAAAAAGTTTCAAATGCAATTTTTGGATGGTTTGATATGTATATGTTTAAACTCATTCAAAACTGCCCCACGGCTAAGGATGCATGAGATACTTTACAAATTCATTGTGAAAGTAGCTTAAGTGTTCGTCGAACAAAGCTACGCATACTCGTGAATAAATATGAATGTTTAAGGATAGAAGAAACAAATGATATTAAATCTTATTTGAAAAGTTGATTGACATCTCAAATGAATGTCAAGTGCTTGGTGAACCATTAACCAACACTCAACTTGTTGAAAAGGCTCTCCGTTCTCTTTCTGAAAATTTCAATTTAAAGATTTGTGCTATTGAAAAAGCTCACAATCTTGCCACAATAGACCTTCATACCTTGATGAGCATTCTCAAAATTTATGATATGAACATTGAGAATCAAAAGGAATTGTATAAAAGCAAGAATGTGGTACTTCAAGTTCAATCCTCGGAGAGTCAAATCGAAGAAAAGGATGATAATCTTGAAGAAATTGGTGATGGTGCAAATGTTGCCTTACTCACTCGAAAATACAATTCGATGGTGAAGAAGTTCAACAATGAGAGAAATCAATCTAAATCTAAAGAACACCAAAACCAAGTCTTCAATCAAAAGCCCACTAAATTCCTTCCAAATGTACAAAAAGGAAATCAACTAAGAAGAACCAACTCAGATCGTACCAAATTTGATCACAAATAACTTGAGTCCGTGCAGTGTCATGCATGCTCGGGTTGGGGTCACTATGCTAATGAATGTGCAAACACTCTTAGAAAATTTGGTAAGAACCTATGGATTTCTCTTAGTGATGATGAATGAGAAGATGAAGGAGATCGTGAAATTGAAATACAAGCAATGTTGGCAACTATTTTCAAACAGTCTCTATCGGATAATGAAGATGTCATATTCAATGTTGTCTCAGATGTCACGACATTTGCTCCAACATCAGCAACAACATCAACAACATCAACATCCTTAGCGACATCCGAAAGGTATGAATTTTTTAACTATTCTGATGTTAATTGCTATAGTGGTTCTATTTCTGTTAGAGGCTGATTGTATGGATCAAGTTGAATGCAAAGATGATATAATTAATGAATTACAAAGTATTTGTAAAGCTTTAATCATAGAATCCAAGCAACTTGACAAAAATGTAAAATCTTTAATTCATGAGAATTTAGTATTAAAAGGCATGATAACCCAACTTGAGGTTGCACTTACCAAAAAGGATATTGAATTTGGTAAGATCCGTGTAAAATTGTATTTAGTCGAAGCAACCTTCCGTAAGCTCAACACGGGGACTTCGAAATTGAATAAAATACTCAACTTTAGTAAACCTTCACATGCAAGAATTGAGTATGAAAACTCTCTTAAAACCATATTCTCTAATCTCTTTGATAAAAATGAGAAAATATGTTTTGTAAAAGAAAAAAAGATGAATAATAGGTTCTCATATATGTCAAAAAATAAGAAGTTTGTGTGTCATCACTGTAACTCCCCTGGACACTTAAAACCATAATGTTTCAAACTTCAAGATTATGTGAGTAAAATGTTGCCTAAAATGTTGCCCAACATTCCGTATAACAATTGAAGCAACATTTCTGAGCCAAAAGGTAAAAATGTTTTAAGAAATTTTGGGTTCCTAAAAAGGATGTAACATGTAATGTTGCTATAACTGCATTAAGAACTAACATTTCAGGTTCTTGGTACTTTGATAGTTGATGTTCTCGCCACATGACAGGTACAAAAGGTTTTCTAAAGAACTATGAGTCATTCAATGGAGGAAACGTGACTTATGGCGGTGTCAGTAAAAGCAAAATAATTGGAAACTGGATCTTGGATGTTCCTGGATTTCCAGCCTTAAGAAATGTCTTACACGTTGAGGGCTTACTGGCTAATTCGATTAGTATTAGTCAACTATGTGATGATGATCTTGAGGTAAAATTTAATAAGAATGCCTGTTAAGTTACGAATAAAGCCAATATATGTGTCATGACAGGTACAAGAACATGTGACAATTGCTATCTTGTTGTAAGACAAGAAACATGCAATAATGGTAAGGTCGATGACACAACACTATGGCATCAAAAGTTGGGGCATGTCAACTACCGCAATTTAGAAAAATTGGTCTCATATGAAGCGGTTAGAGGCATACCCAAACTTAGCCGTAAAAGTAAATTTGTCTATGAAGATTGTTTGAAAGGTAAGCGAACCAATGTCTCTCATAATGTTGTCCAACACAATGGACAACATTCAGGTATATCTTACTATTTTTAATTGCTACATATGGATTTAATGGGTCTAATTGAAGTAGACGGTCTAGGAGGCATGAGGTATTCCTTTGTGATATTAGATGATTTTCTTAGATATTCTTGGATATATTTTTTGAAAGAAAAATCACAAACGTTTGGCATGTTTAAAATCTTGCACTCTAGAATTAAAAATTTATTCTATTCTCATATTTTTCGGATTAGATCCGACCATGGAAAAGATTTTGAAAATAGTTCATTCATAATTTTTTGTGAGAAAAAGGGAATTTTCTATGAGTTTTCTGCCCCCAAAACTCCTCAACGGAATGGGGTTGCAGAACGGAAGAATAGGACATTGCAAGAAATGGCTAGAGTGATACTTAGTTCTAAACATTTGTCAAAAGATTTATGGACCGAAGCCTTGAATACTGCTAATCACATCGCTAATAGAGTCTATTTGAGGCCAGGAACAAAAATGACACCCTATGAGATTATAAATGGAAAGAAACCAAACTTGCGTTACTACATGTTTTTGGTGTATTCGTTATATTTTAAATGACAGGGATCATTTGGCAAAATTTGACTCTAAGAGTGATAAAGGAATTTTTATTGGCTATTCACAAAATATTCATGCTTATCGAGTATACAATATGAGATCCAGAACTGTACAAGAGTCTGTAAATGTTATCTTTGATGATCTTTCTGATATTTCAGGAAAAACTATTGAAAATACCATTATAGATACAATGGAAAGTCCGCAGATTGTAGAAGAATCGGATGTTGCCACAAATGTTGCCATACCTGAAGCAACATCTGAAACAACAATAGAGTCCACAACGGCCACAAATGAGGAGTCAGGTGCTGAATTGTTAGACCAAGTTCGTAGGGACCCCTCATCAAGGATTAGGAAGAATCATCCAACGGGCCAAGTGATAGGGGGAGTTTTTGAAGGAATTAGAACAAGAGGCAAAGAACCACTCAACTATAGAGAAATGGTAAGGTATGTGTGTATGTCAACCATATACCAAGAGATTAGTCTTTCTTATTTTATATCTACATTAGAACCAAAGAATGTTGTAGAAGCACTTAAAGATAATTTCTGGATACAATCAATGGAAGAACAGCTTGAACAATTTTCTCGAAATGAAGTCTGAGACTTAGTTCCACGTCCAAATAATACAAATATAATTAGAACTAAGTGAATTTTTAAAAATAAATCAGACAAATCGGGAACAGTTGTTAGAAACAAAGCATGTCTAGTTGCACAAGGTTATACTCAGGTTGAATGAATTGATTTTGATGAAACCTTCGCAGATGTAGCTAGAATCGAGTCGATTAGACTTTTACTTGCTATTGCTTATTGTCTAAAAATTGCTTTACACCAAATGGATGTAAAATGTGCCTTCTTAAATGGCTATCTAGACAAGGAGGTATATGTTGAACAACCAAAAGGATTTGAAGATCCTTACCATCCACACTATGTGTACAAGATTAAAAAGGCATTGTATGGGTTGAAACAAGCCCCTCGTGCATGGTATGGTCATTTAACTAACTTTCTTCTTGAATTTGATTTTAACTGTGGCGAAGCTGATCGTACCTTGTTTATTAAACGATACGACATAGTCTTTGGATCGACTTCATAATCGTACCTAAATTCATTTGTTGAAGCTATGTCATCGACATTTGAAATTAGCATGATTGGAGAATTAACTTTTTTCTTAGGCTTGCAAATAAAGCAAAGTGAAGATGAAATTTTCATCTCACAGAGTAAATATGTCAAGAATCTAGTTAAATGATTTGGTTTGGAGAACGCTAAATAGATGAAAACGCCAATGGGTTTCACAGAAGGTATGTAAGGATAATGTTGGTGAAAATGTCGACCCAACATTATATCGATCTATGATAGGTAGCCTTCTTTATTTTACTTCTAGTCACCCAGATATTATGTTTAGTGTTTGTGTTTGTGCACGTTTTCAAGCCAGTCCCAAAATGTCCCACTTAAATGCCGTGAAATGTATTATTCAATATGTTGCTGGCACATGTGAGTTGGGAATCTGATATTCCAAAGACACTAATCCTAACTTAATAGGATTTAGTGATTCGAATTGGGCTGGAGATGTGGATGATAGAAAAAGTACAAGTGGATGATGTTTTTATCTTGGCAATAACCTTGTTTCATGGTATAGTCGTAAACAAAAATGTGTCTTACTTTCAACTGCTGAATCTAAATATGTAGTAGCTGGAAGATGTTGCTCTCAATTAATATGGATACGACACATGTTAGACGACTATGTATTTACTAGCAACATTTTGATTTTGTACTGTGATAATTTGAGTGCTATAAATATTTCCAAAAATCCAGTTCAGCAATCACGTACAAACACATATTGATATTAGACATCACTTTTTAAGAGATTTAGTTGAAAAATAGCTAGTTCAAATTGAACATGTTGACATACTTCATCAACTAGCTGATATTTTTACAAAAGCTTTGGACCATGAGAGATTTTCTAGTTTAACAAAATCTCTTGGCCTTTGTAATCTCTAAAAAGGCATTTTTGGTGAATGTCGGCTGAAATGTTGTCTAAAATTTTGGGTAACATTTACCTATGTTATATCACTAACTGATTATTGTTGTTGTATGGTGCATAACTTTTGGTCACACAAGCTGATCCTTCAATAAGAATGTGTTTTCAGCGTGATACCGTTCTCTGTGATGATATAAAAAAATATATATCATAAAAAGGGAGTATAGTCTTTACAAATATTTGGCAACTATGAAAAATGGGCAAAGCCCGTGAAAAGATATTGTTCCTATTCTATGGGAGTATCGAGTGCTTCAAAAGATATTTGAGAATACCATAAAAGTATTCTTATTTTTTACACGAAAAAATCTTTTATATCTGTTATATGATTCGACCATGGACACAATAGAAAAATGTTACATTTATCCAGTGGTCAAACTCATAAAGTCCATATAAAACGTGTCTTGGTTTGTTGCCAAATCTGAAAATTCTTGTGGGATCAAAATACTTGTGTCGTTCAAAATGTTGCTAACATTGTTGTTGACATTTTCAGAATGTGATATGTGTTGGGATGTTGTTCTTATCTGATTTTTGAAATAGCAGATTTTACTCCCTATTATATGCCTTGTTTAATGGAATTTCAGAATTTAAAATGACCAGATTAAATTTTATTCCTACTGCGATATTTATTTTTATCCCATTATTTTAGGTGTAAGTTATTGTGTAAAATTGAAACACCTAAAACTAAGGGATTCTTGTTGCTAAGAAAATTTGCCATGTATATAAATATTCCTCTCATTTGCTATTTTTTTTTGTTTCTGATTCTCCAAAAAAAAACTCATCGGGCGTATAACTCTCTATCTACCCGATGACTCACCAAATCAAACTCTCATCTCTATCAGAAACCCTAAATTCTCAAAACCCTCTCCCAAATTTTCACCAATGTCATCCAACATCCACTCCAATACTCCAATGAGCACAAGTCCTCCAATGTATACGGAGGCTTCCGAGCACAATGATCCCCAGCAAATAGAACAACTATCCTCTTCCTCCAATCTCCCAGAAAACCCATGTACAACATTAGTGTTTAAAGGTTTTGATAAACCTTTAGATATTAGCTACCAAATCAAACTCCCATCTCTATCAGAAACCCTAACTTCTCAAAACCCTCTCCCAAATTTTCACCAATGGAAACATCACCAATGTCAGAAAAAATGTCATCCAACATCCACTCCAACACTCCAATGAGCACAAGCCCTCCAATATATACGGAGGCTTCCGAGCACAATCATCCCCAACAAACAGAACAACCATCCTCTTCCTCCAATCTCCCAGAAAACACATGTACAACAATAGTGTTTAAAGGTTTTGATGAACCTTTAGCTATTAGCTATCCTGGAGATGATAATAACCCTATAGATGTTAATGAAACTGTTAATTTTTTATCTTTGAGTAAAAGGCCAAGGTCCTCTACCTTCCGTACTCGTCGATCGAGTAGAGTTCTTGAGAAAACAGTCCAAGAAGGACTGAGTAACAAAAGGTCTAGTTATGAAACATCTATACCCTCTTACTTGAGCAGTCCAAGTGAAGATACGTACTATGTACTTTCAACAGATGAGAGTGAAGAAGAACCATCTGCTTCAGTGCAGCCAAATGTGCGTCAAGAAAGGGAAATTCCAGACGACACTCCTTTAAAACAATTCTTTCCAAAGGGAGTTCCCAGACCTGCAAAGTCGAGTGCTGCTCGAAATGTTGCCACTGGTGCCACAACATCTCAGGCTACATTTCATCAACCATCTGCAGAGATACATACAACAACATCCTCCATCAGTACCGAATTCACCAATTCAGACTTTGAGGTATCTGCTTACTCAGATAAATTCTATTAGAAAACTAACTATGATATGCGGGACTACTATAAGAATAGAGTAACCAGGCCTGAGAAAGTAATTGATATTGCCTCTTGTATTGAATATGGGCTGGTAGAGTTCTTAAAGGACATGCAGCTCCTAGGATTTGTCACTGAAAAAAGATCGTATGTTGATAATGTAGTAAGGTTGTTTTACGCTAATCTGAGCCCTGTTATAGAGAAGACTTCCTCGAAGAAATTTGGGAAGGTATACCTTTACAAAAAGGTCTATATGTTTACGCCTTATATTATAAATCAATGTAGGGGACTAGATGTTGGAGTTATTGTTAGAGAAACAGAACAGGTCATAGACAATATGGATGAAGTGATTGAATATCTCACTGGAGGTATGATGAAGAAGTGGATCCCTAGATGTCCAGCCTCCAAACTAACAACCCTGTTTTCCACCCTCCACAAAATTGCTATTCGCAATTGGCTTCCTTCAATGAATGAGTCAATTGTGACATCTGAGCAAGCCACCCTGTTATATAAAATTGGGAAAGGTTTGAAAGTTGATTTGGCAAAAATAATATTTCATCAAATTGCCAACTTGGCTGAGAACGAACCAACTTCAATCTTTCCTTTTCCCTCTCTGATCTACAAAATATTAACCACCCAAGGATTTGAGCCTAACAGAGAAGACACTTTAGGGAAGGCTCATGAGTTTTACACTATAAACGAAGAAATTTTGAAGAGCAAGGACAGAGTCATCGACTTGCCCTGAAAGAAGGAAGCTGAAAGTGAAAATGTTGCCAGTAATGTCACCAACATTCTGGGCAACACTGGTCCAGGATAGTCTACACTGTCTACAAAATGACTTGTGGATCAAATTGGAAAAATCAACCAATATATTTATGAGGTTGATGCTGCAAGAAATGCCCTGATACAAGCTAGAGACCATTTCATGATGCTACTTTCTTCACAAAAAAGGGGAGATGATGCTGTTGCAGGGGGAGGAAGCTAAAGGCTGATGTGCAGAGGAAGTTGAAGCTGTTATGCAGGAGCAGAAAGCTGCTGGAAGCTACTGCTGCTTTATGATGAGCAATGGGGGAGTTGTTGATGTTGTCGATGCTATATGAGGATCTTTAGTGGATTGATATTGATATTTGTTGACAATGGTTATTTCTATTTGTGTTTTGTATATATTGGATGATATTTAATATCTGTGCTCATAGTTTTTTCTTCTTTTCTAATCCTATAAATAGGTATACACATGTTTTCTTGTATGCCATCACATGATAAGGGGGAGCATGACCTTAAAATTATTGATCACAGATGTTGGACAATATTTGTGATAACATCCTAAGTCAACTTTACATTTTGAATATGTTTAGTGAAGAAAGGAAAAAAGGGGGAGATTGTTAATGTTGGATTTGGTGTTGTGACATTTGACCCAACATATCTCCTCAAGTATTGATATAAATGTGTAAGTATGTTGGGACAAATGTTGCAGAACATTCGGACCAATATTGTTTGAACAACTTTTGCCTTACATTACGCGATGCAGTAATATTTGTGTTAATATTACTATGAGGTAAAACGACTTGGCGAGGAGCTGGTAAAAATGAGTGAGGACTAAGTCAAAAGTTGTTGCTTGTCGTGCGGATCAAGCCAAAGCTGTTGAGATAATTACTCCCTGATCTTCTCCAACCAATCCCACCAGCAGTCCACCTTTTCCTCAACCTCCACAACTGATCGATGTCACCAAGAGAGCCCTCGGGATTTCAGAGAATCAAGATCCAGAATCAATAAATAAAGAGGCTACTACAGAGAATCAAGATCCAGAATC
Source organism: Anisodus acutangulus (assembly GCA_029783415.1). Classification (NCBI taxonomy): domain Eukaryota; kingdom Viridiplantae; phylum Streptophyta; class Magnoliopsida; order Solanales; family Solanaceae; genus Anisodus; species Anisodus acutangulus. The sequence continues at coordinate 52,793,144 of CM056497.1, forward strand.
ATAAAGTAAAAATACAAAAAGAGCTATCGGGATTTCATCTCAGAAATCTGGATCACCAGTGTTGCTTGAGTGTGTTGACAACATTATGTCCAACATTACAATTGTTGTTTAGATTCTAGATTAGTTTTGTATGGAGCGATTGTAATAAGATATTTTCTATGTCTACTTAGTTAGATTTTTCAGGCAGAAGTCATATGCGACTTCAACTTTTAATTCCTTTCCGTTTTATCTTGTAAATCTGTAAAGAAAGGAATTTGGATATTTGTATATAATATATTTAAAATACATTTGGAAATTGACCATCATAAGTTATATATATATATATATATATATATGAAAATGTAAAAACCTTTGTGTTCTTTAAATTTCTGCTGCATTTACTCTTCAAGATTTTCTGTTTTGCTAAAGTGTTGTTACTGGTGTCGGACGACATAATTGCCTACATTCGAAAACATAATTGACATTCGATTTATTTTCATCTCTTGTTTTTACTTTTCGTAGCATTTGACACCCTTCACTTTTCTATTGCTTTCCTAATTTATGTGATACTTTTCATTTTTTCGAGAGTGAATCTGACTAAATTTTGAAGCTAAATTGAATTAGATTAACTCAATCTTTAAAGATTAAAAATTATCTATTGAAAAACTATATGAAAAGTACTATAAGTGACAAATTTTCTCATATCAATTTGGTGAAAAAATACATCTTAAAATGTTGGTCAATATTCATGCAAGTTGAATATAGGCAAGAGAAAAGTATCACATAAATTGGGACAGAAGGATTACCAAATTTTGGAGGATAAAATAATGGAAGACTCCACCTTAGTCAAGTCTTTGGGCCCTCTCAAAGGAAAGGGATTGATGTAGTTGAAAAATTTAGAGGGGATTATAATTATAATTGATAGAAACCAAAACAGTGTATCTCACAGATAACTTATGTATATTTAGGTTACTTAACCATATTTTGTAGAATCCTTGTACAAGTGTAATTAGGATATTAGTATTATACCAGGAATATAAGTTTTCATATTTAGAGATTGTATATTGTATATATAGACCTCTTCATTAATGAAAATAATCAAGGGATTATTTCTTTCATGGTATCAGAAGTCTAGGGCAAAATTTCCTTCTCCCAACTACACTTCCGCCGCCTAGCACCCTCGGAATCGCGACTGACATTTTTTTTTCTTCTAAAAAATTTCCTATCTTTCCAAATTCTCTTCCTAATCCCTAATTCTCCTCTTGTTCTTTCATTATGTCTACCTCAAAGAACACGTTTTCTCATGCCCTTACCGTCTCCAACATCAAGAACCACATCCATATTATTCTTGAGATGAAAAACGTCCAATACGCGACGTGGGCATAATTATTTAAAGGTCACGCACGCTCGAATCAAGTCCTTCACCACATCATCTCTGCGGATACAGGCAAGGAGAATGAGCCTACCGCTAATCACGACCATGTGTTATGGACGATTCTTGATGCTACCGTACTCCAGTGGATATATTTCACTATCTCTACGGACCTTTTGCAGATGATTATTGAACCCCACGCCACAACGATGGATACTTGGAATAGGGTGAGTGATATATTCCAAGATAACAAAAATTCTATTGCCGTCACTCTTGAACAGGAATTCTCTCATGTCACTATAGAGGATTATCCAAATGTCTCAGCTTATTGTAAAAAGCTGAAGGAATTGGCGGATCAACTCAAAAACGTTGGTGCGCCCATCACGAATGATCGTCTTGTTCTTCAGATAGTTTCCGGCCTATCCGAGGCCTATAATGGTGTTGGGACTCTTCTTCGTCAAAGCAACCCTCTTCCTCCGTTTTATTTAGCCCGATCTATGCTCATCATTGAATAGGTAGGGTTCGCTAAAAAGGCCGCAACTCGAGCAACTTCCGCCATGATGGAAGCCTCCCCACAAAATTCCTACTCTCCATCATCTTCGGTTAATTCCACTATAAATTGGAACAACGGGGGTGGAAAATGTGGTCAAAATCGAAAGTCCGGCAGAGGCAAACGTAGCTTGGGTCAGGGCAGTGGGACAACAGTGGGCCTGGCAATGGCCCAACTGGCCCAATTACCCCTTTCCAATTCCAGCAGTCTACCCAACGAATTGGGCCACCCAGCAGAGGCCCAATTCGCCCAATTCACAGCCAGTTCCAGCAGTTTACCCAGCGAATTGGGTCAGCCAGTAGAGGCCCAATTCAGAGCAGTTTTAGTCCAGTCATCCGGCTGTTGGGCCTTGTCAGCAGGCCTTCACGGCTGCGGGCCCAACAACAGTTCCGACACCCACGGATATCGAGTCAGCGATGCATACACTTAGATTAAATTCCTAGGACATAAATTGGTACATGGACACCAGAGCCACTTATCATATGATGTCCGCGCAGGATTATCTCTCGTCTTATTTCAATTTGAGCAAAAATAGTGGCATAATTGTTGGTAATGACAATTCAATTTCAATTCGTGGTTATGGTCATACATATTTGTCCCCCCCACATCCACCTCTCATCCTAAAAAATATCCTTCATGCCCCTCACTTAATTAAAAAATTGGTGTCTGTCCGAAAATTCATAACTGATAATTGAGTTTCGGTTAACTTTGACCCTTTTGGTTTTTCTGTAACGGATTTCAATATGGGAATACCTCTAATGCGGTGTAATAGTCGGGGAGAGCTTTATCCAATCACCACCACCACCATTTTCACGAGTTAAGCCACACCTTCCACATTTGACGCTCTTGCTCCTTCATTGAGGCATGCCCGTTTGGGTCATCCGGGGTCGTCTATTATTTCTTCTCTTAAAAATAATAATTTCATTGATTGTAAGAGTACGCGTAGTACTCATATTTGTCCTTCTTGTCCTCTAGGAAAATATGTTAGATTGTCATTTGTCGCCTCTACTTCTAATACGTCGATGCCCTTTGACATTATTCATAGTGATTTATGGACATCTCCCATTTTGAGTTCTTTGGGTCATCGTTATTATATTTTATTTTTGGATGATTATTCTATTTTTTTGTGGACCTTTTCTTTGTCTAAAAAATCTCAAGTATTTTCCACATTCTTAAAATTTAAAGCTTTCATCCGTACCCAATTTGAACGAGAAATTAAAAACATTCAATGTGATAATGGTAGGAAATATGCTAATAGGCCATTTCGGGAATTTTGTGACACTCATGGCATATCTTTTCAGTTTTCTTGTCCTCATACTTCCTCGTGAAATGGGAAGGCCGAAATAAAAATTCGTACCATTAATAATATTGTCCGAACCTTACTAGCCCATGCTTCATTACCCCATCTTTTTGGCATCATGCGTTACAAATGGCAACCTACCACCTTAACATTCTCCCTAACAAAGGTTTAGCATATCAATCCCCACTTAAAATTCTTTATAATAAAAATCCCTCGTATTTTTATCTTAGGGTGTTTGGGTGCATGTGCTATCCACTTTTTTCGTCCACTATAATTAATAAACTTCAGGCTAGGTCTACCACTTGTGTATTTTTGAATTTTCCGTCTAATCATCGTGGTAACAAATGTTTTGATTTATCTTCTAATAAAATCATAATTAGTTGTCATATTATTTTTTATGAAACCCAATTTTCGTTTGCTCAAGTGTCTAAATCTGTGTCGAGTGCTTATAATTTTTTGGACGATACTCCCTCCCCATATATACTACAACAGTGGGCTCCCTCTACCCGTGAGTCACATCTGCCTGTTGGCCCAAATATTCTCCCTACCGCATCATCCAGTGACCCAGGCCCATTAGCCACTATTTCCGGCTAGCAGGCAGTGGCCAGTAGGCTCACTGCCTTCTGGCCAAATAATTCCTCCTCCCGGGACCATCACTCAGCCAGCAAGCCCGCTGCCTACTAGCCCAAATACCTCCAGTCCTGTCAAATTTTCTAGGCCAGCAGGCCTACTGCCTGCTGGCCAAGTAAATTACCTGCCTGACCCAGTATCACGGCCAACAGGCCCACTGTCTATTGGCTAATCCCGAGGTAGTTCGCCAACGTCCCCGGTCCAGTTTGTTTCTATTTCGAGTCAAGGTACCGTTACTCGTAGCCAAATGGGTATTTTTAAACCTAAATGATATTTTAATTTACATTCTAATGTCACTAAATCACCCCTACCACGTAACCCAATGTCCGCCCTTCATGACCCAAATTGGAAAATAGTCATAGATGATGAATATAATGCTCTTATTGAAAATAAGACGTGGGAGTTGGTGCCCCGTCCGACTGGTGTCAATATTATTCGGTCTATGTGGATTTTTACTCATAAGGAAAATTCTGACGGTTCGTTTGAGAAGCATAAGGCCCGTCTTGTAGGTGATAGTAAAATTCAACAGGTTGACGTAGATTGTGGTGAGACGTTTAGTCCGGTGGTCAAACCGGCTACCATTCACATTGTTCTCATTCTAGCCCTCTCGAAAGTATGGCCTATTCATAAGTTAGATGTGAAAAATACTTTCTTACACGATGATATTAAGGATACAGTTTACATACATCTGCCCTTGGGTTTTAAGGACCCCAATTATCCTCACCATGTCTGTTTGCTGAAAAAGTCCTTGTATGAGCTTAAGCAAGCCTCACGAGCTTAGTATAAGAGGTTTGTAGATTATGTGTCTACTATTGGATTTTCTCACAACAGGTCTGATCATTCTCTGTTTATCTATCATCGTGGTACTTCTCTAGCATACATTCTGTTATATGTGGATGATATAATTTTGACTGCTTCCTCTGATAATTTACGGCAAGTCTATCATGTCCCTTCTCAGTTCAGAATTTGCTATGAAAGACTTGGGGCCCTTGAATTATTTTTTGGGTATAGCTGTCACTCATCATGCATGTGGCCTATTTTTATCATAGAATAAGTATGCGGTTGAGATTATTGAGAGAGCTGGCATGTCATCTTGTAAGTCTTCTTCTACTCCGGTTGATACCAAAACAAAGCTGAGTGCTACTTCTAGCACACCATATGAGGATCTCACCCACTATCGTAGTCTTGTAGGGGCTCTTCAGTAACTTACTTTCACGAGACCAGATATTACTTATGTAGTACATCAGGTGTGTTTATTTATGCATGATCCGCAGATTGAGCACATGCATGCACTCAAACACATTATACAATACATACATGTCACACTTGATTATGGATTGCATTTATATCCATCCTCCATCTCTACTCTCGTGTCGTATACAGATGTTGATTGGGGTGGATGTCCAGATACCAGACGGTCGACATATGATTATTGTATGTTTCTTGGTGATAACTTGGTCTCTTAGTCGGTAAAAAGCCAGGCTACATTATCACAATCCAATGCGGAGGTCGAGTATTGAGGGATAGCCAATGTGGTGTCTGAGTCATGTTGGCTGCGTAATCTACTTTTAGAGCTTCACTTTCCTATGTAGAAAGCTACTTTGGTCTACTGTGATAATGTTAGTGCAGTCTATCTCTCTGAGAATCCGGTTCAACATCAGGGCACTAAACATATCGAGATGGATATTTACTTTGTTCGCGAAAAGATAGCTCGTGGACAAGTACGTGTCTTGCATCTCCCTTCAAGGTACTAAATTGCTGACATCTTTACTAAGGGTCTTCCCTTGGTTCTGTTGAAGATTTTAGGGACAGTCTCAGCGTACGACAACCGCTTGCTATGACTGCGGGGGTGTGATAGAAACCAAAACCGTGTATCTCATGACAACTTATGTATATTTAGGTTACTTACCATATTTTGTAGAATCCTTGTACAAGTATAATTAGGATATTAGTATTATATTAGGAATAATATTTTCCATATTTAGAGATTGTATATTATATATATATATAGACCTCTTCATTAATGAAAATAATCAAGGAATTATTTCTTTCAATAATTACCTCCCTGTAAAAATTTACCTCCGGTGTTTAGGTTAAACTATAATAATATTTGACACTTACTAAATCATATTTTTCATCTTAATTTATAATTTAATCATGATATATTAGTGTGATTTGGTGTAAACATTCGATATAAATAGCTTCTTACCCCACCTCCCCCTTATTCCTTAATCTAGTGTTTATACACACGGATTATGCGCAAAAATTACTATTTTGGCCTCCAGACTACCCCCTCAACTACTATCTCGCTCCTAATGTCAGTGTACGTAAATTAACTTAAATCTTTATAGAATCTTAGCAATTTTTTATTCTTCTTTCTTTGCACTCCAATTCTCTATTGCAACTAGGATTAATATACATATATAGAGTTTATAGAATTAGAAGAGTAAAGATTTTCCCTGAATGAGACTGGAGATTTTAAAGGTCTTATAAAAATGAATTTAAAAAAAAAAAATAGCCCGGTGCACTAAGTGTAATAGCTCAGTCCGTTAGTGATATTATCAGCTTTGGGTCTAGGTTCGCACGGCTTTAAAACACGTCACTGGGATCTAAGTCATTCTTACTTATATACCCAACATCTCTCCTGTGTTTTGCTGATGTGCGACTTTCCTCCTAAGCTAGGGTGTCACATACACCCCCTCTTATGGACTCAGCATCCTCGCTGAGGTTTGCTCTACTGCATGGAATTTACCTAGACTCAGCACTGAGGTTTGCCCCGCCTATCCGGAATTTGCCTAAACCCAGTTAAACTCTGACCCACACCGACAAGGCTAATACAAGACTGTCTCTGATACCATATGTAACAAGCCAGCCTGCTAGTGATATTGTTCGCTTTGGGCCTAGGCCCAGACTGTTTCAATACACGTCAATAGGATCTAAGACCTTCTTACTTATATACCCATCATCTCTCTTGTGTTTTGCCGATGTGGAACTTTCCTCCTAAGCTAGGGTGTCACACTAAGCTCTCGCTATGCGCGAGGTCCGGAAAAGGACCGGACTACAAAGATCTATTATAAACAATCTTACTTGTATTTCTGCAAGAGGTTATTTCCACAAATTTAAAAACACCATGAAGACCAAAAAGGAGATAGACTGATCACTATTTAAAGTCTCATAGTCTCATTTTAACTAGCCACACCTAGTTCTTTCTAATTTCTTCACAAATCATGGAGAAAGTCTTCATCTCGATATATCTTATGTTTGTGTTTGTTTTATGGTGTCCAGTCATGGCGAAGCTCTCATGGAAAGTATGAATTTAGTATAATTCAGTATCTTTGGTTTAAATCCTGTAAATTTATTTAAAAAATCACTAAAGATATATACACATAATAAACTTTAAATTCCGTAAATCTTGAATCCAAAATCCATAAACTTCAAATTTTGATTCCATCTCTAGGCCCGATGGAGAAGAGTCAAATTCATCGGAGATGCATTTTTGAATCTGGAATCTGAGAGGAGGAAGGCGGATGGTGGTGGATGGCACTAGCGGATGTAGCTACCAAGCTACGGGTTCAACTATACCCAGAAACTTCTTATACAGAGTTTAGATATATACATAAAATATTAATCATTAAAATTTCAATAAATACCACAATTTGAACCTATAATTTAAAAGTGCAATGATTTAGTGGTAAAACTATATAGATTGAACTCATCAAGTTAAAATTCTGAATCCATGTCTAGCGGATAGTGAAGGAGGCGGCATCAGAGAGACAGAATGAGGAAGGAGAGAGAAAAACAAGTTAAAAAGAAATATAGCCTGTCACGCACTTAGAATTGGTTTTGTTCATGAACTATGCCATATCAATAATGTGCGTCTAACAGGTACAGTTTGAACATAGATCTAAGTGTTCAATAAATCATACTTTAGATAAGGTGTTTAAATAAAAAATTTAGACAAGTTTGAGGGGCGTATATGTATTTGACCTAAAATACACTAACATAGTTACTTCATTGCCGACAATCTATCAGAAACAATCACTCTACCGCATAAGGATAGGAATAAGTTTTGGGTACATCCTACTTCATTTGTGAAATTATGTTGGGTATGTCGTTGTTTACTTCATTGCCATTATTTGTGCTTTCTGAAGGGGAATTCGCACAAATGCCCCTCTTTCGGGGTGGTCTTTAATTTTTGTCTCTCAAATTGGAAATCTTTAATTTTTTCCCTTCTCCTAAAAAATCCTGTGTTCTGGGTTCGAACCCCAGCTCAGTAAAAAAAAAAATCGCAAGGCATAGTTTGGATTCGCAAGACAGAATTTGAAGCTCTGCCAGAAGGCAGAGTTTGCCTCCAAATTATGCCTTACAAGGCAGAGTTTTCCTTAAGGTATTGCCTTCAGGGATAAGAAAAACTATGTCTTATAAGGTAGAGTTTGCAGGCAAATTCTGCCTTGCGAATTCAAACTCAACCTTGCTATTTTTTATTTTATTTTTGACTAAGCGGAGTTTAAACTCAAAACCTTGAGGTATTTTTAAGCGAAGGACAAAAATTAAAGATCAGTGCTTTTGAAGGACAATCTGCACAAAAAATGGTGTTGCTCTCCATATTTCAATTTTTTCTTTCTGAATGTCTAAGAGAAGAGTTTTAAGTTATAATATATCCATAGTATAGATAAAAAAAATTACATTATCATGGAAATGAAATTTACGGCAAGCCTCCTTAAAAGGTGAGATTTTTAATTTTGACAATAAAACACATTATTCCAGACCCACATTATGGAATTTAACTAGATAGGTTATTGTTATTAAAACACATTACATGCTACAACAAATAAAGGTGAACTGACGAGACTATATTCTATTATATTATATCTCAATAGCATCTGGTTGCTTCGTAGTTCTTAAGATGAGGTAACAGATTCAAGTCCAATAAAGATGACATACCAATACTATCAAAACCCAAGATTTTAGTTAAAGGGGTTCCATCACAACAACAACTTTTTTTTGTTATTTATTTTTTAGTAATAATATATTAATTTTTTGTTGTATTTACGTTTTTTAACAACAATAAATATTGTTGCTAAAGTTTTTTTGCCAATTCTATACTTTCTTGTAGTGAATATGTAGAAAAAAGGAGAATATATCAAAATTTTCGTAAGGAAATATGAGAGTTGTCCGGATTTATAACCAATAAAGGATAGTATGAATATGTGTTATTATTCCGTATCTAAAAAATCACAACTTATTCAATGTGAAATTGTGTTTTTCAAATTACATCATCTCTCCTAATGTTTTTTTGGAAAATACCTATTTATTTTTCATTCACATCTCTTAAAAACCCAACAAACCTTAACCAATCTAGTGTCAGTATTTAAGTTTGTGATGAGAAAGCCGAACAAAATCAAGGAAAACTCAAGAGAAAGGAACGTTTATGGATTGAGACAGGCCAAACAAATTTACAGCATAAAAATAGTTGAATATCAAGTGAGGCTGGGATCGATGGAGGCGTTTTTCCAACTATATTAACAATACAAAACAAATAGGCCTTATTTTATAAACATTAGTAGTATACAAGAAATTCACACTCTCAGCGTATTTTGATCTGATGTAGCAGATATCGATAACAATAAATAAGTCTCAATCCAAAAATTAGTAGGGATCGACTACAAATCTTATTTTATATAAGTAAAAATCAAAATATAAAGTACTAGAAAATATTGTACCTAAAGTAAACGTATTAACATGATTAGAACATATTCCAGTTAATTAGTATCACATATATAAATCTTTTTCTTTATTATCATCTTTGTTTTGCCAAGTCTATGATTGATTCAAAGAGATTGTACCTATTTCGAAATAAATCATCTTAAATGATTATCTCTTATTATTTCTCAGTATGTGTTACTAGTACTTTCTAGTGAATGTAATTAAATAATATTATCTAATTGTTGTACCAGATAATATATATACCTTACTTTCTAGATTATTAATAATATTTTCTATGAATTTTCACGATCCATTACTGTAGAAATTATTTTACATTATCAGTAGGTAAATTCCAAGAGAATTCCCTTATAGAGAGGGGGAAGGGGACCAGTGCACCGTCCATGAGCACACGTAGACATAGCAAAATAAAAAAACAAAAAATAAAGCAAAAACTCCACCAAATATGCCAGATCTATAAGTCTTCTCTTTTTCTCACAAGCTAAGTTATTAGCTAACCCTAACTTAGCTCCTTCTATATTCTCTCTGCAAACTAAAGAAACAAAGTGAATTCAATTTTCTCTTCTTTTTGATTCAATAAAATCATAACATTATCTATCTTTTCAAATCATTACAACCTTTCCCTTTCTTGTACTTCCATTTTCTTTAATTTGCTTCTCAACTTTAGCTCTCTCTCACTCTTTCCATCTATAAGAAACAAGTGCAAATTATCATAAGCGGATTCAGAGTTTTGAGTCAACGGGTCAAAATAGATGTGATCTATTAGACATATTTACATTTTCATTTTTTTCATATATGTATAAGAATTTAAATCTGAAAGTAGCTATCTAGTGGTTCAGTTGAATCTGTTGAACCTGCTTTAGATCCGTCTCTCTATCCACCTCTCTGAGTGTTAAAACAAAAGACTATGGATCCGTCGAACAATTCTCTACCCCCTCCATTCCATACGAGGAATTTTAACTTACAACACCACAACCATCACCACCACCACCAGCAACAACAGCTTCAGTTCCAACAAAGCTCGGAAGATGAGCAAAGTGGAACAAGTGGACTAAACATGTCGGGGCAAAAGCGAGATCGCGAAGACAACAACGACGATAACAACAACAATAATAATTTGAATGCTGGTGAATCAACCGATGAATTAGGCATTAACGGGACAATTAGAGAAGGAGAGTTCAATAGAAGGCCAAGAGGTAGGCCTGCTGGATCCAAAAATAAGCCCAGAGCACCTATCATCATCACTAGGGATAGTGCAAATGCCCTTAGAACTCATGTTATGGAAATTGCTGATGGTTGTGATATTATGGGAAGTGTTTCAAATTTTTCAAGGAGACGTCAAAGAGGAGTGTGTATTATGAGTGGAACAGGCAATGTCACAAATGTAAACTTAAGACAACCAGCTTCGCCAGGTACAATTCTTTTTAAATTTATTTTTAGTTTTTCAATTTTTTCGATGACCGACTTGGTAACGCTACTTTTTTGGGGGGGCTTATCAGGTGCGATTGCAACCCTGCATGGGCCTTTCGAGATTTTATCCTTAGCAGGATCTTTTCTCCCACCACCAGCTCCGCCAGCAGCTTCAGGGTTGACTATATATTTAGCTGGCGGACAAGGTCAGGTGGTGGGAGGTTGTGTGGTAGGGTCACTTATGGCATCTGGTCCGGTTGTGATTATGGCGGCTTCATTTAGCAATGCCGCTTATGAAAGGCTTCCGTTAGAGGAGGATGATTCGAATCAACTTCCGATTCAAGGAGGTTCATTGGGTTCTCCTGGAGCAACCGCTCCAGGACAACAACAGCAACAACAACAATTACTAGCTGACCCGTCGTTGTTTCATGGAATGCCACCAAATCTTCTCAACAATGTTCAATTACCCTCCGATGCCTATTGGGCAACCGGGCGACCTCCATTCTAACTACCTGAGATTTGTAGAAGGGCCGGGTAAATTTTCTTTGATTCGCTTGTTTAAGGTCACGACTCTCCAGTTTTGGATCATTTATCGTGATCCAAAACTTGAGGGCCGTGACCTTGAATTAGTTGAAATTCTCTCCATAACTCTACAAGGATTCTTAGCAAAGGTTTTAGGTAAAGGGATTTCAGGTGTTGACCATTTTAAGTTCTTCATAATTGTTTTTTAAAATTAGTTACATTACACTTTGAGTTTTAAGTCCTTTATGAAGTTAGATTTTTCGATTGTGAGTTTGAAACGATGATCATATGATATGAATTGTCTGTATATGATCAAATGGATGTTGTAAATTTGCTAGTTTATTGTTGAGTTCCATCTTCATGAAATGTACTCCATATGATATTAAATTATAGACGAATTTCAACTCTTCCCTCTGGAAAAATAACTTCATGAACATCTATAAAACCCATGATTGTATATCATTATTTCACAAATTAATCAAGTTGATAGTACTCCCTCCAAATAAAAAAGAATGTTCACTTGTCCATTTGACACCTCTTAAGAAAATACTAACTCCTAGGTAAAAATAGGTAATTTGATTAAAATTTGAAATTTAGTCACCTAATACTTAATAAGGATAAATCTGACAAAGTAAAGTTAATTATTTCGTGATTTGATAAATTGACACTCTTTTTTATCCAAAAAAAAATAAAAACAAAGAAGACACTCTTTTTAATCATGATGGATTTTTTATATTTTAAATTCTCTTACTGAAATTTTAACTTTGCTACTATTTCAACATTTTACTTACCTTTTTTCACTCTGTATTTTCTTCTTGGACTTTTATAGTACTCCCTGTGTCTTTAATTGTCTTACTTTTTTTTTGGTCCGTCAACAAAAATTTCTATTTCTATATGTAGTAAATTTACCAATTTCAACATTCTACTACATGACAAATTAAAGACTATAAAATTTGAAGGACTACACATTTTTTTAATTTAAGATCATAAGATTTAAATATTTTATTTTATTTTTTAAATTTCTATGATCAGTCAAACTAAGACACTTGAATTGAAACAGAGGGAATAATAAGGATGGAATTTAGGGTTAAATTATACTACTAGCTAAAATGAGGGGCAGACGTCCCCGGACATAGCTAGATAACAAAGGATGGGAACTTCAAATCCATTTGGAGGTTTGCAGCTTGGATTCGAACCCTGGTGGGAGCAATTTGCTCTCAGTGGTGAGGACCGGGATTACTATCTCCAGGAATAATCTGGTGTAAGGCGGGAAGCTGGATATGAAAAAATTGAGGGGAGACATAAGTCTGAATATGGACAGTGGTTTGCACGTGCACAGTTACTGAAGAAGCATTTTCTCGAGGCAAATTGCAATGTAACGTTTAACGTTATGTTCTACAGTTTGTCTGGTATGGACTGACTGCCTGTTTTTTTTTATAGTCTGAAAATATCTTGAGGAATATGCATAATTCAAAATTCTATAGATATTTTTATTTTTATTTTAACTTAAGTATCAGCTAGTAAATTGAAAACTCGGAGATCATAAATCTATATATTCTTCTATTTCTCTCCGCTTAAAATACCAACAAGCAAGTTCGAAACTCGGAGAATAATGAATCTATTCTTTACCTTTTCTACTTAAATACCAATAGTTATTTATTGTTAGAAAAAATTAAATTTGTGATTAGGGGCGGATCTAGGGTACAGGTGGGAGTTCTCGAGAATCCAGTAACTTGTGCGCATATCTTGTATTTATATTGAGAAATTTAGTAAATATATAAAGAAAATATTTATTGAAAATTCAGTAACAAAGCAGTCTCTTGGTCCAGCGATAGTAACGGAATCCACTTAAGCTTAGCTGACTTTCTAAATGGGTGTTGATTCCCTTGGGCACACAGAGCGAAATTTTGTTTTTAAATTTGAGATTATTGAAAACTTATAAACTTCAAATTTTAGATCTGACAGCCTGTAACATGCATCTAATTCACTCATCATACCACATCTATTAGATTGTGTTATATATGTAGCTCAAACTCTCTAAATATAATGTCACATTACTCCTCTAAATATGAATTAACAGTTTTTAGAAAATTCAAGCAGTATGGATCAGAGTCCTTTGATTGACTAGAATTCCAATGTGTGTGTTGAAATCTAGTAACCTCGAAGGTGAAACACAGCTCCAGATTCTTTGCACCAAAAAGCAAGCAAGCATGCAAAGCCTCCCCCACATTATATACACTAGCCACCCCCTATTGCTTGCATTTTGTGCAACACACCATGTAGCTTATTAAGCTCATGCACATGCATGTGTGGTAATACAATACTAAATATCTCTGCTTTCAAAACTTCAAACTTATCCCTCCTTTCTCTCTCCTATCATTGTAAAGGAAGTTATCAGCGGTAGATTTAGAATTTAAGTTTTGTGGATTTGATATTTAAAAAATTTATTATGAAATTTATTATATTTTTTAAATTATGAATTTATATCAACTATATATTTTATTATAATTTTATAAATTTTTACATATAAATTTATGCCTTATTTTGAAATTAGTACTGGATTCTAATGAATTCAGTGTTGGTATGCTACATCCGCCTATGGAGTTAATAAGACACTTGAGGGCTTCCTCACTTTTTTTCCCTTATAATATTTATATCAAACTAATGAATACGAGATAAATTATTAGAACAAATCGGTACAAGAGACTAATTGATTAGAATTGAAAAAAAATCATTTCTTTTGTGATGAATCGTTTACGTCAGTCCTACCTATTAGTGAATATTCTCCGAATATTCACAATATATTTTGTAATTATGATAGGTGTATATTTAAGGTAACTTAGGATTCTTATTGTATTAGGAACCAACCTCTGTACAACTATATATATATTGTGATTAATGAAATGAATCCCTGAGGGAAATTATTCCAATCTTACATGGTATCAAGAGTCAAACCCTAATCCCTACTCTTTTTCCTTCCTCTCGGCCGACCACCACCCAAATTCTCTTCTTCCTTCATCTCGGCCGATGGCAACACCATTGCCACCATGTCTCGCCCTACTTCCCCCCACCAATTCTGGTTCTTCCACTGACACTTTTGACAACCCCCCTCAACGTTCATCATCTTCTTTTCATCCGACATTCGTCGTTACCAACATCAAGAATTTTATCCCTATAATTCTTGACCAAGAAGACTGTCAATATTCCATATGGATAGAACTGTTCTATATTCATGCATGTGCGTACAATGTGCTAGATCATATTGATGATTTTGTTCCTCGTCCTACCGATGTTGCAGACTCGACATGGCGTCGCCTTGACGCCATCGTCAAACAGTGGATATACGGCACCATCTCAAAGGATTTGTTGTGTACTATCATGAAAACAGGTGCTACGGCACGTGAACTCTGGGTACGGTTAGAAAAATTTTTTAAGACAATAAAAATACTCGGGCCGTGTATTTGAAAGAGCAATTTAACAATACGCGTCTCGAGAATTTTACCAACATCTCTGAATATTGTAAAAAATTAAAACTCATAGCCGACCAACTTTCCAATGTAGGGATATCTATTTCAGAAACCAAGATCGTACTTCAACTAGTTGCTGGTTTACCGAAAGGTGAATATGATATACTTGTGACAATGATTCAACAGGCCGACCCACTATCAAGTTTCAATAAGGCGCGTTTACAACAAGGTTGGCAGCCAGGCCTCTTGGGCTCCGCCCCAGCCAATCGGCAGGCCCACCATCCCATACAATAGGCCCATTTGGTTGCCGCCCATCAACACCCGCAAGTCAGTAGCCTGACCCCACCGATTTGGGCCAGGCCTTCAACACCGTGAACTTTCAACAACCCGACGATAATTGGTACATGGACACCGGAACCACATCTCACCTCACCCGGTCTTCAGGTAATTTATCTCAAATATTTCGGTTACAGTGTCCTCAATTTATTACTGTTGGCAATGGTCACCGCATTCCAATTGAAGGTTACGGTAACACACATACCAAACATCCGCACCCGTATTTCTCCCTAAATCACGTCATCTACACCCCTAACATCATTAAAAACTTAATATATGATAGAAAATTCACTCGCAATAATTCTTTGTCTGTCGAATTTGACCCTTTTGGTTTTTCTGTGAAGGATCTCAATACGGGGAAAATTCTTACGCGCTGCAATAGTGTGGGAGACCTTTACTCCTTTACTCAATATTTCGCTGTCAGACCGCAATCACATCTATCCCTTGCGGCTATCTCTTCGTCAACTTGGCACAACAGACTCAGACACCCCGGAGACCCTGTTTTTAATTTTCTTAGGACTACTAAGCGTATTCAATGTAATAATGAGAAACTTGCCCAACACTGTTTTTCTTGCCCGCTTGGCAAGCATACTCGTCTTCCATTTATGTCATCCAACAATGTTACTTTTTTTCCTTTTGATATTGTTCATGCTGATTTGTGGACATCTCCGGTTGTTAGCTTTTTGTGTCACAAATTTTATCTAGTATTCTTAGATGATTTTTCACATTTTGTCTGAATTTACCCAATGAAATTCAAATCTGAAGTCTTTGTCAAGGTCCTTGAATTTCAAAAATTCATTAAAACACAGTTTGAAAAATCTATAAAATCTTTCCAATGTGATAATGGACGAGAATTTAATAATTCGGCATTTCACAATTTCTGCTCTAAACAAGGCATGGTTTTCCGTTTTTCATGTCCCTATACTTCCTCCCATAACGGAAAGGCTGGATGAATTATACGTACCATCAATAACATGGTTCGCACCCTTTTGTTTCATGCCTGTCTTCCACTGCCTTTTTGGGTCTATGCTGTTAAAATGGTAGAATCCCTTCTTAATATTTTACCCACTAACACTCTTCAAAACAAGACCCCCACCGAAATTTTATACCGTAGGATCCCGTCTTATGACCAACTCAGAATTCTCGGTTGCATATGCTACCCCAATCTATCCTCCACTTCCCCTCATAAATTAGCACCACGAACTACGCCCTGTGTCTTCGTTGGTCTCGCGTCTAATCATAGGGATTACCTGTGCTATGACCTGTCCACTCATAAAATCATTATCTCCCGCCACGTCATATTTGACGAGATGTGTTTTCCATTTTCCAGTCTTCGGAAATTTCAAACCACGGACTACACATTTCTTGATGAGACAGATCTGTCCCCACCAGTCAAATCATTATTCCAACTTCCGTCCACTGTTCACGCGTCAACATCGTCGGCGCCGGTGGTCTCACCTCCACCAGTGACCATCACCGACGACGTCTGTGCACCACAGAGGTCCCCGTCTCCCATTCCCACGGTCGAACAACTACCTCCACCACCAAACACCCGATAGGTTGTCCAGAAACCCTCTAGCCGACACATCGCCGATCCACACTCACATCGAAAACCTACAACCACTACCAACGCCTGTACTGCCAAGCTCCACCACCTCGCCACATAACCCACCAACACCGACAAACAACCAACACCCCAACCAGTCTCCTCAACCACCCATCACCGAAGACTCCCATAATCCGAAATCGAATTCTGACCCCGAAACCCATCAGCCACGGACCACACCTAATACAAACCACACACCACTGCCTACCCATCGTATGGAAACTCGTGCCCAACACGGGATTTTCAAACTCAAGATTCACTTCAACCTCTCCATACAAACCATATCACTCATTCCCAAAAATCCAAAACTAGCCAAACTGGACCCTAATTAGAATGCGGCCATGTTCGAGGAATTTAATAATTTAACCAAGCAGAACACTTGGGATTTGGTACCTAGACCGGATGACGTGAATGTTATCCGGTGTATGTGGCTATTTCATCACAAGTTCAGAGACAGTGGTGACTTGGAGCGGTATAAGGCAAGACTGGTTGCTAATGGCACTAATCAGCAGGAGGGAATTGATTGTGGTGAGACACTACTATTCGTATTGTTCTCAGTATTGCTATGGGCAAGCATTGACCGATTCATCAGCTTGATGTCAAGAATGCATTTCTTCGTGGGGATTTGAAAGAAACTGTGTACATGCATCCGTCCCCTGGCTTTGTTCATCCATCAGTCTCACAGTATGTATGTCATCTCAGAAAGTCCTTGTATGGCTTGAAACAGGCACCCCACACTTGGTATGATCGTTTTGCCAGGTATATTATGCAGATCGAATTTATAGTAGCAGGTGTGATAACTCTCTCTTCACTTTTCATCGACGTAGCAACACTGCTTATTTGCTATTATATGTGGATGACATTGTTCTTACTGCCTCTTCTAACGGTTTGAAGAAAGAAGTCATTGCTCTACTTAAAACTGAATTTGCTATGACTGATTTGGGCAAGCTGAGTTATTTCTTGGGTATATCCGTGACTAGATCTGCAGCTACTATATTTCTGTGTCAGCGTAAATATGCGGAGGAGATAGTGTACAGGGCTAAGATGGCAAATTGTTAAATTATGCCAACTCCAATTGATTCAAAATACAAGCTTAGTGCCAATGATGGTGCGCCAGTTTCTGATCCCACCCTCTATTGAAGTCTTGCAGGTTTCCTTCAGTATTTTATATTCACTAGGTATGATATTGCATATACTGTTCAGCAGGTGTGTCTGTTTATGCATGCCTTGCGAGAATCCCATTTTGCTGCCCTCAAGCGTATTATCAGATACATTAAGGGCACACTTGACTTTGGACTGCATCTCTACCCATCTGCACTTACCAAGTTGCTCTCTTACACGGATGCATATTGGGCAGGATGCCCGGACATACGTCGCTCCACCTCGGGCTACTATGTATTTCTAGGGGATAATCTTATTTCATGGTCCGCCAAGCGGCAGACCACACTATCCCGTTCGAGTGCTAAAGCAGAGTATCGAGGAGTTGCTAATGTAGTTGTTGAGATATGTTGGCTCCGAAATCTTCTTTTGGAGCTCCAGTGTCCACTGGAAAAGGCGTCTATAGTCTACTGTAACAACATATCTGTCATATATTTGTCCCACAATCCGGTTCAACATCAGCGAACCAAACATATCGAGATGGACATTCACTTTGTACGTAAGAAGGTCGCTCTTGGTCAGGTCAAAATATTGCATGTGCCTTCCTCATATCAGTATGCGAATATTTTCACAAAGGGACTACCGCGACAGCTATTCACCGACTTCAGATCCAGCCTTAGCGTCCGACCTCCTCCCGTTCCGACTGTGGGGGAGTATTAGCGAATATTCACATTATATTTTATAATTATGATAGGTGTATATTTAAGGTAACCAAAAATTCTTATTATATTAGAAATCAACCTCTATACAACTATAAATACATTGTGATTAATGAAAGGAATCCCTAAGGGAAATTATTCCAATCTTACACTACCTTTTGTCTATATAGACCGAGGAGAGAAAATGCTCGGCCAGAGGAGTATACCAGGAAAGAAAGGAGTTCAAACTCTTTTAAACATATAACATGAATTCTAATAATGTGATTAAATTCTCGTGTCTATCTAATTGTCTCTATTGTTACAAACATACAATACACGGGGCTTCATAATTACCTCACTCTCACGGTTAAATTTTTTGACAAACTGTTGGTATTCTATGGTACTTTATAGAGCAGTACGGGAAGTAATAACTATTACAAATGTTCGAAAGGATAAATAAATGGTCAATCTTCAAAACTGCCGCATGTGTGTTGTGTTTTGAATCTTGATCACCTTGCAAAGCCAATGTTGCGAACTGCCGCAAGTTTGTTGTGTCTTGAATGTTGATATCCTGAAATCAAGACACAACTAAATCTTGATAGTTACAACGTTGTGTGTTGAGTCGAGGATAGCCCTCTATCCTTAAGACAAGATTGCCCCGTATATAAGCTTTTACGTTAGCGGGCAATAGTCTCCCAAGATAAAACAACACTTTAATCTCAACACTACAAAGCCAATAGGTTGAGCCTGTCGAAGAAAACAAATATGACTCGACTTGCTGAAGATATGGAATAGGAATGAAGCATTTCTCTCTACTCTTCTCTTTTGTCTCTGTGTATATAGTGTGTCTCTATAGTGTATATCTTGTGTATACGTGAGGGTTTGGTCACTGTTTTTCAGTCGAAAATTGCACTGATTTTCGCTGAATTTCACTCACTGTTTTGTGCTATTTTGTGGCTGTTTTTCTGGCCTGTTACTTGCTGTTTTTCGTCTGTTTTCTGATCACTGAATTGAGCCAAAGAAGGCTCAATATATAGCAAGGAGAAGGCTGCCCAACAGCCATAAACAAGGCTGTTAATAGCCATTAGTGAGGGCTGTTAATGGCCATTTAGGAGGCAGATTTATGGTTGTTCATGGCCAAGTAATGGGCTGTTAATGGAGGAGTTAATCAGCCAAGTAATGGCTGATTAATGCCTTAAAAAACAGTCCCAACGGTAGTCTTTCTGCCTTCCGTCACCTTCCCAGAAACTCTGGGGACCAAACTGTAAATATTGAAACTTCAGGGACCAAATTGTACATATGAAAGAATTCTGGTCCAAACTGTACATTTGAAACTTCAGGGATCAAACTGTACATCTGGCAGAGTTCTCTGGTCCAAAAAGATAATATCGTAAAGCCCACGCCTCACGACCGTGACCTGACTCCACGACCGTGACCCGAGAACCCGAGAACCCTAACTCAATCGACCGGACGGACGGCAAGCGGCGGCGCGCGTGTGGGCTTAGCCTTGAACCCAAGCACATCTAGGTCTTCCCTCCTTTAAACACATGGGATACCCCTTGGGGATCCAAACCCTTTGCCACATTAGAGACTTATATAGAGAGGAATTCTTCCTATTCCCACCGATGTGGTAGATTTGTCCCACACCACATTTCCATGCCTCAAACACCTTACTTCGTGGACCAATATCTCTTTCATTTCTCAACGAAATTTGACGATTCTTGGCCCTACGGTCATCTACTCACTTCGTAGATCATGCATGTGCGAAGAGACAAGGTCTCCAATATGCAGAACACTAGTTTTTAATTCATCAAAGATGGGTGGACGCATCTCCCCGCTAAAGGCAAATTTCCAACAATCCCCTCTATGAAAGAGAGATTGTGGCGCACGCACAAGGTGCCTACATTTCAGCAATCTTTCAGCGAAAAGATATTGCATCAGGAGTGGTAGCTTTCGCTTTGAACCTTCCCTAGTTGAAACCATCGGACTTCTTTGCGCGATTGAGCGTGATGTCTTGAACCGTCAGTGTTTAGTGTAAGCCAAGACAATGATATCAACACAATAACTCTTCTTATTCATTTTCCTTCTTACGTTTCTGTCCGTTGTGGCCATGGACACACTTGGATTCTTAAGTGCGTTCATTTGAGGCGGCCATCATCGCACTTAAATAGGTGATCTCCTACAAGGTATCCTGCTATACCCTACTTCTCAAGTGTTAGGAATCATTAAAAGTTTCTCCAACCTTAACCTCAACCATTTGAGGATCTTTTAAAAGGTTTGGAAGCTTAACCTTTACCCACCATGCATGTAGCACTTTAATGTCTATCGCGGGAACAGCTTTGGATTCATGTTTCCGTACAGAAATCATCATCCGAAATGCTTCTTGCTTCCACCGAAGCGCTCAACTGAACCTTTTACCGCTTAGTTTTCCCATTGAACCAAATTCTTGGGATCTCCAATCAGTATGCTTGGGTTACCACCGCAAAGGTTCGTATTGTTTGGGTTTTAAGCCAATTCCCCTAGACAGGCAGAACACTTGATCTCCGGGTAGTCCCTTAGTTAGTAAACAAGGATGTGACACCCATGATGATCAACTGCCATACGGTCTTATGTCTCCGACAGATCCTGAAAGATATGTCCAGACACCGTCATCCGTGTCCTTCCTGAAGCCGACCGGCTAGCCACAGTGTATAACTGCTGAAGGCACGGGTTTCTCCCAATAAGGGACGTCCTCTAAGGAGCCGTGAAGTTGCTCAACTTCTTTCATGCTTTGTATAAAGCGATAACCTCCGATTCCATCATGAATCGGCCGATGCAAGTTTGCTTAGAGGATTTTCCAAGATCCACCATACACATTTACTTGTGGCTTTGGTGTTCTTCAGATCTGATGTCTAGTTTGCATCACTGTGTTCTTCCAGAACCGCTGGACATCCAGAATACTATAATTTGTAGATAAGCATTAATTCAGATTTCGTCATATCAGATTTAACGCCTTCTACCGATCATGTATTAAAATCATCAGTGAACCTTAGTTCAACTGATCTGTTCGTAGGACGATACCAGGTCGGTTGTAGTGTGTACAATACATTGAACTACACATGACTGCGTGCATATCGCTCCTCGTCTATGGGTGCACCATGATTCCAATCGATTCTATGATTTATATCCATTGGTGTCTTCAACGAGATCACAACTCTCGACGATCCGTTAGATGTCTTAGAAATCCAATTCCTAAGATGTCATCTGTGATACCCATATCTTTCATATCGAGACTTTGTTTCAATATGACTTTTACTTTCATTTGTTGATTCTCCAACTGTTGGCATTCTAACTTCGTGAGTCAATATTTACGTGGTCGATTCATTGTTTCTGTTTTATCTGAAACTTTCAAGACCAAAATGTAAACATTTCAGGGACCAAGATGAAAGTTCAGGAAGAAGCCCAACAGTCCAGAAAACCAACTCTGATTCTCTTCTTCCAACTCTCCGGTTGGGAATGCTAATTCAACATTCATGCCACGCAAGACTGCAATGGCCCTGGATGTGAAGCTACTCACAGGGGAGCACATCTTACAACCCAAAGGTTCTTTTTCCGGAGGAAGATCAACCATTACGCAAGTATGGTTCTATATGATAGAGTTTATTTCTCTCTTTGTAGCTTCTTTCCAAAGCAACGCTTTTGGAGATGACAATTATTTGTTAATTGTCCATGGTTCATTCTTAACCATACAAGCTAGAAGGACTGGAACAAGTCTTTGTCCCCTTTTTTGCTCCGTCTCGGTTCAACATCTAGAATCCCTGAGTTCTGCAGATCTGGAATATTAAGTTCCGGATAGCCAGCAACTTTCGAGTCCTGTAGATACGGAACGTCTAGTTCCGGACAGTCAGGCCCTCGCGGGTTCTTGTTAACCTTGAGCAAGTACTCCTTTTTCCTTTTTCAAGGAAAGCTATCTTCAAAGAATTCAGTACTCTTTGACGCCAAGAGGCGATCAACACTACTGTTATTTGCAGATCCAGTGGATATGAAATCTACAGTCTTAGGTACAACTTGACCTGTTTCAGTATTCCAACTTTTACCAAGCCACCCCACATAATTTGGGCGTACGATCTTTGCGCTAACACCGTTGGACTGAGGTGAGAAATGAACAGTCGTTTAATGAATGATGCTTCACTCTCTCCCCCTCTATCACTACACATTTCTCAATCCGTAGGTTTAGTTGATTTTCAACTTCTGCTTTGTAGCGCTTATCCGCTTCAACAACTTCATCTTTGCTTTTTAACAAACAAAGGATTCCATACGTTGTACCATCATCAATGAAGGTCACAACGTACTTGTTTCTCCCTCTATTTTGTATAAACTTCAAATCACCCAAGTAGGTGTGACTAAGTTCTAGAGGAGCGGTGCTTCTTTCGCTATTCCCTTTGACGGAATTTGGAAGGTGATTTTGCCTCTTCGTCTACCTCACATTCATTTTTGAGGGTTTATGTCGACAGAAGGCAATAATCTCAACATCGTTATCTTTTGAATGACTTTCTATTTAACGTGTCTTAATCTATGATGGCATAGATGCACGAATTATAAATATATCATTCATTTGGCTACAGACGTACTATACCATTCTTAGTTATTACAGACCTGTTGGACTAGTCTCAAACCAGCTCGACCAACAGCGTCCCTTAAACCAAGCTAGGGATATGTATCACCTCAGCTTAGAGTGATCCCATTCCCTGAAGTCCTATTGAGGACAACCTCTCCAACCCCTTCTACTTTAGAGGTGGCGTTGCTTCACATGAACAACCTCTTTCCCGTGGTTAGGGCGCAACCGGATCATATGTGATCTGGATACTCTGGCAGACTGAGTGTCCAATTTCTTTTCTGCCTTTCTTTAGGCCTTCAGATCATTTAAGACCTAAAAACTCTGGCCCACCCTAATAGGTGTCCATTACTTTTCCTATGAAATGAATTCTGGCCCCACTCCAGTCGCCCGGAGGCTTTATATGACTGAGTGTCCAATATCATCATATCAAAGGAATTTTGGCCCACTCCAGTCGCCCGAAGGCTTTATATGACTGAGTGTCCAATATCATCCTATGAAGGATCTTCTGCCAAATAGTATGACAGGCTCAACGTCTTTAACTTTTAGACTTCTTCCGTTATGATTGGTGCCCAGATAATTCTTGGCGCTTACTTAAGAGTGGTAACAGTTTTCGCACAGTCAGTGGATCTTACTCCCTCGTATGTGCGAACATACTTTACACACTTTTAATAATTACTCTTAAAAGAACATATCTTTTTAAGTTGCTTTACAATCTAATCTTTAAACGAAAAAGAAGATGAGATTAAACTTCTGATTTTTAAAGCGTAAGGAATATAAATTATTTTCATATTCCTCCTTACTTTAATCAATATTTAATCAGACCTCATTTAATCTTTATTCTTGACAAGTAAGAAAAACTACTTATCCCAATTTCGGATTCTGGCTCACTCCAGTCACTTCATCAAACTGAGTGTCCAGTTCCTTCTTACCATTATTCAGATCTTTTTATGCAGGGCGAATCTGAGCCTTGCAAGATAGAAGCACATCTTCAGTCTTCTCCTCTTGTCCAAGTTGACATCCTCAGACTCTCGAGAGCGCTTGTTCCCACCAGTCTTGGTAGCGGTGACACCATGAACATGTTCATCATCATCACTCTCTTCTACCAGAAAACCATTGCCATATCCAGATTTGGTCACACAACTTTTGACCGACATCTTTCGAACACTAATAGTATTACAATACAATCTTGTCTTAAGCTGCTGGTATTCTATGGTACTTTATAGAGCAGTACGAGAAGTAATAACTATTACAAATGTTCGAAAGGATAAATAAATGGTCAATCTTCAAAACTACCGCATGTGTGTTGTGTCTTGAATCTTGATCACCTTGCAAAGCCAATGTTGCGAACTGCCGCAAGTTTGTTGTGTCTTGAATGTTGATATCCTGAAATCAAGAAACAACTAAATCTGGATGGTTACAACGTTGTGTGTTGAGTCGAGGATAGCCCTCTATCCTTAAGACAAGATTGCCCCGTATATATGCTATTACGTTAGCGGGCAATAGTCTCCCAAGATAAAACAACACTTTAATCTCAACACTACAAAGCCAATAGGTTGAGCCTGTCGAAGAAAACAAATATGACTCGACTTGCTGAAGATATGGAATAGGAAGGAAGAGTTTCTCTCTACTCTTCTCTTTTGTCTCTGTGTATATAGTGTGTCTCTATAGTGTATATCTTGTGTATACGTGAGGGTTTGGTCACTGTTTTTCAGTCGAAAATTGCACTGATTTTCGCTGAATTTCACTCACTGTTTTGTGCTATTTTGTGGCTGTTTTTCTGGCCTGTTACTTGCTGTTTTTCGTCTGTTTTCTGATCACTGAATTGAGCCAAAGAAGGCTCAATATATAGCAAGGAGAAGGCTGCCCAACAGCCACAAACAAGGTTGTTAATAGCCATTAGTGAGGGCTGTTAATGGCCATTTAGGAGGCAGATTTATGGCTGTTCATGGCCAAGTAATGGGTTGTTAATGGAGGAGTTAATCAGCCAAGTAATGGTTGATTAATGCCTCAAAAAACAGTCCCAACGGTAGGCTTTCTGCCTTCCGTCACCTTCCCAGAAACTCTGGGGACCAAATTGTACATATGAAAGAATTCTGGTCCAAACTGTACATCTGGCAGAGTTCTCTGGTCCAAAAAGATAATATCATAAAAGCCCGTGGCGCGTGACCCCGAGAACCCGGAGCCCGGAGCCCGGAACTGGACCGGACGGGACGGGCGGGCGGCGCGCGTGTGGGCTTAGCCTTGAACCCAAGCACATCTAGGTCTTCCCTCCTTTAAACACATGGGATACCCCTTGGGGATCCAAACCCTTTGCCACATTAGAGACTTATATAGAGAGCAATTCTTCTATTCCCACCGATGTGGTAGATTTGTCCACACCACATTTCCATGCCTCAAACACCTTACTTCGTGGACCAATATCTCTTTCATTTCTCAACGAAATTTGACGATTCTTGGCCCTACGGTCATCTACTCACTTCGTAGATCATGCATGTGCGAAGAGACAAGGTCTCCAACGTGCGGAACACTAGTGTTTAATTCATCAAAGATGGGCGGACGCATCTCCCCGCCAAAGGCAAATTTCCAACACAAACTATACCAAAAAAATTTCAATCTTTATCCACTAGCAATATTGAAGTAGATATGGTCGAACTACCCACTATTTGACAGTCAAACAGAAAGAAAAAAGAAGAATAATATATATAAGGAGTTTCAGTTTTTAATACCTACGTATACCTTTTGACGTCTCATAATAGGTTTTACCGTTATGTTTCGTCTTAAATATGTTCCTTCCATTTGACAAATTTTCACTCTGAAAAAATCGATTGATTTTGCTGATACGGTGGGATAAGAATATATTAGGACCTTTTTCAATTGTTCAACAATATTTGTAGACTTCTTTTTAATTATTTAAAGGGTATGGTTCAAATTAATATTGAAGGTATATATAAATCAATTTGATAGGGTAGCAATAAATTTGGTCTTTGTTGAAGTTAGAGACAAAATTAATAAGTACTATATCATTGTTTAAATTCAGACAAATATGGAACTGTAGAGTACGTAGCTGGGTGGTTGTCTCATCTATTAATGCGGCGATTAAATTTCTACTCTTTGACAAGACAAGAGACAATTACATCCTTTAGCTAGTTATAATTAAGAAATGGACAAAAAATTACACATAATCATCTTGACGAGAAAATTATCTCTTATGAGTTGTGATTCGTTATAATTTGAATAGAAAAAATAAAATTTTATAATTAGGTAAAATTCATAAGTAGTCACTTTTCAGCTTTTGTGATTGAAAAATAACTTCATCCTGAAGTTTTATATTTACAAGTGAAATTTCAGGATATTGTCTTGGAGTTTCACTTGCAGAATTTGAAATTTCAAAACATTGGTTATTTTTTAAAGCTAAGGTCGAAAAATCTACATCTCAAAGTAGGGATAAAGTTTGCGTACATTCTAATATTCTTAGACTCCACCTTGTGAGATTTCACCAAATATGTTATTGTTATATAAGGTTGAAAAGTAGCCAGTAAATACTACTCCTAAATGCAACTCTTATGTGAAATAAATCTTATAAATAAGAATATTTATAATGGGTCATAAAGCTGATTTCCTAGCTTGACTAATTAATCTTTAACTCAAGTTCTCTTATACCTTAAAATTCCTATCTAAGTTGAAGGAAACTAGACGAATTATACGTAGGGACGGAGTTAGAGTATAAGTAACAGATTCGGCCGAACGCAGTAGTTTTGGTTCAAATTTTTTTTTTGTCTTAAAAGTTCATTATATATGTTCGAATTATTAATTTAATTTAGAACTACAATAACTTAAAATAATTACAATTTCAAATCGATTAAAGCACTAAATATATGTGTGTTAACATTTTAACATCATGTGTATAGCATAGTTGACTAAACGAGGCCAACTCATTCATGCCTATTCGAAGAAGAATTTGTAGTATGATACATGACTTTTTGATTCCCTTCAAAATCTCTTTTTTATATCTATTAAAATATCAGTAGCAAATTAAAGAAGAACATGAATCGGTTGACTCTAAACAGGGTGGATTAGCAAAAGATTCTAAATAATCATTGTGTTTGTACCTAAGACATCATGATTAGACCAGTTGACGCAAGCATATTATATATTTTTTCTTATGAATTTTAAATTTCCCCTAAATATTTTTTTGTATAAACATTTGTTTTTCGGTATCACTGATTCGACTAATCTAGACTTATACCGTATAAGACTCGTTAAAGAAAAATATTTCCTACCAGGTATTTATCCATGTTCAGGACTCGAACCCAAAATAGTAATTTCTTGAAGTTGAAAAGATTAAGCTTTTGAAGTTATATCTCACAAATAGCTAACAAAATTGTAAAATAAACATTGATTTGAAAATACTGATTTCACCATTAGTTAATGCAAATACTGATTTCCCAAGCCTCATTTATGAGTCATGGATCATGATATTACATTCGTAGGTGTTGCTATATTTATTTTGTTATTGTGATAGCTTGATGTCTTATTTCCCTTGAATTTCTGCATTGACTACGTTCTTTTGAAACGATGGTCTATCGGAAACAATCACTCTACCCCCACGAAGGTAGAGGTAAGTTCTACGTATATCTTACCCTCCACAGACGTCACTGTGAGGGATTATACTGGGTATGATGTTGTTGTTGTTGGATCATGATATTACAATTAGCATGGGCCAGTTTCATGTAACCTGGCCTGTATGAGCTACTTGGACTTAAATTATTGCAAATCTCGTGCAAACTACTTGGCCCACTAAAACTTCCTCTTTACTTGATTTGGACTTCGGTTTGAGCAAAAAGTTAACGGGCCCAAGCAATAAAAGTTTATGAAACTTATACAAATGACTACATTTTGGTTTATTTTTTAGGCATAGCAATATGTTTTATAACTACATTTCGTACAGTAAAGTGTATTCAAAATATGGCTCGCTGTATTCAAGTCAGATGTATTCAACTCAGCTGTGTTAATTTGTAGCTACTTTTACAATGTATTTAATTTATTATATTTAAAAGCGGTATTCAAATTCACTTTATTTATTTACATACAAAAAAATCTCCTTTAAAATACAAGCAAAAATTAAATACAAGAAACAAAATACACCCCAAAACACTGGATTTCACACTAAAAATTACGAATAAACTAAAAAATTGAATACAAGAAATAAAATATATCCTAATATGAGATACAAGAAAATAAAATACACTCCGATCGGAAAATAAAATTCTCTGATCTGATGGGAGGGATCTCCGACGAAGCTCAAATCTGGACGGAGAGAGAGAAGTGACCAGCACCGGCCAGATCTGGAGGGAGGTGAGGCGATGCCGGCGATGACCGATCTGAGAGGAATCTCCGATCTGACGGGAGAGATCTCTGGCGAAGCTCAGATTTGGACAGAGAGAGAATGGTGACCGATGAAGCTCAGATCTAACGAGAGGGATCTCCGGCAAAGCGCAAATCTGGACGGAGAGAGAGAAGTGACAAACAAAGCTCAGATCTGACGGTGGTCGTTGCTGCTCCAGTGATGACGGCAGAAAGATGGGCGGAGAGAGAGAGAGGTGAGGGAGAAGAGAAGAGTGAGGGACAAATACAAGTCATAAATCTAATGTATTTTGGTATAGCTATGGATGGTAATTAACATATAACTTTTAGCTATTGGATGTAATTAAAATAAAGTATAGTTACTAAATATAGTTAGATACTAATAGTTAGTCATGCCATGTAAATTTTCCTAAAAATTTCAAACAAATAGGGATTTAATTAGTTACTCCCTCCGTCCCATTTTATATGAAGGTCTTTGACTTGGCATAGAATTTAAGAAATAAAAGAAGACTTTTGAACTTTGTTATCTAAAATAATTCAATGATATTTGTGTGGTATAGATCATCTCGTTAAGCGTAAAAGATAAAGCTTAAATTTAATTTTTTGATAGGTGTCATTCTTTTTGGGATTGACTAAAAAGAAAAGTGTGTCATATAAATTAGGACAGAGGGAGTACTTATACGAAATATAAGTAATACCTCCATCTCAACATATTTGTCACCTTTCACTTTCCGAGAGTCACTTTGACTAATCTTCGAAGCTAAATTAGATTAGATAGCTCAATACTTTAAAAATTAAAAATTAGATATTTGAAAACTATAAGAAAAATACTACAAGTTGCAATTCTTCTCTTATGAGTTCCGAGTATGGTAATAAATGAAATACATGCATACTAAAATATTGATCAAAGTTTATATAAGTTTACTTACAAAAAACAAAACATAACAAATATTTTGGGACGGAGGGAATAAAACATTACTTATAAAGGTGTTAGGGCAACGCTTATAAACTGTAATAAATATTTCCCAATATTCTTTCATTAATTGTATTAATTGTATATCTCCTATATTAGGTAGAATTATAATCCTTTTATAATTAGGTTAATTAGTTATCTAGTTTGTATCAAAGTAAATATTCTTGTAACCTTATATATATTGTAAATCATTCATCAATAAAGATCAAGGGAACATATTCTTTTATGGTATCAGTAGCCTAAAACTACAAACCCTACCCTAGCTGCCAATACACCTTCTCGGCCGCCACCTTTTTTCCACGTCGGCACCTACCCCACGTCAGAACCCTAGCCACCGACCTCTCTCGGCCGCCCACCCCCTCTTTTCCCCAAGACGGAACCCTAGTTTTTTTGGCCATTCTCCCTCACTCTTCCTTATAAATTTCCTCTTCCATGGCTGACAAAACCAGATTCCATCCTGCACTTCCCGTAAACAGCATTAAAAACTTTATCCCTATGACTCTTGAGATGGAAAAGGGTCAATACTCCTCATGGGCGGAGCTTTTTAAGATCCATTGTCGTGTTTACAAAGTTATTGACCACATCATCCCTCCCACTCAGAAGTCCGCAGACATACCATCGGCTTCGACTTCTGATGATGCACTCTGGTCTCGTTTGGACACAGCCGTCCTCCAGTGGATATACAACACGATATCTAATGATTTGTTGCACACCATCATTGAGATCGATGCCACTGTCCGCCAAATGTGGGAACGTTTGGAAAGTATTTTTCACGACAGCAAAACTCAACGAGCGTTATACCTTGAAAATAAGTTCAAGGACGTTCATCAAGACGATTTCCCAAACGTGTCTACTTATTGTCAAGAAATCAAGATACTTGCCGACCAACTCTCTAACGTCGGCGCACCAGTCACTAATCAACGATTGGTCATGCAACTTATTGTAGATTTGAACGAATCCTATGACGGCATTGCCATCATCCTTCAGCAATGTACGTTGTTACCTTCATTTTATGAGGCCCGTTCGAAGCTCATCGTTGAGGAAACTCAAAAAATCAAGCACAACACCACTCGGGTCAGCATTGTCGACGCCTCCCTCACCACCACCGTCTGGCCCTCCGCCGATGGCAGGGCCTCCCGTTCTGACAACCAGAACTGTCTATCAGAAGACCCGCAACAATCCGCTTCCTCCCATACCAATCGCCAGAGAAGGAAGTCCGGCAAGGGCTGCGGCAGAAGAAATTTCGGCAATAACGGCGGCGGGAAGGGGTAATTCCCATCGGCCGGAAACAGCCAGCAGCGACCGCGACAGTGGCAGAAGCCTCCGCTCCTTACCCGTATTCGACATCCTCGTAGACTCCACCTCAGAACCGACAGGCCCAACCTGACATATTTGGCCCACGTCCACAACAGGCCCACCCGTCATCGACTTATGCACCGACTCCAAACGAAAATTGATATATGGACACATGCGCCACATCTCACATGACGGCATCACAAGGTACTCTATCGTCTTATTCCAATTTGAGTAATTTAAATTGGAATATTATTATTGGTAGTGGACAAGGCATTCTCATCTGTGGTTATGGTCATTCCTCCATATCCACACCACATTCATCACTAATCTTAAAAAATATCCTCCATGCCCCTAAACTCATTAAGAATCTAATCTCTGTACGACATTTCACAACTAACAATTGGGTTTCCATTGACTTTGATCATTTTGGTTTTACTGTAAAGGATTTTGCGACAGGGAGACGAATAATGAGACGTGACAGCACCGGAGATCTCTATCCTATTTCAAACTCTGTCAACAATCCAGACTCAGTTTCATCAACCTTTGCTGTTCTTTCATCTTCCCTATGACATTCTAGATTAGGACATCCGAGAGACTCTATTTTACGCTCCCTTAGGAAAAATAATTTTATTAATTGCATCCGTATTTCTAGGACTCCTATATGTGAATCTTGCATTTTTGAAAAACATGTCAAATTACAATTTTCTGCATCCACAAATTATACTTTAATGCCTTTCGATATCATACATAGTGATTTGTGGACATCCCCTATTTTGAGTAAGGCTAGTCATCGATATAATGTTGTTTTCGAACGATTATTCCAACTCTCTATGGACTTCTCCAATTGGAAATAAATTCCAGGTCTACCCCATTTTTTCTTTATTTAGTGTTTTCATAAAAACACAAATTGAAAAGAGCATTAAATGTTTTCAATATGACAATAGAAGGGAATTTGATAATAACCAATTCAAACAATTTTTCTCCAAAAATGGTCTTACCTTTCGATTTTCCTGCCCTCACACATCCTACCAAAATGGTAAAGCCGAACGAAAAATCCGAACCATAAACAACCACATTCATGCCCTACTTGCTCACGCCTCAATTCCCTCTCAATTCTGGCATTACGCACTCTCTATAGGCACATATCTCCTAAACATAATTCCAAATAAGTCTCTAGCTCAACGGTCGCCCACCCAAGTTTTGTTTCATAGGAACCCCTCCTACCAATACTTGCATATAATGTCTTTGTTATCCTCTCCATCCGACTACTCACAAACTCCAACCCCAGTATTTCCCGTGTGTGTTTCTAGGTACCCTGCCAATCATCGTGGTTACTTGTGCTATGACTTGTCAAGCCGTAAAATTATTATTTCACATCATGTCCTATTTGATGAGTCTCAATTCCCATTTTCCTCTCTACACTCGCCACCTCGACATTCTTATGACTTCTTAGATGATTGCCTAAACCATCTTCTAATTCACCATTTACATAGTCCGTCGTCCCAGACCCCGGCACCCACCACAACCTCGGCCAGTCCGGGACTAGCTGCCCACCCAGTTCTGCCGACGATATCCCGGGACAACCCGCCTCAGGGTGATTCTGCAGCCACCTCTCGGCAAACCAAGGTTCGGCCAACCAGTCCTCTTCCCGACAGTCCCACGGTAAAATCCCCTCCCATCCCGTATCCCAAGATACACTTTCGAACCATGGAAACCCGTGCCATGCACGGAATTCATAAACCTAAACGACTGTTTAACCTTTCCATTTCAAGTGTCCTTTCCTCTGTCGCTCGTAACCCGAAGAATGCCTTGTCCGACCCTAATTGGAAAACCGCAATGATTACCGAATATAATGCCCTTATTGATAATAAGACGTGGGACCTAGTACCCCGTCCACCTGATGCTAACATTATTCGTTCTATGTGGATTTTTAGACATAAAAAGAAATTTGATGATTCTTTTGAGAGGTACAAGATTCGTCTTGTAGGTCTCAACAAGTGAGAGTGGACTGTGATGAAACGTTCAACCTGGTCGTAAAGCTCGCAACCATCCGGACCATCCTCAACATTTGCATATCTAAGTCTTGGTGCATTCATCAGCTTGATGTCAAGAATGCCTTCTTACATGGGGATCTTCATAAAAGGGTATATATGCATCATCCTTTGGGTTTCAGGGATCCTATTCATCCGGATTATGTGTTTGTTGCATAAATCGCTCTATGGACTAAAACAGGCTCCTCAAGCATGGTACCAGCGATTCACCGATTATGTCTCCTCTATCGATTTTCACACATCAGATCCGATCATTCCCTGTTCATCTACAACAAGGGTACACACATGGCTTACCTATTATTATATGTTGATGACATCATCCTCACCACATCATCTGATGCTCTCCGCCGGTGCATTATATCTCTCATTTCCTCTGAGTTTGCTATGAAAGATCTGGGGCTCTTGAGTTATTTCTTGGGCATCTTTGTCACTCGACATTCTGACAGCCTATTTCTATGTCAGAAGAAGTACGCCGAAGATATCTTTGACCGTGCACGTATGACATCTTTCAAACAATTCCACACACATATATACATCAATTCCAAGCTCAACGCTGATTCTGACCCTTCATATTCATACCCGACTCACTATCATAGCCTGGCTGGGGCCCTGCAGTACCTTACATTCACGAGACCAGACATATTGTCGTGTAAAACATTTGCTTACACATGCATATTCCAACGGAAGCACACATGCATGCCCTCAAACGTATTTTACGATACGTCCAAGGTACACTTCACTTCGGATTACATCTATACATTTCTTTACTCACTGGTCTCACTGCTTATTCTGATGCTGACTGGGTGGATGTCCTGACACCCGACGCTCCACGTCTGGTTATTGCATTTTCCTCGGAGATAACCTATTGTCTTTGTCTTCCAAAAGGCAACCTACTCTATCCCGATCCAGTGCAGAAGTAGAGTACAAAGGTGTCGACAACGTCGTCTCTGAGTCTTGTTGGATCCGTAACCTTCTACTTGAGCTTCACTGCCCGATTCAAAAGGCAATACTGGTCTACTGCGATAATATTAGTGCGATATATCTTTCCGTCAATCCCGTCCAATATCAGTGCACTAAACACATTAAGATGGACATTTATTTCGTTCGCGAAAAAATGGCTCGTGGTCAAGTTCGTGTCCTTCATGTTCCTTTCAGATATCAAATTGCCGACATCTTCATCAAAGGACTTCCGCACATACTATTTGATGATTTTCGAGCCAGTCTTAGTGTTCATCAACCTCCCGCTTCAACTGCGGGGGTGTAATAGAATATTTCTCAATATTCTTTCATTAATTGTATTAATTATATATCTCCTATTTTGGGTAGAATTATAATTCTTTTGTAATTAGGTTAATTAGTTACCTAGTTTGCATCAAAGTAAATATTCTTGTAACCTTATATATATTGTAAAGCATTCATCAATAAAGATTAAGGGAACATATTCCTTTAAACTGGTTTATTATTTTTCTTTATGTATTGGGTAAATATTAAAGTGTTTATAAGCAAAACCACGAAAACTAAACGTATTTTTTGATTGACCAGACCTTTTACTACTTTATCATTAATATCTTTTGTAATCTCCCAAATTGTACAAAAACAAAACTCCAGCTTTCTCTCCGTTCCATTTTGGCTTTTCGTCTTTTTCCATGTAGAAATATTTTTAATTTTATTTTCCTAAATAGCTCTAAGAATATTAGTCAGTTTTATTTTAAAAAAATACTTATCATCAATTGCACAACTTCTATTCAAATTATTAACTGCTTATTAATAAAATCAGTTTTATCATTTAAAAGTTCTTTTTAGCACTTGATGCTTATTATTACTTATTTTTAGTCAGCTAATACAGTTGGACTAACACATCTTTATAACCTCAGTTTTAATGTTTAATTTTATATCTATTGTTAAGGTAATTGAATTTTCATAAATATGTTTAATTTGCTTAGGTTTCTAATTTTCCCGAGCGTAGTATATAGTACCATTAAATATACCTTTTTTTTTATTATTATCCTTAAAGCAGCAATTGGCCGATGTATTAGTTATTACTTGGTATAGACATCATAATTCACAGTTTGAATAATTATTCAAGTTGCTTATCATCAATATTATTATTGACATTGTAAAATAAATTATAATAAGGATTGGTAGTAATGATGTGGTTGAAGAAGCATCTTCTTGGCTAAGTCCAAACGAGAATCGCAATCAATTGCCTTGCTCCAAGTTGATGAAATTGGAATTGATAGCTACATAAATTATCCCCAACATCTACTAAAAAAAGAAAGTAGAAGTAAAATAAAAGATTGTTAGATTTGTATGTACAAGAGTTGGGAGTATATTACTTGTGAGGAATGAGAATACTAGTAGAATTCGTAGTTAATTATTTTCGTCGAGCTCTAATTAGAGATGAATTTAAGATTTAAAATTAACGGATTCTGAAAGGTGTGATATTTTTTATGAAGGGCAAATTGATAAGAGTGTGTCAGGGACCGACAAACTTCTAAACATGAGGTGCACGTGATACCTTAGGTTATATTTATATCATAAAGGAAGAGAAATGTGAAGTGCTATATAAGAAAGAGCACAATTTCACATAATACACACTTTTGAGATCTATGATGGCATACAAAGAACAAATGTGTGAGGTCTGTGGGGATAAAGTGGACAATACATGACATGAACTTTGGTTGTGATAAATATGATATTACAATTGGATTCTCGCAGTACAATAGTTGGGAAAACCTCATCGAGGACACTGAGTCTCTAAAACGGGAGTGTACCTGACGTCCATGGTGAAGGGCAGACTGATGAAGGCAAGTCAAGGAGAAGGAATGACAGATTTCTAGGTTGATAAATTTCGGGAATTGAGATACATACGACACCTTATATAAAACACAAATAAAAAAGAAATAGAAAAGTGAAATGATATATAAGATAGAGCACAAGTTCAGATGGTGTGATCGCTTTTGGACTCGATGATGGTAGCCCAAGGGATAAATTTCTAAAGTCAGTTTGGCCAAGATAGATAATATGCGCTATATGACTTGAATTATGATAAATATGATATCAGAACCAGACTCCCGCACTACATGGTGGGACAAACCTATGTGATGATGTTGTATTCATAAGGGTGGGTATATATGATGTCTCAGATGGAGGGAGAGCTAATGAGAGCGGATTAAGGATAAAGTTTAGCTAGCATAAAGATAGGGTCACATGATATTTTAGACAAATCTCACACCGGATAGGGAGAGAAAAGTGAAGTTCTATATAAGACATGCCACAAATTTACATGGTAAACGCGCTTTGGGCTCGATAATGTTAAGCCAAGAAATAATCCATGAAGTTCGTTAGGATAAACAATAAATATCATGCCCTTGGATTGTGGTAGAATGAATATTATCTATTTTCATACATAATATAACCCAAAAGCAAGTAACTTTTTCACTAGGAGAGTAAGCAGTGGAAGGGTGAAGGGAGGTAATAGGTGCAATGAACCTCAAACTATATAATATTTAATAAATGCATGGGGTAGCATGATTGATTATTTATGCATGTGATATAATTGGTGCATAACCTAATTTGGCAGAATGGAAGTCACCCTTTTTCTCTTTTCCAATAAATGTAATCTTGATTCTTTTTAAACTTTTGGTTGTTGAAGTACATTTGAGAATGGAGTAGAACATGGTAAAAGCAAAATTCATTTCATTGTTGACTACAACAAGATACATATCTCTCTTTATACAATGGTCCATATTCTCTCATACATTGCCATATAGTGTGTAGTTGAAGTAGTAAAAGAAACAATAAGTGAAGGTTTGAGGGAAAATTTTACAATGTCTGAGGCATGCCAAGTCATACTTGTGTGAGGCATTAATTTATTGATAAATGAATTAGTATAGGTCCCACTTTCCAATCAGTCAAAGACACGTGTCCTTTCTTGTTTGTCATACTTTACCTCCTCCTTTTTATTCCTTGGAATTCAACTGGCGTTTTTTATGAGTAATCAATCCATCATCATTTTTTATTATTTTCCCCTATTTTTATTAATTGGAACAAAAGTTAAGGTAAAAAATTGAAAAACTTGATTGTAAAACTGAAGAATATTTGTGTAAATTTTACCTGATCATTCAACTTTGAATTTATAATATAAAAATTATATTTTTATTGGAATAAATTCGTCTAACTTCAATGTTTATTACACAAAAGTCACTTTTCTATTTTTTATCATTTAAAAACCATCCAACTTTAAGATTTATCACATAATTTTTTAAAGGTTTTTATGAAACTTACTGTACAAATGAGGATATTAGTAAACGCAATAGTGAAATCATATTTTTTGTGACATTAATGATAATGAGTTAAATTATAGAATTGAAATAAGGAAAGCAAATGTATTATCGTACACCACAACTAATTTAGTGTTATGAAACAAACTATTAAGGGATGTTTCTAAAATTATCCTAAACATAACTAACTTATTTTGTTGTTGTATGAAATATTTTTCGTATAAAATATCAAAATTTAGGTGAAATTTACTTTTTAGTTAACTTGGATAAATTTGGATGACTTTTATATGCCTGAAATAGAAAAATAATTTTGTGTGGTGAACTCTAAAATTAAATGATTTTAGGTTAGAAAATAAAAAAATGAATGACAAATACTAAAATTCCATGACTTTTATATAATAAAAAAGTTAATTTTAAAATAAATTCAAAATTAGATGGTCATAAATGAAATTTAACCAAAAATATCTTAACGAATTATTGCCACCATATAATAAAATTGGTTTCAAAGTTTGATGAAAAACAAAAAAAAAAAAAAGGATAAAAGAGGAGAGAGAAGAGCGAGGGAAATGAGGATGAGAAAAACAGTAGATTGGGGAGAAGGAGCACGTGGGCTAGATAATATGTGGGTCCCTCAATCACACAACTAATAATAGTTGTGCATAATAAAATTTCAGAATAGCTATATATGCTACTATTCAAGATACATTATTTGCTTACATATGCATTAGTTGTCTTCTCTCTGCGCTTTCTATATAGTAATGGCTAATTAGTGCCACAAAGCCTTACTTCCAAGTAATTATGAATATTCAACTTATAATTTCTATCCCATCACTAATGAGTGCCGCAACGTATACAACAACAATATATTCAGTGAAATTCCACAGCGTAGAGTCTGGGGAGGATAGAGTATACACAAATTTTACATTTATCTTGGTAGATAGAGAGACTGTTTTCGAGAGACCATCGACTCAAGACAGCATAAACCCAAACAAAAGCAAAGCAAGAGAAACAGTCAGATTCGGTCAAAAAAATGTAAAGCAATATGAAAATGCCGATATCAAAAGCGAATAAGTCATGATAGCGCATTCTGAGAAAATAAGCAGTAACTAGCGCATGTAAATAAGCTAAACAAAGTACACTAAATGGCATATATCAGCAGAAATCAAACTACATAAGACTATAAAGCAATAATGCGTCTATTAGTATGATAGGATAAGCGGGCTTACAATAATAACACTACAACTATCAGTTTGCAAGCATAAGTAGGACTACGCTCGACTACCTATTACCCTTCTACCCTAATCTGTGTCTTTCACAACCCCCTATCTAAGGTCATGTACTCAGTAAGTTGCACATGCGCCATATCCCGTCTAATCACCTCTCCATAATACTTCTTCGGCCTACCTCTACCCCTCTTGAACCCGTCTATATCCAACCTCTCACACGTCCACACTGGAGCATTTGTGTCTCTCCTCTACACATGCTCAAACCATCTCAATTTCGCTTCCCGCATCTTATCCTCCACCGAGGCTACTCCCACTCTGTCCCGGATATCATCATTTCTAATCATAACCCTCCTTGTATGCTCACACATCCATCTTAGCATCCTCATCTCCGCAACTTTCATCTTCTGGATGTGCGAAATCTTGACTGGCCAACACGCATCCCCATAGTCGATCTAACCACCGCCTTATAGAACTTGCCTTTAAGTTTTTGTGGTACTTTTTTATCGCATAAGACTTCATATGCGAGCCTCCATTTCATCCTCCCTACCCCAATACGATGTGTGACATCGTCATCAATCTCTCCATCCCCTTAGATAATAGTCCCGAGGTACTTGAAGTTTCCTTTCTTTGAAGTGCCACAACGTATACTTCCAAGAAATTTCCAGCTTTCATGTTGCAAACTATATCTTTCACTATTAGAAATTTGCGGATTTTCCGTGGGCGTTTTAATTAGTCGAAATATAGTAGGTAATCTGAGATTTCCGGTGAAAACTTGTCGAAAACAATTTCAGATGAGGATATTTTCTATGGATTCCGTTGAAAATTTCATGGAGAATATGCGTGCGGTGTTTGTTTTTAAAAATTCTGTTGTATATAGGATTAATCATTCCAATTTCAGATGAGTAGTATCCTACACTTACAAAATTCTATTATATATAGGATTAATCATTCTAATTTGCTTGCTTGTTCAATATTTATGCAATTAATATATGGAGTAGGAGAGTCAGATATTTTCTTCGATGAATTTAGAAAAATATAGATTTTGTAATAATTAAAAGAATATTTGGGATTTCTAGTGCACGTCATTGTTCTTAGAGTACTTGATAATGATACAACTGACATCAATTGCAAATAGACTTGTAAAGGAAGTATTTCCATAACACAAGGCAGGAATTTAATTTCCTCTATACATATATCTCCATTATTTTGTCTTGTTTTGGATTTTTCTCTCTGCACCTAATAGTACGAGCAGGATTATGGACCCTTGCTAATCATAAACATTTTTTCAGGTATTCTGCACAAACTGGTCTATCTACATTACGTACGATTAAAGAGTTTCTTTATTCGGAAAGCTCAAATCCGATCCTCAAATTAAAGGTGAAGAAATTCCAACCATCCCATTAAATTTTTTTGTTGGTACTAATCATAGCGTTAAGAGTTGTCTCCGTGTGATCTATAGGCAGGTTCTGTTGGAAATTTAACTATATGAGATTGAGTTTTTTCCATCTTTAATGACTTAAACACATGTGTTCCGCATGTCGGAAATATCATTTCTTCGCACATGCCTAATATACTAAATGAGTAGATGATATTGTGTCAAGTATCATCAAATTTCGTTAAGGAATGAAAGAGATATTACTGCACAAAGTAAGATGTTTGTGAAAAAAATAATTCCTTGATTATTTTCATTAATGAAAGGATATATATACAATTTACAATTTCCATAATATGGAAAATTCTATTCTTATTATATTCTCAAAACCCTATTCTATTTGTACAAAAATTCTACAATTATGGTAAAAGTGTACAATGCTAATTAAATACAACAACTTTTCTAAAATAAGCGTCCCAAACCGTGATATACACGGTTATATGTACCATGTATATCACGGTCCAAATCAGTTGAATATCAGCCGAATATGGTATTTATTACACCCCCGCAGTCATAGCGGGCGGTCGTCGTACGCTGAGACTGTCCCTAAAATCTTCAAATAGAACCGATGGAAGACCCTTAGTAAATATGTCTGCAATTTGATACCTGGACGGAACATTAAGACGCGTACTTGTCCACGAGCTACATTTTCGCAAACAAAATGGATATCCATCTCAATATATTTAGTGCGCTGGTGTTGAACCGGATTTTCAGAAAGATATACGGCACTAATATTATCACAATATACCAAGGTAGATTTTTGAATGGAAAAGTGAAGCTCCAAGAGAAGATTCGTAACCAGCATGATTCAGAAACCACATTGGCTACCCCTCGATACCCGACCTCTGTACTGGAGCGTGATAAGGTAGCATGTCGTTTGGCAGACCACGAGACCAAGTTATCACCAAGAAACATGCAATAACCAGACGTGGAGCGTCGGGTATCTGGACAGTCACCTCAATAAGCATTGGTATACGAGACAAGTGTAGAGGCCGATGATAGATATAAATGCAACTCATAGTCAAGTGTCACCTGCCCTGGATGTATCTGATAATGAATTTGAGCGCATTCATGTGTTCCATCCTAGGATCATGCATAAACAAACACACATGTTGTATGGTATATGTAATATCCGATCTCGTGAAAGTAAGATATTAAAGAGCTCCAGCAAGACTGCGATAGTGAGTAGGATCCTCGTAAAGTGAGCCAGCCGTAGCACCCAACTTGGGCTTAGTATCACCGGGAGCGGAAGTAGACTTACACGAGGACATACCATCCCTGTTAATAATCTCAGCGGCATACTTCCGTTGGGACTAGAATAATCCACCTGCATGACGAGAGACATCAATCCCCAAAAAATAACTCAAGGGCCACAAGTCTTTCATAGTAAACTCAGAACTGAGCATGGTCATGATAGACTTGCGCAAAGCAACAATAGAGGCAGTCAAGATAATATCATCCACATATAATAGAATATAAGCCAAGAAAGTACCAGGACGATATGAACAATGAATTATCAGACATGCTGTGTGAAAATCCAATAGATGAAACATAGTCTGCAAATCTCTTATACCAAGCCCATGGGGCCTGATTAAGCCCATACAAGGACTTCTTCAATAAACAGACATGATGAGGATATTTGGGGTCTCAAAAACCCAAGGGATGATGCATGTAAATGGTCTTCTTAAGATCACCATGTAAGAAAGCATTCTTCACATCTAGCTGATGAATGGTCCAAGCTTTCGAAAGAGCCAGACTGAGAACAGTGCGAATAGTAACCGGTTTGACCACTGGACTAAATGTCTCACCACAATCCACGCCAACCTGCTGAGTCTTACCATCACCTACAAGACGAGTCTTATGTCTCGCAAAAGAACCATCAGAATTATCCATATGAGTAAAAATTCACATAGACCGAATAATATTAACACCAAAAGGACGGGGTACCAACTCCCACGTCTTATTTTCAATAAGAGTACTATATTCGTCGTGCATAGCCAATTTCCAATTCAGATCATTTAATGCGGACACTGGGTTACGGGGTATGAGGGATTTAAGAACATTATAGTTTAGATTAAAATGTCTTTTTGGTTTAAAAATACCGCGTTGACTACGAGTGACCGGTCTATGACTCGGTGGAGAATGGGGTGGATTTTTGGAGGAAATCGGATGGGAGACAGGAGTCGAGGCAGAAGTATTAGAAACAGTAGCCGAGGCAGAAGCAGAAACTGAAGCTGGAACAATGTCGGGATTGGGTTGGGCAACTACCGATACTGGAGCAGAAACAATACTGGAAACAGTGGGAGATGGCGGAACAGTATGTCCAGCAGGCAGTGGGCTCGTTGGCTAAGTTTGGGTGCTCAAATCAGCCGATAAATTGTGGATAAGATAGGGGAGACCTCGTCATCTAAAAAAGTATATGAACTAGGCATATGATTACTCA
This sequence comes from Anisodus acutangulus, assembly GCA_029783415.1. Lineage (NCBI taxonomy): Eukaryota > Viridiplantae > Streptophyta > Magnoliopsida > Solanales > Solanaceae > Anisodus > Anisodus acutangulus. The sequence continues at coordinate 52,835,501 of CM056497.1, forward strand.
CTTTAGAAAATGAAAGTTGGGTTTCATCAAAAATAACATGGCGACTAACGATGATTTTGTTAGAAGATAAATCAAAATATTTGTAACCACGATGATTAGATGGATAACCCAAAAACACACAACCGGTAGACCGGGCTTGAAGTTTGTTAATAGTAGTTGACGGGAAAAACGGATAGCATAAACACCAAAGACCCTAAGATGGGAATACAAATAATTTTTACTATAGAGGACTTTAAGAGGAGACACATATGCCAACCCTTTGGTAGGAAGAATGTTAAGAAGATGCGTAGCCATTTGTAGAGCATGATGCCAAAAGGAAGGGATATGAAAGCATGGACCAATAAAGTGCGGACAATATTATTAATGGTACAAATTTTTCGTTCGGCTGTCCCATTTTGTGAGGAAGTATGAGGGCAAGAGAAGCAAAAAACTATGCCATTAGTATCACAAAAATCCCGAAACAACCCATTATCATATTCTTTGCCATTATCACATTGAATATTTTTTATTTTTCGAACGAATTGATACAGATGAATGCTCTAAATTTTAAGAATGTGGAAAAAACTTATGATTTTTTCGCTAACGGAAAGGTCCATAAAAAATTAGAAAAATCATCCAAAAATAGAACATAATAATGATGGCCCACAGAACTTAAAACAGGAGATGTACATAAATCGCTATGAATAATATCAAATGACATTAAAGTACGAGAAGTAGAGGCTACAAATGGTAATCTAACATGTTTTCCTAAAGTACATGATTGGCAAATTGGAGTACTACGCGTACTCTTACAAGAAATAAAATTGTTTTTATGCAAGAAAGAAATAATGGATGACCTAGGGTGACCCAAATGTGCATGCCACAAGGAAGGAGCTAGAGCTGCAAAAGTATATGGAAAGGCTTGATTCGAGAGACTGGAGGCGGGCGTGATTAGATAAAGATCTCACATACTATTACATCTTATGAGAGGTATCCCCATCTTGAAATCCTTCACGTAAATCAAAATTAACCGAAACACAATTATCAGTGGTGAATTTACGGACAGACACCAAATTTTTAATTAAGTTAGGGGTATGAAGGGCATTTTTCAAGACAAGGGGCAGATGTGGGGAAGACAAAGTTGCATGACCATAACCATGGAATTGAGGTGTCATTACCAACAAGTATGCCACGATTTTTGCTCAAATTGGAATAAGACGAGAAAGTACCTTGGTCGGACGTCATGTGAGAAGTGGCGTCGGTATCCATGTATCAATTAACATCCGGGGGATTTAATCCAAGTGTGTGCATACCGGCTTCAATGTTGGTCGGAGTGGATATCCCGGTCTACCGGTCTACCGCTTGTACAAATCCGAGGGATTTAATCCAAGAATTTTAGAAAACATTTTCTCTAAAAAATAAGTAGGGAAAATAATCTTCATAAGTTGCATTCCACACTATATAATTATCTACTCCCCGCCCTCACTCGCATATCCCCCACCCCTACTACTCTTATCCCTTGCCCCATAGTATCTGTCTAGATTATATCTAAATATTTTTAGGATATTATTTTTTGCTTAGTCACCAAACACCAAAAAATATGTTAAAAATTACTTATTTTTGAGAAAAACACACACCCCAAATGGTCCACAATTAATTCGCAAAGTTTAACTCTAAAGATTAAAGGACAAAGACAAAGGTCCCTCGTGTTAATATTGACATCTTGAGTTGATTAGCTCGTAGATAATTAGATTCACTAATTGATCATGATTATCCATGCAAACTTTTGTTAATTAATTAACAACAAAGCTGCACTTTCTGTTAATTTTCAACTCAAATTGGATAATGACATTAATTAATTCAAAGTGAAATAAATCTTCTTCTTTTTTTTGGAGGGGGGGGGGGGGGCTTGACATTTGTCCATAATACTTTTTTCTTTCCTTCTTAATTTTTTGTCTTTCAAATCACAAAAAGGCTAGTATTAGTTTTAAGCATACATCACAAATTGATAATTAGTCCTCTAATTTATGATTAATTTATAAAAACAATAATTTCCTGTAGCTAATAGGCCAGATTTTAGAGGACATCGTATTTGGTTAAGCTAGAAGACTTTGATAAATACTTAAACTCATTTGATGTTTACATCAAACGTCTATGTAAATATATTATAGTTAAGTAATTTAATAATGTGTGAACACATGTTAATTAACTGTAGTTAACTGTTATAATTAAAGTATATATGTGAAGTGTAAACATATGTCATACATTTATTGGTTTGGTGCAAACATTAATGGCATGTAAATTTTTACCGAAGATTTTTTACTCATCACAAGTTTAAGTTTATGCATGAATGATGTTAAAAAAAACTATATTATCATATCACCTTATTAAGTAATTCATATATATTTTTGTGAAAATTATTAACTGAAATAATATAATCCATTAATTATTTTCATTAATGAAGAGGTCTATATATACAATATACAATCTCCAAATATGAAAAAATTTATTCCTACTATAATACTAATATCTTAGTTACACTTGTCCAATAATTCTACAATTATGGTAAATAATATGAATAATATGGAAAAGTCATTTCGGTGATACACGTTTTCCGTGTCCATCACGTATTCTATCACACCCCCGCAGTCATAGTGGGTGGTTGTCGTACGCTGAGACTGTCCCTAAAATCTTCAAACAGAACCAAGGGAAGACCCTTAGTAAAGATGTCAGCAATTTGGTACCTTGAAGGGACATGCAAGACACGTACTTGTCCACGAGTTACCTTTTCGCGAACAAAGTGAATATCCATCTCGATATGTTTAGTGCGCTGATGTTGGACCAGATTCTCAGAGAGATAGACTGCACTAACATTATCACAGTAAACCAAGGTAGCTTTCTGAATCGGGTGTGTAGCTTTAATAGGAGATTACGTAGCCAACAAGACTCAGACACCACATTGGCTACCCCTTGATACTCGGCCTCCGTACTGGATCGCGATAAAGTAGCCTGGCGTTTCGCTGACAAAGAAACCAGGTTATCACCCAAAAACATACAATAACCAGAGGTCGAACGCTTGGTCTGTATAAGACATGAGAGTAGAGACGGGGGATGAATATAAATCCAAAACATAATCAAGTGTGCCCTGTATGTATTGTATAATGCGTTTGAGCGCATGCATGTGCTCAACCCTCGGATCATGCATAAATAAATACATCTGATGAACTGCATAAGTAATATCTAGTCTCGTGAAGGTAAGATACTTAAGAGCCCCTGCAAGACTGCGATATTGGGTGGGATCCTCGTATGGTGTGCTAGTATGAGCACTCAGCCTCAGTTTGGTATCAACCGGAGTAGCTGAGGACTTACAAGATGACATGCCAGCTCTCTTAATAATCTCGGCTGCATACTTTTTCTGTGATAAAAATAGATCACCTGCATGACGAGTGACAGCGATACCCAAAAAATAACTCAAGGGTCCCAAGTCTTTCATAGAAAATTCTGAACTCATAAGGGTCATGATAGACTTGCGCAGATGATCAGAAGAGGCAGTCAATATAATATCATCCACATATAACAAAATATATGCCATAGAAGTACCACGGAGATAGATAAACAAAGAATTATCAGACCTGCTGTGAGAAAACTCAATAGTAGACACAAAATTTGCAAACCTCTTATGCCAAGCGTGTGGGCCTTCTTAAGCCCATAAAAGGACTATTTCAGCAAACAGACATGATGAGGATAATTGGGATCTCTAAATCTCAAAGGTTGATGCATATAAACTGTCTCCTTAAGATCACCGTGTAAGAAAACATTTTTCTCATCCAGATGATGAATGGGCCATGTTTTTTAGAGAGCCAAACTGAGAACAATGTGAATGGTAACTGTTTTTACCACCGGACTGAATGTCTCGCCACAATCTACTCCAACATGTTGAGTCTTACCATCACCTACAAGACGGGCCTTATGCCTCTCAAAAGAACCGTCTGAATTTTCTTTATGAGTAAAAATCCATATATAATGAATAATATTGACACTAGACAGACGGGGATCCAACTCCCACGTCTTATTCTCAATAAGAGCATTATATTCATCATGCATGGCCATTTTTCAATTCGGTTCATGAAGGACAGACACGGGGTTACGTGGTAGGGGTGATTTAGTGACAATCGTTTAGGTTTAAAAACACCACGTTGGCTATGAGTAACGGGCCCTTAACTCGGAATAGAAGTGGACTGGACCGATGACGATATCATAATGTTGTGGGACTGGCCTGCAGGCCGTAGGCCTACTGGCCGGAAAAGTGGATCAACGGACAGAGGTAATGGGCCAGCAGGAAATGGGCCTGCTGGTCGAGACGCAGGCTCAGGAAAAACAGGTAATGTGTGAGAAATAAGTGGGCCATGGGAAGAAATTGTTGGGCCAACAAGCAGTAGGCTTGCTGGCTGGGACGATGGAACTGGACTTGGTAGACATGGTGTTGGGCCAGTACCGAGAGTATGTGAGCCAGCAGGCAGTGGGCCTGCTGGCGGAGATGGGTCGCGAGAATGTTGGGCCCACTGTTGGATGATGTACAGTTAGGGCCCATCATCCAAAAAAATATACGAACTACACACGGGATTGTACAATTTAGCAAACGAAAATTGGGTTTCATCAAAATATATATGGCGACTAATTATGATTTTATTAGATGATAAATTAAAATATTTATAATCACGATGATTAGACGGATAACCCAAAAACACACAAGCGGTAGACCGGGCTTGAAGTTTGTTAATTGTGGTGGACGAAATAAGTGGATAGCACAAACACTCAAACACCTGAAGATGAGAATACGAAGGGTCTTTATGTAAAGAATTTGTATGGGAGATTATAGACTAATCCTTTGTGAGGGAGTATGTTAAGGAGGTAGGTAGTCATTTGTAAAGTATGATGCCAAAAAGAAGGAGGTAAGGAGGCATGGCGAGCAAAGTCTGGACAATATTATTAACGATACAATATTTTCTTTCGGCCTTCCCATTTTGTGAGGACGTATGAGGACAAGAAAACCGAAAAGACATGCCATTAGTGTCACAAAAGTCTCGGAATGGCCCGTTATCATATTCCTTTCCATTATCACATTGAATATTTTTAATTTTCCGTTCAAATTGGGTATGAGTGAATGCTCTAAATTTTAAGAAGGTTGAAAACACTTGAGACTTTTTAGATAAAGGAAAGGTCCACAAAAAATTAGAATAATCACCCAAGAATAAAACATAATAATGATGGCCCACATAACTTAAAATGGGAGATGTCCATAAATCACTATGAATAATGTCAAAATGCATCGACGTACTAGAAGTAGAGGCTACAAAAGTTAATCTAACATGTTTCCCTAATGGACACGAAGAAGAAATAGGAGCACTACTCATACTCTTACAATCAATAAATTTATTACTACGAAGAGACGAAACAATAGACGACCCCCGAATGACTTAAACGGGCATGCCACAAAGACGGCGTAAGAGCTGCAAATGTTGAAGGTGTGGCTTGACTCGTGGACATGGTGGTGGTGGTGATTGGATACAGTTCTCCCCAACTATTACATCTCATTAGAGGTATTCCCGTCTTGAAATCCTTCACATAAAATTCAAAAGGGTCAAAGTTAACAGAAACCCAATTATCAGTTTTGAATTTTTGGACTGACACCAATTTTTTAATTAAGTGAGGGGCATAAAGGATTTTTTAGGACGACATGAGGATGTGGGCGGGGGGATTTATCTGACCATAACCACGAATTAGACTTGAATTGCCATTATCAATAATTATGCATCGATTTTTGCTCGTATTGAAATAAGACGAGAGATTACCTTATGCCGACGTCATATGAGAAGTGGCTCCGGTGTCCATGTCCCAATTTGTGTCCAGAGGATTTAATTCAAATGTATGCATTGCAACCTCGATATCCGTAGGTGTCGTAAATGCTACTGGGTCGCAGCCACAAAGGCCTACTAAGACCGAGGCCCGTGCAGGCCAGCCTGCTGGCCAGGTCCAACATCAGGCTATCCGGTTCCTAAACTGCTGCGAATTGGGCCTCTATTGGTTGGCCTAATTTACTGGATAGGCTGTTGGAATTGGAAAGAGGTAGCTGGGCCAGTTGGGCCATTGCCAGGCCCACTGGCCAACGACATTGTTGGCCCACTGTCCTACATTCTCCTTCCCGTTGCGCTAAATAACTTGGCTCAGGATTTATGCCCGAAATTTGGTTCTAAAGGCACAATTCCCTATGAGAAATTACGACTTGAGTCTTAGGCCATTGTCCTGGCCCAACAGCTTGCGGTTCCCCTACTGGCTGCCACCCGAACTGTTGTTGTCGCCACTGTTACCATCGCGGCTGTCGCCGCCTCCTTTTCCGCCGGATTTTCGATTTTGACCTCATTTTCCACCCCCCTTGTTCCAATTCTGAGTGGAATTAGTCGAAGATGATGGATTGTATGAATTTTGTGGCGATTCCGCCATCATGGCAGAATTTTCTCCAGTTGCAGTCTTTTTAGCCAACCCTGCCTCTTTAAGGGTATGCATAGACCGGGCTTGGTAAAACAGAGGAAGTGGGTTTCTTTGACGAAGGAAGGTCCCAACACCATTATAGGCCTCGGATAGGCCTACAACCATTTGAAGGACAAGACGATAATTGGTGACAGGCGCACCAACGTTCTTGAGTTGATCCGCCAATTCCTTCAGCCTTTTACAATAGGGTGAGACATTCGGAAAATCCTCCATGGTGACATGGGAAAATTTCTGCTCAAGAGTGACAACACGAGAATTTTTGTTATCTTGAAAAATATCACGCACCCTATTCCAAGTATCCATCGCCGTGGCGTCGGGCTCAATAATCATCTGCAAGAGGTCTGTAGAGATAGTGGAGTATATCCACTGGAGAACGGTAGCATCAAGGGTTGTCCATAATACCGGGTCATTCCTCCGGGGCAGGCACATTCTCCTTGCCTGTGACCGATGGGATGATGTGATGAAGAACTTGATGCGAACGTGCGTGAACCTTAAATAATTCCGCCCACATCTCGTATTGGACGTTTTCGATCTCAAAAACAATAGGGATGTGGTTCTTGATGTTGGAGACTGAAAGGGCAGGATGAAACATGTTCTTTGATGTAGACATAACGAATGAACAATATGTGAATTAGGGTTTGGAAGAAAATTTTGGAAGATGAAGAAATTGCACGGAAACCGAGGAGAAAACACGGAATCTGAGACGTGAGAAAGGGCACCACGAAGTGTTTTTGTGAGAAGATATTTTAGCCCTAGACTTCTGATACCATGAAAGAATATAATTCATTGATTAATTTCATTAATAAAAATGTCTATATATACAATATACAATCTCTAATTATGAAAAATTATATTCCTACTACTATGTCTGTATATTGGTATCTTCATTGAATATTTGGAGTATCTGTATATTGGTATCTTCATTCATTTTTCCAAAATTTAATGCCTCGTACTATGTCATTTGCTTGTACGGCACAAGGTTTTAAAAATATATTGGTAAATTGGTTGTTTTCTCCTCCTAATTAACAAATATTTCATTACACTAAATCTAAGTATTGTTTACTAATCATAATATTAAAAGATTAAAGGGGCGCTTTGAAGTAATTGATAAAGTTGTTGTCATGTGACCAGGAGGTCATGAGTTCAAGTCGTGAAAACAGTCTCTTGCATAAATGTGAGGTAATGCTGCGTACAATAGACTCTTGTGGTCCAGTCCTTCCCCGGACCCCGCGCATAGCGAGAGCTTAGTGCACCGGATCGTCCTTTTTTAATATTAAAAGATAAACAAAGTGTTTCAAGCTAAATCACAAATCTAAATCTTCAACATGCATTAATTCCGGAATCAGAAATTCTAATAAAGCAATCAGAAAAATACTAGAATGCATATTTGTCACTACACTAAAAGTTTCACTTATATTAAGTAAATTTAAATACAAACATACAAATAAAAATTTGTTTTTTGCATGATATAATTCAACGAGGAGGATTCAATTGAACTGCTTTCTTATATGTGGCTGCCCCATGGCCCACCGACACTAATACAATAATCTGGGGCGGAGCAAGTGGCTATGAATGAACGTGAATTTTCTTTTCTAGAAAATTAGTGTATTTAGTCCAATAAGTGTATATATAAAACTCTTGAATCCTCTCGATACAAGGGAAGCAATTGCTACAATGACAAATGAGTTTCAAAAATTAATAGAGGTTATGGGTTTGAGCCCTCGACTAATATTTTAGGAATATTTTAAATTCGCATAATGAAATATATCCTGTTATTGCAAAACTGCATTGTACTTAAATAAAATTGAATGTAAAGAGAGGGGCTCCCAATTGCTAAAATTTAGCAAAGCAACACACTCCACCTTCTGACTAGCTAAATAACTAATAATTGTACTGCCATTAATTATGTTATTTGGGTATTGAACTTATATACAATTGAAATTGTAAATAATATTTAAAATATTATTGTACTTGTTGAAAATTTACTAAATGTGGAAATAAATATATCCCAAGTATCGCAAATTTCATTAGTGAAAGAGATATTGGTACGTATGTAATACGTTTGAGACATAGAATGATTGATGGTTATTGGCCAAATAACAAAGTATTCCACGTTGGGAAACAAAGGAAGAAGTGTAAGATGAAACGAGTCGGAAATCGCCGCGGAGCCGTGAAGGGTCGCGTCGCTTCGAAGGCAGAATGTTGCGACGGGAAGTTGGAAAGTTCTGACCTTTGGGCTGATTTTGGAGCATTGATTCTCCATTACTTGACACATGAATTCAGCCATTATTTGGCTGAATGTAACCTCTCAATTAAGTGATATTACATGGCTATTGAAGGTCATTAGTTGGCTAGTTGAAGGGTCTTCTCCTTACACTATAAATTGAGGCATTTGGCTCAATTGAAGAACACTACACTCAACACTTAGAAAATACGCCAGATTTTCTGAATTCATTTTCTTCCTCTCTAGAAAAGTTACTATACTCAAAGTTCTTCAAGAGTAACACTTGAGTGTCCTTTGTTCATTTGTTAAGTTGTTGTTGTATCTTGGGAGACTATTGCCCAACACCGTAAAAGGAGATAAACATGGCAATCTTGTCTTAAAGACAAAGTGTCATCACTCGAATCAACAAATCACACAAACAGTTTGTTAAGTTCTTGATTTCCAATTTATTATAATATTTAGTTTATCATTTCTTACTATTATAATAGTTACTTACTTCCCGTTTCCTGCAACAATTGTATCCCAACAGTACTTAGTTATTGCCGATTATTTGCTTAAGTTGTCAATTAATATTATTATTATTATTATTATAGACTATTACGTGTTGTTATAGTGTTATTTTACTATCGCATCAGTTAACGAGAGTTAAAAGTTAAGTTTTATTGATTCATGTGATATTATGGTGAGTGAAAGTGTGAAAAATGAATGAGATAGACCTAAAATCATATCTAAGAAACTTGTCTCTAAAAACGTATAATCCCATGAAATCAATGCATACTATAACTAATGAAAGACAGGGTATAATAAAAGGAAAAGACTTATATAAGTGCTATTAATTAATTGTGAATATATTATATTCGTGCCACTACTAAAAAAGATACAAGCTTGTATCGAAATTTGCTCGTAACAAACCTTCCAATGGACTTTCTATCGAGAATCTCATATTTTCGAAAGAAACGCCCGTCCAAAATTTTCATTTTTAGTAGCTTGTTAATACGGTTACATTAGGTCATATGTTTGTTATGAGACTTTCACATTTATTAGAGATTCTTATGCTATTAAAAGTAAAATAGTGTAATTCTCCTTGGTTGAAGGCTTCTCATTAATGCAATAAATATAGGTGTTTACAATTTAAAAACCTAATTGGAGAATGATCTCCACTTTACATAATTACACTAGAATAATAATTACAGAATATATGGAGAATATTTATTTATTCTCTATCACACCCCCTTAGTTGGAGCGGGAGGAGGCCGAACGCTCAGACTGGATCTGAAGTCAAGGAACAACTGTCGGGGAAGTCTCTAAGCAAATATATCTGCGTACTGATAGGAAGAAGGAACATGTAACACCCGAACATGGCCCATGGCAACCTTCTCATGAACAAAATGAATATCCATCTCAATATGTTTGGTTCGTTGATGCTGAACCGAGTTATGAGACAAGTAAACATCAGATATGTTATCATAGTAGACAAGAGATGCCTTACTTAAGGGACACTAAAGCTCTAGAAGAAGATTTCTGAGCCAATAGATCTCGACAACAACGGTCGCAACGCCTCTATATTCTACTTTTGCACTCAAACGGGAAAGTGTGGCTTGCCGTTTGGCAGACCACGAGATGAGATTATCACTCAAAAAGACACGGTAGCCGGAAGTAGATCGATGTATGTCTGGACAGCCTCCCCAATAAGCGTCTGTATACGATATCAACCTGGTCGGTGCAGATGGATAAAGCTGTGATCCGTAGCCAAGAGTACCCTTAACGTACCGAATGATACGTTTAAGAGCGGTAAAGTGAGGCTCCATGGGAGCATGCATAAACAAACATACATGCTAAACGACATATGCAATATCGAGCCTAGTGAAGGTAAGATACTGAAGTGCACCAGCAAGACTCCTATAGAGAGAAGGATAGAGCACCGGATCCCCGTCAACGGCACTGAGTTTCGACTTCGAGTCGACTGGAGTGGGCATGATCTTGCAGTTTGCCATTTTAGTCCTGTAAATAATTTCTTCAGCATACTTACACTGACACAGGAACATTGCATTTTCGAATCTGGTCACTGAAATTCCCAAAAAATAACTCAACTTACCCAAGTCTGTCATAGCAAATTCGGATTTGAGCAGGGTAATGATCTTGTGTTTCAGCATATAAAATGAGGCAGTCAGAACAATATCATCCACATAGAGCAAAAGGTATGCAACGTCATTACCTCGATGTAAAATAAAAAAAAATTATCACTTTTGTTGCACACGAACCCGATCTGCATGATGTAGGTGGCAAAGCACTCATACCAAGCCCTGAGGGCTTATTTCAAGCCATAGAGTGACTTTTGAAGATGACATACATACTGATGAGCCTCTTGATGCACAAAGCCAAGCGATTGATGCATATAGACGATTTCTTTCAAATCCCCATGTAAGAACGCATTTTTCACATCAAGTTGATGAATCACCAATTCTTTCCCATAGCTATGCTCAAAATAGTGCGAATGGTGGCTGGTTTGACCACTAGACTGAAGGTCTCACCACAATCAACTCTCTCTTGTTGTCCCATGCCATTTTCCACAAGTCTCGCCTTATGACGTTCAAGCTCACCACTATCCCTAAATTTTTGGCAATATAGCCACATGCAACGAATCTTATTCACCCCCTCTGGTCTCGGAACAAGATCCCAAGTGCGTTGGCCGCATTCTAATGCGGGTCAAGATTGGCCAATTTTGGGTTTTTAGATACAGGTGAGATAGTGTGAGTGGATAAGTTAAAGTGGACTTTCAGTTTAAAAATCCCCTGCTGGGCACGGGTTTCCATACGGTGGGTCAGAAGCAGGACTGATTGGGTCACAAGCAGTGGAGTGGTTATGGGCAGTGAGGTACTTGGGTCACGGGTAATGGGATAGGGCAGTTGGGTCGGTGACACGGGATGGGGCAATGACGGGGGCTGAGGCAGTGACGGGGCTGGGGCAGTGAGCACGGTGACGAGGGCTGGGGCAGTGACGGTGGATGATGAAGTGATGGGTGGTGAGGCAGTGAGCACGGTGATGGGGCTGGGGCAATGACAGGATGGGTTGGGTACCATGATGTATTGCATTTCTAATGAGGGGGGAAGTGTCCGGATCATCAAGGAAGTCATAATCAGTGACTTTAAAGTTTTGGATGTTTGCAAATGGGAAAATGTTCTCCTCGAATGTGACATGGCGAGAGACTAGGATTTTATTTGTGGAAAATCATAGCATAAGTACCCCATATAGTTTGACATGAAACCTAAGAAAATGGAAGGAGTAGTTCTATGTGCTAATTTGTGAGGGGCCGTGGAGGCGAGATTGGGGTAGCATAGACAATTAAAAACCTGAAGGTGATCATAAGAGGGGATCCGACGGAAGAGAATTTCGATTGGAGTTTTATTTTGAAGAGTTCGTGTTGGTAATATATTAAGGAGGTATGCCGCCATGTGTAAGGCACATACCCAAAAAGAATGGGGGATGGAAACATGGAATAGCATAGTGCGGATCTTATTATTGATGGTGAGTATGATTATTTTGGCTTTACCATTTTGAGGTGAGGTATGGTGGCAATAAAATTGAAACAACATGTCGTGGTTTGCACAAAATTTGTGAAAGGGAAGGTTGTGAAACTCACGGCCGTTATCACATTAAAATATTTGGGTGGTCTTTTCAAATTGGGTTTTAACATATGCTTGAAATTCAAGAAAAGTTATGTACAGTTAGGACTTATATTTTAGAGGATACACCCAAATAAAGTGAGAGAAATCATCCAAGAGCACCAAATAATATGTGTGACTTAGTTTGCTAGTAATGAGAGATGTCCATAAATCCTCATGAATAATATCAAAGGGAGAAGCCGTCACACTTAATGAAGGTTGAAAAGAAAGTTTAACATGTTTTCCTAAAGGACAAGAGTAGTAAGCAGGGGTAAATTTTCTGTTATTACATTGTATGAAATTCTGACTTCTAAGAAAATTAAAACCTGGTGCTCCCAGGTGCCCGAGTCTACTGTGCCAAGTGGCTAGAAATATTGCAGCTAGAGAGGTTGGTGGATTGAAACTTGCAGCGGAAGTGGATGAGAAAGGATATAGGTCCCCTACACTATTGCATCTCGTAAGAGTTGTCCCCGTATGTAGGTCCTTCATAGAAAAACCAAAAGGGTCAAACTCAATGGATACGAAATTGTCACTAGCAAACTTTCTAACAGAGATTAAGTTTTTAATGATGTTAGGAGCATATAGAACATTTTGTAGGGTAAAGAGTGTGTGAGGCAATTATGTTTGAGTAGTGCCGCAGCATTGAATTGGAATGCGATTGCCATTGCCGACCACAATAAATTAAGGATTGTTCAAATTAAATAGGTGAGGGAGATTACCAGAGTCGCGAGTAAGGTGGGATGTGGCACCTGTATCCATGTACCATGCGTTCTCGGGCTATTGGAGGTTCATAGTGTTGTAGGCATGGTCCAATTCGGTAGGAGTGAGTAGGCCGGAAAGTTATTGTTGTTGTGGAGTCGACGTAATATGGGCTGGCTATGTGTGGCCTGCCTGACGTGGACCTGGGCGAGAGCCCAGTAAGTTGGGTTATTTCCACTAGCCATCGTGTTGGGCCGACAACGTCAGTGGTCCAGAGGGCAGAGTGGTGGTCGGCGATACGTCGACCGCCAATGCTTGTGGATTATGCCCGTTTTGTTTGGCTCGTCTAGTTTCCTCCAATAGCAATTGTGACCGGGCCTTGTTGAAGATAGGGAGGGGATCGGCTTGTTGGATCATTGTGGCAAGTGTATCATACTCACCTTTTGGTAAACTAGTAATGAGTTACAAAACCATCTTTGTTTTGGAAATTGAATTGCCAACATTAGACAATTGATTGGCCACTAGTTTGAGTTGTTTACAATAGTCTGACATGTTAGCAAAATTTTAAGACGGGTGTTGTTAAATTATTCCTCCAAATACATGACACGTATATGTTTATTGTCTTGAAAGATTTCCTCTAGCCTTGTCCATAATTCATGAGCCGAAGCACATGTCTTCATGATAGTATGAAGTAAGTCCTTGGATATGGTGCCATATATCCATTGTTTGACGATTATGTCGAGCCTTTTCCACGTCGAGTTGTCAACATCGGGTGGACGGGGTAGGTGGAATCAATATGATCAAGCATGTTGTATGCGCATGCATGAATTTGAAATAGTTCAACCCACGATGAGTATTGTCCATCCTCTTGATCAAGAACCAAAGGGATAAAGTTTTTGATATTCGTCACAGAAAAGTCGGATGAAAGGTGTTAGGAGATGAGGGGGGAGGAGGATGTGTGACGTCATGGGTGGAAGAGGGGGAATAATGAGAAGCCATGGGGGTAGGGGTGGGGGGGGTGTCGGCTTTTGTGAAGGGAATGAATTGCCACTCAATAGACCAAAAAAAAAGAAGAGAAATCTGTTGAGATGGAAGTAGCTGACAACATCAATGGTTGCACCAACAATGAGAAGTTGAAGCATATGTTGTGCAGCTGAGTAGCTGCCGAAAGTAGGGAAAATTTTAGGGGGTGGGGGGTTGCCACTGGAAAATAAGAAAAGAGATGGGGGTGGCGGCCGAGTATAATTTTAGGGTAGGGAGGGTTTGGCTTCTGATACCATGTAAAATATTGTAATTTTCCTTGATTGGAGGCTTCTCATTAATGCCATATATATAAGTTTTTACAATTACAAAACCTGATTGGGGAAGGATCTTTACTTTACAGAATTACACTAGAATAATAATTACAAAATATATGGAGAATATTTATTTATTCTCTATCAAAAAAATAGAAAACTTCTATTACTTCTTTCTCTCTCTTTATTTTTTTTTAAATGTAACATAATATTAACCTGAAATAAAATTAAACGAAGAAACATGATTTATGGGGATTTATATAAATGATTCAATTATTTTAAAATTGAGACGTAATTATTATTATTAATATTTGAAGAAAATTGATAATGAATACAAACATAGGTACTCAATTACATGTAAGACTAAAATGGACGTACAGAGAAGAGGATCAAAGCCAAATTGGCTTTTTCTCTAGTTCTTTCCTTCTCATGCCAGATGTTTGATAATAAATTGACTTGCCGAAGTACCAATTAATTAATGACTTGTATATATCATCATAGTAGTAATTGAAAACCTTACGTAGGTACCCAAAAGTTAGAAGGATGATTCTTTTAAGCACTTGAAAAAACAAATGCAAAATACTAAAGAACTTACCACCAAAAATTATTGGGGCATGGAAAGGTCCCGGAGTCTCAGCTTCGGGTACGATTTCGACACAATTTAGTAATTTTAACTTTGTTTGTATTTGTTTTTAAAATTTCATTTAATATGTATAAATAATTTATCGAGTATTCAGTAAAAAAAAAATTTTAGAATTCATAACTCATTAACTCAAAATCTTATAAGCTTCGCCTCTGGGATAGATAGGATCTCTCTATCCTAGAGGACTCGAATACGAGCTCTAAATATGCTAAAATTCTAATGAAAAATATTTTTTTTTAATGGGCCTTACATGATACAAATTTGAATAAGTCTAGAAACGGGACGACACCAAGTGAAAAATTAATATATATTAAAGAAGTGTACACCTTGTTTAACTTTATTGACATAAATGTTGTCAGCCCATGCAATCGACAAATTTATCAAAGTACTCCGAAGTTGCTGAACTTTATTATCATATGAAAAAGCTATTTTAATGCTCGATGTACGAATTGAAAAGAGGTGGGAAGAAGAGGCATCAGACAATTCATCTCTATCCTATATATTGTGCTGATTATGTAAAGAATTTTTATATATTATTAGTATATATTAAACCGTTATGAAGAAAGATTATTTAGACAAAAATAATCAAAGTGCTTGTCGAATCATAGTGTACTTAGTACTGGTGTGACGAAGTGATAAGTTTTAAGAAATATGATGCGTGTAGATGTAACCAAGAATAATATGCATTTACGTGCAAGGATATGCTACCAAAAGAATAAAATTTATCGGACACACAATTTTATAGCTAAATCTTAAAATTCATTGCTAATTCTACTTAGCAAAAAATTAGTAACAAACTATCTAAAAATTATATTAGCTACGAGTTATTCAACAACACAAGCGATCAATTCATGGCTAATTTCAAAAAAAAAAATTGTATCATTAACATAGGTGAATACATGCGTGGATTTAGTGAATTGTGTATTCATCCGTGCACAATATATAACTTTGATTTAGACTTTATAGATGTGTTAAAAAATTATTTGCTCAATATGTACGAATAATATATTTAAAATCCTATAAATTGATAAGATTTCTAATTGAGACATTTGAAGTTCAAATTCTAAATCTAAACAATAAAATTGTAAAAGGATATAGGACTAGTAGGTGAAGATGATGTATGTGCATGAAGTTCTCCACCTTAATATAATTGATAGTGAATATATTCATAATTATATTCTGTAATTAATATTTAGTGTAATTAATGTAAACTAGATATCCTGATTGTATAAGGATTACAATTGTATACTCTATATATATTACATTAATAAGAGAACTCCACCAAGGAGATTTACACTATTCTACATGGTATCAAGAGCCAAAAATTCCTTCCTACCCTAAACCCTAGTGTGGCCGTCGTACCCCTCCTATCCGGCTCCCTCTTCTTGCAGAAAATTAGTCGTATACAGCCCCGTATACCACTGCTTCTTCGTGATATACAACTCGTATACCCTACTCCTCCCGATATACAACCTCTTCTGTACATACAATCTTGTATACCCCAGATATACCGTGATATACAGCCCCCAATCTCTCTCATTCTTCTCATAATGAACCTGTATACCACTGATATATAGCGCTATACACAAGACACAGCCCCCATATTCCCTGTTTCTGGCCCGTATACATCAGGTATACATGCGATATACACCATCCGAGACACCTATCACCCACACAGAACTGTATACCACTGTTATATAGCTGATATACGGCAACCCCTCACACGATATTCTTCCAAATATTTTCAGCTACCTTAATGGATTCTCCAGCTTCCGCTTTCTCAACCACTGATGTCACAAATCCTTCTCCCTCTTCCACCCCCACCACTTTTCATCCGGTTTTCGTCATAACAAATATCAAGAACTTCATATCGTTGATTCTTGATCAGGAGGATGGACAATACGCGTCATGGTTGAACTCTTTCGTATTCATGCATGTGCTTACAACGTGCTTGACCACATTGATACCACATATCCCCGCCCTCCTGACATCAACGACGTGCGTCTTAATGCCATCGTCAAACAGTGGATCTACGAAACTATCTCCAAGGACTTACTTCATACTATTATGAAGATTGGAGCTACGACCCACGAGTTATGGACATGATTGGAAGAGAATTTTTAAGACAACAAACATACACGTGTCGTGTATCTTGAGGAATTATCTAATGTGGGCAACCCTATTTCAGACACAAATATGGTTCTGCAATTAATTAATGGTTTATCGAAAGGTGATTACGACACCCTTGCTACAATGATCCAACAATACGATCCCCTACCAAGCTTCAACAAATCCCGGTCCCAATTGCTATTAGAGGAGACGAGACGAGTAAAATAGGACGAGCACAATCCGATAGCTTTGGTAACTAACATCACTATAACACCCACCGCCACATCCGGCCGGCAGACACATTCCGACTCCCCTGCCGCCGCAAAAAAAATTGCGGTGGTGGCAGAGGCAAGGGCCGAGGGGGTGGCCGAGGAGGAAAAGGTAGAGGCCGTGAAAATCGGGCCAATAATTCGAGCAATTCATAACAGGCCCAAGAATCAGAATAGTGGGCCTACCCATCGCCTCGCCATCAGACGGTAATCGGGCCTCACCTAGCGCAGCTTTTCCAAATGCCTAGCATCTTGATGGGCCCAAAGAGAGGCCCGATATCGAGCACACCCAGCAGCCCCCCAGACAGGTCGAGTTCATCATGCTCATTTCACATCGGCCCAACAGCCGACGGCAGGACTAGTACCAACAGATTTGGGCTAGGCTTTCGGTATTTTAAATATTCAGCATCCCAGTGATGCATGGTATATGGATACAAATGCCACATCTCACCTCACCAATAATTCTGGTAATTTTCTACAACTGCACAATTTAAATACTCCTTCAATCTATTATGATCGGAAATGGTCACCGCATTCCAATTTAAGGATTTGGCCACACACTAACTGCACCATTGCACCCCCGCTACTCCCTTAAACACGTCCTATATGTCCCTAACATTATCAAGAATGTAATATCTGTTAGAAAATTTGCCACTGATAATTCTGTATCTATTGATTTTGACCCGTTTGGTTTTTTTGTGAAGGACCTACGTACGGGGAGGCTTCTTACGAGATGCAATAGTGTGGGGAACCTCTATCCTTTTCTATCTACGTCCGCTGCCCGTGTCACTCCACCCACCGCTCTATCTGCAATCTCTCCATCAATGTGGCATAGTAGACTTGGTCATCAGGGGCTCATGTTTTTTATTTTCTTAGAAACCGCAATTTAATTCAATGTAATAAAGGAAAAAATTTCCACAGTTGCTCCTCTTGTCATCTAGGAAAACATGTTAGACTTCCGTTTACGTCTTCTTTAAGTATTACTTTCTCTCCCTTAGATATTATTCATGCAGATTTATGGACATCTCCTATATCTAGCAACCTAGGTCATAAATATTATTTTGAATTACTGGATGATTTTTTTCACTTTCTTTGGGTATATCCGCTTAAACTTAAGTCTCAAATTTTCTCCAAATTCCTTGAATTTCATACTTTTGTTAACACACAATTTGAAAAAGTCATCAAATCACTTCAATGTGATAATGGTCATAGTTCTATAACTCTTCTTTTCATAACTTTTGTGCGGCTAATGACATGATTTTTCGTTTCTCCTGCCCCCATACATCTCCTCAAAATGGTATAGCCGAACGAATTCTCTGCACCATTAACAATATGATTCACACCTTTATTTTTCATGCGTCTTTCCACCTACCTTTTGGGTATATGCGTTAAAAATGGTATAATACATTCTTAACATCTTACCTACCCATACGATCCAAAACAGGACACCCACCGAAATCCTCTATCGTCGGATCCCTTCCTATAATCACCTTCGAGTTTTCGGTTATCTTTGTTATCCGAATCTTGTCACCTCACAAATTAGCACATCGCTTCACCCCTTGCGTCTTCCTAGGTTTTCCGTCAAACCATAGGGAGTACTTGTGCTATGAGTTATCCACAAGAAAAGTCCTAGTCTCCCGACATGTCATGTTTAATGAGAACGTCTTCCCGTTTGCTAACATCCAAAAATTCTGAGCCACTTACTACTGTTTCCTTGATGACTCGGACACCTTCCCTCTACTTCAAAACGCACTATATTGGCCAAATTTCAACTCGTCACCCACTACCCCATCTACGGTACCCACTGCCACATCACCCATCATGTCGGCCCCACCCATTACCGCCACTGCCCAACCCAATTTACCCACTGCCCAGCCCAATTACCCAACTGCCTAGCCCAGTGACAATAATTCCCAGCCCACTACCCCACAACCCAGTCCCACCGCCTAGAATAGTGACCCATTGCCCAGCCTAATTACACCACGGCCCAGTCCCATCGCCCAAACCAGTGGCTACACTACCCAACCCACTTCCTCTCGGCCCAGTCCCGCAACCATCCATCCAACCCGCAGTCCTCGCCTACCGCCCCACTTCACCCGATCCAGCTCCCAACCCACTGTATGGAAACTCGTGCACAATACGAGATTTTCAAACTAAAAGTCCACTTTAATTTGTCCACTCAAACCATCTCTCCGCTACCTAAAAACCCAACTTTAGCCAAACTTGACCCGAATTGGAATGCGGTCATGCGTGATGAGTTTAATACGCTTACTTCACAGCTCACTTAGGATCTTGTTCCGCGACCTGAAGGAGTGAATGTAATATGTTGTATGTGGCTATTTCGTCATAAATGGAGAGATAATGGTGCCCTTGAACGTCACAAGGCCAGACTTGTGGCAAATGACACATGGCATTATGAGGGTGTTGATTGTGGTGAGACTTTCAGTCCAATGGTTAAGCCAGCTACCATCCGCACGGTTTTGTGAATCGCTATGGGGAAGAATTGGCCTATTCACCAACTTGATGTAAATAATGCTTTCTTACATGTGGATTTGAAAGAAATCATTTATATGCATCAATCGCCAGATTTTGTGCATCCGGAGGCTCCTCATCATGTGTGTCATCTTCGTAAGTCTCTATATGGGTTGAAACAAGCCACATGGATTGGTATAAGCGGTTTGCCACTTACATCATACATATCGGCTTCATGTGCATCAAGAGTGATTATTCATTGTTCATTTTTCATCGAGGTACTGGCACAGCTTACCTTCTGTTATATGTGGATGATATTGTACTGAAAGCTTCTTTAGATGGACTGAAGAACGAGATCATTGCTCTACTCAAGTCCGAATTTGCTATGACTGACTTGGGTAAGTTGAGTTATTTTTTGGAGATATCAGTGATCAGATTCGCACATGCCATGTTCTTGTGTCAGTTTTAGTATGTAGATGAGATCGTCTACAATGCTAAAATGACAAATTGTAAGATCTTGCCTACTCCCGTCGACTCCAAGTCCAAACTCAATGCAGATAACGGGGATTCGGTCAACGATCTCTCTCTTTATAGGAGTCTCGCAGGTGCTCTTTAGTATCTCACCTTCACTCAGCCAGATAATGCATATGCGGTTCAACAAGTGTGCTTGTTCATGCACACTCCTAGGAAGCCTCACTTTACAGTTCTTAAGTGTATCATTCGGTACGTTAAGAGAATTTTTGACTATGGACTTCATTTATATCCCTCCGCACCGACTAGATTGCTCTCTTACACAGAAACAGATTAGGCAGGTTGTCCGGACACTTGTCGCTCTACATCCGGCTATTGTGTATTTTTGAGGGATAATATTATATCGTGGTCTGCCAAGCGGCAAGCCATGCTTTCCCGTTCGAGTGTAGAAACAGAATATCGAGGCATTGCGAACGTTGTTTTCGAGCTATGTTGGCTCCGAAATCTCCTTCTTGAGCTTCATTGTCCCATATGTAAGACATATTTGGTCTACTGTGATAACATATCTGTTGTCTACTTGTCTCATAACCCGGTTTAGCATCAACGAACCAAGAATATTGATACGGATATTCACTTTGTTCGTGAGAAGGTTGCAATGGGTCATGTTAGGGTGTTGCATGTTCCTTCTTCGTATCAGTACGCAGATATCTTCACAAATGGGCTTCCTCGGCAACTGTTCTTTGACTTCAGATTCAATCTCAGCGTTCGGCCTCCTCCCGCTCCGACTGAGGGAGTGCGATAGTAAATATATTCCATATATATTCACAATATGTTATGTAATTAATATTTAGTGTATTTAATGTAAAATAGAGATCCTAATTCTATTAGGACTATAATTGTATACTCTCTCTATATTTCATTAATAAGATAACTCTATCAAAGAGATTTACACTATTCTACAATAACAACAACAATGTTAATACTTTCGGGGGCAAATATTGCTAGTGATAAATTTGTCCTTCATAAATTCTCCAAATCCTAAGGGTCCATTTGGCCATGGATAATATTTATATGGAGTAAAACTCAAATATATTATCGACCTATTGGAAATGACTCATTAATAGTTTGACTCATTTATGTAATCGTCATTATCAAAATGGCTCATCCATGCCATTTTTCATTAACGTTGGCTTTACAATATCATTTTTCATTAACGTCGGTGTTAATGAAAAATGACATGGATGAGCCATTTTGGTAACAGCAATGACATAAATGAGTCATTTTGGTAACGACAATGACATAAATGAGTCAAACTATTAACGAATGACATAAATGAGTCATTTTCGATAGTTCGATGACATATTTGAGCCGTTTCCCATATTAACGAATAAAATTTTATTCTGGATTCATAATTGGACATATAATTGTTACAATTTTTCCATTCCGAAATTCGAAAAACTTCAAATACTTATTTTCACTCAAATCACTCACAAAAATTCAATAGTTTTTAAAATTATATTCATGTCTAAACACAACTTCAATTTCTAAATATCGCTTTTCAATTTTTATTTAAATACTTTTTTTTTTAAATTTCACATTTTTTATGCCCAAACACCCGCTTAAAAGTTAAAATTGATGTATGCCAAAGGAGAAGAAATATTGTTTTCCGTCAAACCATAGGGAGTACTTGTGCTATGAGTTATCCACAAGAAAAGTCCTAGTCTCCCGACATGTCATGTTTAATGAGAACGTCTTCCCGTTTGCTAACATCCAAAAATTCTGAGCCACTTACTACGGCTTCCTTGATGACTCGGACACCTTCCCTCTACTTCAAAACGCACTATATTGGCCAAATTTCAACTCGTCACCCACTACCCCATCTACGGTACCCACTGCCACGTCACCCATCATGTCGGCCCCATCCATTACCGCCACTGCCCAACCCAATTTACCCACTGCCCAGCCCAATTACCCAACTGCCTAGCCCAGTGACAATAATTCCCAGCCCACTACCCCACAACCCAGTCCCACCGCCTAGAATAGTGACCCATTGCCCAGCCTAATTACACCACGGCCCAGTCCCATCGCCCAAACCAGTGGCTACACTACCCAACCCACTTCCTCTCGGCCCAGTCCCGCAACCATCCATCCAACCCGCAGTCCTCGCCTACCGCCCCACTTCACCCGATCCAGCTCCCAACCCACTGTATGGAAACTCGTGCACAGCACGAGATTTTCAAACTAAAAGTCCACTTTAATTTGTCCACTCAAACCATCTCTCCGCTACCTAAAAACCCAACTTTAGCCAAACTTGACCCGAATTGGAATGCGGCCATGCGTGATGAGTTTAGTACGCTTACTTCACAGCTCACTTAGGATCTTGTTCCGCGACCTGAAGGAGTGAATGTAATATGTTGTATGTGGCTATTTCGTCATAAATGGAGAGATAATGGTGCCCTTGAACGTCACAAGGCCAGACTTATGGCAAATGGCACAGGGCATCATGAGGGTGTTGATTGTGGTGAGACTTTCAGTCTAATGGTTAAGCCAGCTACCATCCGCACGGTTTTGAGAATCGCTATGGGGAAGAATTGGCCTATTCACCAACTTGATGTAAATAATGCTTTCTTACATGTGGATTTGAAAGAAATCATTTATATGCATCAATCGCCAGATTTTGTGCATCCAGAGGCTCCTCATCATGTGTGTCATCTTCGTAAGTCTCTATATGGGTTGAAACAAGCCACATGGATTGGTATAAGCGGTTTGCCACTTACATCATACATATCGGCTTCATGTGCATCAAGAGTGATTATTCATTGTTCATTTTTCATCGAGGTACCGCACGCCTACCTTCTGTTATATGTGGATGATATTGTACTGAAAGCTTCTTTAGATGGACTGAAGAACGAGATCATTGCTCTACTCAAGTCCGAATTTGCTATGACTGACTTGGGTAAGTTGAGTTATTTTTTGGAGATATCAGTGATCAGATTCGCACATGCCATGTTCTTGTGTCAGTTTTAGTATGTAGATGAGATCGTCTACAATGCTAAAATGACAAATTGTAAGATCATGCCTACTCCCGTCGACTCCAAGTCCAAACTCAATGCAGATAACGGGGATTCGGTCAACGATCTCTCTCTTTATAGGAGTCTCGCAGGTGCTCTTTAGTATCTCACCTTCACTCAGCCAGATAATGCATATGCGGTTCAACAAGTGTGCTTGTTCATGCACACTCCTAGGGAGCCTCACTTTACAGTTCTTAAGTGTATCATTCGGTACGTTAAGAGAATTTTTGACTATGGACTTCATTTATATCCCTCCGCACCGACTAGATTGCTCTCTTACACAGAAACAGATTAGGCAGGTTGTCCGGACACTTGTCGCTCTACATCCGGCTATTGTGTATTTTTGAGGGATAATATTATATCGTGGTCTGCCAAGCGGCAAGCCATGCTTTCCCGTTCGAGTGTAGAAACAGAATATCGAGGCATTGCGAACGTTGTTTTCGAGCTATGTTGGCTCCGAAATCTCATTCTTGAGCTTCATTGTCCCATATGTAAGACATATTTGGTCTACTGTGATAACATATCTGTTGTCTACTTGTCTCATAACCCGGTTTAGCATCAACGAACCAAGAATATTGATATGGATATTCACTTTGTTCGTGAGAAGGTTGCAATGGGTCATGTTAGGGTGTTGCATGTTCCTTCTTCGTATCAGTACGTAGATATCTTCACAAATGGGCTTCCTCGGCAACTGTTCTTTGACTTCAGATTCAATCTCAGCGTTCGGCCTCCTCCCGCTCCGACTGAGGGAGTGCGATAGTAAATATATTCCATATATATTCACAATATATTATGTAATTAATATTTAGTGTATTTAATGTAAAATAGAGATCCTAATTCTATTAGGACTATAATTGTATACTCTCTCTATATTTCATTAATAAGATAACTCCATCAAAGAGATTTACACTATTCTACAATAACAAACAACAATGTTATTACTTTCGGGGGCAAATATTGCTAGTGATAAATTTGTCCTTCATAAATTCTCCAAATCCTAAGGGTCCATTTGGCCATGGATAATATTTATATGGAGTAAAACTCAAATATATTATCGACCTATTGGAAATGACTCATTAATAGTTTGACTCATTTATGTCATCGTCATTATCAAAATGGCTCATCCATGCCATTTTTCATTAACGTTGGCTTTACAATATCATTTTTCATTAACGTCGGTGTTAATGAAAAATGACATGGATGAGCCATTTTGGTAACAGCAATGGCATAAATGAGTCATTTTGGTAACGACAATGACATAAATGAGTCAAACTATTAACGAATGGCATAAATGAGTCATTTTCGATAGTTCGATGACATATTTGAGCCGTTTCCCATATTAACGAATAAAATTTTATTCTGGATTCATAATTGGACATATAATTGTTACAATTTTTCCATTCCGAAATTCGAAAAACTTCAAATACTTATTTTCACTCAAATCACTCACAAAAATTCAATAGTTTTTAAAATTATATTCATGTCTAAACACAACTTCAATTTCTAAATATCGCTTTTCAATTTTTATTTAAATAGTTTTTTTTTAAATTTCACATTTTTTATGCCCAAACACCCGCTTAAAAGTTAAAATTGATGTATGCCAAAGGAGAAGAAATATTGTTTTCAAAAGGTCAAATTCATCGATCGCCCCTTGGAGTCGTTGAGATTTTTTCACATGAACACCTCAAGTAAATTTTATAATTATAATTTTATCTTTTTTAAATCTCTTCTTCCTCCTCCTTTCTCCTTCCAACACCACCACCTCCGTATTTGAGTTCAACAATGGAGATAATAAGCCTTACAATATAACGAAATTCTACAACATTCAAGAAAACATTAGAAACTGAAACAATAACATAAAATAAAAACAAAAGAAGTGAAATTCGAACTGGACAAAACTCCAAATTCACAAAAGATAATTTGTGCCTTCTTCTTCAGGCATAAAACTGAGATTTTCCGTCTTAACATAATACTGAAGTTTTTTATTTAACATAAACTGAAATGGGTTTAACATAAACTTCAACTTTGTATTTCAGCAAGCAGAGAAACTCATTTATTTTTGCAGAAAATTTTCTACCCTGGCAATGGCTTCAAGAAAGCATCAGTTAGCAATGGCGGAAAGCTTTATTTGTTCCGGTCAATATTTAGAGCTCTGTTTAGCTCGTTTCTTGGGTCTTCGCCGTCGTCGGCGACAACTATGAAGGCGGTTGTATCGGATGCCGCCGTCGACTTATCCAGGCCATGAAACTTGAGGCCTCGACGAGCAACCGGAAAAATTTAATTGATACACTTTATAAGTTTAGCTGTATATAAAAAAAGTCTCTAATTGAAATAAATTAAATGTCTCTAAGTGCTTAATAAATATAAAATTTAATTAAAATATGTAAGTGAAAGATATTATTTTGGGTTAACCTTTTCAAAATATATCTTAAGGAAGAGACATTTCCTTCTTCTTAGGCTTTTTCTCACGGAAATATATGGGGTTGCTGCTATTAGTAATCATGAGTCCCCTTGTCATCATTACCATTCTTGAAAATATTTGACTCTATAATTTATTTTCATCTTTCTCTTACTCTCTCCCAACACCGACAATTTTATCTAAAAATTTAAAGGGTTATAAATTATAATCAAAGATTGTAATGGATATGTAGTAATATCATTTCATTTTTAATTATAGATCTTAAATTTAAATTTTAAATATAAAATCGTCTTTGATTAAAATCAT
Organism: Anisodus acutangulus; assembly: GCA_029783415.1. Classification (NCBI taxonomy): domain Eukaryota; kingdom Viridiplantae; phylum Streptophyta; class Magnoliopsida; order Solanales; family Solanaceae; genus Anisodus; species Anisodus acutangulus. Next base: position 52,861,669 of record CM056497.1, read on the forward strand.
TTACCTTCAAAAAAACTTTTCAACGCGACTCGGATTAGTCAGGCCGAAGACCGAGTGGAGAACAAGAAAAAAGTTAGAGATTTTCACAGTTTTATTTACTTTATTATATTTGTTACACGCTCCTTCGTATGAATTTTGATTTTTTTCCTAGCAAAATACGTGATCTAAAGCTTAAGTTTTAATTTATCTAGGGGGGGGAAAAATCTAGTTTATAAGTTTTGAATTCACGTGAATAGGGTAGTGATATTCAAACTTTGTATATATATATAAAAAATTCATTAACTATTTATAAAAATTATGCGATCAATCTAATCTTTACAGGGTGCCACATAGGATGCAGTATACATACAGTGAAAAACAACAACACCTATTTATAGGATCTCACTACCATCACATTTCTCTCAAAATCTTCTTCATTTCATCATTCAAACCTCATCCTCCTCCGCTGTTGTATTCTTCTCAAGTAAAAAGTAAAAAGAAAAAAGAAAAATATACAAAAAAATCACATAAAGGATCAAGAAATGTGTGTCAATTCTGCAGAATGGAGTGCACCACGTATCCATTGCTTTTCTGGGCAGAAACGAAAACCAAACCGTCCCAGAGTTCAAGTTCATAGGCTTGCATGGTACCTAAATTTTACATAGTTTAATTTATATATACTGATAATATAAAGAAATTTTATCATAATTTCCAAGACTATTCTTTGTAGTAGTATATTACTATTACTTTATTCTGAGGTATGACTTTCTTATTGCTTTCTGTATAAGTTTAACTTATATATACTGATCGTATAAAAAGTTATATAATAGTGTAGTTTTATCGACCGTAATAATTTATCATGTTTTGCAAGCTATCAATTCATGTTCACTATGAGAGTCAGGATTTAAGTTATATCTGCTGACGGAATCGGTCGAGACTCTTGCTTAGTGAGGTGGGAAGACACAGAATCATATGATCATAGAAGAAGAAGTGACTTTATCTTATCAGAGATATAAGTTGATTTTTAGTCAGTATAACTAAGAATTTAATTGAGAAAATTAATTTGTAATGATTTCTCCATAGAATGGGCACCTCATACTCTTTTCTCCTTTTTTAATGGCTCTTATTATTTGTCGTACTCTGGCTCCTCTTTCATATGAATATATCGGAACATATACAATAAATCAAGATCAAATAGTCTAAAGATTTTTTATACTATCAATATAATTTCACTAGGATAGCAATTAGTCAGCCAGCTGCAACTCTTACTAGATTACTAATTAATAATTATCATATAGTTTCATTTGTAATTACCTTATATGACATGATTATATAAATATTTTTATATCGTTTATGTATAAAAATTAACCTGTAAAAGTGGAGTATTTAAGTGACCTCGTAGTCTTAAGTAAATTTTATACTATCAGTATATATTACCAGTTAAAATCTGTCTATTATATATGATTGGATTATATTTTTTTTTTTAGGAGGAAGAGAAATGAGGACAAGGCAACAGCTGGGAAAAATATGGAATTGAGAAACTTGAAGTTGTACATGGAGAACATGAGCATATTAGAAGAAAATGAGAAATTAAGGAAGAAAGCAAATCTCCTCCACCAAGAAAACCTTGCTTTAATGTCTGAATTTCAGAAGAAATTTTCTCAATTGGATCGGATTCCCACCACTCTTAATTTGATCAGAGACCGAGCCAGAGTTTAGATTACGAGTTTAGCCGAATCAGTCAATAATTTTAATTCAAATCTTGTATTTGTCATTTAAAAAATCAATAAATATATTAGTGTAGGACCCGAACCTGTAAATTTTAAGTTCTAGTTTTATCGCTACTTCTTCTTCATAAGCAATCGTGTCAATGAAGGAACCCTACTTCATTTATTAGATTTTCTAGCTTATGTACTCTCTCAGATGTTCTGCTAATAACTGTTATATTAATGAGAAACAAATGGATGAGAAATAATAGCATTACCTACATCAACATGTTCTATTCAAAACTATGTTGCTAAGACACGTAAGAATGTTATCGTATTTATATCGGATCAAATCCTTCAAAAATGGATAGCTTCGGGAGAATTCAACACCTACATAGAAATTTGAAAGAGTCCGAGCAACATACCTACTAATTATGATCTCTCCACCCTTGGTACTTGACAATTAACCTACTACACACACATTAAAATTAAGTACACTAGTTGTTAAACGCCTTTGAGGACCACCAAGGGGTGTGGTGTGACAGATATGATCTATTCACCTTTAATTTGAAGTCTCAAATTCAAGCCTTGAGAACGAAACAAATCCTATTAGAGAGCGTTCCCCTTTAAATGAATATTATGCAGCGTGAATTTAAATTTTTCGGATCCCCAAAACAAATAACGAATACTGGATAGAAAAAACAAACAAACAACAACAACATACCAGTAAAATCCACAAAGTGGAGTTTGGAGAAAGTAGAGTGTACGTAAACTTTACTTCTACCTTGGGAGGTAGAATGTTGTTTCCGGTAAAGCGTCGGCACAAGAACAAGCAATTCAAAACAGTACATGAATAGAAAAATAAAAGCAAGAAAAATACCTTGTTAGAAAGTATTTTTCTTTAAATGAATTTTATGGGACACGAATCTAAATTAATCAGATCCTCAAAACAAATACTGGATAGTAAAAAAAAAAAGCAAGCAAAAGTAAAATGGAAGTGAAGGGGACCTTCTAAATGTACTTTAGGAAAAAGAAAAAACATAATTTTCCTAATATAATAAATACTAACCTTTTGTCTCTCCCCAACAAAAAGAGTCAAGTGAAGCTTCTTGAAATTTGTTATGTGTGATGAATGTCATGTCATAGTTGTGTGAGGTTTCGTTATATGAACTTTAAGGTGTATGAAATAGTAGGACAATAGAGACTTCACATTTTTATTCCTTGTCTACTCTTTTCTTTCCAGTATTTGATTATGATTATTTTTTAGTATTCTACTTTACGCGTCACATCAATTACGAAGGAAGCTGCGGCCCAAGGCATTGTGACTTAGTTGCAACTGGGGAATCTGCATTCAACCATAGTAGAGAAGGAAGGGTAGTTGAAGCAGGACCATAAGAAGTACCTTTAGCATTTCAAGTAGCCGATTCAGAGTCAGGACATCTTTGGCATATCCACCAGTAGCGCCTTTGGTATGATAGGTAGACAACATATCTTGATCCATCGATAGCAGAGCCACCGAAGGAATTGAGGGAATGACCTTAACGATCGTTTTAGAAATAGCGCTTTACTAGCCTGACGACTCAAAGCAAGGTTGAAATCCATCCCGACAAGTGCACATTGTGGGTCCCAATTCATTAAAACTTTTCTCTCTTCACCCACCACCCCTTCTTCCGGTCACCCTCACGATCTACCCCATCCATCACTTACACAAACACTCAATAATTACTCATCTCTATTTGGCTAAAACTTTTACAAAACATACTTTTTATTTTTTTAGTTTGTTTATACTTTATACAGGTTATTTTATTGCAAAAAAATAAATAACACTCAAAAACACTGTGAAAGAATTACTACTAATTTCCTGAAATTCGATATCCGCAATTAATTAATGAAAATCAGTTAAAAGATTAGGTGAAAAAAAATTCATAACTAAAACTGATTTAGATGGAGTATCTTTCACTTATCTGTCTCAATTTATATGATATTTTTATTTATTGAAAGTTAATTTAATTAATTTCTGAATTTAATTAAATCAACTCAATATGACTTTCAGGTATGTTTTCACATAAATTGAGGTGGAAGGAGTATGTTTTCATGTAGGTGTTTATGACTTTTTTCCGTTTTAGGGTTTCGTGAAAATAATCCCAAAACTTACGTAATAATGTCAGGACCACCGATGCGCTCTTTCCTTTATATATTTTTTTTCTGGAGAGTATTTGATGGATTTAAGGAGTCGTTTGGACATGATATGAAATCAGTGATTTGAAATCATGATGATTTGAAGTTGAAGTATTGTTTGGATATGTAATTTGAGTTTCTTAAGTTGTATTTTTTTACATTGACATAAAAACCCCACAAGTTGTGGAAACCATCAAAATTTTCCCAATTCTCATAAAATCTTACCAAATGAGCAAATCATAGTTCATAACAAAATTAATATGCTACTAGAAAGACTTTCTAAAAAATACAACATCAATTGATCGAACTTTAGTTCAATAAAAAGAAAAATTGAATTTGAGTTGTAGTGTAACTATTCTTTAATGTAATCCTCCCACATGGTATGAACAATCTCTTAATATACTACCAACTTACAGATCTTTTAAATTTGATAAAATGGTTGGTAAACATGATTAATAAATATATCTACCAACTTATGGATCTTTTTTTTTACAAAATATAAACTTATGGGTCAAGTTTTACATTTAAAAAAATTTAAAATCATGATTTGGAATCCCAAATCATACCTTTTTGGATGATTTGAGATTTTAAATCATGATATGAAGTTGAAGTTGAAATTTTATCCAAATTGCATAAATAAATGATGATTTGAAATCAAATTATGAAATCATGATATGAAAATGAAACACCTACTAAGTGTCTTTGAGAAATGCTGGAATTACTAAGAGAACGAATTAATTTTTATAGTGTAAGAATGTTAGAAATGTGAGAGTTAGGCGAGAAATAATACCAATTTTCAGTGAAGGAAAATATTAAGGTAGAGAAGAAACACAGTTGTTTGAGTAAATAAATAAAGCATTTGTTTAAGCAAAACAGAAGAAGCAAAATTTGGAAAGTAGCTGGACCAAAAAAATGGAAAAGGAAAGAAATAGAGAAAGGTTAAAAAGTCGTGTCTTTTTCCATGGTACATTAGGTTTATCAAATTCTTCATTTACAACATTTCCATTAATGTGGGAGAAATGATAAAACTAATTGATTGATCAGAATCAGGTACTTTTTCGAGCATAATTAATTCAATGGAAGGTAGTAAATATTTGATAAAATAATCGAGATGTGTACAAGTTGATTCAAACATCACTATTATATAAAAAAAAAAACGCATACAAATTGGTTCAAACATCACTACTGGAAAAAAGAAAAACAACCATGACAGAATCAACTAAATCTAGCTAATGTGAAGAACACATTAGAAGTTGTATAAAATTCAACAAGAGAATTAAATTTACCTAAATATTGGTACATACAGACATAACAAATATATTAAGTCGAAGAAATTCTCAATCATATACAGAAACATATCTTATAAATTTTATGGAAAAGGCTTAAATATACCATCAAACTATCTGAAATGACATATTTATGCCACTTATCAATAATTTGGCTCATTTATGCCATCGCCGTTACAAAATGGCTCATCCATGCATTTTTCATTAACGCTCGTTTTACAATACTAGATATGACACGTGACCTCTAATTAGAGGTCCACGTCGTTTAATCAAACCAACCCAATTTTAAATTCCAAATTAATACCTATCCATAACCATAATCTAGTTGGAAGCCAAATGTCATATCTGGTATTGTAAAATCGACGTTAATGAAAAAGGTCATGAATGAATCATTTTGGTAACGGTAATGGCATAAATGAGCCAAACTATTGACGAGTGTCATAAATGAGTCATTTCCGATAGTTCGATGAAATATTTCAGCCTTTTATTGTCAAACATATTACTTATTTTGCTGCGATTCAAGTGGAGTCCCAATTTTGCCTAATGTATTGTTTTGTAATGGTTAAAGATTCAACTTTAGATTCTGTAGGTGCCAAAAATATTATACTTATGAATAAAGGGCACTACTAGTCTGAATGCTAAGATAAATTGTAAATAAAGACAAAACAAAAATGAAAAATGAAACTGTATAGATCTTATTGACACGGGAACATAGATATAGGTGTGAAAAAATCACTAAAATCTAACTAAATTTTAAATACCGAACACATAATTTCAAAAGTACATTAAGTTAGGTTTAAAAACCTTTTAAGATTGAACTTGTCAAGTCTAAAATTTCAACAAATAATTTTAGACGTACAATAAGTTCACACGTCAAGTTAAAATCCTAAATCTGATTCTTCTGATTTCTTCGGGAGATATAGCTCAATCCACATTCCACATTAGTATATCTGCTTGCTGATGGAAACTTCTTATTTCTTTCCATGAAGCAACTACTTCATCGCATTCTACACATCGTGTCTCAGTATGTACCATATGTTCCTCTTCCTATTATCGTTATGTCAGTTACATTTTTGTTCAAACGTAAGTCCAATGTGCATAAGAGGTGACGGGAAAAAACAGCACAACGTACCAGTTAGGCTTAGACACAAAAAAAACTGATCGGGCGAGGAGACGGGAGAAAGTACATTGGACTCGATGCTCACAGTTCTTTTGACTGCTTCTGTGACGATTTGTATATCCGAAATGCTGCGAAGCACAATGTGCCATTACCTATTACAGTCAAAGCCGCTTGGAGAGCCACTACTACCTGAAATTCATGCATGGAACGGAATATAAGCCATATCTCCATGACAGAAAAAAAATTCCTCTTTACCAAAGATTTTAAGCCTTAAAGCAGAGACGGATTCAAGATTTGAAATTTATGGGTTCGTACAGCAACATTAAGATAACAGATGGGTTCACAATCAAATATTTACATATATTCCGTGGATTTCTTAATATAAACTAAGAAAAAGGCCCAGATATGTCATCGAGCTATCGGAAGTGGTTCATTTATGCCACTCGTCAATAGTTTGGCTCATTTATGCCATCACCGTTACCAAAATGGCTCATCCATGCCATTTTTCATTAACGTCAATTTTACAATACCAGATATGACACGTGGCCTCCAACTAGATTATGGTTGTGGGTGGGTCAGGTGTATGTATCGAATTTTTTTATTAATTTGGGATTTAAATTTGGGTTGGTTTAATTACGCAACGTGGACCTCTAATTGGAAGCCACGTGTCATATCTGATATTGTAAAACCATTGTTAAAGAAAAATGACATGGATGAACCATTTTTGTAACGGCGATGGCATAAATGAGCCAAACAATTGAAGAGTGACATAAATGAGTCATTTATGATAGTTCGATGACATATTTGAGCCTTTTCTGTATAAACTATAGGGTATGCGCAAAAACTATTAGATTCACGTAAATCCACCCATGCCTAAATGTTAACAGCAACCTATAAGGGAATGTGTTATAAGGAGAGATCAACAAACATATTCCCGTAACCCTTAGAACATAAACCTCCATAGTAACCTGTTGTGGGTGAAAAGCTCTTTTAGGATAACACATAGTAATTATTTTAATAGTCAGAGAAGTAATCATAGTCAATGAGGAATCATATAACCGACCACAACTTGTTTATAGATGTCATTGTTGTTAGTCAGATGAGTAACCATAATATTTAAATGAGATGCAATAAGCATGAGTCATTGCGCTCTTTAAATACATCTTCCCTCCAAATTACCTGTCGGATTGAAGCAATAGCAGCCCAAAACCAGTAAAATGGTCACGACGTCAATGAATTGATTGATCAACTCTGTGCAATTCCTTTTCCACCCATCCATAGGCCGAGAAATCCCATTTTCCTCTTTAATTGCTTTGTTGTTTTTCCTTTTTAATGTTAATTACATAGGGCTGAACATTTTTGTTAAAGATTATTCACAAGAGAATATGAAGATTATTATATCTAACCAGGCTGCCTATTAGGATAGTCAAACTGTCATATTATATACTCGGCTGAATGTCATCGCAATCATTATTCCGATAGAGCTTCATAATAATGGAAAAGAATTAGTTCTACTTACCTCAAGAGACTCGGAGTTATAAAAGAAATGCCAAGTGCAGGCACAGAGTGCTCCTCCAAGCAGGGGTACCTAAATCACAAAGTAGTAAATGAAGTCACTTAGAAGATGCAAAGATGGGAAAAAGAAATAGAGATAAGTGCAAAATGATAGAATAGAAACATGATGTCATAACTCAACACGACCAATTAAATAAAAAACATCATTTACGAGCCAACTGTGCAAAACAAAGGGTGCTTCCAGAGAATGGTTCGGAGTTCTTGCAGAGTGGAACCGTGCAGTACACACACGAGCTAGATCTTCCAAAGAACAAGGCTGTCATTACTGACTGAGTGCCAGCACCTAGCTGTGCTGTCAGTAACAATGCACCGGCGCCTTTTGAAGCACTTTCTATTTCTAGTTAGCATTATTTTTTATGGTAAAGGGTCAAATTTGCCCCCAAAGGATTAATTTTACCCCCCGTTGTACTATTCAAACAAAAATACCCCCGACCAAAATGGCTCAAATATACCCCCGACATCACTGCCCCAAATATACCAGAGGAGGGATATGTTTGAGCCATTTAGTAACGTCGGGGCTATTTTTGTACAAATAATACACCGGAGGGTAAACTTGATCCTTTTTACATAGTATAGGGGTAAATTTGACCCTTTTCCCTTTTTAAAATTGTAGCTAACAAAGAAGACACCAGGATGGGGAGAAAGGACTACTGAGATAAGTGCTAAATTATCGAAGAGAAACATGAAGTGATAACTCAGCATGACCAATCAAATGAAAAAAAAACATCACTTTGTTAAGACAAGATACATTTTCACAACCAAAAAAAACTCAATAATCAAAATCAACAAGATTTAGACATTGGAACTATGTTAGCCATGTCATGGGAAAGGTAAGAAAGTGAAAGGAAAACTGAAGAGCAAGAAGTTCTAAACTCCATGGATAGCCACCAACTATATATATGGATTAGAGTAGTGATTGGAGCGTAACGTCAACAAACTACGTCATGTGTATATGTTTTCTGCCGCCGCTCTCTATGAAGCATTTCACGGTTGGACAGCTATGTCATTAAGGTAGGTTAAAATCCACAAGTTTAAATTTTGTATCTTCGTTGACGTTACTTGTTTGGAATTGAGGCGTAGTTGTTATTGTTGCTTTTGGCTGTTGATAAAATTGAAAAATATAATAAAACAAGGAAAAGAAGACTTCATAAACACCAATGCTTCTCCCTCAAAGAGTCAACCCTGAATCAATCAACACACATCAGAAGGCGAGGGGATTCAAAAAAATATAATAATGTCACACCTGATTTGAAACCATGACCTTAAGAACTTTTGAACCCCCTTTGCTATGGCACTATAATTTTTCTTAGGCGGATGGGAATAAAGCACTTAATGTTTTTTGCCTCCACTGAGATTTGAACCTAGCAACGGACTCGCTCTACAGAGTTTACATATGAATACACCCAACTTATGTTTTTCAAGTTCTGAATAGCACATAACATGGGAAGTTCGTCTTTTGAGCAACAAAATAATTTTAAAAGATTGTTTTTCTATCGGAAACAACCTCTCTACCTCACAAAGGTACGTAGGGGTAAGAAGGTCTGCATACATCCTACCCTCCCTAGACCCCACTTGTGGGATTACACTGGGTATGTCGTTGTTGTTGTCCTTTCTGGAGTATTTTGAGTTCAACTGCCATTTACAAGGCCAAGTCTACTAAATTGCTATATTATTTAACAACAGTTCAACAGAAACTGAGAAAGGCCAATACTGAAACTTTCCGCGCATTGAGATAAGTCATTTTCGGAAAAGTATTTACAGTTCATGTTAAGCTCATTGACAAAAGACAGGTTAAATATTGAAAACCTAAAGCACATAAAATTTAAGCGTATTATGACTTCCCACAGGCAAAAGCATCTACACACCAAATAAAACGAACAAGAATGATCAACATTACTTACCATACCCCAGGAGAGTCCCTTCCAAGATTCATGCCCTGACTTCTCCCCGTATTGCCAAACGAGAACCATAGCAGTTACCCTTTTGAACAAAGTAAAATATCAGTCTTTTCATTCAGAAAAACAAAGAACATATGAACAGGTCAACCCAACCCCGTCTTGCCACGAAGTGCATTGCACATTGAAATATCCCCTCCGCCCCAATTTAACTAAGACCCTTTCCATTTTTAGGACGTCTCAAAATGTTTGATGCCATTCCATTTCTATACAACTTTCAAAATTTTCAAGAATTCAAATTCATAAATTGTTCAATTTCAATTTTGATGTAGTTTTTTACTATCTGTTAAACAAGTTTAAAAGTATTACTTTATTATTTTCCTTCACTAGAACTAATGGGAAAAGGGAAAAAAATAACTTCTCTTGTACAAATATCTTAAGTTTACCCTCCATTATACTTGAGGTTATTCATACTTTTGTCATTAGCAAATCTTTCGTACTTTCCCTTAACCCTAACGGAGCTCCAACATGAAGTATAGTATAAAATAATTATAAAGGAAAGTCAAGATATAGAGGGCTAAATTAGGAAATTTTTCCCTAAGTATTTTCACACGTATAATTCACCAAATCACAGTTTAGTTAAATTCATGCGCAAATATGAGGCAATTTGCTAACGGCAAGAGTATGTACAACTCTAAAGTATAATAGATGATAAAATTAAGATATTTTGCATAGTATATAGGTAAAAACTGAACCTTTCCTCTATAATATATACCGGGGCGGATGCATAACATATGGTATAAACATCCAAACACAATAACTTTAGCTCAAAACCTATATATCTATTAAAAAACTCACTAAATAAATACTAATACTCCCTCCCTTCCAATTTATTTGACACTTTTCATTTTTAGTCGGTCCCCAAAAAATGACACATTTCTATATTCATTATGACACATTTCTATATTCACTATGACACATTTCTGTGACTTATTTTAGACCACAAATTTCAAAAAATTTACCTAAAACTCTATGCCAGTCAAATACCTTCACATAAATTGGAACAGGGGGAGTAATAGATTTCAAACATAGTAGCATTGGCTCAAACCCTATATACCGTAGAAAAAGCCACTAAATAACTACAAATAATAGATTTCAAACACAGTAAATCACATGGATTGTGGTGAAACCCGAATACAAACCGATAAAATCCAAATCTTGATCTTAAACTCATATTCAGTCAAATATAATCAAATAAAATGAAAAAGAGGGATTACCATTCAACAACACTAGAAAACATGAATGGATTTAATGTAACACCCCGTCCTTTCGGGTAACGGTTTGAGTGCGTAACGTAGGCAGGTAGACCCGGGCCCCGGGAAGTTTAAGAATATTTACGTATGCTAATAAGGAAATTAGTATAGGAAAGGATGTGATCCCGAAATAATTTTGGATTTAATAAGTGTGACGACGGGGATTAATAATAATAATTGTGTATCCCCGAAGAGATTATAGACTAGTGTAATATTACAAGAATTATGACATTAGGTATAAGAGGATTTTATAAGTCGCCGGGATTTAAGTGAATTGAGATCGGGAATTTAATTGTGTATATAATTAATTAATTGTGGGGTTAATTAATTATAATTGGGGAGACAATTTATAGTGGGGATTTATACGTGTAGTCTAATAATGCAACGGTGCAATGACAGCATTAGAGAAAGGGGTCGTTGGCAGCTTCATAGGCCTTCGACCGATTCTCTCTTCTCCATAATCCAAATCCTTCAGTTCTTCAAGCCCCTTAAATCCTGAACACTCCTGAAGAAATCCTCCCATAGAAAAGCTTGCCACACTTCCATTAGAAGGGATGAGTCTCTATTGATAATCGCTGAAATTCCTGACCAAATTGGGGGAAATTCCGTAAGCTTTCACACAACCAAAAAGGGGGAAATTCATGGCGTTTTGGACCTGGATTCCGACAAAATCGAGTCCTTAAACAAGCCTACACACTCCGAAGTCAAGCGAGAGACCCAGAGTTTCTGAAAGAGTTCTGGGAGTTGATTTTTGGGGGTCCTGTTTCTGCGGTTTCTGCTTGTCGGAAGCTGTTTCGAGCAAAAGGTTTTCCGACGATTCTCGTCGCTATGTTTAACAGAGGTAATCTTCCTTGTTCTTAATGTTTATACAAGTTCTTAACTTGATTCTTGCCACTAGTTCTAAGACGATTATTGATAATGCTAGGCTAATGGGTGTTATCGGGACTGTTTGTACGAAATTGGAGGTTGCATGTGAATTATTGTACTGTTTTGGAGATTGTAGCAGTAAAAAAAAGGATTAAGAGGGTTGGGTGTTTCGCTACATGCATAGGTTTCGATATAGAAAGAATATAGGTTCTACGCGTGCAAGGTGTTCGCTAGAATGTCTCAAAGAATCCGTTTCTAGTATATTGATTCGATTATGATTTAAATCGTCCGTGTGATGTAGATAATCATTCATAGAGCTTACAAGGACCCGCGGAACTTAGATAATTTCGACAACAAGGTATGCAGGACTTTTTCTTTCTTTTGGCATAATTCTATGTGCAAAACATAACCATGGTGATGCTACATGAATTACTCTACTCTTAGTAGTTAAGGATGATCAAGTCATTGACTCCTATGTTGAAAGAATGTCCAAATATGTTTCTAAGACCTTAACGAGGCACACTGGAAAAGATGTTGATGTTCCCAATGTTAACCAAAGGTGTAAAGGATATTGTGTCACTCCGGATGTTTTATTATTATTCATGCATTTCATTTGCATTGCATTCATATGTTACCCTGGACCACTTGTGCTATGCACATTACTATATGGTAAATATTATATACATATATGTATGGGAATTGGGGAAAGGGAAAAAGGCGTTATATACGCACAACACCTGCAGCTGGTACAGACTATCACAAAAGAGCCCTAAGAGGCCAATATGATGTGATGATGTGATGCTTGTATGGCTTATTAGGACGGGTTGCACGATCCGCAACACTAACATATATTGGGACGGGTTGCACGATCCGCAACACTAACATATATATGATATATATATATATATATATATATACCGCATTTGCATCATGCATACTTTCATTTACCAGTATATGGTATGATGCCCACAGAGGTTGTCATGGTAAGGAAGATGCCCGAAGAGGCTGATGTATATGTATACTGCATTGTGCATAGCATTTAAGCATGCGTGTTAGGGCCCTCGGAGGCATTTACTGATGTTCAACTGTTTCTGTTTCAGATTATGATATATCTCTGCTATGTTATTTCTTATGCCTGACATACTCAGTACATCAGTCGTACTGACGTCCCTTTTGTCGGGGGACGCTGCGTTTTATGCCCGCAGGTTCATATTGAGAGGGTGACGGTTCACACTAGTAGGTTGCTGGTTCAGCTGGTGTCCAGAGCACTCTATTTGTTTCGGAGTCGCGATTTGGTCGTGGTATGTTCTTCTCTGTAGAGGCTTGTAGATAGGTGTCCTGTGGTTGGTTGTCGTGTATGGCTTTGTCGGCCCTGATATATAAATGTGTAAATTGGGGCTGTTGGGTTGGAACTTTATTTAATCTACCACGGCTTTGTCCGTGTTAAAAGTGATTAAGGGTAAAGTGTGGATGTGGTGCCCGACGGGTAGGGTCCGGGTGTCCGTCGCGGCCCTCCGGTTTGGATCGTGACATTTAAATAATATACATTGATTTTAAAATATGCATATATATGGACGGAATACATGGACAACCCTTAAACGTGCCAATAAAATTCATTTAGACACTAACTATAACATGTTTCAATTGAACACCTAAACACATGATAAATTGTTTCTATTAGACATTATCGGCTCGTATTTTCGGAAAGTTTCTGTGCGTGTTCACAAACGTCCATTACGTAAATGATAAATTAAGAAATTTTGCAACGAGATGGGTAAATTTGAACCTTTTCTCTATTGCATATACCGCGGCGGATGCATAACATATGGTACAAATTTATACGAACACAATAACTTTGGCTCAGTAAAAAACTCGTTAAATAAGTATAAATAATAGATTTCAAACCCCATAAATCAAATGGGCTATGGTAGAACCCGTACTCAAAACTCATAAAGTTCAAATCTTGATCACCCTCTAATAATATATGAACCAAATTAAAAAAAAGGCAGCCCGGTGTACTAAGCTCCTGCTATGCGCGGGGTCCGGGAAGGGTCGGACCACAAAGGTCTGTTGTACGCAGCCTTACCTTGCATTTCTATTAGAGGTTGTTTCCACGTCTTGAACCCATGACCTCCTGGTCACATGGAACCAAATTAACATCTTAAAATACCAAATTAACATCTTAAACTCTCAACAACAACAACATACCTAGGGTAGTCTCACAGGCGGGTCTAAGGAGGGTAGAGTGTACGTAGACCTTACCCCTACCTCATAGAGATAGAAAAGTTATTTTCGATAGACCCTTGGCTTAAGTAAAGCATTTCAAAGCAGTATAAAAAAGGGAATACAGAAATGGAGTCAGTAACAACAACAACAAAATAGTGCAAAATGGAAAGTAATACATAGCATTCCGAAGAAAGAAAGGTAACAACAACGATATAATGAGATAATCAAAGCACAAAACATAAAGGTGGTAACAGAAATCGAAAAATAAGAAACTACGAGAATAACACTAATACTGGTAAGAAAGTAGGTGCAAGTACGACCACCAACATCTTATACATTCAATCAAATACACTAATCATATGAAAATGAAATAGAGAAAGTACCATTCAACAACACTGGAAACATGACTAGCCCAAGTATGTAATGATAAAGCATTAGAGGGTTCATTGAACTGAAAAGAAGAAGAAGAACCCATTATAGCTAACTCTGAACCAGATGCAGGGCCCACTATTAGAGTTGTAAAAGCAAGTCCAGAGAGACCCAAAATTGTTGCACCATATTTTAGGTTCTGTGATGAATTGCTTATGATAATGGGTGTTGAAAAATGGGTCTTTTTTGTTGCAGAAAAGGTAAAGTTTGGAGCTTTAGGTATTAAGGTGAATTGGGTTTGTTTTGGTTTTGGAAGAAAGTGAAGTTTTGAGAGAGAGAATGAAATTGGAACTGCCATTGTTGTTGAATTGAGTAAAGATGTTTAGATAAGAGAGAGAGTGAATTGGTTAGTTGCAATTCCGGGTAATTTACAAAAATATCCCCATTAACTATAAAAAATTGTTCATTTATCCATCGTCAATAGTTTGACTTATTTATGCCATCAGTATTATTATAATTGTTCATTCATGCTATTTTATAATATCATTTATCATTAATGTTGGCGTTAATAATAAATGAGGATGAGTCATTTTAGTAACTACAATGACATAAATGAATTATTTTGATAAACACAATGGTATAAATTAGTCAAACTATTAATTTGTTGCATAAATGAGTCATTTTCGATAGTTTGATAGCATATTTAAGCTTATTTCCTTGAATATTTTTAGCTTGCTTGCTCTACAAGCAAAATTTTAAGTTTAATAAGTTTTGACTTTAAAGATTTGTTGCACCAAAGGCGTTCAAGTTTAGTTACACTTGGATATAAAAGTGAAGTTCAATCGTCGAAAGTAGAATCTTTTTTTAGTCCAGTCTTTTCTCTTTTGAGTAAGGTTTTAAGACAGGAAATCGAGTTCTGAATATATTTCATCCGGCCTATTAAGTAATTTAATTAGAGAGCGAAACTAGACCTTAGGGAGACTAGACTTCTAGTCAGAATGGGTGCGCGTTAAGTTGAGGAGATCACGAGCAGTGCTATGAACTCTTTCTTGGGTTCAGAAAAAGCTGCGCACTAAAAATAAAAATTTAAAATCAACCGTTTTCAAGTTCATCGGGTGCAATTTCGTGATTGGAATTGAAAAAATTTGCTCTAAAACTGTTGAGAAATTCCTTCTGCAAATTTGAGATGAACCCCCAATCTCACTATAAAATTATGGAGCATCAAATAAGTACTAAAATTAGCAAAAATAAATAAATAATAGTGTTGTCAAGCTTATCATTAAATAAAGACTAAAATTAACAAAAAAATGAAACATAAAGAAATAAAAGTATTGTTAAGCTTATCATAAGGACATAATTTCATCCTTTTAATTCTATTATTTCACCGACTCGTACTAAATAATAAACTAATGAGTCCCCCTTGCGTTCTATTGGACTTGCCAATCAAATTCGTCATAATGCATACTTTCGCTTTAAAAGAATTTTGCTCATTTGGTATGCACGATCAAATTGGCTCTCCTACCTAGACTCATAATGATCAATTTTACGAAGATCTCATTTATCCCAAAACTCGTAGTATTGGTCCTGCTAAAAACCAATTTAATGCATCGTGTCTCCCAACAATGCCTACACCTTCAGGTTATCATTGAAGATCGCAAATTGCTAATACTTAACAGAAACTAATATGACTAATATTATCCACATATGAAGATAGGCAAATAAGTGTAGACATTTAGACAAATGAAAGTCAAAGACAGATTTGCTATTGCTTGAATAATGTTATCAATGAAATGAAGTTTTTGCACCAAATATTAGTACATATTATATATGTAAATATAATACTATATCCAGAATCCAATAAACATAGAAAAAAATTCTGATCCAGAGCCCACAAACTAAAAAATTTAGTTCCGCCACTACTTATGAGCGTCACATTTTCTTTCTACATGAAAAACTACAGATGGAATAATGAGAAGAAAAAACAAATTACATCCTTTTTAGTAGTATAATGAGGTTCTTGACACCACTAGTACTGCCAGGACAGAAATTTGTTTAAGATCTCCATTTTCTAAATAACAAGAAATTTACTAGGACCAGTTGGTGCACTGTTCGAAATTCGATGGATAATGTTTAAATCTCTGCTAGTTGTATAATATGTTATATCACTCCATAACAGTTTCTTTCTTCTTAGTCCACAACATCACTAGAGAGAAGCCCATTAATGACATGATCACAACCTGCAAAAGGGTACCCAAGCAAGATGTTCTTAGAAAATTACCGGAAATTTTAAGAACCACAAAGCTAAAAAATGATTATAAGTTATGTTCACCAAATAATTGATATAGTGAAGAGTTAAATCTCGGACCCTTGTGGTCCGGCCCTTCCCTGGACCCCGCGCATAGCGGGAGCTTAGTGCACCGGGCTGCCCTTTTTTTTTTGTGAAGAGTTAAATCTACAATTTGGAAGTTGCAAGGCGCAGTCGACCGTTCAACTACACTCTTAACATCAAACCTATGTTGCTCGGACTCTCAGAAAATGTTGTCACACCTATGTCAGATCCTAAAAAAATGCACTACTTTTAGAAGATCCGACACGCACCCGACAACATTTTTAGAGAATCCGAGCAACATAGCACCTCAACTACACTCTCAGACCTACCATCTCATACTCTCCAAAAATGTTGTTGTACCCATGTCGGATCCTCCAAAAATGCACTACTTTTGGAGGGTCCGACACGGATGTGGTTACATTTTTGAAAAGTCCGAGCAACATAACACCTCAACTATACTCGTAACATCAAGCCTATGTTGCTTGGATTTTCCAAAAAAAAATAGCCCGCACCCGTGCTAGATCCTCCAAAAATGCACAACTTTTGGAGGATCTGACATGCACCGACAAGATTTTTTGAATTGTTCGAGCAATATAACATTTCAATTATACTCTTAACACCAAAGTCCAAACTAGCTTGGGTCAGATATATGAATCCTCTGTATCCCAAGATGGAACTATGTAACCTAAATAGTACTTCATAATCCTAATTATTCTTTATTTCTTAATCGAGAAATCCTTAAAAGCGAGTTGTTGCAGCACATAAGGAAACTTTTACCAAATGAACTTTCTCCTTTTCAATTTCTTCAATAGGGAAGGTAAGTTTGTAGAATCGATGGATGACTTACTGATATAGCTGGGGGGACGCCAACAAGAGGATCTTGGAAAAACTTGTTTGCAAGAGCAAGGGCCAAAAGACTGCTCTGCATGCCTGCAAGCGCGATGAGGAAATGACAACATCATCAAGTTCCGATAATATATCATCCCGAGCAAGATGATAATATCATGTAATCTCCAAACCTGTTTCATACGACAGTGTTCTTTGTAGAGCTTTGACGTCTGGTGCTTTATGGAAGGCTAAGCCGGAAAGTAAATAACCCAAGATGAACGCCGACAAATGAAATGCAATCACAAGGAACAAAACGGACATTCCAGAAGGGGACACGAGGGAATCTATGTTAATAGCGAGTGGAGCTCCTACACAGAGAGCAGTCACGAAAACTGATAGGGGAGGCAACAATGGCCGAATAGTATTGCAAATCTGCGGGAAGAATCTGTTGAAGCAAAACCAGAGTCATATAAGAATAAAGTTCGGGTAGTTGAAGGATACACATATTCATACGAGAAAATGACAAAAATGGTCTCTTATGTTTGAGGCTAGGTTCAAAATAGTCCCTTAAGTATGCATTGAACTAACGTGGTCCTTTAAGTTTGCCAAAAGTTAAAATTTTTAGTCCCTGGCAAACATTTAACAATTTATGTTTGTTAGATTTGAAGGAAACTGTGAAAAAAAAAGATTTAACAATAACGAATCCTAAAATATGCAACACAATAAACTACCCTAGACACTAAAATAGATAAAAAAGTAGCAGAAATTACACCTCAAAAAGTTGCACCAGACTTTAGAAATAAATCAAAAACATCAGAAACTACAAAATGTACCTCTAGATGTGAGTTCCCGCTAATTTTATTTGTTTCATAGTTCCCGTCAAATCTAACAAACAGAGTTCGGTAAATATTTGACGGAGGCTAAAAGTGTTAATTTTTGGCAATCTTAAAACACCAAACTGTTCGGTGCATACTTAAGGGACTATTTTGAACCTACCCTCAACATAAGGTACATTTTTTTCATTTTCTCCCGTCAATACCTATTCAGAAGCAGTCCACTAGCAACAGGTGCAACAACAATCTGCAGTATGTTGGAAACCATTCCCTTAACATCCACAGGCAACTTTTTCCCGATAAGCAATAACGTTAAAATCGGGGTGATAAAAACAGCAGTAGCTGTAGATAACGCTGTCATCACTATACTAAGAGGGGCCATTTGTGGATCGGTTAGAAAAGTAGCATAGTTTGAGAGCTGTGCTCCGCTAACACAAGAGGTCAACATAATCCCTGCAGCTGATACACAGCTCACAGAACTTTAGTCAACATACAATTAGTTTCACAGGTAAAAGCAATCAGAGGTTTTACCCAAGGAAGTTGGAAGACCAAATAAGGTCATCGCGATTGTGCCGAAAAGATACCCGAGTAGTGGCTTCACAGCAAATTGACCAATATAACCAGCAAAAATGGCAGCAGGTTTCTTGAAAGCTTCAAGAAAGTCCTTTTCACTTGAGTTGACTCCAACAGCAAACATTAAAAATCCTAATGCAGGAGCATAGTACCTAGAAACGGTAAGCATCATGGTAAATATGAGACCGTAAGATAAGATAAAAAGAAGGGATAATAGCATTTTTAGTCCCTAAGTTATTGGTAAATTCTGCTTTTGGTCCTTGTGATATATAACTCAATATATTTATAGAAGTATATCATAGTCAAATATAGAGTAACAGTACAAACTTAACATAACACATGAATAATTAAGTGGTGGAACAATTAATAACTATCGTAAATTTGTGAATATTCATAAGCAAAGGGACCAAAAGTGCACAATTCAACTAATTGAAGGCTTAATGTGCTTAGTCAGATATCATAAGGACTAAAATCAGAATTTACCAATAACCGAGGGACCAACAGTGCAACTTTTCGTCTCATAATACCGTTATCTAACTTTCCTAAATAGACCAAACTAGTGCAAATATTGAATGACGGACTTTTGACAAGCATTCAATTCTATACCTCCATCCTTTTCTAAAGGTGATAAATTGGTAAAAAAAATAGATATATTTATGGAAAATTTTGAATATGATTCTCACGTAAGATGTGATTAAAAATGTACTTGATTGCTTTAAATAGTTATAAATGCACTTGCTTCGTGCAGTAACCAAAGTTAGTTATGTTACATGTGACTCATACTGAAAGCAGTAAACTGAGTTCTTTGTCTAACAGATAGCAGTATCAATTAACAAGATCAAGTTTTAGAAACAAGCATCCTATAGTTATGTTAACTGTCTGAGATCCCGATAGAGTTATTAAATCTATTGCAAAACTTAACGGCAAAGTGAAAAAGTAAGATATCATGAGAGACCACAGCGATAGAAGAAAATCGTTTAGAAAATAGGCATTGATGGAATGATAGACAAACCTGTTGGTAAACCAAGTAAAAGAAGGTGGATAAATAAGAGCCAAAATTGTGCTAGCAAGAACCACGTGGGGCAGAAAAGAGCTTGCTTCCTTCAAAATTGTCAAAAGACTGTTCTCTTTTTGTTTCGGATTCTGAAAGATCACAAACATCTATTGTTAAAAAAACAACTTAAATGCAAATACTTTAATATTAAAGATAGTCCAATATCACAAATCAGAGGTAGGCATCAAAACATACAAGAAAACAACATAACCCCTTTCGCCTATTATGTTTCTTTTCCTTTTCTAAAATATGGTCCGATTAGTAATAGCAGATAGTACATCAGCTTGAAGTGCAAAATGAAATGGCTAAAGGAACAAAAACCTTTGCTTCCTATATTAACTGCTTCTCATTCTTGAAACTTTATGCACATAAATAGAGAATTTTCCGTTTTTCTTTTTTTTTTATAAGGGTGATGTCTGAGAAAGCTTGTGCGCACCTCGACTATTCCACTTCTACCTCTAACCAGCACAGGTATCAGGTAACACTGCCGGCTTAGGCTTAGATCACATAGGTTTTTTTCCTCTGTTAGGATTTAAACCGTGGTTTCTCATGATTTTCGTCCCATGATAATTTTCCATATCAAGCTCAGTTTTTTTTAACGGAACAATGTTATTCAAAGCCCTAATTTCTCAAACAAAATGGATTTTGGCAATTAATTACAAGTTTCTCATTGTTCATTTCAACATACATATACAAGTTTAAGTAAGAAACATACAATTGAACTTTGAGAACATAGCTCAAAAGGTTAAAATGAAACACCTCAAGTGATTCAGAATCACTAGGCCCAAGCGATTCCGAGAACTCTTTTGAGATACATCTAGTAACCAACAATCTTGAATTACCACCTATACAAAAAAAAAAAAAAAAAAAAAAAACATTCATGAGCAAAAAGTAAATTGACAACTAAACTTGAGAAGAAAAAGATTCGAACTTTGAGCAAAACAAATTATATTTGAGCCAAGAAAAAAATACCTACTTGACAATGTGGATTGTAGAGTTGAAGAAGACCCCACCAACCGTTCCCCTTCAAGAATCAAGAACCAAAGTACAAGTTGTACTAATTCATCAAAAGGGGCAGTAGAAATACACTTGATATTGAAAAAAGATCATAAAAATCTCTCCATATTTTTTTTATACTTACAACTAAAGGTATACATTATCAACTACACCTTGAGAAGGAAAAAGATTCAAACTTTGAGCAAAATAGATTACACTTGAGTTACAAAAAACACCTACTTAGCAATGTGGATTGTATAGTTGAAGAAAACCCCACCAATCGTACCCCTTCAAGAATCAGAACCCAAGTACAAGTTGGCTAATTCATCAAAAGGGGCAATAGAAATACACTTGATACAGAAAAAAAATCACAAAATCTCTTTTTCTTTCATCAATCATACCCCTTCATGTAGTTGCACGACATGGCGCAATTACAATTTACTGACATGACCTTAGATAGGAGGTTGTGGAGGAAACTGATTAGGATAGAAGGTTAGTAGGTAGTAGAGCCTTGTCTCGTAGCCATATTATTTCTCATGTAGTTTCTTATCCTTCGATTTCTATTATATTTATTGTCTCTTGTTCTTGCTTAGCATATTATCTCTGTTATTTATACTATTAATTCTTTTTCCTATTTGACCTGCTTTGCTATTGCTTTATTCTGAGCCGAGGATCTACCGGAAACAACCTCTGTACCTCCCAAAGTAGGGGTAAGTTATGCGTACACTCTACCATCCCCAGACCCCACTTGTGGGATTACACTGGGTATATTGTTGTTGTTGTAATCATATCCCTTCAAGAACCCAAGTGCAAGTTGGACTAATTCATCAAAAGGGGCAGCAAAAATACACTTGATTTTGAAAAAAGATTATAAAAATCTCTCCTTTTTTTTCTAACCCAAGTACAAGTTGGACTAATTCATTAGAAGGGGCAATAGAAATACACTTGATACTGAAAAAAACACAAAATCTCTTTTTTCTTACATCAAATTATACCCCTTCAAGAACCCAAGTACAAATTGGACTAATTCATCAAAAGGGGCAGTAGGAATAATACACTTGATACTGAAAAAAGAATCACAAAATAACTTTTTCTTTCATCAATCATACGCTTTAAAGAACCCAAGTAAGTTGGACTTTTGAGAAGCAAAAAGATTCAAACTTTGAGCAAAATAGATTACAGTTGAGTTTAAAAAAAAGGAAGGGGGTTACACATTTGGCTGCTCAGCCAAAAATATTTACATCGCTAGACAATATACATATTATATACATATATCATGCATATATTATACACTTGCTGGCTATTTTTTTCTTCAAAGTGGGCGACTATTTATGTCAATTCCCAAAAACAAATAACTACTTAGCAATGTGGATTGTATAATTGAAAGAAACCCCTTCAATTGCACCCCTTCAAGAACCCAAGTACAATTTGGAGTAAACGATCAAAAGGGGCAGTAGAAATATACTTGATATTGAAAAAATATTATAAAAATCTCTCATTTTTTATACTTATAAGTAAAGGGTACATTATCAACTATACTTTGAGAAGCAAAAATATTCGAACTTTGAGCAAAATAGATTACAATTGAGTGGGAAAAAAAACTTACTCACTATGTCTCAATTTATACGACACACTTTACTTTTTAGTCGGTCAAAAAAAGAATGATATATTTCTTGAATGACATATTTCTTTATTTGTCAACAATTTAACTTTTAACTATACTTTTTATGCTTAACGAGATGATTTATAATCATACAAATATCTTTGACTTGTTTTAAACTACAAGATTCAAAAGTCTTTCTTTATTTGTTTATTTCTGAAACTTGGTGCCCTTGGAACGGAGAGATTACTTAGCTATGTGGATTGTATAATTGAGGAACCAAAATACAAATTAGACTAATTAATCAAAGGGGCAGTAGAAATACACTTGAAATTGAAAAAAAAGATCATAAAAATCTCTCTTTTTTTTTCTTTTTATTACTAAACACTACAAAACAAACAAACCTGAAGAGTGGAAGCATTTATTGGGCAAAGAAACAAGTGGGTATTGGTGAAAGCAAGGCAGAGATTGATGATGATGAATCTTGAAGCCTTGATTATACTGCTGAAAATGAAGAAGTTTAATACTGGCACTCATTTTTTCTTTTTAGTCTTTGATTTTCAGAAAAAACTAAAGGAGATTTGTTTTATAGTGCTTTTGGGAGAAAATGACAAAAACGGTCCTTCAAGTTTGAAGATAAGTTCAAAGTAGTCTAAGTATGCACTACTCACTGCGTAACAACAATACCATACTTAGTATAATTCCACAAGTAGAGTTTACAGAGTAGAGAGATTATTTCTGATAAATAAGTATGCACTGAACAATATATATTAATTTTTATAAGTAATTTTATATACTTTGTTTACTTTTTCATCAAAAATTTCTTTATCTCTATTAAACTAATGAATTTTACCCCTTAAACCCTTTTCTTAAAGGAAAACTGTGAATTCAAACTCATTTATTCAAAGAAACAATTATGAGATTTACCTAAAAAAAAAGTTGTAGTATTTCTTATAAATTTTATTCACTTGATTAAAACTTATATATCTTAAGATATTTTTTCCAAAATCCAAAAAAAATAACAACGATAAGTTAGAAATGGATGAAAAAGTCTTTCCTAATCGTAGGAAAAAATAAAAGAGAACTACCATTAAGTTTCTTAAAAAACTAAAAAATCGAATCAAACCGACAATAACCAAACTGCTGATATAAATTACATTTGATTTGATTTTAATAATTAAAAAGTCGATCTGGTGGCAGTGGGGGTCCTCGCGGTGGTCAGCAGCAGCAACAACAGTTCTGGGGCCCACAGTGGGCCCCACAACAACAGTTTGGGCCCAACCAGTTTACCTTCCAGCGGCAGTGGTAAGCCCAGCAGTAGTCCAGGCCCAATTCGGCCTGGTCCAGTTACGGCCAGCAGCAGTCTGGGCCGAGACCTCAAGCCCATCACGCAGCAGGCCCCACTCAGATCGATATCGAAGCCGCGATGCACACACTGGGTTTGACTTAACCGGACCCGAATTGGTATATGGACATCGGTGCCACTACCCACATGACATCTGATTCAGGAACTTTCTCATCTTATTCCAATTTGAGCAACCCCGCGGTATACTTGTTGGTAATAGCAATTCTGTTCCAATTCGTGGTTATGGGCATAAAACATTGTCTCCCCCGCATCCCCCTCTTATCTTGAAAAATACCCTACATGCCCCCAAATTGATTAAAAACTTAGTCTTTGTCCTTAAATTCACTACTGACAATTATGTTTCTATTGAATTTGATCCATTTGGTTTCTCTGTAAAGGATTTCAAGATGGGGAGTCCTCTCATGAGGTGTGATAGTAGGGGAGATCTTTATCCTATCACACCCAGTCCCGGTCTATCGAGTCAAGCCCTGCCATCAGTTTTTGCAGCCATCTCTCCTTCCTTGTGGCATGCTCGTCTTGGTCATCTGGGGTCCTCTATTTTGTCAGTTTTAGATAAAAATAGATTTATTTCATGTAAGGGTACGAGTCGTACTCCAATTTGTCAATCTTGTTCTTTAGGAAAAATTGTTAAGTTGCCATTTGTAGACTCAAAATCCCATACTTTAATGCAATTTGATATTATTCATAGCGACTTATGGACGTCTCATGTTCCTAGTTCTATGAGTCATCGGTATTATGTTCTTTTTTTGGATGATTATTCTAATTTTTTATGGACGTTTTCAATAGCGAAGAAATCTCAAGTTTTTTCCATCTTCCTAAAATTTAGAGCATTCATCAGAACCCAATTCGACCGTGAAATAAAAAATATTCAGTGTGATAATGGAAAAGAGTATGACAATGGGTGTTTCGGGAATTCTGTGCTACTAATGGATAATTTTTTGTTTTTTCTTGTCCCCATACATCTTCACAAAATGGGAAAGCCGAACGTAAAATTCGTTCCATAAATAACATTATCCGCACTCTATTAATTCATGCTTCCGTACCCCTATTTTTGGCATCACGCGCTTCAAATGTCTACATATCTACTTAACATACTCCTTCCAAAGGTTTGACATATTCTTCCCCTCTTCAGATTTTATATAATAAATCTCCTTCTTATTCTCATATTCGGGTTTTTGGGTGTTTATGTTATCCGTTATTTCCATCCACCACAATTAACAAACTTCAGGCCCGGTCTACTCCATGTGTTTTTTTGGATTTTCCTTCTAATCATCGTGGCTACAAATGCTTTGATTTATCCTCCAATAAAATCATCATTAATCGCCATGTAATTTTTTATGAATCCCAATTTCCATTTGCTAAAAGTCATTCTCCCTTGCCTAGTTCGTATAATTTTTTGGATGAACAAATATCCCCGTATATTATTCAGCATTTTTCGGACATCTTCCGCACCCAAAATTCTCCAGCGGGCCCACTTCCCACTGGTCCCACTGGCCCGTCACAATCTTCTCTGCCCAGTTTTGTCACTGGGCCAGTTTCAGCAATTGGGCCTATCCAGCCCATTATTGGAACTGGTCCAGTTTCTGTTTTCGCCACTGGTACTGCTTCCCGAGTTGGGACAGCAGGTCCACTGCCTGCTGGCCAGTTCGTCCCGAGCCCAGCAAATTCCCGACATCCACTTAATTCTTCCACGAGTCATAGACCGGTCACTCGTAGTCAGCGGGGTATTGTTACACCTAAAAGACATTTTAATTTATATTCTAATGTCTCTAAATCCCTCTTGCCCCGTAATCATGTGTCTGCCTTAAACGATCCGAATTGGAAAATTGCTATGACTGATGAATATAATGCTCTTATTGATAATAAGACGTGGGAGTTGGTGCCCCGTCCATATGGTATTAATGTTATCAGGTCTATGTGGATTTTTGCTCATAAGGAGAATTCAGATGGTTCATTTGCTCGACATAAGGCGTGGCTTGTGGGTGATGGTAAGACTCAATAGGTTGGTATAGATTGTGGGGAGACGTTTAGTCCAGTGGTGAAGCCGGCTACCATTCGCATTGTGCTTAGCTTGGCTCTTTCGAAGACATGGCATATTCGTCAGTTGGATGTCAAAAATGCTTTCCTACATAGTGATCTCAAGGAAACTGTCTTTATGTATCAGCCGATGGGATTTAGGGATCCCAATCATCCTCATCATGCATGTTTGTTGAAGAAGTCCTTGTATGGGCTTAAGCAGTCTCCACGGGCCTGGTATACAAGGTTTGCTGACTATGTTTTAACTATTGGGTTCACTCACAGCAGATCGGATAATTCCTTGTTCATCTACCGTCGTGGTTCGTCTGTAGCCTACATTCTGTTATATGTGGACGATATTATCTTGACTACCTATTCCGATGCCTTGCGCTAGTCCATCATGACCATGCTCAGCTCCGAGTTTGCTATGAAAGACTTGGGGCCCTTGAGTTATTTTTTGGGGATTGTTGTCACTCGTCATTCCGATGAGTTGTTCTTGTCACAACTAAGTATGCGTAGAGATCATCGAGAGGCTGGGATGTCATCTTGTAAGTCCACTTCCATTTCGATTGATACCAAGCCCAAGCTTGGTGCCGCGCCGAGTCCCCTTACGAGGATCCGACCGCTATCGCGATCTTGCGAGGGCCTTGATATCTTACCTTTATCAGACCGGATATTACGTATGTTGTCCAGCAGGTGTGTTTATTCATGCATGATCCCCGAATTGAGCACATGAATGCACTCAAACGAATTGATATATCTCGTCGAGATATCAAATTGCTGACATCTTTACAAAGGGTCTTCCCTCAGTCCTTGTTGAAGATTTTAGGGACAGTCTCAGCATTCGAAGATCGCCCGCTATGACTGCGGGGGTGTGTTAAATATTATTATGTGTAATTTATGGTAAATATTTAGTATCCTAGTTTATGTAAGGTTGTAATATAATTAGTACTGTATTACCATAATTAGTGTATTACCATAGATGTATAGAATAAGGTTTTAGGAATAGAATTCTCCTATTATGTACCTTGTATATATATCCTTTCAATTAATGAAAATAATCAAGAAATTATTTTTTTCAGATTTGATTTTTACTTTTACAAAAACCGATCCAAACCAACCGATGAAATCAACATACGGGAGAAAGCAGATAACCAAATTCGACATAATTTTTTTGTTCTGCTATTCCATTGTCCATACCTACACAAGAGAAAAAAGGTGAAAAACTGATTAAAAATTAATGGTCCTTATCTTTGGTGGTAGGTTCACAATAGTCCCTTAAGTATTACCTAACCAGTTTTGATACTTTAAATTTGTTAAAAGTGTGCACTTTTGATTTTTATTAAATATTTTTTTAATTTACGTCCCATGTTTTCCCGTGTAGTGATATTGGAGCGAAAAAAGAAAAGAGAAAGATGGGGTTTCTCTGGCTTTTTGGCATAGTGGGCCTTAGGAAACTTTAATTGTTAAGTTTAATCAGAATTGTAAAAATTGAAAATATTTAACGAAAACTCACATTTGAAAGTACAATTTTTTCAATTTAAAAGCTTTCTTATCAGAGGTTCATTCTTTTTGTTTCATATATTTTATAGAGAAGTTGATAAGACTCTTTAATGTTGCGAGATGTGAATAATTTATCCATTTAAAATTCAAAGAAGACTACACCAATGAAAGCAGTGGAATCATAAGCACCTTCCATCATTAATTAAAGATTTTGAGTTTAAGTCATGAATATGAAATCATCTTTGAAAAAACAACGCACTAGCCCTTAAAGCAGAATTTTCAATACAAGTCTAAATTAGTGAAACCTCAAAATAAATAACGGATACCGAATGAAAAAACAAACTCTATACAAGTGTCTAATAACAATATAGGATTATTCTTCAGCCTGATTCTTTAATTTTAACGTCCACCAACTCCAAAGGGACCAAAACTCCTAGGTTGGCTTTAGTTTTAACGTCCACCAACTCCATAGGGACCAAACCTCCTAGCAACCTAATCAAAGAATTTTGTACAAAGATCATTAATTTGTAAAAATGAAATCTTTGATAAAAAAATATATAATTAAAAATACATTTGTAAATGGCTACAAAACCAACCACAAAATAAAGGCGAACAAATAATGAGCTAGAATCGAACAAAACAAAAATAATAACTTTGTAAGTATTCACCAACGTAGGATGAAATGTATCCCATCTACTTAAGCCTTGATGGATAAAATTACTTGAGATTTATGCTTATGGGAGATAACCGTTATCCAACAAAAGTATGAAACAATTAAGGTACACACAAATTGATTTGTACACCACCGTTATTACAAAAAAAATGAGAAATGGATGAGAAACACTCAGATCACCACGACATACTTATTTCTACTTAAGTCTTGTGGGCAGAGAAACTCAATTTTTGTGCTCTTGAAAAATAGCAGAAATTTAATAAGACAATTGAGGTGCGAGCAAATTAGCTTGTACACCATCACCATTATTTAATAAAAATGGAAGAGAAACAATACTCAAATCATTAGAACGATATTTATTTCAATATAGAGTTAAGCGTAAAAAACACACCTCAAGTATCACGCCCCGACTTTATCCAAGTCTTCCCTTAGGGCGTGATGACACCTGGGCAACTATCCCTTCCCAAGCGAACCATTAACTTCTTTTCTTCCTAAATTAAACATGTATCTAGGTGCGGAAATAATATATATAATAAGAAATTCGATGTTTAAAAGGAAACAACTCATGTGGGGCATTCCCCGAGATAACGAAACTTGGTTCTTCGACCTACTTAATCAAGAGTGAGATTCACCAATCCGAAGCAATGGATTTGGTGGAATAATGAGGATGTGGGACGATCGCTAGCCCTGTTGCGGAGCTTTCCCTCGATCACACTTTCCTAAAAATGTTAAATAAAAGAGTCAGCCCTACCATCCGGGGCTGAGTGAGAACCTCGCCTTACAATTCAAAGTAACCTCGCAATGTTCTAAGTACAATCTTACTAAAAACATAATAAGCACGTTATGAAACCACATTACAACACTTTCAATGTACAAGTCAATAATAATTATTCACACACAAAATCCCCTCCCAACTCACCCTAGGGAAATACTTAGTCTAACCAGTACACATTCACAAAAGAAATTGCGGGACGCGCAACCCGATCCAATATTTTATATATATGTTGCGGAACACGCAATCCGATCCAATAATTTATATATATATCGTGGAACGCGCAACCCGATCCAATAGTTTATATATATGTATTTGTTGCGGTACGCGCAACCCGATCTAATATTTTATTTATATATTTTGTGGAACGTGCAACCCGATCCAATATTTTATATATATGTATTTATTTCAAAACGTGCAACCTGATCCAATATATTTATATCTATATATGTTGCTTGAGTGATACTAAGACCACTTTGAATCTATCGGGGTGACGTAAGATCGATGTACCTTCGATTAACCTTACTGAAAAGAAGCTTTTAATGTCAACGACGATCACATCATACATGATTACCATACTAGGAACATAAGATCACGAAGCCATGCATATCATAATAATAAACTTACATACTTAGTCATATTTCCAGAAGATTCAAATAAAAATTATTTCTTTCAACTTTTCGCCCTTCTTTCTCGCTTGTAAGGGTTATAATTCTCAAATCATAACCCCAAATAACGTGTTTCTTGTGCCGAATCGAAAGTAACACAGTGACCTATCACTATATCAAGTTTTCTATTAAAATACTTAGTGTAACTAGTACAAATTCACTAAAGAACCAACCCTATGAAAACTGTCTCGACAGATTTTTGAAAAAAATGATATAATCTTAAAATAGTCATAACTTTTTATCCGTAAGTCGGATCGATCTTAGTAAGGTCTCAAACCGTCAATAACAGAGAAAACTAGAACTTTTATTTAGCATAGACTTTCATATTCTTTACCGATTTATACAGTTTTTCGTTATACGTTCTGTTTTTCTGGATTTCAATCGATCCGATGTAGAAACTTTAAACAGCGGTAACTCTCAAATCGTATGTCGGTTTTGGCCCCGTTTGGGCTCAATATGATCGTGAAAGAGAGATGTACAACATTGGAAAATTTTGTCCCATTCTAGCAAAGATAACTCATCAAAAACAATCTGCAATTACATGACTCGAACTTGTTCCAGGATAATACTTATACCAATTAGTTCCTCACAAATTATACTACCCCCTTGTTCTTTTTGTAAGTCTCATCAAGGATAAATATAATCATATATATGTCAAATGGAACAACAGAAATATATTTTTTTCTTCTCAACATGTATACTATGTTTTAACATGCATTGTAACTTAAAACAAAAGGATTTTACTAAGAATTTGTGAGTGAGAGAACTCACTTTTATTTCTCCGCAATCTTTCTCGACCTCCTCAAGATCTTTTGCGAAGATTAATTCAGAATAAGAAAACGGCTACGATCTACTGATTTCCAAGTTAAGAATTGCTAACTTTCAAGTCCACGAATTCGAAACTTTAGTATCGAAACCTCTTGTCGTATAACCGGAACACAACCTCTGTTGAAATTCCAACTTCTCTTCAAACGATCTCTAATAGCATCAATCTGGACGTATCACTTTGAATTGCAAGAACTTTTATATATTCAAGTCACGTTGCCACTAAATTCCGAGACCGCTAGCATTTCTTTCCTTCTATTCTATAACTAAATTCCGTTGGGTTTAAATGATAGATTGAATGGAAAATGGAGGGAGTTCCCTCTTGCTTTATAAAATAAGTATTTGTCCCTCATCGGTAGTGGAAAGAAAAGTTCTTCCCTCTTGCTTTATAAAATAAGCATTTGTCCCTCATCGGCAGTGAAAAGAAAAGTTCTTCTACTTATAAGTAGAAGTACTCCTTTTTGTTGCTAAAGGGTTAAGAAGAGGGACTCCCCTCGCGTCGTCTTCATCGTTTAAGTCTGTGATTGAATTGTTATTCTGGTTTTATTAACTAAAACAGTTTGTCGATTTGACAGTGACAAACGAATAATGGCAATTGAGACTAGAACTACCTCTGCGAATACTGCACCAACGGTTACTCCTACAACCCGTACCGCTGTGCCACCGGCTGAGAAACCTGTGAAGTTCACCGGTGCCAACTTTAAAGGATGACAGCAAAGAATGTTCTTTTGGCTTACCACCCTTGGTATGCAAAAGTTCACCAGTGAGGACCCTCCGTGCTGCCACGACATGCCTGACAAACAACAGTTCATGGTTACTGAGGCTTGGAAACAGGCTGATTTTTTGTGCAAAGGCTACATTTTGAGTGCCTTAGAAGATGACTTGTACAACGTCTACAGTGCAGTAGAGACTTCCAAAGAACTATGGAGTACACTTGAAAAGAAGTACAAAACCGAATATGCTTGCTTGAAGAAGTTTGTGGTTGCCAAATTCCTAGACTACAAAATGGTGGATGGAAAAACCGTTGGAACCCAAGTTCAAGAGCTTCAACTTATCTTCCATGACCTTATTGCTGAAGGTATGGTAGTGAATGAAGCATTCCAAGTGGCTGCAATGATTGAGAAGTTGTCGCCCTTATGGAAAGATTTCAAGAATTATCTTAAGCACAAGCGCAAGGAAATGAAGTTGGAAGATCTTGTGATTCGTCTCAAGATTGAAGAAGATAACAAAACAGCCGGGAAGAAGTCGCGGAGGAATTCAACGATTATGGGAGCAAATATTGTTGACGAGGCTGCCCCAAAAAGTAAGAAAAGAAAGAAGTTCACTGGACAAAAGAAGGAGCAAGCCAAGAAAAAGTTCAAGGGCAACTGCTTTAATTGTGGGAAAGCTGGCCATAAAGCCCCAGATTGTCGTCTCCCGAAAAAGAACAAGGGAAAAGAACAAGCCAATATGGTGGAAAAGAATGATGATATGGATGATCTATGTGCAATGATATCGGGGTGCAATTTGGTTGGAAACCCAAAGGAGTTGTGGCTTGATTCTGGAACCACTCGACATATTTGCGCTGTAAAAGAAGCATTTGCAACCTACGCTCCCGCTGGACCCGAAGAGGTACTGTTTATGGGAAATACTGCAACAGCCAAGGTTGAAGGATATGGGAAGATACTTCTGAAAATGACTTCCGGCAAGGTGCTGACTCTCAACAATGTTATGCACGTTCCCACAATCAGGAAGAATTTAGTTTCAGCCGGACTACTCATCAAAAACAGGTTTAAGTGCGTGCTGGTTAGTGAGAAAATTGTAATAAGTAAGAATGATATGTTCATAGGAAAGGGCTACCTCACCGAGGGCATTTTCAAACTCAATGTAATGGTTATTGACAGTATTAATGGAAATTCAGCTTCGTCTTACTTATTGGAGTCAAAAGATTTATGGCATGTTCGTTTAGGACATGTCAACTACAAAACCTTGCAAAAATTGATTAATTTAGAAGTATTGCCTAAATTTGAGTGTAATAAATCTAAATGTGAAATCTGTGTTGAATCTAAGTTTGTTAAACATCCATATAAGTCTATTGATAGAAATTCAAATCCTTTAGACTTAATTCACACAGATATATGTGATATGAAGTCAATACCATCTCGCGGTGGGAAAAAGTATTTTATAACTTTTATTGACGATTGCACTCGATATTGTTATGTGTATTTGCTTAATAGTAAGGATGAAGCAATTGATGCATTTAAGCAATACAAGAATGAAGTGGAAAATCAATTGAATAAAAAGATAAAAATGATTAGAAGTGATAGGGGTGGAGAGTACGAATCTCCTTTTGCATAGATATGTTTAGAATATGGAATTATTCATCAAACTACTGCCCTTTACACACCTTAATCAAATGGAATTGCGGAAAGGAAAAATCGAACATTAAAGGAAATGATGAATGCCTTACTAATAAGTTCCGGTTTACCGCAGAGCTTGTGGGGGGAAGCTATCCTTACAGCTAACCGAATACTCAACAGGGTGCCCTACAGCAAAACACAATCTATTCCATATGAACTATGGAAAGGAAGAAAACCCAACTTGAAATATTTCAAAGTGTGGGGGTGTTTAGCAAAGGTCCAAGTTCCTTTGCCCAAAAGGCTAAAAATCGGACCAAAAATCGTGGATTGTGTTTTTATTGGCTATGCTACAAACAACAACGCTTGTCGGTTTTTGGTTCACAAATCGGACAATCTCGAAATTCATGTTAATACGATAATTGAATCAGATAATGCTGAATTCTTTGAAAATATTTATCCGTATAAAACTGAATGTGAGTCATCAAGTGAAAGACCTAAAAGACCGCGGGAAGAACCAAAGGAAAGTACACCAAGTAAAGAGGATCCAAGGCGTAGCAAACGTCAAAGGACATCTACTTCCTTTGGACCAGATTTTTTGACATTCTTGCTTGAAAATGAGCCTCAAACATTTAAAGCAGCGATGTCATCTTCTGATTCATCATTTTGGAAAGAGGCAGTCAATAGTGAGATTGAATCAATTTTGAACAACCATACATGGGAATTAGTTGATCTTCCTCCTGAAAATAAACCTTTAGGATCAAAATGGATTTTTAAAAGGAAAATGAAAGTTGATGGCACTGTTGACAAATATAAGGCAAGACTTGTGGTCAAAGGTTATAGACAAAAGGAAGGCCTTGATTACTTTGACACATACTCGCCGGTAACAAGGATAACATCTATTCGGTTGTTAGTGGCACTAGCAGCCGTACATGGTCTTGAAATCCATCAAATGGATGTTAAGACAGCTTTCTTAAATAGAGAATTGGAGGAAGAAATTTACATGGAACAACCTGATGGATTTGTGGTTCCTGGTAAAGAAGGGAAAGTGTGCAAACTTGTTAAGTCGCTTTATGGACTAAAACAAGCACCCAAACCATGGCATGCTAAATTTGACCAAATAATGTTGACAAATGGATTTAAAATCAACGAGTGTGACAAATGTGTTTACATTAAAAATACTTCAAATCATGAAGTCATTATTTGTTTATATGTTGATGACATGTTGATAATGAGTAAAAATATTGTCGATATAAATGCTACTAAACGCATGTTGGCTAGCAAATTTGATATGAAGGACTTAGGAGTTGCTGATTTGATCTTAGGCATCAGAATTCATAAAACTCCACAAGGTCTAGCATTATCGTAGTCTCATTATATTGAAAGAGTACTTGGCAAGTTTAAGTATTTAAATTTCAATATTGCCAAGACTCCAATTGACACGAGCTATACATTTCAGAAGAATAAAGGTGAAAGTGACTCACAATTGGATTATGCAAGAGTGTTGGAAAGTTTGATGTATATCATGAATTGTACGCGACCAGATATAGCATGTGCTATTAGTAAATTGAGTCGGTTTACAAGTAATCCCAATCAAACTCACTGGATGGCAATGAAACGAGTTTTGGGGTATCTGAAACATACCCAAGACTATGCTTTGCATTATAACAAATATTCCGCCGTGATAGAAGGATATATTGATGCAAATTGGATCACCGGATCATCTGAAGTTAAATCCACGAGTGGTTATGTTTTCACAATTGGGGGTGAATCAGTGTCTTGGAAATCATCCAAACAGACGTGCATCGCTCGTTCTACGATGGAATCTGAGTTTATAGCTTTAGACAAGGCCGGGGAAGAAGTTGAATGACTCCGAAATTTCTTGGAAGATATTCCATTTTGGCCCAAACCTTTGGCACCTATATGTATACATTGTTATAGCCAAACAACAATAGGTAGGGCAGAGAGAGTTATGTATAACGAAAAATTGCGTCACATTCGACGACGACATAATACCATTAGACAACTACTCTCTAGTGGTGTTATCACGATTGACTTCGTAAAGTCAAGAGATAACATATCGGATCCGCTAACAAAATGCCTATCTAGAGAGGCGGTTGAAAGATCATCTAAGAGAATGAGTTTAAGGCTAAGGACAAGTCATCATGGCGGTAACTCTACCTAGCAGACTGGAGATCCCAAGAGCTAGGTTCAAGGAGATCAAACAAAGTCGTGACTGATGGTTCGGCATTGTCAAATAACTAAATCCATTCTCATGATGAAGACAATGTTCAGGAATAAGGATAAAATGTTAAGGTTTTTTTTTAACAAGTTAATAAAAAGCTTAAGTTTATTTTTTAATGGTTTCTAAGTTTGGCAGGTTTGACCAAATAGTGTGTCTACACGATAACACGTTTAGGAATCACCTATGTGAGTATGAAGTGTAAGCCGCTTCAAAGAGAATGATTGTAAGAAGTCCATTCTCTATACACTCATGAAACCAGGAGGTGTTCATGGCTGAAACGAACACAACCATAAGAACCATAGACGGTAGGAATTAACCTATTAATCCTTCACCCCTTACAATACCTTTATTGTAAGCCCTTTACACTAACTCTATTGCAAAGCTACAAGCCTTGACTAACTCTAGCCAAGATAAAAAACCAACAAAAGTTAAAATCTGTCCTACAATGACACTTCTTAAAAGTAGTGTAGGATTACAATAAAGAACAAAATGACAAAGACTCAAAACAAACTAAAGGAATTAGAGATCTTCAGTGTCGGGATCTGGTCCTTCAGTTTGCAAACAACTTTGTTCTTGAGAGCACTTGGAGACTTGTGGTGGCTGCACTTTCAAAGTGATTTTAGGTTTTCAAGTGTTACCTTAAACCTTGTAACATGTTGTATATATATTAGGGAGCATGTGTGAAGAGATAGGGACAATTCAACCCTTGGTTTTGACCACTAGCGAGCTGCAGTAGTGTTGTTGTACTTCTGCCTGTGAACAATACACTTTACAGCTGTAACTGTTGACTGTACGATAGCCGAGGGAATGGATCGCAGACCAGGTCTCTATCTGGTTCCTCGAAAGTTTGGCAAATCATCAAAACACAAGATGACATAACTTATCAATTTCCCTTTTTTTATGATGACAAACACATAATTGATATTCCCCTTGAGAACCAGGTTCCCCACTTGTTCCCCCTGTGGATCAGACCTTTTTTTCAAACATAACATGTTAATCGCGGCAATAACAGTTTACCCCTTAACCTTAACTTCCCTCAATCATATCAATGCCCCCTTATTTTTCTCCTTTTGACATCATTGAAAAAAACAATCAAAGCGGCACAAGTAAAAACAAGTTCAGTAAAATTAACTCAGGGCCATATGGACAACACAACGAGAGCAGAAACATGAACAAACAAGCCAGCATTAATGCATAAAACAGAGTAATTGTCCAAAAATATTTTAGCATTAAACAAAATATAGTAGCCAAAATAGTAAAAAAAAATGATAATAAACTGCCATCAGTACCAATGTCATTAGGGAAAATAAAAACAGGGATCAAAGGAATGGGAAATAAAAGATGAGGATAACCAAGTTTTAGAAATATGGGCTTAAGAGGCCGGAAGGGAAACTAAGGAGCAATGACTAGTGCCTTGAGGAGCCTATCCACTTTTTCACTGTTAGTGCGCTGGTCCTGGAGAATCTGATCATGAAACTCATCAACCTTCTATCTTAGCTTCTCATTTTCAGCCTGCAGCTTCTCATTCTCAACATTTGCAGCCTCCACATCACTACGAGAACTAGATTCTTGTGCCTTTTTAGCTAGTTGGACTCTGAGGAGAACATTCTCGGCCTTAAACCGTTGAATTTCAGTAGTGGACAACTCTTAAGCCTCAATCAGAGTCGAAATGGTAGAGTTGATTTCAACACCACTTTTCTTAGGCACGCATTCACATTCTTCCAAAGTCGTCATGGTGAATATATGATTTTTGGTGCCCATGGTAGCCTTTTTGGTTTTGACTTTGAAATGCACAAGAACCTTTGTCAAGAGAAAGCCATATGGAAGAACATGTTTTCCCTCACTTGCATTTACAACTTTGATGATGTGCCCAATCATAAGAGCTGGCACATTTATGGGTTTAAAGGTTGACAGAGCCTCAAGAATGATCGGCTGTGGAGGCAATAGAACGTCCTTCAGCCCTTGGAAGCAACACCTTGTTGACAAGTGTGAATAAGAGCTGATACTCTAGTTTTAGATCCTTCTTGAAGAGCATTGTTGTAGTAGCAGACCCCTCCCTCTTCACAATCACATTCATAAAGGCATCAGACGCCTTGCCATACACTGTCTTCATCCCATCAGTCGGGACTTCCAAAATTTCTCCAAGCTTCAACTCATCTAACTCAAAGTCTATCACATGCACTGACAAGACCAGAGTGTGATCCTTTATAACAAAGATTTGCAAAGACGTCCATTGCCTTGTTCAGAAATGACAGAATTACCCCTAGAGGAAACTTGAACTGACTCATTAGTCCCTCTTGGTGATAGTAGCAAACGAGAATGAACCCTTTGTAACCCTGAACCAGAAGACCCTTCCGACAAATGGGTCGTAGCCGGTGACCTCACTGGAGCCGATGGTTAAGAGTTTTTTCCGGCGGACCCTCCACTAGAGGATCGATTGCGTTTCAAATTGAGTTGCCAGAAGTAGAAAATGGCTACTCTTTAAAGTACTTTTAAAATTTTGACTAAAATCACTTTCCAAAATAAGCAAATTTCAGAAGCTTGGCTGAAAAGGCTATCACACGCGAACCTAGAAACTCAATATATATATATACTATAACATCAACTGCACCTCAATCTCAAATAAATTGAGATACGTTATATGAATCCTTACTGACCATGTTATTCTACATACACTATTACCATATTGATTTGTGTGATCTTTTCATCTAATAGTGATTTTACGTGCGGCTTTTATGATGCAGTTAAGTTGGGATCAACTATATGAATTGTTATTGATCACGAGGTTCATAAGCATAGTAAGGCAATAAAATTAACTACTTAATGAAAAAATGCAAAAAAAAAAAAAAAAAGAGAACAAAACATGAAAGAACGGAAATTCAATTGGGAAATTCCCACTCGCTGCTGGCGCCTCTAAGGAGGTAACCCACTAGTTGGGCTAAAATTTCGGTTATTTAGATGGCTCAGAGGTACATGTGGGTAAAAAGTTGGTAGTATTAAAAGTTGTTTAATTATAATCGGATCATTCACACGAATGCCCTATCTTAGGGTGGTGTTTAATTTTTGTCCCTCAAATTGTTGGTTGCCCTATGTCACTTTAAGTAACAAAAAAGTGGTCGAAAATATCCCTGACATAAAAAAAAATCGTCTTACTCTTATCTATGACCTAATTTCGCAAGACATAAGTTATGCCTTACAAGACATGATTAGTTCCTACAGAAAATGAACTTATGCCTTGTCCAGCATAAGTTCTGTATTGCTCAGTGAATTAAATATCACACAACTTATGCCGGATAACTTAATTCCTACAGAATTTATGCCAGACAAAGCCTTGCAATTTTGTTTTTGGTAAGAAAACAACGAATTGATTGATTATGTTGGGGATCGAACCCAAAATCTCTGATTTCGTTTATGCCTTGCGAAAATTAGGTCATAGATAAGGGTACTTTGATCCACAAATTCTCATTAATGAGAAGTAGGGAAAAAAAAATTAAAGACTAGTGATTTGAGGGGGGAAAATTAAAGACCACCCCAAAAAGGTCCAATCCGCACAAAAAAATGAACATAATCCTTGAAAATTACTCTTTTGGATAATGTTAAATTCAAATCCAATGTTTGATCATATTGTTTAATCTTACAGATAAGCTAGTAACAAAAAGAAAAACAATGACTAGACTGGGAGAGTTAGAGTAGAATACAATCATGATACTGAAAGCATTAGAGATTTCTAGAGGCCCTCTGTTTCTCCTTCCTGTCCCCCATGTTTGGCTCTTCCTCTAGGGATTGCAGTGTAACAAGCACATAATGTCCACTGGAACAACTTTCATGGATTTTATCATCAACTTGCACGGATTAGTTTCAAGATATACGGTTTTCCTGTTATAACGAATTGTTCAAAGGGATTCCCGGTCATTCAATCAAACATTATGCTTTTTATTGGATAATCGGATTCAAATACTCATGGATTCGATGTTTGCTTATTGACTTACTAGATTGTGTGATCGAACGTTGTAATAATTCACAAAATTTTAGATAAAATTTTCAATTTACTCAAAAGAAATCTTTAGATTGTGGTCCTAAAGATTCGTAAGTTACAAGAAAAATAAAAATAAAATCATTTACAAAACAACTATCCGGTAAAGATAGTCGGGGGAAAGTTCACAATAGGAGGTTGACTCTAATGAGATTCTTGGAAGATGTATTTACTCATTGGATGGAACTTAACTAACATGTTATTCAACTGAGAATCCCGTAAGACTCGGAGTATTTTATGTAGCAAATAGGGCCATATCAATAATGACAGATCCACATGGTATATTATGAGTACGAAGAAAGTTTAAATTACCCACAACTTTAGATCGTTATACAAATATTATATGCACAGAACTGAAAACAAGGGAAATCATGCATGGCATTCCTTTTTCTGCCAAGGAATAAGTTTATGTGCTACAACTTTATCTACAAAAAAACACAAGATCTTAATTAAAGGAAAGCCAAGTTCTTTTAGGAAATTTAAAAGTAAAGTCGTTTTAAAAATATATCAAATAGACCATTTGAAGATCCATAGGGGTTTGACTAGATTGTTGTGTTCTTTCCGCTGTTACCAGAGGTCTCAGTTCAAATCCTGATGACAAAAACTTCTTGATTGGGAGTATTTGCGTCTCTTAGTAAGCCTATGTGCACGAATGTGGATTAGACAGAGAAACCCTTGGAATGGACAATTTCTTGATAGAACGCTTCTTGGGAATGGACAACTTCTTACTGAGTAAAATTCACAAATAATCACTTTTTGGCACCTGTAATTGAAAAAAAAAGTCATTGACATGTAGTTTTCAAATTTCATAGGGCTGAAAATTGACTAGTGAACGCTATTTTTACGTGCGTAAACCCCTTACTTATAATTTTGAATGCTAATACAGTTTTCATAATCTTGAAGAAAATGCTAATTACAGTTTGGATGAGAACAAACTACATTTAGATTTTAGACTATGCAAATCGGAATACTTTGAATTCATCAAAATTCTTGTTATCATGTCTTTGGTCTCGGTATCTTTGATTAGTTTAGTGTCTACTTTTATGAACCAATAAAATACCTATGGTTTGATACATAATAAATTGTCCATTATTTTTTACAGACAACCGAATAGGTTCGATAATCAACATCCGCTTCTTCATCAATTCTGTAAGAGTTAAATTCTCTTGAATCAGCATTATATCCAAACTCATTTCTCCCCTTTGAACTGACGATAATTTTAACAGCCGGAACAGTAACAATGAAAATGGCCCCCTCTTTAGTGAGATTATATGAGCAAATGCCTGAACCAAAATATGTGATTGCTATGGGAGCCTATACAATTACATGAGGGATGTTCAGTACCGATTTTTATAGTACTGTTCGGGGAGTCGATAAGCTAATTCATGTAGATGTCTATTTGTCAGGTTGCCCACCTAAACCAGAAGCGGTTATAGATGCTATAACAAAACTTCGTTAACTCTTTGAAATTTTGCTGAGCTGACTAGTTACCCCTGAGAAAAGTACTGCCAGTCACACAATTATATGAAACTGCCGAAATTAAAAAGCGATTTATGTAATGGCAGGACCTTAGCTCTCCATGCTGTAAAAAAATGTATTTGCAGTCTAATCATATTACAAGAGTGTTTAGGCACACAAATCTAAGTTCTGAATCGTATTACAGGAGTACTTAGGCAAAGAAAACTAAATTCCGACTCATATTACAAGAGTGTTTAGGCAAACAAACCTAAATTTCGAATTCCAAGCATCATGCTTGAAACTTTTTAAAACCAATAAATAACACTTCTTGTACCCGAAGTTAGTGTTGCATACCTGCATTATTATTCATAGAATTGTCAATAAAATTTCATCATCTCATGTAGCATACACAAACAATCTAAAGAAAGAAAATTCCATTCTTGTCTATTCATTGAAGCACACCTAAGAAAGATCAAAAGAGAAAATATATCTTGACAAGTGGTCACACAATTTCACATGGTATCAGAACAGGCATCTGTCCTAAGTTCAACATTTCACCAACCCTTGAGCAAAAACAATTTCCACGTGTTTGGATCATCCAAAACAAAATCAAGCTCAGACCAGAGGGGAATGCTGAAAATATAAATAATTAGATAAAATGTTGCTCTCTCTAATAACTTACACTTTTAGATGAGGTGATCACACAACTTAACAATATAGTTTACATATTCATATCATAAATATGAATTATTCAGAAAATCCTACATCCTTCGGCTCAATTTATGTGGTGGCGGTGTTTGATTGGGCATAGATTTTAAGAAAAGAAAAAATTCATTGAAACTTATAGTCTAAAACAAGCCAGACATTTGTGTGGCTATAAATCATCTCATTCAAGGTTAAATAGAAAGTTTAAAGTTAAATTGTTCTAGACATTTAAAAAGGAAAATATATGATACATAAATTGGGACAGCGGGAGCACTAGTTTTCTTCTCTAGTCTGTAGTATAGTTTTCTGTAAGAGGCAAGTGGCACCTCACCAGGGCATCATGCAGAATCTTTATAACCAAAACTAAAAAAATACTTAGAAAATCATGTCAAGGCATTTACAAAGAATACCTTCTTGCCAATTGGTATGAGCAACTAATTTTCCTTTGTCCAAGCCACAGCATCAACTCCTAGAAATTTTGCAAAAACAAACCTAAGCTAAAGAAAAACAATTAAAAGACAAAGCACAAGGGCGAAAAAGTAATTGTACTTGAACATGTTTGGAAGTAACAATACGGTTCACATCTAACAAACCAACAAAATTAACTTCGTTTATACTACATCTTACAACAAGACATCTTGTCATCTATGAAGTTCATAAAGGCTCGGAATTCTGATAGTACTAATCTGTAATCCAAGATCATGCACAAGTGACATAGTTAAGGCTTCTAACCTAGGGAAATTGAAGAAAGAGAGGTCATGAGCTGCTAGTACTTTCTGCAAGTGTCAACACGAGCTTTTTGAAGTTGGTAACACAATGACCAACCGAATATGGCTAACCTTTTTCTGAAAAATATAAACAGAAAGTATAATGACTTAATGAGCAATCAGCCAAATCCTGGAGGCACTTCAGGGTCTTCTTCATCGACATTATCTGGATTCTTCTCTTTCGTGACTATAGCAAAGCCAGGTGGTGCACCGACATCCACACTGTCGGGCACCAAAGGGTCAAGTGAGCAATTCGTCTCTGACTGGACAGGAACAGGAATTCCTGATTCCTCTTTGGGTGTTTCCTTACAGTCACTTTTGCTATTCTGATTTGAATCTAATCGGGCAAAACCAGGAGATTCACTTGGCTCCGCATCAACAGAAAATGCAGCGTTGATACCACTGTGTGAAACAGCAATATGTCCATTACTTTCAACTCCATGCTGAGCTGGCTGCAAGTCTGAATGAGAGGATGATTCGCCAGCTTCAATTAGTTGTGGGTTCAATAACTTATTGTAAACGGATTGAACAGTTTGGGTTATCTCCGTTTGAATGCCATCACCAGTTCTGATTGTATTCCACAAATCTTCTGATATTTTACCCATTACTTTGTCCCTATAGTTCATGACCAAAACAGGTTAAAAATAGGGAACCCTATATCCGCTAACTGATTAACTTTTAATATCACTAGTTGAAACAAACAAACTCTCATAATTCGCTGCTCGAATAAAAGGTAAAAAAGGTCCAGAAGCCATCGACCTTGTTGAAAAAGTAAACTAGATTCATCCCAAGCACATGAGTTTACCTAGTTCATGTATTAGGAAGTTAATAATAAGAATGCATGCATGTTTTTATTCATGAACTAGGGAATAGGAAATTTTTAGAAATAAATTATGATACATGTACTAGTATAGGTACATGTTAGATGAGTTCCTATAAATACCTAGGCACTACAACATTTTATGTAGGTCAAGTTGGTGGAAGAATATTTTCCTCCGCTTGTCTTGCTTTTCCTCCCTAATTTTCCAACAGACCTTTCATTAATTCATCACTTAGGCTATTTAATTTTCTCTCCTCACTTGACCCCCCCCCCCCCCCTCGAAGTACCAACATTACACTGCATTTATCAGAGCTTCTTTTTCATTCTGTTGATAAAAAATTATTCCCTCGATACCAAATTGAAATTTCCAGATTGCATTAAAACATGTCAACAAATTTCACTCTCCAAAAACAAAGGAAACTACTACCACATTATCCTATTTCTGTTTCCTATGCCCCAATTAGAGCTAAGCAACACACAATTTCAACTGTCCCTTAATTTTCATGCCAAGTCACTCGTATAGATAAATTTTCCTATTCAAAAAAGATTCATGCGAAATCAGACGAAACAATTTGTTTGGAACGAGGGTATAATATTCATATTTTTCCTGGATAAAATGCTTTCAAATGCCTAACAAACTCTTTCGACTCCTGAAGTAAGCCAAACTTGGACATATTTTGAATATCATGAAAATGATGGCCTTAGGGATTAAAAAACTCATGCTTGGAAGGAAAATCAGCCTAGAGGGAAACAAAAATGAGTCATAAAATAGACACGGAGCTATAAAAATAAAAGCACATGCTTAAGTGCCTAAATATGCAACAAGAGATATTTTTCATTGCCTAGTTTTTCTCATACTTCTTCCTTTCATGTT
This sequence comes from Anisodus acutangulus, assembly GCA_029783415.1. Classification (NCBI taxonomy): domain Eukaryota; kingdom Viridiplantae; phylum Streptophyta; class Magnoliopsida; order Solanales; family Solanaceae; genus Anisodus; species Anisodus acutangulus. The sequence goes on from CM056497.1 coordinate 52,905,457, forward strand.
TTCCGAGAAAATCATGGTTATTTCTACATCCCAAATTAGGAGCTTAGTGCACCGGGCTGCCCTTTTTTATTTCCTGATGGGTATCCCACAAAATAGATAAAATGAAATATAAAAAAATTCCCCCTCCCCCCTCCCCAAAACAAATAAAATGTAGTCAAGTATTAACGAAAATTAAAACAAAAGCACATTTTCCTATTTCAAGCATGTAATTATTGTATTTGTCATCTGAACACAAGTTTGGAGGACAAGGTTATTCTAAAGGTAATTGAATCAAAAGGGTCTAAACTAGTGAAAGAAAAAAGAAGAAACGGAAACAACCTATTTGAAAAGCCCAGTTAAAAGAAGAAGGGGGGGGGGGGGGAGGTTGAAAGCTAAGGAAGTCACAGAGTTTAGGTGCCTCTAAGAGAAAAAAATCAAAATTATGGGAAAAGGTTGAAGATATGACCTACCCAACTTCTTGATATATAGCATCAGACAGTTGCCTTGGCTTCATATTTTCTGCACCTGGACGGTTAAGTGCTGCTGATTCTTTCACTGTGGCTATTATGCTATTCCGCAACTCCTCCTGGAAAACAAACAAACTTGTCACACAACTGGAGTATATATATAAACTTAAAAGTATAATAGTGTCGTTCTTTTCCTTTTGTTTATATGAAGACAAAGTAAAAATATAACATACCAAGCAAGATAAAAGATATGACATACAGATCCACCTACATAGTGGATACAGCAAAATGCAACAAAAAAGTTTATGCCCCACTGACATACATAACTGTGTCAACCATTGCACTTCACCCACGGGGGGAGCAGAATGGGAGCTTTTCCAATTTCTTCACTTCCTCTGTCTTTAAGCACCAAAAGTTTTTTTAAAGGGAGGGTGGGTGTTCAAGTAGATCTTTAAGCACATAATGAGGCTAAAAACCCCAATCCACTTACTAGCCCCTTCAACCTTAAACAATTTCACACATCAATTAGAAGAACAGAGATAGAACGACAACTATCTTACCTCACCTCAAAACAAATCAAGTTTATAGATAGTTCTCTTCTCTTACAATTAAATAAACTAACTACCCTCTCATACTCTATTAGTGAGGAAATAATCACAAAAGTTAAAAATTAGAACCTACACCATAACAAAGGCAAATGTGTGTATCTCTTTGATCCTATTGTACATAGAGATATGTCTTTTTTAAATCTAATTCTACATAGAGTTATATCGAAGGACAAGAAACATGTTTTAACTTTATCATGAATAGTAAGTCCTTTCTTCTCAAGTTTTCTAGAGAAAATAAATATTTAAATCAAGAGGGGCAAAGTTTTAAAATGAAATTCATTATAATGAGGGTGAGGATTAATTGTTGACCAAGCTAAGGCAGGACAAGTAATGCTTTCAGAAACCGATAGAGAATTTTTCTCTGCCCCTTTGCCCCACCCCAACCCATGTTTTTCTATACTAGGAAGCACGAACATCAAATTTAATGCCCCTATGCTTTTCACAATCAGCTTTGACACATCACTGATTCATATACGACAACTATACAACTGTCTCTACTAATATCTTTTATATTTGGAATATTGGCACCACGTGTTTTGGAGTGTGATTTTTGCAATAGAAAGCATTTTAGTTCAGGCGATGCACTTCACTATATTGTTTGTGATGTTGGACCCACGAAGCTAACAAAGTTTGTCCCTTGTGCCTTGCTTTTATAGTTACTAATGGTTTTCTTATTTCCCACCTGGTGTCCGGCATTGGGGCTCGACTAATCCAGATTCATGCTGCATAAGGCCCATTAAAGGGGAAGCACTCCCTACCAAGATCTTTTCCGTATCTAGGGCTCTAACCCAAGACCTCGGAATAAGGGGGAGGATCCTATTCCATCCCAGAACAATCCTTGGGGGGTACTTACTAATGTTTTAGTTTTAAGTCTAGGGCATACCGAGATATCATATATCTCCTTTAATCATCATGTCCCCATAATTTTTCGAATTTAACATGCCAGTCCATGTCCATGTTCAACAGAATGCTGGTATGATGTATTGTTGCTAAGCTTGTAAATGAGCATAAAAATGTTGCTCAGTTATTTAAAAGATGTGCCCTTGTGGATGGTTAAAAGGTTTATTGGAAGTAAAGACATTGGTACTCACCAGATACACACACATAATACATTATATACAGTAAAACTTCCCTAAAACCTTGGGCGCTTCGCCTCTCTCCTGGTGTATACAACTTAAATCCTATAATTAATGCAAAATCTCTACTTCATATCCAACGTGGCACCCCAAAGCTTGGCCTAATGGTCAATGAAGTGAGTCGAGAACCATGAGGTTTCAGGTTCAAATCCCAACATAGACAAAAACACCTAGGTGATTTGTTCCAATTTATCCAAGCCTTGGTGGATAAAATTACCTAATACCTATGGTGGGAGGTAGCAGTTACCCGTGAAACTAGTCGAGGTGTCTATAATCCAACGTGGTGGGGTAAGTAGAATAAAACAAAGCTTAGAATTTCGTGCAAAACTATATAAGAACATACACCCTCTGTCCCAATTTATATGACACATTTTTCTTTTTAGTCAAACCCAAAAAGAATGACACATTTTTTTATTTAGCAACAATTTAACTTTAAACTTTACGTTTTATGCTTAACGAGATAATTTATAACCACACAAATATCTCTCGTTTGTTTTAGACCACAAAATTCAAAAGTTTTCATTTATTTCTTAAAACCCGTACCAAGTCGAACTACATCACGGAAGGAGTATATAACAATACAAAGACGATAACAACAAATACTCTACAGTTTAAGCCCAATGAGGAACGAACTCTAAAGGAACAAAATTGAATAACAATAAGTAAATACTAACGTTTTCTTTGACTTTGCGGACAATTTTGAGGCGAAGTTTATCGAAATCACCGTCATCTTTAAGCTTACATATTACATCTTCAGCCCTTATTCTTTTCCCATTCGTACCACCACCATTCTCCATTGTTGTTGTTGTGTGCTATAGCTAAAAAAAACAATTTTTACAGGTATTAATTTAGTGTATTTTGGATTGTATAGATGGATTTTTGTGTTGAATTTGTGGAGGAGTAAACCAAATATAATTTGGAAATGGGGGAAAATATGATTTTTGAAATTGTTAAGAGTGAATATGATTTTTGTGTTACTTTGTTTCGACAATTGTTGAAGGAGTGTGTGTGTGAGAGAGAGAGTGAAAAGGGGACAAATCCTAGTTAAAAAAGAGGAAGGACGTTTTAACTATTTTTACTTTATTTGAAAATTAGTATTTGGCCGTGAAAATTTTAAATTCAATTTGAAATTGATTTTAAATTTAAAAACAGCTTATAACTTATTTTTTAATTTACTTTTCATTTTTAAAGTTGTATTTCAAATTTAAAAAGTATATTTAAACATGAACATTATTCCGAATATTCTTTGCAAAAAGTATAATCAAACATAATTCACCGACCATATTGATCCTGAAGGGAGAGTCCAGTCAAAAAAGGAGGAAAGAAACACTACGAAGTTGATGATTCCACCAAAAATTTGATCGTCGGGTCATGCTATTTCCTTACAAATAAGTATTGAGAAGCATGTGTCTGTCATTCTAGTAATGACACCGAAGATGAAATAAAGAGTCCTATATCCTTATGGTAAGTGGAGAATAACCATCCGACCGGAATTTAAGATTATTTCATTTCCTTACTTATCAGAGAGGGCCTGCCTGCACGATCTTTCAACTTCATAAATATTTCAAATCTATGGCCAACATATCTTAGGGGCTCAACAGACTCGATTGAAATCACTATTCACATCAGATCATTGCCAAGCTTCACTGTCGTTGAGTTCCCTCCTTGGCGGGGAAAAGGTGTATGCTCGGGAGCTCGACTCAAGATGAGTTCCATTCTCGGGGAGTCCCTCAACATTGTTAGTTGAATTCACAAATGCACCTTCTTCAATTTACTAGTTTGGGCAATCCATACTCTTTCCATTACTTTCAATGAGTTTCATTCCGAAGAGACCTCAATCATCTCACCGTAGCTTACTCAATTTCGAAGTGTTTTGAGAAATTTCAATCATCTAACTACACCTCTTAGTGGTGGTCTACTCAATAACTAATTTGGGCACTCCCAACCCTTTCTATTTTTTCTTTTTCCGGGGGTTAGTTTATGCACATACTATTCTATTGGATACCTAATTTTCTCTTTTTTTTTAATATAAATTCAAGACTTCATTGCATAATTAACTTAGCGATGTGATCGGGATATTGTTCAGGTAATTTTTGTTGGAAATTTGCCTTTGGCGGGAGTTGCGACCGACCAACTTTAACGGCTTAAACACTAGTGTTACGTATGTTGGAGAATCCGGTTCTTCACACATGCATGATGTACGAAGTACGTAGATAACCGTAGGGCCAAGAATCGTCAAATTTCATTGAGAAATGAAAGAGATATTGGTTCACGAAGTAAGGTGTTTGAAGCATGGAAAGTGTGGTATTGTGCTCAATTCTCCCTCATCGGTAGAGGAAGAAAGAATTGTTGTGTATATAAGACTCGAAATTGGTTTGGGGTTTGGGACCCCAAGGGGTATCCCATGTGTTTAAAGGAGGGAGGACCTAGATGTGCTTCGGGTCAAGGAAAGACCACCAGCCTTGCCGCCGCCTTGTCCGTCCGGTTCGATTGCTCGCTCACGCTCACTGCCTTCGATATTATCTTTGCCAAATGCAGTTTGATCCCGAAGTTTGAAATGCAGTTTGGACGAGAATTCTTTCAGATGTACAGTTTGGTCCCTGAAGTTTTGAAAGTTGGAATTTCGACGGTCGAGTAACGTAAACGTCAAGCTCTCAATTCACCATTTATTTTGGCTGAATTAATCCTCCTATAATGGCCAAATCCGTTGGTCTTTCTCCCATTAATGTTGGTGGCTTTACTACCTCCATAATGGCCATTATGGAGGTCGTTATGGAGGGCGATGTCGGCCCTCCCTCACCTATTTAAACACCCCCTTACACCATTGTTGAGCACACAAAAGAATGACCAAGAACATACATATATGATACACGAAAATACAGAAATATACACAACAAAAACAGTTTCTTCCTACACCTTCCAAGGCATCATTTCGTTACTCAATATTCTTCACGGTAGCTCTTGAGTTTCCTTTGCTCAAGTGTTCCATTGCTGTTTTATCTTGGGAGACAAATTGTCCAGGACGTATAAAGGATACATACGGGGCAATATTGTCTTAAGGACAGAGTGCTACACTCGACTCAGCAAAACCAGTTTCCATTTTTTTCGTTTTCAACAAAATTGTAATTTCAGTTTTGTGCTTATCTTGTAATTTTCAGATTACTAGTTGAACTATTGTTTATCCTTTCGAATACTTGTAATAGTTATATACTTCCCGTACTGCTTTATAAAGTACCATAGAGCAAAAATACCTAACAATTTTCAGTTTAAGAGTTAGAGATTACAATTTCATCCGGAGTAGTGCTCCGAAAATGTCTAACATTAGCATTTGCATTTACATAATGTAATTCAACAATTGATTTGTTAAAAGAAGTTCCTTGCCCAGAAACTTGTGGCTGCACACATGGGAGGAACTGCCAAAAGGTTGATTCCACAAAAAGTTTTATCCTTCACCCCTTGCTTGGCCATGGCATCAGCCACTGCATTCTGCTCCCGGTATATGTGATTGGTCTATAGTCGCCCCAGCCTCTCCATCAAATTTCTGCATTAAAAAATTATGGGGTTATAAGTATCATGTTCCATTTCAAGAATAGCAATTATCTCTGTTGAGTCACATTCGACTGCTAGTGGTAATAGTCCTTGATCACATGCTAAAGAGAGTCCATGCAGTAGAGTTGTTAGTTCAGAAAAGATGCAAAATGATGAGGGTAAGCCTTTAGTGAAACCAATGATCTAGTTCCCACTACTATTTATAACTCCACCAATTCCTCCTATTCCAGTACTGTGTAGGTGTGAGCCATCAGTGTTGAGCTTGTAGAATCCCCTCACATGGGGGTTCCATTTGATGTTGATGGCTATTCTACTGCTGGGGAGGAGGGGGTTTGATGAGCATGATGTATTCAAGCTCACTGTTAAGGATGTCTTTGAAGCTGGTGTGGTTGTTTAGATTGTTAAACTGGATTTTGTTCTTATTCAGCCAGATGAACCAAAGACAGAAGGATATGAGTTCCCTCCATTTGATGAGGTGATTGTATTGCTTAGCTTCTAACATCTTTCAGGTGTTGTGCAGACGTTCAGGATAAAAGTGAGCAAATTGGTGTTGTTGGTGTGAGAGGCTTTGCTGCACACTTCAGTCCAGAAAGAGCTGGCTATGTGACACTAAAAAAGAGTGATTTATGGTTTTATTTTGAGCATTGCAGGTGTGGCAGATATTAGGGATTCCTAGGCCTATGGAAGAGAGGAAGTTGTTGGTGGGCAGTCTTTTATGGTGGAAAGTCCACATAAAGAAGTTGAGCTTATTGGGGACACTCAACTTCCATATCCAATTGAATTCCTCAGTGTAGTGATGTCCAGATCTACTCTCAGTGTCACTAATTTCATAAGCAGATATGGTAGATCACTTACCATTGCTGCTGAGTTTCCAGACAATATTGTCTTTCTTGTTGGAGTAAGAAGGGATGAAGGTGTTTTGGATGGCCTTCAACACTTTGTCAGGCAGAGTTAAGAGGATTTCCTCAAGGTGCCAGCTACTGTCATAGTAGAATAGGGTTTTCGGTATAGAATAGGAATAGAATTTTCGATAGCATGAAAATTGTAAATTGTATATATATTCATTCATTAATGAAAATAATCAAGGGATTAATTCTTTCATGGTATCAGAAGTCTAGGACTAAATTGCTTCATCTCTTCTCCAAATTTATCTCAGTTTACGTGCCCCTTTTCGGTCGAAATTGCATCATTTTTCGTACCCCTTCCTCGGATTTCGTGTTAAATTTTACCTCCTCTCTTCCCAAATTCTCTTCCCAATCCCTTTGTTCTTTCGTTATGTCTAAGAACACGTTTCATCTTGTCCTTACTGTTTCTAACATCAAGAACAACATCCCTATTGTTCTTGAGATGGAAAACGTCCAATATGCGACATGGGCAGAGTTGTTTAAAATTCACGTTATCTCCCATCAAGTCCTCCATCACATAATTCCTCCCGCTACCCCTATTCCCGCGGAGGATCCTCAGTTATGGATTACTCTTGATGCTACCGTTCTTCAGTAGATTTATTCCACTATTTCTACCGACCTTTTACAGACGATCATTGAGACGGACACTACGGCTATGGCTACCTGGAATAGATTACGTGATATATTCCAAAATAATCAACATTCACGTGTTGTCACCCTTGAGCAAGAATTCTTCCAAGTCCGCATAGAAGATTTTCCGAATGTTTCTGCATATTGCAAACGGCTCAAGGAGTTGGCGGAACAACTCTGTAACGTTGGCGCACCTGTGACCAATAATCGTCTGGTTCTACAAATGGTTGTCGGCCTTTCTGAGGCCTATAATGGCGTTGGGACTCTCCTTCGTCAAAGTAATCCTCTTCCCCTTTTTTATCAAGCATGCTCGATGCTCACCTTAGAAGAAGCCGACTTGGCAAAAAAGGCAGCTACCAGCATCAGTTCCATGGCAATGATGACTTCGTCCGATAATTCTCATGGTTTTGTTAACAATTCAGGCCAAAATCGCAACAACGGTGGCATCAAGAAAGGTCAAAACCGTAAAAATAATGGCAAGAATCGCGGCGGCAATAATGGTGGCGGCCGGAACAGTGGTGGCGGCGGTGGTGGCCCTTGGGGCAGTGGGCAACAGCCCAATTGGGCTCAGTAGTATGCCCCTAGGCAGTGAAACTGGGCCAGTCCATCTTGGCCCAACAGTGGATATTTTCCGAGCCCTTACCCGGGAAACTGGGCCCAGTTTTTACAACAGGCCAAGCCCAGTTTCTCGGGTCCAACTTCGGCAAACAAACAATTTTCTGGGCCGAGGCAGCAGGCCGGTGTGCTTGGGCCGAGGCATTCCAGGCAGTGGGCCCCACATCGACTCCGACAGATATTGAGGCCGCGATGCATACGCTTGGATTAAATCCCCAAGACCCGAATTGGTATATGGATACCAGCGCCACTTCACACATGACGTCCGCCAAGGTACTCTCTCGTCTTATTCCAATTTGAGCAACAATCGCGACATAATTGTTGGTAATTGTTGGTAATGGCAAATCAATTCCAATTCGTGGTTATGACCATAAAACGTTATCTCCCTCACATCCATCTCTTTGTCTAAAATAATGCCCTTCATGCCCCTAACTTAATTAAAAATTTGGTGTATGTCCGTAAATTCACCACTGATAATTGAGTTTCTGTTGATTTTGATCCTTTTGGATTTTCTGTGAAGGATTTCAAGACGGGGATTCCTCTCATGAGATGTGATAGTAGGGGAGTTCTTTATCCTATCACGCCCACATCCGGTCTCTCGAGTCAAGTCTTTCCATCTACTTTTGCGGCTCTCGCTCCTTCCTTATGGCATGCACGTTTGGGTCACCCTGGGTCATCTATTGTTTCTTCCTTACATAAAAATAATTTTATTTCTTGTAAGGGTACGTGTACTACTACTACAATTTGTCAATCTTGTTCACTAGAAAAACTTGTTAGATTGTCGTTTGTAGACTCTACTTCTCATACTTTAATGTCATTCAATATTATTCATAGCGATTTATGGACATCTCATGTTCTCAATTCTTTGGGCCATCGTTATTATGTTCTATTTTTGGATGATTATTCTAATTTTTTATGGACTTTTCCGTTAGCGAAAAAATCTCAAGTCTTTCCATTTTTTTAAAATTTAGAGCATTCATCCGTACCCAGTTCGATCGGAAAATAAAAAATATTCAATGTGATAATGGCAAAAATATGATAATGGGTTGTTTTGGGATTTTTGTGATACTAATGGAATAAATTTTCATTTCTCTTGTCCTCATACGTCCGCAAAATTTGTGTCATTAATAACATTGTCCGAACTTTATTGGTTCATGCTTCCGTGCCCCCTTCCTTTGGCATCATGCTCTACAAATGGCTACAAATCTTCTTAACATACTTCCTACCAAAGGTTTGACATATTTCACCCCTCTTTAAATCCTATAAAATAAGACTCATTCGTATTCCCATCTTAGGTCTTTGGGTATTAACTATTAACAAAATCCGGGCCCGTTCTACCCCTTGTATATTTTTGGGTTATCCGTCTAATCATCGTGGTTACAAATATTTTGATTTATCATCTAATAAAATCATCATTAGTCGCCATGCTATTTTTTATGAAACCAAATTTTCGTTTGCTAATGAGGGTAGTCTCGTGCTTAGTTCGTATAATTTTTTGGACGATGCCGTCTCTCCATATATTATCCACTGTTTGTCGGACTTGTCCCGCACCGAAACTCCGCATGCGGGCCTACTGCCCGCTGGCCCTACTGTCCCGCCTTACCCCACTATTTCCAATCCAATTTTAGCCCTAGTTTCGGTAGTTGGGCTAGTTGCCCAACCCAATACCGAAACTGGTCCAGTAACTGTTTCGATCTCGGCCCATGTTTCTAGTGTTGGACCAGCAGGCCCACTGCTGGCTGGCCAGTCCGTCACTTATCCCGATATTTCTCAAAATCCACCTACTTCTTTTCTGAGTCACAGACCGGTCACTCATAGTCAACGAGGTATTTTTAAATCAAAAAGACATTTTAATTTAAATTATGATGTTCTTAAATCCCTCTACCCTGTAACCCAGTGTCCGCATTAAATGACCCGAATTGGAAATTGGCTATGATCGACGAATATGATGCTCTTATTGCAAATAAGACATGGGAGTTGGTGCCCCGTCCTTCTGGTGTTAATATTATTCGATCTATGTGGATTTTTACTCATAAGGATAATTCTGACGGTTCTTTTGCGAGGCATAAGGCTCGTTTTGTAGATGATGGTAAGACTCAGTAGGTTGGCATGGATTATGGTGAGACGTTTAGTCTAGTGGTCAAACCGGCTACCATTCGCACTGTTCTCAGTCTGGCTCTTTCCAAAGCATGGCACATTCATTAGTTAGATGTGAAGAATGATTTCTTACATGGTGAATTTAAGGAGAACGTTTACATGCATCAGCCCTTGGGTTTTCGCGACCCCAAATATCCTCATCATGTCTGTTTATTGAAGAAGTCCTTGTATGGGCTTAAGCAGGCCCCACGGGCTTGGTATAAGAGATTTGCAGACTATGTTTCGTCTATTGGGTTTTCACACAGCAGGTCTGATAATTCATTGTTTATATATCGTCGTGGTTCTTCCCTGGCTTATATTCTATTATATGTGGATGATATTATCTTGATTGTCTCTACTGATGTGTTGCACAAGCCTATCATGACCATGCTCAGTTCTGAGTTTGCTATGAAAGACTTGGGGCCCTTGAGTTATTTTTTTAGGATTGCTGTCACTCGTCATGGAGGTGGGTTATTTTTATCACAACGAAGTATGCAGCTGAGATCATTGAGCGAGCTGGTATGTCCTATTGCATGTCTACTTCCACTCCTGTTGATACTAAACCCAAGCTGGGTGTTACGGCTGGCTCACCGTATGAGGATCCGACCCACTATCGCAGTCTTGCAGGGGCACTTCAGTATCTTACCTTCACGAGACCTAATATTACGTATGTCGTACAACATGTGTGTTTGTTTATGCATGATCCTAGGGTGGAGCACATGAATGCGCTAAAACGCATTATCAGAAACATAAAGGGGACACTTGACTATGGCTTGCATTTACATCCATCATCGGTATCTACACTTGTCTCGTATACCAATGCTGATTGGGGTAACTGTCCAGATACCAGACGCTCCACGTCTGGTTATTGCATGTTTCTTGGTGATAACTTGGTCTCATGGTCTGCCAAACGACAGGCTACTTTATCACACTCCAATGCAGAGGCCGAGTATCGAGGGGTAGCCAATGTGGTTTCTGAATCATGTTGGTTACGTAATCTTCTCTTGGAGCTTCACTTTCCCGTTCACAAAGCTACTTTGGTATATTGTGATAATATTAGTGTCGTCTATCTTTCTGGGATTCCAGTTCAACACCAGCGCACTAAACATATTGAGATGGATATCCATTTTGTTCGCAAAAAGGTAGCTCGTGGACAAGTACGCATCTTACATGTCCCTTCCGAGTATCAAATTGCAGACATCTTTACTAAGAGTCTTCCCTCGACCCTATTTGAAGATTTTAGGGACAGTCTCAACGTACGAAGACCACCCGCTATGACTGCAGGGGTGTGAAAGTGTATCATAATATACATCATATACACGATATACACACCGTGTATATAGGGTTTTTGGTAATAGATTTTTATATATAATTAAAATTGTACACTTACCATAATTATAAAATCTTGTACAAGTAGAATAGGGTTTTGGGTATAGAATAGAAATAGAATTTTCAATATTATGAAAATTATAAATTGTATATATATACTCATTTGTTAATAAAAATAATCAAGAAATTATTTCTTTCACCCTTATTACAGATGTTACAGCCTTGCAGGATTGCCTTCCAAGGTCTAGACTTGATAATTCTAGGGTTTTGACCAGCTCTAGAATGCTTAGCAATGAGTTATCTTCTCATCAATACAAGAACCATTTAACTCTACTCAAGCAAAGATTTAGATGGATTAAAAAATCACTCGACCTTTTTTGCTTCTAATAAGAGTTGGTATATGATGATTTATCATGGTCATCATTGCAATTTCATTGATCGCCACACCACAATGACTCTTTGGACCATTGTGTGCGTACTTCACAGACCAATAAAATAATCTTAATGAATAATAAGTGCTCTAAGGAAAAAGGAAAATGGGGGGAAAAAGTATAATTCTTCTCTCCATCCCAATAATCAAGAAAAGTTTGGAAGGAGATAATATCCATTTCTATACAGGGGTTGCCTTTATCAAGGCCAAAAGGAAAAAAAATAGAGAATGAATATATGAGTATAGAGACAGCTAATTTCCTGTACAAGTTTGCATTGACAGTACAAAAGTTACCATTCAAAAACAGGAAGGAAGAAGAATAAGGGTGACAAGAGGGCCATTTAATACAGTACAGATATACTACAACATGATAGCAATATGTGCTCCTAAGTTTAAAGTTCTACAAAAATAAAGGACAATTTTGCAAGAGCCACCACTTCGCGACAAATGCAACAATACAAATATCAACAATATTAGCCTGCTCGCCAAAAAAATCAATGCAACCGTTGGGGAGATTTAATGACATTTCCTTTTCTTCGAACTGCAACCCGACTGCCTGCAAAAGTAGTAATAGATATAGGTCACTCAGCTGGTTCATTGCATCCCAATTGTGTTGGAAATCAGAAGTCAAAAGACTTACAAATCGTCACAGTTTTCTTCACTGACTAATGACCTCTGTGTACTCCGTGATGGTCCTGAAACCTAGATAAAGAGAGCAAATTATAGTACAATGGAAACCTGATGTTTTATTCAGAATTCTTTCGAGCAACAGATAATTTTCATCGATATCCTCACTAAGAAACACGCAATAGATACATATAACCAAAAGGGGCACTCAATAATGACAGTAAATACATAAATGGAACCACTTCATCATACTAGAGAAACGAAAAATAAAGTGACATCTACAAAATGCAGATCAGAGACTGAAATTTCGAGGAACCTTACTAAGCACTCCAATTTATCACTCCTTCCCCAGAAAATCAACCTTACTCAGACCATCAATCACTAGATAACATGGAGAAAAAAGAGGGATGGGAGCTTCCCCAAGAATTCTCTCTTGCATTTTGTTTTTCGGTTTCATGACCGAGAAATTCATTTGGAGCCAACCCTTTGGGCCAACCACAACTCTCAAACCTCGGGATAATGAACCCGTCCCTCTATCATTCTCCACTTAAATACTGGACTTAGTTTGCTTGGGGCAGGCTCGAACTTGTGACCTAAGACACAAGTCCCTCAACCTTTGCCAATTGAGCTAATTTCCAGGGGGTTGTTTGGTTGGTGGTTAGAGTTATAAAGGTATTGGTAATGTAGAGATTAGTAATACAAAGATTAGTAATGCAGAGATTAGTTATGCATGTATTAGTAATGCAGGGATTAGTTATGCAGGTATTAGTAATGCAATGATTAGTTATGCAGAGATTAGTTATGTAGGGTCTTCTACCCTGCATAAAATAATACATAGAATCCCTCATAACCTATACATGTATTAGTTATGCGGGACTGTAAACTGGTAATCAAATACCGTACTTGGTGCATTGGCTTTTATACATAGCAACTAAAATGCTACCAAACATGGTACTAGTTATGCTGATTTTAATTCATGAATAATTCACTTCCTAACCATCAACCCAAACGACCCCTAAGGGCTCTCTCTCCTGCTTATTGCACAATGAGGAATGGTAGATACTTTTCTCCACGGAGAAAGAAAGTTGGAAAAGAATTTTCCAAAACAGAGATAAAATAGAAGGGGAGCCTTGGAGTAACTAGTAAAGTTGTTGCCATGTGACCAGGAGGTCATGGGTTCAAGCCGTGGAAACAGGCTCTTACAGAAATGTGAGGTAAGGCTGCGTACAATAGACCCTTGTGGTCCGGCCCTTCCCCGGACCCCGCGCATAGCAGGAACTGAGCGCACCGGGCTTCCCTTTTAGAGATAAAATAGAAGGATAAAGGTGAACCTTTTACAGTTCAAAATCCAACCCAACAGAGAATGCTTCATGGGTTTATTCTATGATACAAGAATATATTATAACAAGAAAAGCGTCAAAGTGTACTAACAGGGTGGTGTGATCTTTTGCTGCCTCTGCTATGAGCTTCAAGATACTCTTCATACGTCTGCAATAAGAGAGAGCTTGAAAGACATGTTGTTTACAGTAATATCTTAATTATGGCATGATTTGATGTTAGATCTAACAGCTAAACCATGTGGTCCATGAAGTAGTATACTTATTTCAAAAACATTCTTCAAGTAAAAATCCAGGAAGGGAAGAGCATATACAACTAACCGAGTTTATAGCTAGGAGCCAGGTGAATCTATAGGATGTATTAAATATATAAGAAATACAGTGTCTTCAAACTATGTGAATTTTTTTTATTGTAAAAGATGTCGCAGCAGCCTAAGAGACAGTATGCCTTCTAACAGTAGAAAACCAAATGTATAAAATGTGCACACAAAGAACAGATTCATATCCAATCAAAGAACAGGAGAATGCTAGATATCAAATAGCCAATTACAAACTACAGAGAAATGAAGCTTTCTTGGATGAAATCATCAGCAAACTTTCAGAAAGTACAAACGAGTATTTCATCTTCTTGGAAAATACAAGAACAATCTTTTTGACCTATGTGCATCAATAATTAAAATAAACGGTAATACAAGAACTTCATCAGAAAATAAATGAATAATGGTAAGACAAGAAATACATACCATTTCAAGAATGTCATCTTCAGTCAAATTACTGGCAAGCGGGCTCCTTTCTGCTGGCAAGCCCCACATGTTATTTCGGGGACCCACATCGGTGTCTACATGAAGATTAGCATGGCTTCCGTTTCTCTGTGAATGCCTTGATGGTTTCGACTTTGATTCCCCTGATGCAATGGCCGACTCCTCAGCAGAAAAAACACCATTTATTCTTTGAGGTGCTACATGGAGTCTACTAGCATCAACTTGATGTTGGTACAGTAAAGAGGGATAATACATGGACCCATTAGGCATCAGAGATGCATTACAGTCTTCATCTCCAAGATTCATTGAAGAGAGATCATTCCTTGCAAATACATCCCTGGATGAGCCAATAATAGCCAATAACTATTATAAAGAGAAAAATCATTTGAACCATTTTTTTCCAGAACTCTAGCACTAATCCAGAGTTGAGAAAAGGTTCTACGTAGGGGTGGAAAAATTAGCCCATGAAAACATGACCCGCCCAATGAACGCAGCCCGTTTACAAGCTCAGCTCATTTCAGCCCATCAAAAAATTGGGCTGATATGTAGCCCAAAGTGACTTTTATAGAAACCTTGTCAAAATATTTTCAAAAAGACATTTGTTTTATTTGATATGTTATATACAACCATAGTAAAGAAAAAAAATAGATTTATTAGGTACTTAACAATTTATAGAAGAACAAACAAAGAAATTGAAACTCAGTAAGAATTGAGCGGGTTGGATTTTGACCCACTTTTTAGCCCATTTTAGCCCAACCTATTTCAGCACAACTAACTTTGGGCGAGTCATTTGTTAACTCAGCCCATTTTGACCCGCCCAATTCTAGCCCAACCCGCCCATTTGACACCCCTAGTTCTATGTTTCCAAATAACATAATGGGAACACTATTTCAAGTTTTTGGGGAAAGGGCTATACATTTTCAAATTAACATCCAAAGCATCGTGTCCATCAAGGAGCTCACATAAAGCTTCACCAATATCTGGAGGTAACTCCTGACAGCAGTACATGTACCAGAGTCATAACAGCCTCTTTACTAACAAGAGTACATATGGAAAAAATTAAGTGAATAGTACTAGGACAAGAATATAAACCCATGCCTGACAATCTCTACTAATTTTGACTGGTTTGTATTGATTCCATGGATTCTTAAGGTGAAGAGTTCTCTGGAAAGGCAAATCATACAATCGCAGCCATTTCACTTTGAAACTTCGACCCCAAGGATTACGTCCACCATTTCCTTGACTCCAAACTTGGTCTCTTCTCCAACCAACGGAAGAAACCATTTCCGCGTACCCTTGAAAATAACCGCTCATGTTGACACTGAATATTAGTATCACCTTGCTGGAATTCTGCCACAAAAAATAAACACATGAATAAATGCTTGTACTGTTAGATATGTATATGACGATGTTCCTAATACTCCCTCCGTCCCAATTTATGTGGCACCCTTTCATTTTTAATCGGTCCCAAAAAGAATGTCACCTTTCTATAATTAGAAACAACTTAAAAGCTCTCCCCGGTCCCAATTTATAGGATGGTGTTTTACTGGGCACGAAGTTTAAGAATGAAAGGAAGATCTTTGAAACTTGTAGTCTAAAACAAGCCATAAATATTTCTATGGAAAGTTTAAACTTTAAAGTTCAATTGTTACTAAATATAGAAATGTGTCCTTTTTGGGGATTGACTAAAAAGGATATAAGTTGGGACAGAGGGAGTAATACTCATGAGGATATAAAAGGAAAAATGACTTACATGAAATGCTTCATGCAGAATGGGCTCATTCATGACTTGAGTTGCCCAAATCTCTTTGTTTACTGATAATTGGATATTTTCGTGGTTCAAACTCTTGATTACGAAATATCTTATGTCATAGAATTTACCCTTTCCAATTGCATTTGAAATTCCAATCTGCGGACATGAATTTGTGTGCTCCTCTGCTCTAGAACGACCGGTATCCTCATTTGCTCTGTAGTTTGGACTATCTGAGAAAAGAGTCCACATTTTTAATTTGAATCATGTCTTATATACCAGTATATAGTAATTCATAAACTATCATCTAACCACTACTGTCATGTCAAGGAAAAGGAAGCTACAGGATATCTTCTTCTTTTTCTTTTTCTTTTTCTTTTTCTTTTTCTTTTTCTTTTTCTTTTTCTTTTTAAATTTCCGTCATCAGGTAAAGTGAAATTTCATTAAGGTTACATCCAGAACATGTTGAAATTAACAAGAAATACACAAAATGGAGTTAGCTCCTGAACATCGATCAACAAGGAAGTTACCCGATATCTATGAGAATTTGCATCTAAAAACAGTCTAAAAACAGTAACAAACTTATGTCTCGTTTGGTTGCTGGTTAGGAAGGGAGTTACTTATGTATTAAAACTAGCATAGTTAATACCATATTTGGTAGAATTTTAGTTACTTTATATCAATTCAGCACACTAAATATGGTGTTTGGTTATCATTTAATAATCCCACATAAATAAACATGTTTAAGTTTATGAATCAATTTATATATTATTTTATGCGGGGTAGAAGATGGAATAACTAATCCCTGCATAACTCTAACCAACAACCAAAGAACCCCTTAGAGTAAGAAAAAGAAGCAGTATTCACAACCTAAAACAATGGAGCAAGCATAGGAACTAACTTGAACTGCTTGTGCATAGAACTCAATCATTAAGTTCCCACATCTAATATCTCTTAGAAGAAAATAAATGAGCATACAGCCTATTTCTGTGAATTTGTTACGTAATAATTATGGATCTAAGATTCAATAAGTAAAATATGGCAAGAAGTTGGATTGCGGTATTGTTCATAAATAACAACATAGATAGGACAATCAATCACGAGGTAAAGTATTACAATTAACACATATACACTCATGTAGTAAAGGACTGAAACTGAAAGAAAAAAGAAGTGGTCCTCCTTTCTATCAAATTCAGCAAGCCCTTTCTAATTCTCAAGTGAAGCTCTAGTTAGTAGAAAAGACTGGAATTGTTTGTCCATCACTAACATGTTACAAAATACTTATTGCTCCATCAGTTGAATAGCAAAGTTAACCAAAAGATACCTGAAGCATGGCGCCTTTTGCACATATTGAAACTTTCAAGGAGGAGAGGGTAAACCAAGACAAAAGACAACACAGATAACTGAAATATGAAGAGATTCAGCATCAGTTTTACCTGGTTCATCCAAATTCCCTCTTTCATTTTTCCATTCAGTCACTGAGGAATCAACGATAGATGTATTTTCTTTTGCAGTATCTGATGACATATTTTGCTTACAAACCCCTGCCAGAAAAAAAGCCAACAGGATGACAGTAGAATTAGTTGTAAGAGTACAAAACCTCAATGTAGACAAATAAAATATATCAGAAGGTAAAATGAGGAATCCTTCTGAAAGTAAAACCGCGGTACAGTAAGTATTATGGGCTCGGCCACTCAGGCTTGTCTCTTTAGCATACTGTATGAATATTATCCTTTAGAATATAGGGAAGCATAGAACTTCTTAGACAGCTAGAAGTATTGAACACTAAAGAAGGGAAGCATAGAACTTCTTAGACAGCTAGAAGTATTGAACACTAAAGAAAATTCTCAGATGAAATCATTTTTAAATGCCATAAACTATAACCACGAATCAAATCCAAAACTAGTACAGATCATCAATCTTCAAACAAATAGAGTTTGATTCTCATATGGGTGATGTGGTGGACTGGGGGAAAATGGGACAACATGAAATTCCAGAGAGCGGGAAATTGAAAAATCTAGAGAACTCTTCTAGTGTTAACTAACTGGAACAAAGAGAAAAATGCAGACACAAGTGTTTAGTTAATCAAAGCTCAATAACCGGGAGAGGAAAAAAGATCTAGCATTTGCAGAGTGTAGTAACACTATCAATATCGTGAGCCGTACTCAGTAAGGCCTTCAGGCAACCAAAATGCCTAGATTGTCAATGACGCAAGGTTCATGGTGAGAGAAAACTAAGATAGCTTCAAAAAAACAAAGTAATTCAAGTTCTTTTCCCCAAAAGTCCAACTTAAGCCATCTACTTAAAAGGAATAAAGGACCTTACTTGTTGTGCTTGAACTATTTGATAGTGAAGCTAGACTTTGCCGAACCATCTTGTCAGCTAATGCATGAAAGAAGCTCCCACTAGCCAATAGGTTCTTGCATCACTGATTTTTGTTGAAAGCTCAAACAACAAAACAAGTGGCTCGTGAACCCAAGAGTGTGGCCTAGTTGTGAATGAAGTGGGATGTGAACCATGAGGTCTCGAGTCCAAGCGGAGACAAAAAACACTAAGTGATTTCTTTCCATCAGCCTAAGCCTTAGGGGCAAAGTTACTTGGTACTTGTGTTGGTGGGAGGTAACAGGTAACCTATGGAATAATCGACATGTGCATAAACTTGCGCGGACACTATCGTCATAAGGAGAAAACAAGAATAAATCCTCATTATACTGTTTGATAAAACCACAACACATAAATTCAACTTTGTGACACTCCAACCATAGGAGAATCATCACAATTAGAGAGTATCGACTCTATTCTAGGTTTTCAATGTCCATATCAAGTAGCCACTCCAAGATGAAGCGTAATGCATATATAAGAAAGGTGAAAACCAACTTACAAGAATGTCATTGAACACAATTTGAGGACCAGTACTCTACACTTATCCTCCTAATTATGCATTTTCTCATGGCAGATATTGAGATTTTTGAAGATACTAGTTTCTCGGCACATGCGTTGCATGTGTATGTCGGGTCATGTAATACATGGTTTTATAAAAATAATAGTATCGGCAGAAATGTCATTGAAAGCAAAAAGGGGAGCCTTGGAGTAACTGGTAAAGTTGCTGCCATGTGACCAGGAGGTCATGGGTTCAAGCCATGGAAACAACCTCTTGCAGAAATGTGAGGTAACGCTGCGTACAATAGACCATTGTGGTTCGGTGCTTCCCCGGACCCCGCGCATAGAGTGAGCTTAGTTCACCGGGCTTCCTTTTTTTATAAAAATAATAGTATCAATATTATTAAAATAAAGGTTTGAGCATATCATTATATATGAAAGAAAAAAGTACAAGTTTGTTTGAATGATCAATGTTGATCGTTGTAGGATGACTTGTTTGTCGATGTAAAGATGATTGAATATCACGTGAACCTACAAGAATGAACAATCAAATTTAATTAAATACATGCGACTTTTCTTACTTATTTTGTTTTTATGAGACTCGCATCGAAGTGAACGCTAAGCTGGAGCTTTGGAGACAGACTATAGACTCTAAAGGGTTCAGGCTAAGTAGGACCAAAACAGAATACTTGGAGTGCAAATTCAGTAACGGGAGCGACCTTGAGACAGGCGTGAAGGTGAGGCTTGGTATTCAGGTCATTCCGAAGAAAGGAAGCTTCAAGTACCTCGGATTTATTATCCAAGGGAATGGAGAGATTGATGACGATGTCACACATCGTATTGGGCAGGGGGATGAAATGGAGGCTCGCATCTGGAGTCTTCTGCGATAAAAAGGTGTCACCCAAACTTAAAGACAGGTTCTATAAGGTGGTGGTTAGACCGACTATGTTGTATGGGGCATAGTGTTGGCCAATCAAGACTTCGCACATCCAAAAGATGAAAGTTGCAGAGATGAGGATGTTGATATGGATGTGTGGGCATACAAGGAGGGATGACAGTAGAAATGATGATATCCAGGACAGAGTGGAGTAGCCTCGGTGGAGGATAAGATGAGGAAAGCGAGGTTGAGATGTTTCGAGCATGTGCAGAGGACAGACACAAATGCCCCAGTGCGGAGGTGTGAGAGGTTGACTATGGACGGGTTCAGGAGAGATAGAGGTAGGCCGAAGAAGTATTGGGGAGAAGTGACTAGACGGGATATGGCGCAGGTGCAACTTACTGAGGATATGACCTTAGATAAGGGGTTGATGAGAACACGGATTAGGGTAGTAGATAGTTGAGCCTAGTCCTACTTACGCTTACAAACTGGTAGTTGTAGTGTTATTATTGTAGACCTGCATAGCCTATCATACTAGTAGGCGCAGTATTGCTTTATAGTCCCCTGTCGTTTGATTTACGCTGCTATGCGTTCTTTAGTGTACTTTGTTTATCTTATTTATCGGCGTTAGTTACTACTACTTTTTTCAGAATGCGCTATCATGGCTTATTCGCTTTTGTTACCATCATTTTCATACTGCTTTAAATTTCTTGTCCGGGTCTGACCGTTTGTCTTGTTTTGCTTGTGCGTATGCTTTGTCTTGAGCCGGGGGTCTTTCGGAAACAGCCGCTCTACCTACCAAGGTGGAGGTAAGATCTGCGTACACTCTACCCTCCCCAGATCCCACGTTGTGGAATTTCACCGAATATGTTGTTGTTGTATGTGATGTTCTTGTTGTTTGTCTGTTACATCCATTTTGGTTTCTCTATCATGAACACGATTCTTGTTGTCGACATTGGTATTTTTGTTTTGACTGATCCTGAAATGGTTAGGCAGACAACAAAAAAATAGTAGTATAATATTAATAGTATAAGATAAGTTATGTACTTGCGGTTATAATTAACATTCTTGCTTGAAATAGAAAATAATTTTAAAAAATATCAACATCTTAAAATGGAAGTAGAACAACAATAACATAGCCAGTGTAATCGCACAAGTGGGGTATGGGGAAGGTAGAGTGTACGCAGACATTATCTCTACCTTGTAATGGAAGTAACTATTATTATTTCAATAACTGTACTGAGACATTTCTAATAGTAAGAAATAGAAGTATTTCTAATATTGCGCCTGGGTAATCCATGTAACCTACTAAAAGAATGCAAAACAAATAGATGGTAAATTTAGCAAAAACCCAACGTTATATAATACGTATGGTTACAAACCTTTAATATCATGGCTAAGTTAATAGCAGAAAAATAACATTATATAGATATATGCCTTTAACATAACAAAGAATATGTAAATCTCAGAGGAAAATGACTTTGTCCTCTACATCTCATGTGTATATTTTTCGAATCTTACAATAAATCATCTCCGTTGTAATATATATGTATTATGGCAAAGGAACATCTATCACTTAGACAATTATCCTTTAATTAGAAGATAAGAATTGACTTTTTGTTAGTTTTGTAAAGAACGACTATTTTTCTTTTTTTGTATGAAATTGAGGAGATGACAAACCATGGTAGTCAAATACTACTACAATTAATTAGGATTCACTTTCCTATCATCCTGGGCGAATCTGAAGATTGATAATGGGAGTTTGCCCAACAAAGGAAAGGAAGGCAAAAGGGAGTAGCCGAAATTTGATAACCGTTGAAATGGGTAAGAAAATAACCTAGTATAGAGTTTGAAATGTTGGCTTGGCTTGAAGCAAAAGAATGAAGTGTTGGCTTGGGAGTAAGGGGGCTGTCAAGAGGCGCCAGTTTTTTATATATTAAAATTACTTGGGTATATTGTTTCAATGTGCATCATCTAAATCCAGAACATGTTTCATCTTCTTATTACTACAACGGTAGCGGTTGTTGCAACCTTTGGTGAAAAGAGAAACTTAGGAAATGAATGGTGATGAACAACGATTAAGAGAATTAGAGAAGTGCCAAATTCAATCTCAAACTTAAAAAGAAGACAAGACTGTGATGAATGGTTGTAACTTTTCGTGAAATGTAAGAAGCAAAGGTTTTAAAATTTTATATGACAAGAGTATTTTCGTAAATTAACTTTCAAGTTAGGGAGTTCATGCTTTTCATATAGATAAAAGAGTCAATCCCCACCAAAAATCCAACCCCTTGTCTTGTGTAAGGGCAACGACCAAGGTCTTACTTCTTGTGGCACCGAATTTGTTCATGACTTAAATATTGAGCTTCAGATTCATTCAGCTTTTAAAAAGTTTTAGATTCTAAAGTTTAGTCTGCTTTTATTCATTTTTTTTTTCAATTACACTCTAGTCAGCTCATTTTGTTGAGCAGTTTGGGTTTTCCACATCTCTTGATTCACTGGAAAAGTGTAATGGTAATGTCTCTCTTTCGTAAACAATTTTTCTTCTTTTCGTTTTTTAATTTGACCTTTTCCTATCTTCTTCTTCTTCAATTGCCATATTCAGTACACAAATTGCAACTGCTAAACTCTTAAACATTAAACTATCATCCGAGTGATACTCCAAGTACATTCTTCAACATTGTAACAAAATGTTCACTATTTCAAGAGACTTCAACTAAAATAGACAGCTAAAGTCTATTCATCTTTCTTTATGAAGAAAAAAGATTTAAAAAACCACAAACCCACATGATAAAACAATTCAGTCTGCGAATTATTTGACTATAACTAATTCATTTTACCGGGAGATCTGGAGCATTCTGGTAGGTACCGGAATTTTGGGTATTGTAGAAGCATTAAGGTTAAGGAGGTTAAGGGTGTTGTTCGCAGGATGCGCAGGGGACGAGCGACCGGGCCTAACGAGATCCTAGTTGAATTTTGGAAGAGCGCAGGCAGGGCAAGTTTGGAGTTACTGACTGAGTTGTTTAACGTCATTTTTAAGACGGCAAGAATGCCCGAAGAATGGAGGAGTAGTACAATGATTTCATTGTACAAAAATAAAGGTGATATCCAAAGTTGCAACAACTATAGGGGTATCAAGCTGTTGAGCCACACTATGAAAGTATGGAAAGAGTCGTGGAGATGAGGGTAAGGAGATGTGTGTCTATTTTCGAGAACCAGTTGAATTCATGTCGGGGCGTTCGACTACTGAAGTCATTCATCTTATAAGGAGGTTGTTGGAGCAGTATAGGGAGAGGAAGAGAGACTTACATATGATTTTGATCGACCTCGACAAGGCATACAACAAAGTCCCTAGGGAGGTTCTATGGAGATGTTGGAGGTTAGAGGTGTATTTGTGGTGCGATCAAGCATATGTATGATGGAGCCAAGACTAGAGTACGGACAGTAGGAGGAGATTTGGAGCACTTCCCAGTGACGGTAGGGCTGCACCAGGGATTAGCTCTTAGCCCATTCCTATTTGCTTTGGTGATGGACGGACTGACGCAACAAATCCAATGGGAGGTACCATGGTGTATGTTATTCGCAGACGACATAGTCCTGATTGATGATACTCGTAGCGGAGTAAATGCCAAGCTGGAGGTTTGGAGACAGACTCTAGAGTCTAAAGGGTTCAGGTTGAGTAGGACCAAGACGGAATATTTGGAGTGCAAGTTCAGCAACGGGATCGACCCTGAGACAGGCGTGGAAGTGAGGCTTGGTACTCAGGTTATTCCAAAGAAAGGAAGCTTCAAGTACCTCGGGTCTATTATCCAAGGGAATGGAGAGATTGACGACGATGTCACATGTCGTATTGGGTATGGTGGATGAAATGAAGGCTCGCATCTGGAGTCTTGTGCGACAAAAATGTGCCACCAAAACTTAAAGACAAGTTTTATAGGGTGGTGGTTAGACCGACTATGTTGTATGGGCGAAGTGTAGGTCAGTCAAGACTTTGCACATCCAAAAGATGAAAGTTGCGAAAATGAGGATGCTGAGATGGATGTGTGGGCATACAAGGAGAGATAGGATTATAAATGATGATATCCGGGACAGAGTGAGAGTGGCATCTGTGGAGGATAAGATGCGGGAAGCGAGTTGAGATAGTTTGGACATGTGCAGAGGAGAGACATAGACGCCCCAATGCGAAGGTGTGAAAGGTTGGCTATGGACGGGTTCAAGAGGGGTAGAGGTAGGCAGAAGAAGTATTGGGGAGAGATAATTAGACGGGATATGACACAAGTGCAACTTAATGAGAGCATGACCTCAAATAGGGGGTTGTGGAGGACACGGATTAGGGTAGAAGGGTAATAGGTAGTCGAGCGTAATCCTACTTACACTTACAAAATGATAGTTGTAGTGTTTTTACTATAGGCTCGATTAGCCTATCACACTTCTAGGCGCAATATTGCGTTATAGTCCCCTGTAGTTTGATTTCTGCTGCTATGTGTACTTTGTTTATTTTATTTATCTGCGTTAGCTACTGCTTCCTTTTGTCAGAATGTCTTATCATGGTGTATTCGATTTTGTTATCATCATGTTCATATTGCTTTAATTTCTTGTATGGGTCTGACCGTTTCTCTTGCTTTGCTTTGCTTTGCTTTGCTTGTGATTATGTTTTGTCTTGAGCCGAGGGTCTACCGGAAACAGCCGGTCTACCTACCAAGGTAGAGGGAAGGTCTGCGTACACTCTACCCTCCTCAGACCCCACGTTGTGGGATTTCACTAGGTATGTTGTTGCAACTAATTCGTTTTACAACTTAAACATAGTAATAAAATGCACACATAATTCAATAAACTTTGACTAACATTTACAACGGCAGATCATTCATCTTTCTTTCAGAAAGAGAAGAAGAAAAGAAGAAAAAAACTCAGAAACCCACATGATAAAACAACTCAGTCTGCGAACTCTTTGACTAGAAATGATTCATTTTACAACTTCAACACAGTACCTCCTCTGTCTCAATTTATGTGACACTCATTACTTTTTAGTCGGTCCCCAAAAAGAATGACACATTTCGATATTTAGTAACAGTTTCACTTTAAACTACTTATTTTACCCTTAATGAGATGATTTATAGCTACACAATATTTATAGATTGTTTTAGCCCACAAGTTCCTTTCATTCTTAAATTTGTGCCCAGGCAAACACTTCACATGAATTGGGACGAAGGAAGTAACAAAAATGCTCACAAAATTCAATAAAATTCAACTAACATTAATAATTCATTTATAGCCAAAACAACTTCAGAATTACGCTCTTCAACCACATTTGAAACAATAAAAAACTGAATGACGAAAATAAATTATCTTTTTTACCATGTAAACTTTGGTTTCAGTGTTCTTTGTGTAGAAATGATTCATTTACAAATTCAACACAGTAATAAAAAATGCTCAGAGAATTCAATAAATTTTGACTAATATTTACAAAAATAAATATCCTTTATAGCCAAAACAACTTCGGAATTACGCTCTTCAACATTCATTTCGAACAAAAAGAAACTGAATACAAAAATAAATTCTCTTTTTCACCATGTAAACTTTGCTTTCAGTGTTTTTTGAAGTCATTTTATGCCGCGAAACTGAAAATGGAAAGGAGAATTTACCTTTCTATATTTAGTAACAGTTTCACTTTAAACTACCTATTGTACCCGTGATTTATAACCATACAAAAATTTATAGATTGTTTTAGAGCACAAGTTTCAACAAGATTCATTTTATTCTTAAATTACGTTCTCAGTCAAACACATTAACATAAATTAGGACGAAGGGAGTAACAAAAGCGCTCACGGAATTCAATAAAATTCGACTATCATTTACAAAAATAATTCGTTTATAGACAAAACAACTTCGGAATTACGCTCTTCAACATTAATTTCGAAAAAGAAGAAACTGAGCGACAAAAATAAATTCTCTTTTTCAACATATAAACTTTGCTTTCAGCGTTATTTGAATTCAATTTATGCCGCGAAACTGAAAATTCAATAAAATTCGACTATTCACGGTGCAAACTCTATGAATTAAAAAAATTCATATACAACTACAACTCTAGAATTACGCTCTTCAACCACATTTGAAACAATAAAAAACTGAATTGCGAAAATAAATTATCTTTTTTACCATGTAAACTTTGGTTTCAGTGTTATTTTAAGTCATTTTATGCAGTAAAACTGGAAATGGAAATGAGAATTTACCTTTAAATTCAGAGAGATAACTCCGGTTGGAACGAGAGAGAGAGAGAGAGAGAGAATAGCAAAGCAGTTCTCGGATGGAGATAAGTTGTGCCCTAATTTTTCTGTCTCGAAAACCCAATTCGGCCCAAACAATAATACTTTATTTCTTTCTTATACAGTATTACCATATTTTGTATATATTACTATGGATAGAATATTAACATATTTTGTATATCTTTTATTTTTTATTCGGTAAATTTATATTCCAATTGTAATTAGAAAGATTTAGTTATCTAGTTTGTAATTATGTAACATTATATATTGTACACAATGATCAATGAAAGGCAATAAACATATTACTACATTGTATCAGAAGCAAAACCATAACTTCTTTTTCTCTCTAAGTCGTCGCCCCTCCCCCTCGACAACCCTCTACCTCGGCAGCCATCCCCCTTCTTTCTTCGACTTTCCTCTCTTCCTCTCCAATTTTCAATGGTTGAACAACTTAAATTTCATCCTGCTCTTGCAGTTAATAACATCAAGAATTTCATTCTCATAACTCTTGATATGGAAAAAGTTTATTATTCATCTTGGGCGGAATTATTTAAAATTCATTGTCGTGTATACAAAGTCATCGACCATATCATTCCTTCAAAATTAAAGCCCCTAGAAAGACCTGATGATTCTGACAATGAACTTTGGTCCCGCTTAGATGTGGTTGTCCTACAATGGATCTACAGCACGATCTTAAACGATCTGTTTCATACAATAATTGAAACTGATGCCTTTGCACGACAAACGTGGGAGCGATTGGAAAGTATTTTTCATGAAAACAAGACACAACGTGCCTTGTATCTGGAAAATCAATTTCAGGCCATTCAGCATGACGATTTTCCTAGTGCGTCGGCCTATTGTCAAGAACTTAAGATGATTGCCGATCAACTCTCCAACGTCGGTGCACCGATCATTAATCAACGATTGGTGATGCAACTTATTGTGGGTTTGAATGAATATTATGACGGCGTCTCTACCATTCTCTAACAAAGCACGACATTGTATCCGTTCTATGAGGCTCGTTCGAGACTTATTCTTGAAGAAACCCGATAAACAAAGCAGGTAGCGACTAATGGCAGCACAGCTGACGCCGCCCTTGTAGCCATCGACGGCAACCATGCTGACCCGAGAGGCTCGACTCCCGCCCCATCCCACAAGCAAGCCAACGATCTGACATGTAGATCACATTCCCAGAATAACAACAGAGGAAGAAATTCCGGGAACAGCCGCGGCGACAACTACTAAAACAGTGGCGGCAGCGCCGAAAACAGTGTCAACAACGGTAGGAGGCAGCCACTAACAGTGGCAGCAGCCTCCGTCGTGGGCTGCCTACTCTCCATGGGATGCGTAGGCCTTACCGACATGAGTTGCTCTACCTTTCCCCTACCCGATGTCCTCTTGGGCCCAACCTTCGGCCCGATAGGCCCAGTCCGGCATCCTCGACGCACCTCCACAATATGCATACATTGCACATGTTTTCCCTCCTTCAACCTACACACTGACGGATGTTGAGGCATCTATGAACACGATGTCTCTCAACGTTCCTAACAACAGTTGGTACATGGACACTGGCACCACATCTCATATGACGACATCCCAAGGTACTCTCTCGTCTTATTTCAATATGAGCAATTTAAATCATAATATTATTGCTAGTAGTGGACAAGGCATTTCCATTCGAGATTATGAAAAATCATCTCTTTCCCCATCAAACCCCCCGTTAGCCTTAAAAATTTCCTTCAAGCCCCGAAACTTATCAAAAATCTGATCTTTATGCGTCGTTTCACAACCGACAATAATGTTTTCCTTGAATTTGACCTTTTTGGTTTTTCTATGAAGGACCTTAAGACATGGATGTGAATACTGAGATATGATAGCACCGGGGACCTTTATCCTATTACCACCTCCTTCAGCCATCTAGCCTCCTCTCCATCAACATTTGCATCAATTTCGTCTCCTTTATGGCATAATAGATTAGGACATCTGGGAGACTCTATTTTATGCTCCCTTAGCAAAAATAAATTTATTGCTTACAAACATGTCCTTTCTCCTCCTGTTTGTGAATCTTGTATTTTTGGAAAACATGTCAAGTTGTCATTTTATTCTTTATCCACTTGTACTTTAATGCCTTTTGATATAATACACAGTGATTTATGGACTTCTCATATCTTAAGCACGGGCGGACATCGATACTGTCTGTTGTTTTAGATGATTATTCAAACTTCATATGGACGTTTCCCATTGGTAATAAGTCCCAAGTCTATTTTATTTTTTCGTCATTCAACACTTTCATTAAGACACAATTTGAAAAGAATATTAAATGTTTCCAATGTGACAATGGGAGAGAATTCGATAATAATCAATTCAAACTTTTCTGCGCCAAACATGGCCTTGTTTTTCATTTTTCCTGTCCCCACACCTTTCCACAAAATGGCAAAGCCGAACGAAAAATTAGAACCATAAACAACTTAGTTCATGCCCTCCTTACTCACGCCTCTACCCCTTCCCCCATTTTTGGCATTACGCTCTATCAATGGCAACCTATCTCTTGAACATTCTCCCAAATAAGTCTCTCAAACACAAGTCTCCCACTCAAGTTCTCCATCTTCGGGATCCTTCCTATAAGCATTTACGAACTTTCGGATGTATGTGCTACCCCCTCCATCCTTCCACACAAATTAACAAACTGCAACTTCGGTCATCCCCATACATCTTTTTTGTCTACCCCCAATCATCGATGTTATAATTGTTACGACTTGTCAAGCTGAAAAATAATCATTTCTCGGCATGCCATATTCAATGAGTCCAATATGCCTTTGCTCTAACGGAATGAATATCCATACCGGGATACAATTCCCCTTTGTCAAACTCAATTCTCCATCTCCAAATTCCTATGAATTCCTAAATGATGACCTAAATCCATTTCTAATTCATCACTTATAAAATCAGTCATCACCGACATCGGCAACCGTCCCCATCACTGCTGTCTCGAGGCGGGCAATCCATCCAGCCTTGCAACGGGAGCCTCGAAACAGCCCGTCATGGCCTTTCATCTCGGCTGTGTCTCGGCCAGCCCCCCTCTCCCTGACGCCACTACTCTTTCTCGGCCTCACCCCTACTCCCGGCAGTCCACACAATCCCAATCTTGTCCAACCTCCCGCGACACACCCATGGACAATGGAAACCCGTGTTATGCACGACATTTCCAAACCCAAACGGCTATTTAACTTGTCCACTTCGATTGCCCCTTCCCCTGTTTCTCGTAATCCGAAAGATGCATTGTCATATCGTAAATGGAAAAATGCAATGATTGACGAATATAACGCTCTTATTGAAAATAAGACGTGGGATCTAGTACCTCATCCTCCTGATGCTATTATTATTCGTTCTATGTGAATTTTTTGACATAAAAACAAATATGCTGGTTCTTTTAAGAGACACAATGCCCGTCTTGTAGGTGATGACAAGTCTCAACAAGTGGGAGTAGATTGTGATGAAACTTTCAGTCCGGTGGTGAAACCAGCGACTATTCAGACTGTTCTGAGTATTTCTTTATCCAAATCTTGGCCTATTCATCAGCTTGACGCCAAACATACTTTCTTGCATGGAGACCTTCATGAAATCGTATATATGCATCAACATATGGGATTCCGGGATCCGATTCATCTAGATTATGTGTGTCTTTTGAAGAACTCAATATATGGACTAAAACATGCTCATCGTGCACGGTACTAACGGTTTGCTAATTTTGTATCCTCTATCAGGTTTTCACATAGCAAATCTGATAATTCGTTGTTCATCTATAGCAAGGGTAATGACATGACATACATCCTACTATATGTTGATGATATCATCATCACTACATCTTCTGATGCACTTCGTCGATCTATTATGTCACTCTTTGCCTCTGAGTTTGCTATGAAGGATTTAGGCCCCCTAAGCTATTTTTTAGGCATTGCTGTTACGAGACATGCAACAGGCATGACGTCTTGCAAACTGGTCCACATATTGGTGGATACTAATTCCAAACTCAGTGCCTCTTCGGGTTTTCTGTATGTCGACCCGACTCACTAACCCAGTTTAGCAGGAGCATTGCAGTATCTCACTTTCACGAGACCAGATATATTCTATGTCGTACAACAAATATGCTTATATATGCACACCCTGACGGATGAAAATATGAATGCCCTCAAACGTATATTGCGATATGTACAATGTACTATTCATTTCGGCTTACACATATACAAGTCCTCACTCTCTGGTCTCACATCTTATTTTGATGCTGACTGGGGTAGATGTCCTGACACTCGTCGATCCACGTCGGGTTACTGTGTGTTCCTCATATATAACTTGCTTTCTTGATTTTCTAAAAGACAACCTACTCTGTCTCGATTCAGTGCTGAAGCTGAGTACAGAGGTGTAGCGAATGTTGTTTCTTAGTCTTGTTGGATACGCAACCTTCTACTTGAGCTTTACTGCCCACTCCATAAGGCTACAATGGTTTACTGTGATAATGTAAGTGCGATATATCTTTTCGGCAATTCCGTTCAACATCAGCGCACAAAACACATTGAAATGGATATTCACTTTGTACGTGAGAAAGTTGCTTGTGGACAAGTTCGTGTTCTTCATGTTCTTTTCCGATATCATATTGCTGACATATTCACTAGAGGACTTCCGCGCATACTCTTTGATGACTTCCGAGCCAGTTTCAACATCCGAGAGCCTCCCGCTTCAACTGCGGGGGTGTGATAGAATATTACCATATTTTGTATATTACCATTGATAGAATATTATCATATTTTGTACATATTTTATATTAGGTAAATTTATATTCCAATTGTACTTCAGAAGATTTAGTTACCTAGTTTGTAATTATGTAACACTATATATTATAGTATTGTACACAATGATCAATGAAAGCAAGGAACATATTCCTACACTTTCATTTAAGAAAGACAATCTCAAATATAATATGATTAAAAATAATACTACCAAGGTGATTATAACATTATCTGCACCAGATTTACTAGTTAATTCTACTGTTAAAATAACAAATTTTTTATTTAAAACACATATTAATTTATCATAAGTTAAGTGATAAAGTTTATCCAAGATGAGTAACATATATGATGTCAGGTGCGGATATATATGGTGGGGTGCGGGCACGTGCCCCATTAAATTAGAGAAAAATTCAATATATATATATATATATATATATATATATATATACACGTTAAAGAACAACAATATATATCTATATATTAAAACTCTAAGAAAAAGACTTAAGCCAAGTGTCATAACTGTGCTAAAATTTGTCTATCTCATTATCCACATCTATTTAGTTGACAATTTTAAGATAAAATTTAGTAGTCTATGTAGGAAAGGTCTTGGTTTGGTATGGTGTAATAATATTTAATTTAAATAAAAAGATAAAGTATTTAGATTAAAAGATAAATAGTTTGATTTTTTTTTTATATATTGAAAGATAAATGTTATATTAGATAATGATGGAATATGGATGTTAAAAAAGAAGACGGAAAAGTTTGAAAGATTATTAACTTATTTTGAGAATGAAAATGATTTTTAACGAAAAAATAAAGTTTTTAATTTTTATATTTTAAAAGAAGAGAACGAAAACTAACTACTATCCAACTACATAATGCACGTATTCCACTCACCCATTTTTATTATTATTTATCCAGTTTCACGGCTTACGCTAGACTATTCCTAAAAATAGTAGTTTCGGTCCCTCAACACTACTACCAGTAAATCGCGGGATGTGTCTGAATGACCAGGGTTTGAGAACAGAGCAACTGATATCACCTACAACGTCCTACCCCAGAAGAGAGTAAATTGCTCCCACCAGGGTTCGAACCCACGCTGCAGGCCTCCAACTGAATTTTAAGTTCCCCTCCTTTACCATCCAGCTATACCCGGGGACTCCATTCTTCCATTTTAATTCCCCACGTTCTCGGCAACGTCCATGCACATAACGGACACAAGCACACATAAATAATATAAGAAAGGATTTTGTGAGCAGGAAGGATAGTACTCTAATAGAGAGTCATTCCTTTTTATTATTTCTATATTTGTTAAGGTTCATAACAGTTTCTTTATTTGAATACGCGTATTGAATCTATAATTTGTGACTGTTATTTGAGAATATATTACTGAATATATTTTGTTTTCATTTCGACGAATGGACTTATCTAATATGTCTCAAATCATTTTCAATGGCAGACAAGGAAGAACTTTTTTGGATGATTATAGCATGCTTGAACTTGAGCAAGTAATATGATATTATCTTGTGTAATATCTTTTATTTTTTTTTATTATTCAATATTTAAAAATTTAAAGAGATCTTATAGCAAACAACTTACTCGATGCACTACTTCAATACTTGACAGACAAGATGAATAATTATATTTATCTAGAGGATTATAGAAATCCCGAAATCAAACAGAGGATATTATTTTGTATAAAATGAATTGATTCTACAATATAGATAAAAAAAAAACCACTTTTTATGTGTATTTTGAATGTAAGATTTCATTTTGACATAAAAAATATTTGAAATACCTAAACTATTAATTTGAATTTGAATTAAAAGATAGAATATTATAATTTCAATAGTTGTCGTGGATTGACTTAGAGTTACAGAAGATGTAGCACTGGAATTTTGGCTCTGTTCATTAAAGAAAAAAATATGTGGAATAATTTTCTGAAACATATTAATTGAAGATAAAATATTAACTTTAATTTGAATTTAAACTGGAAGACAAAGATATAGTCCTAATTAATATTTTGGAGTTGCATTACTACTTCAACAAATTAGTTACCCAACATAATGACATAGTTATCATCAGAGGAATAATTGAATTTCATAATTATCAAATAAAGAATAAATTTATCATAATCCAATCCGTCCACCTTAATTCAAAAAATTGGGTTTGATTTAAAAAGTTAAAAATGTTTGAATTCTAATTTGAATGTAAATTGAAAAATAGAGTGGTTAAAATTTTACTTCTTATTGAACATAATACAAAAAAAAATCCAAAATACCGTGAAGAAAATAATCAAACAATTATATATTTAGACTATTTCAAATCTCAATTTAGAATATTATGAGATTATTTGAATTATAGGTAAAATATTAAATGAGAAAAGACTAATTAAATTTATCATAGTAGGAAGTAAATGATTAAGGAGGAGAATAGGTATAAAAATATAATTAATTATCTCATAATGGAAATTTTAATAATTACTTAAAAAAACTCAAAACTGAATGTGAAGATAAGGTAGAAGAAAAATATAATTGCTTATTGCATGAAGTAAAAAAAACTACAATTATTGAAAATATCAATATACTTTATAATAAATTAGTAAAATAATTCTTTATTTATACTTTTGACTAATTAAAAATAACAAATTAGTTTTGAATTTGATATTATTTCTATTAAAATATAATGTACAATACTAAATGGATAAAAACTAACTAAAATATCATAGTAGAAAGAAAAATCTACACAGAAAGGGAGAGAGTGATAATATGACGACATTTATACTTGAATTAATTTAAATTTTAAATTAATGAAATAATTCATATAATTGAACAATACAATAAAAGTATAAAAAGAAAAGTCAAGAGTAAGAAGTTTTGTACCTATGTCATAATGAAATGATAGTAGTTGATAAGGATAATAAGTCATCTGACAAGTTAATGAAAAAAATCATATTTAGTAACGTAGAGAAAAATAAGAAAGAAAAAGTAATTGTACGATTATATGATATGTTTTCTTCATTAATTTAATAAAGATTTTTGTTATTGAATACAAGACAGAGAGATAAGATGACTGTTCAAATTTTATTAAAATATATGATCTAATATTATTATATATATATAATAAATATTAGATTTTGAATTTATAATTTTAGAGGTATCATGAGTTCACTATTTAAAATTTTGAAGATCGAACCAAATCATTCATAAAAGTAGCAAAAAATTTCAAGTATTAAAAGAGCAGTACGGTGCACTAAATTCTCCGAGGAAGAATTAAATTACAAAGTTTTATTATACGCAGTTTTACTCTGTATTTAGGGTTGAACCCGTAGCTTGAAAGCTACATCCACCGCTATTATGAATAAAGTGTAAGAATGATTCCAATACTATGAATTGGTGTGAATAGATGAACTTGACTAGATTTAATTCATACACATTTTATTCAATTACTTAGAGATTAAAAAGTAGTTGATTGATTGAAAAATATGAGTCTTATTTTTTTTCTTTTATACTCCCTTCTTTTAATCTTTTGTGACACAATTCATAGCATAAGAGTAAAATTAACTAATCTTGGTATGAGTTCGCCATAGAATTTCAAAACTTTTGAAATAAAATTTACAAATTTAGAAACTACATAAAAAATATTATAAATCATAATAATTAATATTTTTAAATACTTTTTAGAAAAATTGAATAATATGGTTAAAAAATATTCTTTGACGTTCCAAATAATTATAATTATGTCACATGAAGTTGAAACAAAGAAGTAGGTGTTTACTTCAACTTTGAAGCACTTCATTTTTCCTTACTTTTAGATTTAGAAGAATAGGTAAAAAAAAGTTAATATCTATATACTAACCTAGTTAATCCTTGTCTAGCGAATGATTTTTCAACTGCCTTTAGAACGGTTAAAAGGGTCATACTTCCTACAAGTTTGGATTAGTTGTGCTTGATGATGAGGTGTGTAAGACACTTACGAGAGACTGAGAAATTGACAAAATAACGAGTTAAATGAGAGGATAAAAACAGAAGATTGTAAAGCTTAGCATTTGAATTGGATTATAGGTTGAAAATTCTCTATTTAGTGGACTCAAATATTTAATATAATTATATAAAGATGTGCTATCAATTAAAGACACTCATTTTTTATCTAATAAAATATTATTTTTATGGATTGTATATAAATT
The DNA here is from genome assembly GCA_029783415.1 of Anisodus acutangulus. Taxonomy (NCBI): domain Eukaryota; kingdom Viridiplantae; phylum Streptophyta; class Magnoliopsida; order Solanales; family Solanaceae; genus Anisodus; species Anisodus acutangulus. The sequence continues at coordinate 52,940,703 of CM056497.1, forward strand.
TATATTATAAAGTATGAATTTTATAAGCATAGAAACCTAGTTAACTCTTCAGTTATAATTAATGGGTTCATAACTAAAGAGTTACACCTCTTCAGAAATGTGGTCTATGAAGAATTATGTCTCTTCCGAAGAGGTGCATCACTATTATATATATTGGTTGTGGTCCATAAATCTGTTATTGAATATTTTTCTCCCTGCCCATTAAGAGAGGTGTACATAAAGAAAGTAACAAGACTTAGAAGATCATGGATCATGACTTCCTTCCATCGATTCTTACTATGGATGAAATGTAAGTGTCCTTGCTATTCTTCTAAAATTATATTGATGTCTAATGATTTATTTGCGATCTTGTGTAAATTGTATAAAAAAATTTAACAAGTGATATCAGCGCACGATCTTGTATACTTTGGTTTTTTAAATTGACATTCATGATCTTCGTGTTAAATATGTCAATATACACACAATATACAAGTGTATATTGCCATAATAAGTGCCACGATTTATGGACATTAGTGGGCTCGGTTTTGTGGCTGATTTGGTAGATTACGAATATTGTATATTTGGAAATATATGTGTAGTATATTGTAATGTATTTTGTTACCATAATTAGGAATATACACTACCATAATTGTAGAGTTAGAATTATGGTAGAATAAAGTTTTAGAAATAGAATAGGAATAGGATTCTCCTATTTTGTATCTTGTATATATACCTATTCAATTAATGAAAATAATCAAGGGGATTATTTCTTTCATGGTATCAAGAGACTAGGTTTTTACAAAAAAAATTCTCTCCCTAAATTTTTTGGACCTTCTCGGCCGAGAAGCCCCCCCTCCCTCGGGTTTCTCTCCCAAATTTCGTCTTCCGCTCTCAAAAAACTCTCTTAAATTTCCCCTCATTCTTTGTTCTTTCAATATGTCTAAGAACAATTATCACCCTGCCCTCATAGTTTCCAATATCAAGAGATGTATCCCTATTGTCCTTGAGATGGAAAACGTCCAATATGCGACGTGGGCGGAGTTGTTTAAAATTCACGCTATCTCTTATCAAGTTCTTCATCACATCATTCCTCCCGCTAGACCCCTTCCTGCGGAGGATCCTGAGTTATGGATTACACTTAATGCTACCGTTCTCCGGTGGATCTACGCCACTATTTCGGTGGACCTTCTACAGACGATTATTGAGCCGAATACCACGGCTATGGCTGCATGGAATAGATTGCGTGACATATTCCAAGACAACCAACATTCACGTGTCGTCACACTCGAGCAGGAATTCCTCTCGTTCGAATGAATGAATTTCCGAACGTTTCTGCATATTGCAAGAAACTAAAGGAGTTGGCGGATCAACTCCGTAATGTTGGCGCACCAATAACGAATAATCGTCTAGTTCTACAGTTGGTTGCCAATATTTCGGAGGCCTATAATGGGGTTGGAACTCTCCTTCGCCAAAGCAACCCTCTTCCGGACTTCTATCAAGCCCGCTCCATGCTTACTTTGGAAGAAGCAGATTTGGCTAAAAAGGCGGCTACCGGAGCAAGCCCCGTCGTCATGGTGGCGTCCTCTCCTAGTGCTTCGGGTTTTGTGAATAATTCGGGCCAAAACCATAATAATGGTGGCGGCAAGAATAATCGCAAAAATAATAACAAAAACCGCGGGGGCAAACGCGGCGGTTCTAGTAGCGGTTTCGGTGGTCAGCAAGCAGGCGGTGGGTCCCATCCAGTGAAACGATGGCCGCGCACCCCTGGCCCAGCGGTGGGGCCCATGGTAGTGGTGAGGCGATGGGCGTGGGCCAACATCCCTTACAATCACGTAATGAATTCCCGCGGCGGTGGTGGCAACACCCAGGCCCAACACCCGGCGGTGGCGGCCCAACGTCGATGGCCCAACAACATCAACCGGCTGACTACGGCCCAGCACCATCACGGACAGGAGTTCTTGGGCCCCGACCTCCGCAAGCCCATCATGCAGCAGGCCCCACTCAGACTGATATCGAGGCCGCGATGCACACGTTGGGGTTGACTCAACCGGACCCAAATTGGTACATGGACACCGGGGCAACTACTCACATGACTTCCGAATCAGGTACTCTCTCATCTTATTCCAATTTGAGCACCCCTCGAGGGATAATTGTTGGTAATGGCAGTTCTATTCCAATTCTAGGGTATGGTCAGAAAACATTGTCTCCCCCCAATCCACCCCTTCTCTTGAAAAATACTTTACACGCTCCTAAATTGATTAAAAATTTAGTGTTTGTCCGAAAGTTCACATCTGACAATTCGGTTTCAGTTGAATTTGATCCTTTTGGTTTCTCTGTGAAGGATTTCAAGACGGGGAGCCATCTCATGAGGTGTGATAGTACGGGGGATCTGTATCCTATCATGCCTGATTTCAGTCCATCGAGTCAAGCCTTGCCATCAGCCTTTGCAGCCATCTCTCCTTCCATGTGGCATGCTCGTCTAGGTCATCCGGGATCTTCTATTTTATCAGTTTTAGATAAAAATAGCTTTATTTCCTGTAAGGGTACGAGTCGTACTCCACTTTGTCAGTCTTGTTCATTAGGAAAAATTGTTAAGCTGCCATTTGTAGACTCCAATTCTCATACTTCAATGCCATTTGAAATTATTCATAGCGACTTATGGACGTCTCCTGTTCTTAGTTCATTGGGTCATCGATATTATGTTCTCTTTTTACATGATTATTCTAGATTTTTGTGGACGTTTCCAATTGCGAATAAATCACAAGTGTTTTCCGTCTTCATCAAATTTAGAGCGTTCATTCGTACTCAATTCGAAAGAGAAATAAAAAATATTCAATGTGATAATGGGAAAGAGTATAACAATAGGGAGTTTCGGGAATTTTGTGCTAATAATGGGATAAATTTTCGTTTTTCGTGTCCTCATACATCTTCACAAAATGGGAAAGCCGAACGCAAAATTCATTCCATAAATAACATTGTCCGAACTCTCTTAATTCATGCCTCCATACCTCCATATTTTTGGCATCATACTCTACAAATGGCCACATATCTTCTTAACATAATTCCTTCTAAAGGTCTGACATATTCTTCCCCCCTCAAAATCCTATATAATAAGAACCCTTCTTATTCTCATCTTCGGATTTTTGGGTGCTTGTGTTATACGTTATTCCCATCCACCACAATTAACAAACTTCAGGCTCGGTCTACCCCGTGTGTATTTTTAGGTTATCCGTCGAATCATCGTGGTTATAAGTGTTTTGATTTATCCTCCAAGAAAATCATAATTAATCGCCATGTCATTTTTGATGAAATCCAATTTTCCTTTTACCAAAGTTCATACTCCCGAGCCTAGGTCGTATAATTTTTTGGATGACCAAATATCCCCGTATAGTATTCGGAATTTTTCGGATATATCCCGCACCCAAAATCCTCCAGCGGGCCCACTGCCCACTGGTCCCACAGTTCCGCCAGCTGTAGCAGTTCTAGTTTCTGGATCAGTCCTAGCAATTGGGCCTGTCGTCCACCTGAACTGATCCGAGAAGACACCCCAGTTTGGATTTGGGCGGAGCCCACCGCTCTTGGCCCGTCTGTCTCGACCCCAGAAAATTCCCAAAATTCCCTCACTTCCTCCTCGAGTCATAGACCGGTCACTCGTAGTCAGCGGGGCATATTTACACCTAAAAGACATTTTAATTTACATTCTGATGTCTCTAAATCCCCTTGCCCCGCAATCCTGTGTCCGCATTAAATGACCCTAATTAGAAAATTGCTATGACTGATGAATATAATGCTCTTATTGATAATAAGATGTGGAAGTTGGTGCCCCGTCCATATGGTATTAATGTTATCAGGTCTATGTGGATTTTTGCTCATAAGGAGAATTCAGATGGGTCATTTGCTCGATATAAGGCGCGACTTGTGGGTGATGGTAAGACTCAGCAGGTTGGAATTGATTGTGGTGAGACGTTTAGTCCGGTGGTCAAACCGGCTACCATTCGCACTGTGCTTAGCTTGGCTCTTTCAAAGACTTGGTCAATTCATCAGTTGGATGTCAAGAATGCTTTCCTACATGGTGATCTCAAGGAAACAGTCTATATGCATCAGCCGTTGGGTTTCAGGGATCTCAACCGCCCTCATCATGTCTGTTTGTTGAAGAAGTCATTATATGGGCTTAAACAGTCTCCACGGGCCTGGTATACACGATTTGCTGACTTTGTTTCGACTATTGGGTTCACTCACAACATGTCAGATAATTCCTTGTTCATCTACCGCCGTGGTTCGTCATTGGCCTATATTTTGTTGTATGTGGATGATATCATCTTGACTGCCTCTTCCGATGCCTTGCGCCAGTCTATCATGGCCATGCTCAGTTCTGAGTTCGCTATGAAAGACTTAGGGCCCTTGAGTTATTTTTTGGGGATTGTTGTCAAACGTCACTCAGGAGGTTTGTTTTTGTCTCAACGGAAGTATGCTGCTGAGATCATCGAGAGGGCGGGGATGTCATCCTGTAAGTCCACTTCTACTCCAGTTGATGCAAAACCCAAGATTAGTGTCGCGACAGGTGCACCATACGAGGACCCGACCCACTATCGCAGTCTTGTAGGGGCACTCCAGTAACTTACATTTACCAGACCGGATATTACGTATATTGTTCAACAGGTGTGTTTATTCATGCATGATCCCAGAGTTCAGCACATGAATGCAATCAAACGCATCATTCGGTATATTCAGGGGACACTGGACTATGGGTTGCACTTGTATCCTTCTTCTACATCCACACTTGTCTCATACACAGATGTGGATTGAGGTGGTTGTCCGGACACCAGACGGTCTACGTCAGGATATTGTATGTTCCTTGGCAACAACTTGGTGTCCTGGTCTGCAAAGCGTCAGTCGACTCTATCCCGCTCAAGTGCAGAGGCAGAATATCGAGGGGTAGCTAATGTGGTCTTAGAATCGTGTTGGTTACGTAATTTGCTGTTAGAACTTCATTGCCCCATTCAGAAGGCGACCTTAGTATATTGTGATAATGTTAGTGCCATCTACCTCTCAGGTAACCCGGTTCAGCACCAACGCACAAAACATATCGAAATGGACATTCACTTTGTCCGTGAAAAGGTTGCTCGAGGGCAGGTATGCGTATGTCATGTCCCATCAAGATATCAAGTTGCAGATATCTTTACAAAGGGTCTTCCCTCAGTACTCTTTGAAGATTTTAGGGACAGTCTCAGCGTTCGAAGACCGCCCGCTATGACTGCGGGGGTGTGTTAAATATGGCAATATACACACAATATACAAGTGTATATTGCCATAATGAGTGCCACGATTTATGGCCATTAGTGGGCTCGGTTTTGTGGCTGATTTGGTAGATTAAGAATATTGTATATTTGGAAAATATATGTGTAGTATATTGTAATGTATTTTGTTACCATAATTAGGAATATATACTACCATAATTGTAGAGTTAGAATTATGGTAGAATTATGGTAGAATAAGGTTTTAGGAATAGAATAGGAATATGATTCTCCTATTTTGTATCTTGTATATATACCTATTCAATTAATGAAAATAATCAAAGGGATTATTTCTTTCACTTCGGCAAAAGAAATATCTGTTGTTTGCTTGTAAGTATTCTGAGAGACAAATATTTTTTATCAGTAACGTGCATTCTTCAACACATCTTTTGAAAATCCTTTTATTTATGATAATAAAATAAAATAAAAAGGAAAGGATACAAAAGGGTGATGCTATGAAACAGACTTTGAACTCTGGCAATTTAATTGAGGAACTAACTGATGTACCATAAAGGGAGTTAGTTATATAATCATGCAATTTAAATTTAGACTTTACAAGTTATTAAGTTTAACATTATTTCCTTGAGTTACAAATGAATATTGTGGCTTATTGAAAATTTGGGCCATTGAGAACATTTGCTGAGGCCTTTAAGGAGGTAAAGTCTAATGCTTAATTTATTGTGCAACCCTATTTGCATGAGTTTGATTTCAGTGTTTGTAATTAAATTCCTTCAATATGCGGTAGTTACAGTGTTCCTCGTATATGCATATTCAGTTTTCTTTTGAGTATTGTTTATGTTTTACTTAAGCATTATTTTGGTTTAATTATCAATCTCTATTTATAGTTTTTTTGTCGAGATTAATTTCTCCGGGCTTAACCAAAATAATTTGGAGGACAATTTAGTGTCATAATTATTTTCAAATATGATGGGGTTTCAGGAGTAGACAAAGCACTCTAAAATCATAAAATATTAAGTTTGGAAGATTTCATATGGTATATGACATTAAATTTTGTGCATTTTTCGCACAGTTTTTAATAATTTCTGGCAGTCCGTTTCTGTATTATTCGCAAAACTTTGTGTAGATATTTGTTGTGTTTTTTGAATTTTCTAAAGCAGTTTTGCATAAAGCGAATATCAATTTGCATTTTCCCAGTTGCATTTAGGGATGTTTTATATTTGTTATTTTTCGATGTGCATAAAAGAAATAGTTATTTGTACTGGGAATAAAATAATACCATGTGTGCTTCTTGTTTCAAATGGAATATATTAGTCTAATATGTTGCCAAAGTAACCTCTATTAGATAAAATTTATTTGCCTTGAACATGTGAGCATGTTTTTCTATGCAGAATAATCATCCCAAAGGAAGATTATTTTGGCCAGAGAATGGATAGTCATGTATATGTGACACATTTAGTAATGTGATGCTAGTAATTTGTTAGTCCAAAGAAAGGTATATTGCTAGGCCGATTAAGTAGTCAACGTTCATAAACTATGTACAAGAGTACCACTTACAAATTATTATTTACGTCCAAATACTAAATAATAATGTTGTGTTGGGTATCTTGAGATGAGCCTTTTTGGATATATATATATATATATATATATATATATATATGTGTGTGTGTGTGTGTGTGTGTGTGTGTGTGTGTGTGTGTGTGTGTGTGTGTGTGTGTGTGTGGAATATGTATATCTGAAGTTCGTCGAAACTCAAGCATATATACATTAAATTTCTGATTGTCTGAAGAAAGGAGTTCAAAGTCTTCTTGTGTTAATAGAGTATATTAGTACAAACTATATTATTGCGGATTTGCTCATGAAAGGTTGCAACTTAAAGATTTTTTATTTATGAGTATGTAGCTTATATGAATGTCGTTGGACTCTATGATGAGCCACTTCAGTGAGAGTTTGTTGTTTTATTTATGCTTTTGACATGTTTAAGTACATTATATGTACATATTAAAGTTTTATGAATTTCATGTGTTTATTGAAAACTCTGAAAATAAAGTTATTGACTATCCATTGCAGTTTTGCATAAAGGGTAAGAAAGTGATTTTGGATTATTTAAAGTCATAAAGTAGGACCAATTGAAAAATAGGCATGACTGAGATCAATGTTATGCATCCATACTTGATCTATGTCATTGATTTTGTTGATATTGTAACAATTGATGGGTTTAGTGACAAATATATGTCATGAAAATTGCTTTGATCCTATATTAGTACGATTAATGGACCAGATTACTTAGAGATAGCAAATTATGCGCACTATAAAATTTTAGTTATGTACAATTTTTCAAGTGGGAGATTGTTGAAAATCTCTATTTAGTGGGCTCACATATTTAATATAATTGTACATATTATGCTATGAATTAAAGACACTCATTTTTTTATCTAATAAAATATTATTTTTATGGCTGTATATAAATCTTATGTTATAAGGTATGAATTTTATATGCATACAAACATAGTTAACTCTTCAGTTATAATTGATTGGTTTATAACTGAAGAGTTACACCTCTTCTAAAATGTTATCTATGAAGAATTATGTCTCTTCCGAAGAAGAGCATCACTATTATATATATTAGTTATGGTCCCTAAATCTGTTATTGAATCTTTTCCTCTTTGCCCCATTAAGAGAAGTGTACATAAAGAAAGTAACAAGACTTAGAAGATCAAGACTTAGAAGATCATGACTTCCTTCTATCAATTCTTACTATGGATGAAAGGCAAGTGCCCTTACTATTCTTCTAGAATTATATCACTGTCTAATAATCTACTTGCGATCTTGTGTGGATTGTATAAAGTTTTGCAACATTATAGCCTTACAAAATTGATATCCATAGATCACCTAAGATACTTTTCAAAAAGCGAACTTCTAGAGCTCTTCTAGTCATAAAAGAGTCTAGTTATAAACATTGAGAATGTGCATGTAGCTTTTGGACTTTTACATAAAAGAGAAAGTTGTAATAACAAAGTTGTCATGTAAGGAACATAAGCCAACAATACTAGGGATAGGATATAAACTATTCGACCTCTTTCAGGAAAGAGCCATACACACGAGGACAAGGTTGATCTCGTCGACAAGAACAAAGGATGATCTCTTTCGCCTACGAGCAAAGAAATGAATTTCATACAAAGGTTGAAAAGAAAGCTCGGCAATAATGTTCGAGCCTTTGGAATTTTTCTTAAACGACGATCGATCAATCCTTTTCTTTTGTTAATCCTGAGACTAATGCGTTAACCTCCGAGTTTCTACAATTGCAAGCTCAACATGGTACATTAAGGAGAATCAGAAGCTAATTTCTAATGAAAGTAGCGTGACTAAGAGCTTAACCGACTGACAATTAGGAGAATTTTTCCCCCTTGTGTTAAAGGCAGTGTGAGTATTCCCAACGCACTGTCTTATTCGCCTAATATGGTGCACCAATCATCCGTCTTACCCGGTAAGTGTTTAACATTGTCGAGTCGCTATGTGATATATGACGCCCAACTAAAGATGGACTGCAGAGAGAACTTTTATTATCATGTCACTTAAATGATGAATTATAGGTAACTATCCACTATAAGTGATTGGTAACCTGAAAAATGAGATAATTATTTGCTATGACATATTAAAGTACATCGACTACTACACTGTTGATATATATAATTTAGGGAAAAAGGTCAAAATTTTCTTTTTACTATATGAAAATGATGGATTTTACACTATAGTACTAACGGTACAAAATTATTCCTGCGTTATTTAGCTAACGATAGGGATATTAAATAATAGAAGGGATAATTTTTGTATCAAAAATATAAAAGACAACTCGGTTCACTAAGCTCCATGTTAATGTTGGATTTGATGTTATGACATTTGACCCAACATATCTCATGAAGTATTGATTTGAATGTATAAGAATGTTGGGACAAATGTTGCACAACATTCGGACCAATATTTTCAGAACTGATTTTGCCTTGTTTCACGTAATAATTACTATGTAGTGAATATGACTTGGCAAGGTAAAAAGGAGTTGGTAAACACGTGTGAAGAATGAGTCGAGGCTGCTGCTTTCCGTGAGGAATAAGTCAAAGTTGTTAAAAGTTTTTTCTCCTTGATCGTCTCCAACCAATCCTACCAGCTGGCCACATTTCTCTCAACCTCCACAACCGATCGATGAGTTTTTCAAGGAATACTCTCTACTATAAATAGAGAGGCTACTACAGTGAATCAATATCCAGAACCAGAAAGTAAAAATACCAAGAGAGCTCTCGGGATTTCATCTCAGAAATCTGGATCACCAGTGTTTCCTAAGTGTGTTGACAACATTTTGTCCAACATTACAATTGTTGTTTAGATTCTAGATTAGTTTTATATGGAGCGATTGTAATGAGAGGTTGTCTATGTCTACTTAGTTAGATTTTTCAGGCAGAAGTCATCTGCGACTTCAACTTTTAATTTCTTTCCATTTTATCTTGTAAATCTATAAAGAGAGGAATTTGTACTTTTGTTTATAATATATATACAATACATTTGGTCATTGACCATATATATAACTTATGAAAATTTAAACCTTTGTGTTCTTTAAATTTCGCTGCATTTAGTCTTTGAAATTTCTGTTTTGCTAAGTGTTGTTATTGGTATCAGACGACATAATTGCCGACATTCGAAAATAAAATCGGCATTCGACTTATTTCATCTCTTATTTTTATTTTCCATAGCATTTGACACCCATCACTATCGTTATACACAGGGTCAGGGAAAGGGCCGGACGACAAGGGTCTATTGTATGCAACCTTACCTGCATTTATGCAAGAGACTATTTTCACGACTTAAACCCGTAACCACCTGATCACACGACAATAACTTTACAAGTTATGCCAAGGCTCCCTTCTTCTTTTGTAATTATAACATAGGGAAATAAAATTTATCCTTTTCTCGCAGGAGAGATATGTATGACGTTGATAGATAATGTAGGAAAGTAATTTCTTGATTAATATTCTCCCAAAGGTACAATATCTATACAATTATCTTATGCTTGAATAATGGAAGACTAATCTATCTTACCTAAATTATAAGATACTAATTACAATTATACAAATTACAATATATTACACTGTCAATTATAATAAATGATTATGAGAGGTTATTATGGGATAGCCCCATAATTACTCTAACAGTCCCCCGCAGTCTTAGATGGAGGTTCTCGGATGCTGAGACTGTCCCTGAAATTATCAAAAAGTATGCGCGGAAGACCTTTTGTGAAGATGTCAACAATCTGATAACGGGACGGTACATGGAGAACACGGACTTGACCACAGACAACTTTTTCACGGACAAATAAGATATCCATTTTAATGTGTTTCGTGCGTTGATGCTGAACATGATTGCCAGATAAGTAAAACACACTCACATTGTCACAATAGACCACTGTTGCCTTTTCAATCAGACAATGAAGCTCCAGCAGTAGTTGGCCACCCCTCGATATTCTGCCTCGGCAGTTGACCGAGACAGTGTGGATTGTCGTTTGGATGACCATGAAATAAGATTGTCACCTAAGAACACACAGTAGCCGGAAGTGGAACGACGTGTGTCCGGGCAGCCACCCCAATTCGCATCTGTGTAGGAAGAAAGACTCAAGATGGAGGACTTATATAGATGAAGTCTAAAATAGAGAGCACCCTTAACATACCGCAGAATCCTTTTGAGAGCCCCCATATATTTTTCCTTCGGATCATGCATGTGTAAACAAACTTGTTGAACCGCATAGAAAATATCTGGTCTGGTAAAAGTTAGATACTGTAAGGCCCCTGCTAGGCTAAGGTAATGAGTAGGATCGTTGTATGGAGATCCGGCATCAGTACTCAATTTTGCCTTTGTATCTACTGGAGTATGGGAGGATTTGCAGGACGACATCCCTGCTTTGTCAATTATTTCTTCGACATATTTCTTTTGAATAAGAAACAAACCATCTGCATATTGAGAGACAACAATGCCAAGAAAATAATTCAACGGACCCAAGTCCTTCATTGTAAATTCTGCTGCAAGTAGGGACATAATAGACTGGCAAAGTGAAGTGGATGATGTTGTGAGAATAATATCATCGACATACAAAAGGATATATGCCATGTCAGTGCCTTTTCGATAAATGAACAACGACTGATCAGACTTGCTGTGAGAAAATCCCAATTTGGAAACAAGTCTTGCAAACATGTTATACCATGTCCGAGGAGCTTGTTTCAAACCATATAAGAATTTTTTCAATAGGAAAACATGATTTGGACGGGTATAATCTCAAAAACCCAGTGACTGATGCATATATACTGTCTCATATAAGTTGCCATGCAAAAAATCATTTTAACATCTAACTGGTGAATGGTCCAAGATTTGGAAAGAGCCAAGCTGAGAACAATCCGGATAGTTGTTGGCTTAACCATCGGACTGAACGTTTCACCACAATCTACCCCAACCTGCTGAGATCTGCCATCACCAACAAGATGAATTTTGTATCTCGCAAAAGAACCATCAGAATTTTTCTTATGACAAAACCCCACATAGACCGAATGATGTTCACATTAGACGGACGTGGTACTAATTCCCACGTTTTATTTATAATAAGAGAATTAAATTCGTCTAACATGACATCTTTTCAATTCGGGTCGAATAAGGCAACTTTGGGATTTTTTGTAGAGGTGATGGTTGGATAGAGGATAGTAGGTTAAAGTGACGTTTGTGTAAAAAAAATCCCGTGCATGGCACGGGTTTCAATGGTCCGAGGCTGTTCCGTCACTGGTTGGGTAGTTTGGTTCTCGGGTGTGTTATTGGGCTGAGGGGAGGGATGTTGGCCCAAGTGACTAGGTGTAGCCGTTGCGGTGTGGGGATGGGCTACGGGAATTGTTTGGGCTAGGGGTGTGGTTGTGGACTGTCCCACTTGGTCCGGACCGCCACGGAAACAAGACTGGGCCGAGACCAACGGTAACAAGGCTGTGGTCTCCGGTCCAGTCCCATTTAGTGGTTGGGCCGAGTGTTGTTGGGTTGGTTCCACATGGGTTTGTTCATTAAGGTGGTGGTGTAAAATGTGATGTATTCCATTGTATAGAAAATCATATGAAGGTGAGGATGCCACATGAGACTTAGCAAACGGGAAAGTAGACTCATCAAAAATCACATGACGACAAATAACAATTTCCCATTCGTCAAATCATAACATTTATATCCCCGATGATTTTGTGGGTATTCCAAAAACACACAAGGAGTTGAACGAGCCTGCAACTTGTTAATGAAAGTAAACGGAAACAGAGGATAACAAAAACAACCAAACACCCGCAAATGTGTAAAAGACGGGAGACGATGGTATAACATTTGTGTAGGAGACACATTGGAAAGCAATTTACTAGGAAGAATATTTAAAAGGTATGTAGCCATTTGAAGTGCATGGTGCCAAAACTTTGGTGGTATGGATGAATGCACAAGAATAGAACGAATCATATTATTAATCGTTCGAATTTTTCTTTCGGCTTTCACATTTTGTGGTGAGGTGTGTGGACACGAAAGACGCAAAAATATCCCATTTTGGTGACAAAAAATATTAAAATGAGCATTTATGAATTCCCCCCCATTGTCACATTGAAAATATTTAATGCCTTTGTCAAATTGAGTTTTGACAAAAACACTAAATTTTTAAAAATGGTGTAGGTTTGTGATTTATGTCCTAATGGAAAAGTCCACAAAAAATTTGATTAATCATATAAAATAAGCATATAGTACTTATGGCCTGCAGAACTCAAAACTGGTGATGTCCACAAATCATAATGCACAAGGTCAAATGGCATAAAAATATGAGAATTAGAAAGTGCAAAAGGAAGCTTAACATGTTCACCAAACACGCAAGATTGGCAAACATCGGAGTCCAAAGGTTTATTACAAGAAAACAAATTATTCTTCCTAAATTTATTAAAAACTTGTGCTCCTGGGTGTCCCAATCGATTGTGTCATAGAGTAGGAGAAATGACAGCAAATGTTGATGGTTTTTTCATGCTATTTTTGGGAACAAGGGTGATGGGATACAAGTCCCCCGTGCTATTGCATCTCATAAGTGGCATCCCTGTCTGAAAATTCTTCACAGAAAAACCAAACATATCAAAATTAAAAGAAACATTGTTGTCAATTGTAAAACGTCTAACAGAGATCAGGTTTTTAATTAGATTTGGTGCATGTAAGACATTTTTCAAGTGTAATGGTGGGCGTGGAGAGGGTAGTGATACATGACCAATACCACGAATTGGAATTTCCTGCCCACTGCCGACAATAATATTTTTATTATTACTCATATTAAAATAAGACGAGAGATTACCTTGAGATGCCGTCATATGTGATGTAGCCCCTATATCCATGTACCATGACTCATCGGGAACACTTAGATGCATGTTGTTCATGGCTTGTTCAATGTCCGTTGGTGTATATCCAACAGAAGATGGTGCCTGAGCCGCAAAAGCATGCTGCGGACGAGATTCAACAATACCGGGTTGGCGATTTGAAGAGGGAGGAGGTCGGCCCCACAAGGAGGTCGGATATGGGCATGGTGGAGCAGCCACTGTGGGGCCCAGGCCCACGGTGGGTATTGCTCCCACTGATTTCCGCCACGGTCAGCATGCCTCTGCCCGGACTGGCCACTGCCGCCAGCAGGCTGGCCACCGCCCCTCCCCTGTCCCTTTCCACAATTATTTTTTCTTTTATTGTTACGGTTTGAACTCCGTCTTTGACCATTATTAGAACGATTACCGTGGCCCCCTGAACCAGAATTTTGGGGACCCAAATCAGTGGAAGATGAGTTGGTGGAGACGAGAGCTGTTCCAACCGTAGTTGCTCCCGAGGATGCCTGCTTTGCTTTCCGCGTTTCCTCGAGAATTAGCCTCGAACGGGCCTCGTAAAAGGGAGGCAATATGTTGCTTTGTTGAATTAACGTAACAACAACATCATATTGTTTATTCAACCCCGCAATCAACTTTAGGACCAACCTTTGATTTGTCACGGGTGAACCAACGTTGGACAGTTGGTCCGCAAGTACCTTTAATTCTTGACAATAGGCGGAGGTGTTGGAAAATTCATCCAATTTAACATTTGTAAATTGGTGTTCAAGATAAACGGTCCTAGAAATTTTGTTATCTTGAAAAATATTTCGTAACCTTTCCCACGCCTGTTGAGCCATAGAATTTGGTTCTAAGATGGTATGGAGAAGATCATTCGAAATTGTGCCATAAATCCATTGAAGGACTATAGCATCTAATCGATACCATAATTTCTTGTCCACCGTAGTGGTATCCGACGGTGACTCGGACGGGATGATATGGTCAAGCACCTCATAAGCGCGATAGTGAATTTTTAATAGTTCTGCCCAAGAGGTATACTACCCTCTCTCCATTTCAAGAGTTATGGAGATAAAATTCTTGACGTTATTAACGCAAGAGCGTGATGAAATATTTATTTTTCGGCCATTGGTCCACAAGAAATCAAACTAGAGAATGAAAGAAGTAGTGTTTGATGTGTTGGGTTTGGAAAACCCTTAGGGTTTCAGATAGAAGCTAGCCGGGGGGGGGGGGTTATGGTTTCGGCTAAGGTATTCCAGGAGGAAGAGATGGGTTAGGGTTTTTGGTGGGATTGGCCGAAAATTAGGAGAAAGAGATGGAGGAAAACATGTAGAGGGAGAAAGAATTAGGGCTAAGGATATTTAAACTCTTGATACCGTGTAGGAAAGTAATTCCTTGATTAATATTCTCCCAAATGTACAATATATATACAATTATCTTATACTTGAATAATGAAAGACTAATCTACCTTATCTAAATTATAAGATACTAATTATAATATTAATTATAATAAATGATGATGAGAGATAATTATGGATAGCCCATAATTACTCTAATAGATAAGTCTCACGTGGCAGATACATGAAAGCAACAAGCACCCACGTGTCAACTAAATGTTAGAATCCTAGATTCTCGACAACATCATGAAGCTGACTTGGCAGATTCTGTTACATAAAAAACAGTTAAAACTGAAAATTAATTTTCTTGAATTCAAACAAATCAAAACAAAAGCTTTTCAAGTAGTATCAGTTTTCAATACCCTCCACACATTCATCACATAACCTTATCTTCATCTCTTTACACAAAATCCCATCAAATTCTCATTTTTCAGTTTTTTTCATAAATGCAATATTCATTTCTACTATCCCTTTTGCTTCACTGTAACAAATGGCTACCAAATTTGGGTTCACTGTAACAACAAGCACTAGACTATTTCATGCACCTTTTAGAAAAAAACCCAAATTTTCTATATCTTATAATGATTCTTTACGAGGTGTTTCGAAGGTTGAATTGATTAATTTTGGTGGAAGAAAGTTATCTATTCGACGTAGGCTATTTGTTCTCTCTCCTAAGGCCTCTACTGATCAGCCAGGTAAGTTAATTTTCTTATTCTTTGATCAAAGTTTCATTATGTTTTGAATTTTTTTGATGATGTTGTTAGAAGCAGAGTCAGAATTTGAAGTTTATAGGCTTTGAATGTACCATCGAATCCATTGATTGTTTTAGTTAGTGGGTTTCCAATTAAATATTGGTTTAACACATGGACGACCTCTTAAACTAGCCAGTAAATTTCATTTAGATACTTGAACTACAACTTGATCTAATTGAACATTTGAATACATGATAAAGTGTTTCTATTAGACTCTTTCAGTTCAAATTTTGGAAAAACTCTTATGTGTGTTTTAAAGGTCATTACATAGATAAATTAACCACTTAAAATATCATATCTTTTAATTATACGAATTGACCTCAATAAACTGTAAAACACTCGAAAAGCTACTTTTCCGAGTGTTTGATCTATTGCATGGCCAACTTGGAGGTTGCTGCACAGAATGATGATTTTCTAAACATAACTAAATAACAGGAGCATATCCAGTTGGCAATAGTGTCTAAGCATGTCAAAGAAAGTGCTAAGTATCTTGTGTTTTGATATCAATCAATCAACTACGCCTCAATCTCAAACTAGTTTTGATCAGCTAGATGAGTCCTCTATATGAATTCTGCCCTATTTAAATTCACTTCATTCAAATATCATTTAGAGGGATTCATCAATCAGACTGCAATTGTTTTTAGGTTGGCCATTAACCTACCACAACCCTCCTCCTTTGTCCAGAAATTGGGACCGGCTATGTGCCGCTCACGTAGGTTCTTGTATTCTTGCTGCTTTAATTTAATACTCTTTGACTCAATTTATGTGAAGGTGTTTGACTGGGCACTAAAGTTTAAGGATGAAAGAAAGATTTTTGAAACTTGTGGTGATCTAAAAGAAGTCATAGATATTTGTGTGGCTATAAATCATCTAAGGGTAAAATGAGAAGTTTAAAGTTGTATTATTACTAAATATAGAAATGTGTCATTCTTTTTTAGACTGACTAAAAAGGAAAAAGTGTCACATAAATTGGGACGTAGGGAGTAACAAATTTCATTGACCCTCAACTGCTGGTTCATCAGGCCAACAATCTCCTTCAGGATTACTTGGATTCTACTGCATTTCTAAGCTCAAGGGAGAATCAACAAATATAGTGCTACAAAGAAAGGGAAAAATAAAGTGAGGTCAATGTAGATAAAAAAAAAGGGCAGCCCGGTGCACTAAGCTCCTGCTATGCGCGGGATCCGGGGAAGGGCCGGACCACAAGGGTCTATTGTACGCAGTCTTACCGACTGTTTCTATGGCTAGAACCCATGACCTCCTAGTCACATGGCAGCAACTTTACCGGTTACTCCAAGGCACCCCTTCAAGAATATACTTTAAGTATACGCAACCTAATTTATCTTTAAGTGAGGTCAATGTAGATAATCTATGAATAATGTATTTCTATGTACCAAAAAGAAGAATGATGTATTCACACAAACTGAACTATATCATTCCACTCCCCCCCCCCCAACCACCGCTCTCCCCCTCTCTTTCTCTTCTATGTTGAAGTGGGTAACCATCTCATCTAAAAGATTAAACTGTTAGAGTGAGTAGACTTTTATTAACTAATTATATCCTCAACATTCTATGTTTGTGTTTATTCTTTGTCTCATCCTCTTGAGATTCTTCTTTATCATTTGAGGGTCCAACTTTTGCTTTCAGGTCGGATCAACGAGGATGAGGTTGAAGACAGCAAAATCTTGCAGTATTGTAGCATTGACGGGAAAGGAAAAAAGTCTCTCGGGGAAATGGAGCAAGAGTTTCTTCAAGCACTACAAGTACTGAAGCAGAAACGATCTTTTATTCGTTGATTATTTTCATTCGTCTCATCTAATAATATTAATCTCACTCTTTCCTGGATCTGTACCACAGTCATTTTATTACGAAGGAAAGGCCATCATGTCGAACGAGGAATTTGATAACCTTAAGGAAGAATTAATGTGGGAAGGAAGCAGCGTCGTCATGCTAAGTATGAAAAAAATTCTCTATTCGACATTCTCCAAAATTTTGATGATATGTATTTTTCATATTTCTGTCTCGTCTGGACTTAAAATAGGTATAATAATAGCAATTCCTCACAATGCAGGCACTGATGAACAGAAGTTTCTGGAAGCTTCTATGGCTTATGTATCTGGGAATCCAATTATGGCTGATAAAGAGTATGACAAGCTGAAGATGAAACTTAAGGTACTTGGCTATTAGCATCATATTCTATATTGTGCTTTATAGATAAGATAACAGACTCGGTAAAAGAAAATTAATAGTTATTTTGGAAGCAATGTTCAAAGAAAGCAACTAAATTTTACTGCATAATAGTGAAGGTGTTGTACTTTCTTTCGCGGTCACCATTTTTTTGGTATTTTACCTAGTAACTAATTTTGATACCAGCTATTAAGTTTGAAGTAGTTGGACTATGTCACTCGATGCTGTTCTTCAACTGAGTTATTTGTTACTATTCTTCAACATACACGGTAAAACCAAGTTAGTTGTAGTACTATTTTTTCTTTTGCTTTCGTTGTTTCTTATAATATCTCGGTCTTATGTAGTCTTCCAGTACTGATATCTCTTAATTTTGTAGAGGGATGGCAGCGATATTGTGGTTGAGGGTCCAAGGTGCAGTCTTCGAAGTAGAAAGGTTGGTACTTTCCTGCTCGATGAGATTTACTAGCTTTATAATTAGTATTTATCTCTCATATTACACCCTGTGGACATGCTTATTTTCTTGCCAGCATACAACCATGTGCGTGTAGGTTGATAAACGTTACTTCTTGCAGGTTTACAGTGACCTTTCTGTTGATTATTTAAAGATGTTCCTGTTAAATGTCCCTGCTGCTGTTGTTGCTCTTGGATTGTGAGTAATACCTAATTCTCTCAGTAATGCAAGTTTTCATTTCTTTGTGCATATGTTATTAGTCCCTCAATCCGGTGGAATAGTTGAGGTGCGCACAAGTTGACACTACTAGAAACAGAGGTTATACCCACCGACATTCGGTGGGAAATTTGTGATATAAAACATGATTTTCCCACCTCATTCCCACCGAACCAGCTCACTGAAAAAACGCATAGTGAGAACAGGTTCCCATTTACACTTTCGGAGACTTCTTAATTTTTCCGTGTGAAAACACTACTATTTAGGTTTTTCCCACTTTCATTCAGTGGGAAATTTCCCACTGAACATTTTTCAATGAGAAATTCAGTCAGAAAATAGAAATTTTTTAGTAGTGTGGCCCGGCACCATCATTATCTAAAAAAGTATTTAATGAACTTGTGATAGTCAAAGGAAAAAAATTGTGGATCCAACTTGAAATAAGATAACCAGGGAATCTTTTTGCATTTGTTATTAGTTCCTCCCTATTTCCTCCATATATAGTAAAAAAAGTAAAAAAAGAAAACTCGACTGAATTAGGTGAAACCATTTTAACTTTCTATTTTATATTTTTGCTTTGGTAACTTATCTTCCAGCAATTGCGTTGGGTGAATTTGTTTTTCAAATGATGAATTGACGATACCACACTTACCCGTGTTCTTAGCTTATGAAGCACCCAACATGAATTTTCTGTAACATATATGTTTTGCTAATGTCTTGCTAGGTTTTTCTTCCTTGACGATTTGACTGGATTTGAGATCACTTATCTTTTGGAGGTAAGCCTTGTTACCTAGATTGGCTCTTTATTTTCATCCCTAAGGTATCAAACTCTTCAAAAATGCCGCCGGGTGTGTGTCGAATCCTCCAAAATTTATGCAATTTTTGGAAGATCCGACGGAGGTCCGACAACATTTTTAGAAAGTCCAAGCAACATAGCTAGCTAGCTGAAAGATCAGAGTATTCATTAGACTTGGTAAAGTGATAGGACGTTGGGAGTGATAGAATTCATGAAAGTCTTTTATTCATAACATGAATTCTTACAAAGCAATAACAAGATAATAAAATAATATTATTCTTGAGAGCTAAAAGTGCAAGTAAAAGAAAAGCAAGTAAAGCCCTTTATATAGGGTCTATTACATGGGATACAAATATGTTTTTCCAATGTGGGACAAAAGCAAATGTTAATATCTCCTCTCAAACTCGCGATGGTGTAGACAGAAGCATCGAGAGTTTGCCAAGAAAGAACCGGTGACGCTTTAAGGTATGCGCCTTTGTGAAGAAATCTGCAAGTTGCATCGAAGATGAGACAAATGGCAAGGATAGAGTCACAAGATGATATCGAATAATATGACAATCAATCTCAATATGCTTGGTACGTTCATGAAAGAGCGTGTTGTCTGCGTAATCTGAATAGAACTCTTATTATCACAATACATCGGTGTTGGTGAAGAAAGACAGACACCCATATCAACCAATAACCGACGTAACCATACAATCTCACACGTAGTAGAAGCCATAGCACGATACTCTGCCTCAGTTGAAGAGCGAGAAACCACATCTTGTTTCTTACTTTTCCATGAGATAAGTGAATCTCTTAAAAATACACAATAACCAGTAGTTGATTTCCGATCAGTTAGGTCACCAGCCCAATCTGCATCAGAAAATGCACGAAGCTCCAAGGATGAGGTCGATGGAAACAAGAGACTCTGATAAATCGTTCCTCGAAGATAGCGAAGAATACGCATAATCGCTGCCCGATATGTACGGATGTAGGAGAGCAAACAAACCGACCGACAATGTGAACAAAGATATGCAATGTCGTAGGCGAGTAATGGTGAGGTACACGGACTCCCTACAATCGAACGATATAAAGTGGGATCGGGAAGAGGATCCCCGTCGATGAGGTGTATATCGAACATTAACCTCAAGAGGAGAGTCAACTATACGAGTATCCGTGAGACGGGCCCGCTCAAGAATATCTGCGGTGTACTTAGATTGAGAGAGAAGATATCCCTTCTCGTAATAAGCTACCTCAATGCCTAAAAAGTAACGTAGATGACCTAAATCTTTCATCTCAAAGCGGCGAGATAAAGTAGATTTTAGGTTTGCAATACCATCAATATCATCACCGTAATGATCATGTCATCAACATACAACAAAAGCAAAATACAACCTGCAGGGGATGATTTAACAAATAACGCCCGAATCATGAAAGTGAAATAAACCCAAGAGATGATACTACGGTGGAGAACTTGTCGAACCAAGCTCTTGGAGCTTGTTTGAGACCATACTGAGCTTTCTTAAGCTGCACACTTGTCCTGGACTATGTGAAACACCAGTGGAGGGACCATGTAGATTTCTTCTTGAAGATCCCCATTTAAAAAAGCATTTTTAACATCCATTTGTGAAATATGCCAATGACGAGCAGAGGCCATCGTAATAAGAACCGGACAGATGTCATCTTTGCAACGGGTGCAAAAGTCTCTTCATAATCCATACCATATTCTTGAGCAAAACCCTTTGCAACCAAACGAGATGTATATCGCTCAATAGAACCATCAGACTTTGTCTTAATCTTGTACACCCACCGAGAACCAATACTTTTCTTACGGTCGGTAGAGAAACCAAATCCCAAGTACCGGTTTGTTCAAAGCAACCGGTTCCTCATTCATAGCCTCTTGCCAAAGAGGATCACGAGTCGCCTCAGTAGGATGTAGGCTCACGAGAGAATTAATAGAAACTAGAAAGGAAGCGAATGATGGAGCATAGCAAGAATAATCAAAATCGGATACCTGAGTAGATCGCAGAGTGCGTTTAGGATAGCGAGGTGGATCTGGATCTGCAACCACAAGAGGTTACGAAATAGGCGTAGGAGGGGGCCGAGTATCAATATCATGGGACTGCCAAGACCGAGAAGGAACAGGATGATATAGATGTAGAATCGGATGGACAATCAAAGCATCAAAGGGATCAATATCAATAAGGTCGATTTTGTCATACCATGTGAGGTAGGTGGGATGGAAAAGAAAGGAACATGCTCAATAAAGGAAACATTACGAGACACATACAATTTTCCGAGCTGGATCATGACAACGATAACCTTTACGCCCAACCCCATATCCAAGAAAAACACAAATGGCGACACGAGAAGATAACTTAGTACGCTCTGCATGTGGGCGTAGAACAAAACATGTAGAACCAAAAACTCTCAAATGGGAATATAGTGGGGTGTGACCAAATAGTCTAGCATACGGAGAAATACCGGTTATGAGAGGTAGGGATCCTATTAATAAGATAAACAGATGTAAGGACAACTTCTCCCCAAAATTCACTAGGTACACTAGCGGACAAAAGCATGGATCTAGTCTGTCTCAACAATATGCCTATGTTTTCTCTCGGCTACCCCATTTTGTTGTGGTGTATCAATTACAAGAAGGCGATGTATTGTACCATCGACTTTGAAAATACCGTAAAGATCCCCACTAGTATATTCACCTCCTAAATCACCAGAAAATATTTAATAATGGCGAATGTTGAAGTTTTCACATAGGCTTGAAACTCAACATAAGTATGAACAAAATCGAGGCGTCTTTTCAACAAATAAACCCAACAATGACGAGTATAATCATCAATAAAGGAAACATAATATCTGGAGCCACCCTTAGTAGGGATAGGTCTTTGGCCCCCAAACATCTGAATGAACTAGATCAAATGGTGCGAGAAGAAGTAGAAGTACTAAGATTAAAAGGCAAAGCGAGAAAATTTTCCAAGTTTACATCCACTACAATCGTAAATATCATCGGATTGTAAATCACCAAGAACACCAAGATTACACATAAAAGCGCAGCGAGAACACGATACATGACCAAGTCTAGAGTGCCACAAATAAAACTTCAAGAGGAATGTGTTAAATGAAAAGAAGACAGATTAACATGCATAGTTCTTTGCATGAGTAGGAAGATGCACTCATCCAAAACATATAGACCTCTCCCCTTTCTACGCCTGTCCCAATCACTCTCTTGGATTTTAGATCCTGCACATAACAAGAATTAGGGAAGAGTCCAATAAAACATCCAGAGTCACATATTTGACCCGTGAAGCAAGATTTATATGTAATTTTGGAATGCAATAAACATCGTGTAATGATATAGTGGATGTATGAATGGTGCCAATGCTGTCAATGGCATATGTGTGCCATCAGTGATCACAATGAAGTGGAAGGAGTCGAAGACATAGATACAAAGGCGGAAGAATCAGAGACATATGATTTCCACTCGAGTCCAAGATCCAAGAAAGCGAAATGATACTGAACCAATAGATGGTGATGAGCGGAAGGAACAGAAAGAGCATAAGACTGAGAATTTTGTTGAAGCTGTTGGAAGGCGAGAACTTCGAAATTGGTCACTACGGTTTGCAAAGAATCATCACCTCCGGCCATTATGAATTTTAAGCAGAAAATCCCAAATAACAAGCGGCAATCCCAAATAACAAGCGACAATCCCAAATAACAAGCAAAGAATCCCAAGCAACAAAATAAAATAAAAAGCGGATCTCACCAATCGGATCACGGAAGCCAAAAAGACGAAACCCGGATGTGGAAGCCAAGATCGTAACGAGCACGAGCGACCAAAGCGAGCACGAGCTTCCAAAACAAGCCAAAATTTTTTAATCGATACCAGGCGTCTTTGCATACGAACCTCAACTAACTCACCGCGAAGTTGAATCCGCGATCGAGCTAAAAATATTAACTTGTGCTCTTGGCTTTGATACCATGATAGAATTCATGAAAGTCTTTTATTCATAACATGAATTCTTACAAAGCAATAACAAGATAATAAAATAATATTATTTTTGAGAGCTAAAAGTGCAAGTAAAAGAAAAGCAAGTAAAGCCCTTTATATAAGGTCTATTACATGGGATACAAATATGTTTTTCCAATGTGGGACAAAAGCAAATGTTAATAGGGAGATGTGAAATCGTGGAACTATACTAACATGGAAGGCTTCTAAATTGAATAATTAGTGATCAATTGGATTTCGAACTGATTCCGCCAAAAGTTAGAGGTGTTAAAGGACAATGGCGGATGCACCATGCAGATACCGGGTTCATGTAAACCCAGTATTTTTAACACGGGGCATAAATTTATGTTTAGAAATTCACTAAAATTGCAACAAATAGTAAGTTTTAACCCATAAAATTTAAATTCTGAATTCGCCTCAATTAAAGGATGGATACTTGCTAATCTTTGTTATGTTAGTTTTTAGCATTCCATGGCTCACTATCAGCTATTATCTTTTTCTTTTTCGCTGCCAAAGTACAATATAAAGATACAATTTGTCGATTTGCAGCTTCCAGAGCCTTTCAGTTTCATTTTCACATGGTTCGCTGCTCTACCATTGATATTGTGGCTATCCTTTACAATCACAAATGCCATTGTTAAAGATTTTCTGATCTTAAAGGTAAGATTTCATAAACATTTTGGGCGAACCTAGTGTTATCTTATAAGCTATGTGTTTGACATTAACATACAATAAGCTCAATCTTCAGGGACCCTGTCCGAATTGTGGAACAGAGAATACTTCCTTCTTTGGTACAATATTATCGGTATCTAGTGGGGGTTCCAACAACAAAGTAAAATGCTCAGGGTAAATCCACAACACAAATTTTTCGTTATTTCTCATGATCTATTCATAGTGTAATCGTTACCATATTATTTCGCAGTTGTGGGACGGATTTGGTCTATGATTCAGACACACGTTTGATCACGTTGCCTGAAGGAAGTAGTGTATGATTCAAGGTACCTATGCTCTTAATTTTTTGCAATCCCCTAGTATTGTCGCTTGAGAAAGATAATTGGATGCTCATTCTACAACAGTAAACAAGTTGTATTTATTAGCTTTTAGCCACCCAAGCAACATGGGAAGACAGTGCTTATAGAATCATTGAGGTTGTTTCTCTGGGTATTGAACGATTTGATAAACAAAATATAGTATATAAACAAAAAGAATCTTTTTACCTCGCTACACAGTGCAATTTTGCCGACGAAGGGGTGTCAATTGATATCCCTTGAATACATGTGGCTCCGCCACTGCTTCCAACCTAAATTCACATACATGTATTGTTTCCGAAAACCCATTCAATACTATTGTTCTCCAATCCAAATGCCACATTGTAGATCACATAAGTACCATCTTTTATGTTCAGTTTACACTATATTACTTGAACATGACTTGTTCTACATCCTCGTACCTCTGTTGTCCTTCAGCTACAGAACATTTCCGATCTAGGAAAAAAGAGCTTTTTGGCGAGTTTACCTGTGTTGTATCGCGTGCAGAAGTGGATCCAAGATTTAAAGTTTATGGGTTTTTATGGCGTCCTCAAGTTAATATATAATAATGATTGAGTTCGCAGATAGATATTTATTGGATTTCTTAATACATAAACATGGTCTCGGAGAAAAACTATTGGGTTGTGAACCCATAGCTTGTGCTCTAGATCCGTCACTGATCGCTTGTATGGAGAAGTATAACCGATGAGAACTTTCCTACTTCAGGAAAACCATTTCCATTTTACTTTCAACTTCGCAAAATGCAGGATGACTATATGTGGAGAGTGGAGACATCTGCACAATAGATTGCACTAGAACAAGTTGCATGGAAGAGCCAAATGACATACATGAGGCCAGTTTGTGAAAATGATAAGCACTTGTTGAAGATGTAAATGTTTTGCAACTTGCAGTGTATTAATATGTTATGTGTGTGTGTATAAGTATATCAATAAAAGAAAAAATTAACAGCCTTTAAGGCTTAAGCACAGGAGATGCAAGAATATCAAGGTTCCTGAAATTTAAGTGTTTCATGTGTTATTGATTCAATGCTTTGTCTTCTGATGTTACTATTTTCTTTTTCAAACTTTTTGTGGTAATAAGAAAGGAAAGGCTTTGTGTGGGTGTTGAAACCCTCTAATTAGTGATACGTACAACGGTACAAGTACAATTGAGGCGTATCCAAGATCTAAATTTTATGGGTACAGTCTTTAAGATTCTTAATATTGAACCCATTGTATTTTGAAAAGGGTAAGTTACACATTTAATCGGGTAAAAAATAATTACATTCGCTACCCAAATATATAAAAAAATATACATTTATCAAAAGTGAATATTTTATGTATATTACACATTAATATATAAAAAATATATATTTGCTGACTATTATTTTGGTGAGCAGTTATTTGTGTCAATTTCTCTTTTTAAAATTATGGGTTTAGATCTACTATTTGATGCAATTTTAGCGAACTTCTATA
This sequence comes from Anisodus acutangulus, assembly GCA_029783415.1. Classification (NCBI taxonomy): domain Eukaryota; kingdom Viridiplantae; phylum Streptophyta; class Magnoliopsida; order Solanales; family Solanaceae; genus Anisodus; species Anisodus acutangulus. Next base: position 52,966,626 of record CM056497.1, read on the forward strand.
TATAAATTTATGCTCTGTGTTAAAGTACTGAATTCAGATGAATCTGATACCTGCATGCTCCATCCACTACTAAGGTGAAGTTACAACTATATATTAGGCTATAACTTTAGGTTTTGATGTATGAAATTGAGCTTCCATTACATCTTTTCTAATAAATCCCCTCTCGTTTTCGTCGTTTTCATCTAATTCAATTGCTATTTCATGTTGACTACCTAAACTTTCACCTTGTTGGTGAGGGAATAATTCTCCATCTTTTTATCCCATTCCTCATTTCCCTTTCCTCTGTGTAATAACAAAAATTTTGAAGAAAAAAAAAATTCGCGGCACATAGATTATGGCTAGTCTTCAAGACACCCCTAATCGTGCTTAAATATGAAGATTGGAATCAGCGCTGAGCTTGGAATTGGTGTCTATAGGCATGTGGGATAGTTTGCAAGATGTCATGCCTGCATGGTCAAGGATCTCTTCGGCGTACTTCTTCTGACATAGAAATAGGCCGCCAGAATATCGAGTGACATAGATGCCCAAGAAGTAACTCAGAGGGCCCAGATCTTTCATAGCAAACTCAGAGGAAATGATAGACATAATGGACCGGCGGAGAGCATCATATGATGTGGTGAGGATGATGTCATCAACATATAATAATAGGTAAGCCATGTATGTACCCTTGTTGTAGATGAACATGGAATGATCGAATTTGCTGTGTGAAAAACCGATAGAGGAAACATAATTGGTGAACTGCTGGTACCATGCTCGAGGAGCCTGTTTCAGTCCATAGAGCGATTTTTGCAACAGACACACATAATCCGGATGAATAGGATCCCTGAAACACATAGGCTGATACATATATACCATTTCATGAAGATCCCCATGTAAGAAGACATTCTTGACATCAAACTGATGAATGGGCCAAGAATTGGATATGGCAATGCTGAGGACGGTCCGGATGGTTGCGGGCTTTACGACCGGGCTGAACGTTTCATCACAGTCTACTTCTACCTGTTGAGACCTACCATCACCTACAAGACAAGTCTTGTACCTCTCAAAAGAACCATTAGATTTCTTTCAATGTCTAAAAATCCACATAGAACGAATAATGTTAGCATCAGGTGGATGGGGTACTAGGTCCCACATCTTAGTATCAATAAGAGCATTATATTCATCAATCATTGCGGCTTTCCAATTAGGGTCGTACAAGGAATCATTCGGGTTACAAAGGACATTGGAAGGGACAACTGAAATGGAAAGGTTAAATAGCCATTTAGGTTTATGAATTCCGTGCATGGCACAGGTTTCCATGGTCTGAGAGTGTGTCTCGGGACGCGGGACAGATGGGGGTTTTCCGCGGGACTGCCGGGAAAAGGAGGAAGGGCAGGGGTGATAGTACTGGCTGACCAAACCTCGGTTTGCCGAGAGATGCATGTGGAACCACCCTGAGGCGGGCTGTTCTGGGCCACCGTCGGCAGAACCGGATGGGTAGCTAGTCTCGGACTAGATGAGGTAGTGGTGGGTGCCGGGGTCTAGGACGACTGACTATTTAATGGTGAACTAGAAGAGGGTTTAGGCCATCATCTAGGAAGTCGTAGGAATGTCGAGGTGGCGAGTGTAGTAAGGCAAAGGGGAATTGAGACTCATCAAATATGACATGACGTGAAATAATAATTTTACAGCTCGACAAGTCATAGCACGAGTAACCACGATGATTGGTAGGATAACCCAGAAACACACACGGGGAAGACGGGGTTGGAGTTTGTGAGTGGTCGGATGGAGAGGGTAACAAAGACATCCAAAAATACGCAAGTGTTGGTAGGAGGGGTTCCTATGAAACAGAACTTGGGTGGGCAACCGTTGATCTAGAGACTTGTTTGGGATTATGTTTAGGAGATAGGTGATCATGGAGAGTGCGTAACACCAAAATTGAGGGGGAATTGAGGCGTGAGCAAGTAGGGCACGAATGAGGTTGTTTATGGTTCGAATTTTCCGTTCGACTTTACCATTTTGGGAGGATGTGTGAGGGCAGGAAAAATAAAAAGTAAGATCATTTTTGGAGCAAAACTGTTTGAATTGGTTATTATCGAATTCCCTGCCATTGAAAATATTTAATGCTCTTTTCAAATTGTGTTTTTACGAAAGCACTAAATGAAGAAAAAATGAGGTAGACCTGGAATTTATTTCCAATTGGAAAAGTCCATAGAAAGTTGGAATAATCGTCCAAAAACAACACATAATATCGATGACCACCAGTACTCAAAATAGGGGATGTCCACAAATCACTATGTATGATATCGAAAGGCATTAAAGTACAATTTGTGGATGCAGAAAATGTTAATTTGACATGTTTCCCAAAAATGCAAGATTCACATATAGGAGTCCTAGAAATACAGTTGAAATTAATAAAATTATTTTTCCTAAGGGAGCATAAAATAGAGTCTCTCGGATGTCCTAATCCAGAATGTCATAAGGAAGACGAAAGAGTAGCAAATATTGGGGGAACTGAGGCTGGATTGTTGACGGCGTTTGAAATAGGGTCGGTTCTGTCACATATCATTATTCGTCTCCATGTCATAAAATCCTTTACAGTAAAACTAAAAGGATCAAAGTCAAGGGAAACCCAATTGTCATTTGTGAAACGTTGCACGAAGATTAGATTCTTAATAAGTTTAGGGGCATGGAAGATATTTTTTAAGATTAATGATGGATATGGTGGGGATAGAGAGGAATGACCATAACTACGGATGGGAATGCCTTGTCCACTACCAACAATAATATTCTGATTTAAATTACTCAAATTGAAATAAGACGAGAGAGTACCTTATGATGCCGTCATGTGAGATGTGGCGCATGTGTTCATATACCAATTTTCATCTGGAGTGTTGAGTGACATTGTGCTCATAGCTGCCTCAATGTCAGTCGGTGCATAAGTCGATGGCAGGGGGATGTGCTGTGTAGGCGTGTTGTGGACGTGGGCTAAATATGCCAGGTTGGGCCCGTCGGTTCTGAGACTGCCCCTTCACGCCGTTGTTGTTTCCAGAATTTCTTCAGCGGCGGCCCTTGCCGGATTGCCTGCTCCGGCTGTTGTTATGGGAGGAAGTGGGTTGTTATGGGGTCCTCTGGCCGACAGTTCTAGTTGCTGGACTGAGAGGCCCCTTCTGACGGCGGAGGGCCCAACGGTGGTGGTGAGGGTGGCGCCAGCAATGCTGGCTCGAGTGGTATTGCGCTTGATTTTCTGAGTTTTCTCAAGGATGAGCTTCGAACGAGCCTCATAAAACAGATGAAACGGCGTGCATTGCTGAAGGATGGTAGCAACGCCATCATATGATTCGTTCAAACCTGCAATAAGTTTCATGACCAATCGCTGATTAGTGATTGATGCACCGACGTTGGAGAGTTGGTCGATAAGCATCTTGAGTTCTTGACAATAGGCAGACACATTTGGGAAATCGTCCTGATGAACGTCCTTGAACTGATTTTCAAGGTATAATGCTCGTTGAGTTTTGTTGTCATGGAAAACACTGTCCAAACGTTCCCACGTTTGGCGGGCAGTGGCATCGGTCTCAATGATTGTGTGCAACAAATTATTAGATATCGTGTCGTATATCCACCGAAGGACGGTTGCGTCCAAACGAGACCAGAGTGCATCATCAGAAGTCGAAGTCGATGGTACATCTGTGGACTTCCGCGTGGGAGGGATAATATGGTCGATAACTTCGTAAACACGACAATGGATCTTAAAAAGCTCCACCCATGAGGAGTATTGACCCTTTTTCATCTCAAGAGTCATAGGGATGAAATTTTTAATGTTGTTACGGCAAGTGCCAGATGGAATTTGGTTTTGTCAGCCATGGAAGAGGAAATTTAAGAGGAAGATGGAGGGAGAATGGCCGGAAAAACTAGGATTTCGTCGTGGGTAAAAGAGGGGAGGGGGCGAGAGAGGTCGGCTAGGGTTCCGACGTGGGCTAGGTGCCGATGTGGAAAAAAGGTGGCGGCCGAGAAGGTGTATCGGCGACTAGGGTAGAGTTTGTAGTTTTAGGCTATTGATATCATAAAGGAATATGTTCCTTGATTTTATTGATGAATGATTTACAATATATATAAGGTTAAAAGAATATTTACTTTGATACAAACTAGGTAACTAATTAATCTAATTAAAAAGGATTATAATTCTACCTAAAATAGGAGATATACAATTAATGAAAGAATATTGAGAAATATTCTATTATTTCTAACTAATTTTGGTGGGTCAATTTTGCATCTAATTTGTTGGGTCTGTAACTGTTCAATTTTGCATCTAATTTGATGTGTTTGTCACTGATTTTGGTTCACATGGTATATGTGAGAGGTCGATGTTCTTGCAAGTTTTTCGAGTGGTATGAACCACCATTTCCGAAGCAAGCTAATGTTGTTATTTGGGGTTGTTGAAGAAGAAAAACAAATAGAGCAAGAGTTGAAGTGGTCAAGAACATTGAAGATTTTTTTATGTATTAGTGTGCTATTTAATTTGATGTTTTATTTTAGAATATAATCTGGTTATTGTTGAAGTTCTATTTATGTATTAATTAGGTTGAAAAAGTATGATGACTAACAATGTAATCTGATTTTTGTTCAAATTGATAGATCTAGACGGATTAGGGCGATTTAATTGAACATGGGTTATCGGGTCGGGTTATCTACCCAGATGTAGTTTTCATTTATTATTTGGCATTAAGATTATACACGTGGAGGCCATATGAGCTGAAAATTTCAGCTGGATCCGCGAGTGACTATACTCTCTAAGGCTTATGAGTTCGGGATATATTAAAATTCACTTAGCCAAACTTAAATGTGTCTTGCAGACTAGTCATAGTTTGGGACTAAAGTTACAATCCATGCTAAATTTAGAGGTGTTTTAATCACGTCAGCCTTATTTAATACACTGATTGGTATCAATATCTTGAATGTTTCTTTCAATGGTCTGTCAGAAGGGAGGTGTAACCAAATCATTACAAGACTCGGAAAATATGAGATAAGTTTATAACCTCCCAGCACGTTTGCATAATATTTCAAAAGTCTAGTTCTACTACGTGGTATAAACTTTAACTAATTTTAAAATCTAAAAGTTGACTTATAAGGCTTACAATGTTCGTAATGGCACGAAGCCTATACATTTTGTATAAACTATAAATTAAAGGCCTATCTTTACCAATCAAATAAGCCATTGCAATTTTCTTGAGAGTAAGAAGGGCTAAATTCCATGGCCTCTATCCACCATAGATGGAGCTTAACAATCTTGGTTGTCGCGACACTAGCACCTATCGATTGAGCAAAGGCGGGGATATATGCTGTCCCTAGCCGCGTCTTTCGAGCGACCCCTTGGAAACTCTCGCTCACGCCACATTTTACGGCGATGAAACTGCTTCAGCTACAATGGGTGCGTTTACTTAACCGATCAACTATTTGATTTATATTTGTTGTTATGACATTTCATATTCAAACAATGAAGATCCACGAAGAAGTATTGCGCTATTTAGCACCGAATGGTATTATTGGACTGGTCTTTTGGTGAATAATATTAAGGATTTATTCGGCTGATTTACACAAATATCCTTTTTGGGTTACTATTTAGATTTTGTCTCCTTTTTAAAAGTTGTGCAAATATAATCTTTGGAACTGATAAAACATCATATTGTCCTCTAACATCTACAGAATTTTAGACAGTGGTGTAAGGTTTCTCATAAAATTATCAGTTTCTCAAAAAATGATCTTTAGACCATAGTCTAAAAAAGATTCATAAATTATAAAAATAAAATAAAAAGAGGATCATTTAGTAAACAATTGTCCTCAAAAGGGGCGATCAACGAAAATTGCACTATTTATTCCACTTTGCTCGGCCGAGTAGACAAATCTAAAACATGGCGCCCATTTATAAAATAGTTTACTGGCTATAACAGGTTTAAGTACACGGGCAAGTAAACATTTTTTTTACACGGACAATGTATATGTAACTTGAATCTTGAAATCCATCAAAAACATTTGCGACGCTTCGTCATGAAACGACCTCTATCGTCACAATCTAGATTTTGTGAGGGATTTCTGACAAATCTGTCCGTCGCAAATAATGAAATTTCTTGTTGTGAAGAAGTCTAATGTTTTTTCGAATTTTTCAGGTGGAGCTTGTGGGCATGGAAACCTATTTAATTCAGGTTATGGAACAGATACAGCAGCATTAAGCTCAATATTATATAGCAATGGATATGCATGTGGACAATGTTACCAAATAAAGTGTGTGCAATCTAAATTTTGTTACTCAACCATTGTGACAGTCACTGCAACAAATCTTTGTCCTCCAAATTGGTCACAAGATAGTAACGCTAGTGGTTGGTGTAATCCACCTCGTACGCATTTTGACATGGCTAAACCTGCTTTCATGAAAATTGCTCAATGGAAGGCTGGGATTGTTCCTATTTCTTATCGTAGGTATATGATTAATTTTTTTGTGTGGACATTTGACATTATAGTCCTTTTTTTATTTTTCACCCGGTATCTGTATCTGTTTTTGAGCTCTGGCTAATTCGGATTCGTAGAAATACCCCCACGGGATACTTTTTTATCACGTCCTTGATAATTAGTCATTGTCATGGAGTTACACTTTTCAGCCTTACTGTTGAGAAATAGCCACTGTCATTGAAGTTTTAAATTCTACAAGTGAAACACAAGTGAAATTCCTATTCAATGGACTACTCATTAGACAGGATCATAAATCAAGACAAACAAAGGATCTACGACATTATTGGCGAAATCAGAACTTTCACTAAGGAAAGTCAAAATATCATATAAAGAAAAAGCAAACACACAAAGAAGTCAGAATGGTTTAACATATAGTAATATATACACACAAAAATTCACCTATCGACACAGTATAATTTTTTAGCAAATGGGTATCAATTGACTCCGTTTGAACAAGGGTGACTCGCCATTGATCCACGAAACATAGCAAAAATGAACTCTAATTTTCTTATATCTAATATCCTTTTATAATCTTTTTTTTTTTATAACAATGATGTACGAATTTATTATATGTACTTTAATTATTCTACTAAATATCTGATACCTCTAATATATTTCATTGTTTTCATGGTTGTAGGGTACCTTGTGTTAAAAAAGGTGGAATCAAGTTTAGTTTCCAAGGAAATGGCTATTGGTTATTGGTATATGTGATGAATGTTGGTGGAGGTGGAGATATTGCAAGTAAGTGGGTGAAAGGAACAAAGACAAATTGGTTAAGTATGAGCCATAATTGGGGAGCTTCATATCAAGCATTTGCAACTCTGAGTGGCTAAGCACTTTCTTTTAAGCTCATTTCTTACACATCACATGAAACAATTATAGCTACTAATGTTGCACCTTCTAATTGGCATGTAGGAATGACTTATCGAGCCAATGTCAACTTCAAATAATCCTGTATTTTTCAAGCATTTATTCTTGATTTTTTTAAAAATCATTTCTCGAGGTTTATTTTGTAATAGGTGATATTTCACCAATGAAAGAGTTACAACTATATAATTTTAGTTATAAATATTACCATTAATGTATTAGCTTATGGCTATACACTAATTGTGTAAAGAGTTTTTACGTTATCACGTTAAGTCGAACTACAACAGCAAGTAACTCTCATAGCTTCCGATGTTGCACCCTGCAATTGGCAAGTGAGAATCTGTCGCATGCACTACGACGCCCACGACTTTCTTGATCACCTCGTTCTTCAACCATAGGTTGAAATGTGGCTAAAGGGAAACCGGTGAACTCTACATATGTGAGTTCGCAAAACATAGTTTGTTTCAATCCAAATAAAAGAGGAAAAGTACCGATACGTTAGCAGTCACAACAAGAGTAATCTAACATCATGAATCCTTTGAATGATGAACTCGTCGAGACATACCTACCCCACTCATTTGCTACTGGACCTAAATAGATTGAAATGGATCCAATTGATTCACATAGCCGATCTCAAACTATACTCGATTGATATATTTTCAAGGAACAAAATATTTCTAAGCAATTCAAAGAGTTCCCAGAGGCACATCATTTGGCTAAGGCACATTTCAGATAATTTGCTCAATGAATTTCATTCAAATATAAACTACATTACATTGATGATTTTTCAGATCATCTCTCAAACAAGTGAAAACAAGAAACAGCGAATCTGTTGGAAACTAAAAAGGCATTGAAATATCAGGAAAAATACTATGAAGTAATTATTCTTCTATGTGCTGACAAAATAATTAAAAGAGCACAAGCCAACTTCATGGCAGTTACATCATGTTAGGACTATCTTCAGTGACCATTGGCAAGTCCATTCTCAGTACATTTCTTGGCATAAAATCTTCTGTACTTCGAATCGACTTCTGTGAGGTAGTAGGTACCCGGTGCTAGAAGGCTGCAATCCTTGCTTGTCACAAAGTCCTTATCACCGTACCTGTGCTCCATTATTTTCATTGTTTCAATAAAATTTTCAGGAGTGAACTGCACAAAAGATCACGTGTCAAAGATAGTTAAGAAACTCAACCGTTACATAGTTTGCAACGAGGTAAAAGTCTACGACTAAATTATAAACAGAGTTTTAACATACTTCATGCCTCGAGTTTAATTTCTCCTCAACATTCATCACAGCCGCGATGTTTGACAAGCTAAAAGGATGTTGACCTTCGTGAAGCTTTAATGAGAACATCGTTGCAGTCAATCCACTCCCATAAGAGAACAAGATTACCCGCTGTCCATCCTGAGTTTACAAAATCATTTGAAAATTAGAGGAAAGGCGATGGATGTTAACAAGAAACAGGGTCAAAAGGGAAGGAAGTAACTCGTAGTTACCAATGAGCTGTATTTATTGTGAAGGAGGGATGCGAAAGCAGCATAGAGAGACGCGGTGTACATGTTGCCAACTTGTTTTGGTACTAATGTGGCCGGTTTCACCTTCTCATCATAAAATGGTTTTGCCACTTGCCAGGATGTCTGTATAAGCAATATTTATGATCTGTTAGTTGCACGAAGCCATTTGAAAATGACAAAGACAATATTTCTTGGAAAATAAGGAAGATCAAAGCTTTTATAAGGACCTTCTCAAGATCACGGCTTTGATAACTTTCATCACCAGTTAAGGAAGAAAATGGTGCCAGCTTTTCTTTAGTAGATTCATCGATGGAACTGCAAATGCAAAATCAACGAAGATAAGTCAACTGAATTCCGTTTACAAAATAAAAAAGTGATTCCTTTAATATAGAATATTTGTAACCCACCTAGCGTTCCTTATAAAGTCATTGAACACCAATCGAGCAGTGCTCTTCTGTACAAGCTGCGGGATTAAATAAGACGTTCAGGTAATCGTTATCATCAGTTTATTTATAGAAGAAAGAAATCAAAATTCTGTATCAGAACAATAAAGTACCTTGTTGTATGGTGAATGGAAAACAAAATAGGCTGCATCATCAATCGAAAACTGCTTGCCTTCCAATTTTTCATATCTAGAATTGTGAATGAAGAGGTTATTAAAGAAGATAATAAAAGATCCTTTCGGAATATTAGAATGTGCTTAACCAGCAACTTACTTGCTGCATAAGCTCTTGTAGCAAGAGTCAAGTGCCATAAGATAACAAGTTTGTGAAAGCTTTCCATCAACCACCTGCAACCAACAATTTATTGTCATATAGAGCACATATGGTAATTCATGTACCAATCTTGAACAATTCCCTATATATTTCTTCTAAATTTTTTTTCCAGTAAACAACAGTTTGAAGTATTTTGTGAAAATGAATGAGTAACAAGACTAGCAAGGACTCGGGGAATTACTGGATATTCACTGTCGAGGATGGGCTTATAAAAATCATAGACATGGGCCATATGGCTAGCCCTAATCTTGCTTTCAAATACAACAGGAGCATCCGGCCCTACAAGCATAGCAATTGCTGCAGCCCCTCCGGTAGGCCGAGCAGCTCCCTCAGCATAGACCTGTCAAAATAAATTCCCGAATAAGTGAATATTAATCATGCAGAGGCTCAATTTCATTACAAATTATGTGGCAAATGGGCAATGCACATTGAATAATTGTGAAAGACAACCACATGATGTAGAAATTGTATGAAGGTGATGACATACCGCACTGTCAGTGCATACAACAAGTCCATAGCGCCCGTCCCATGAAGAGCTCTCGACCCAATTCACACAGTTGAACAATGCAGCAGTTCCCCCATAGCATGCATTAGTTGAGTCAACTCCTTCAATGTCAGTATTTCCACATTTCTGCTTGTTTCACACAATAAGAAAGCAGGATAAGTTTTCGTCAAACAATATTTCTGTTAGTCATAATGTAAACTCTCTGCTTGTGAAGTCGAAGGTCAAGAGAGACAAAAACAAAACAGACGCAACAATCAACCTTTTAGGGTGTCGTATTAACTCATTTTTTTAACACACTGCATGAGCAAGCGAATTCAGGGCCTAAGTTAACATAATAACAAATCTCAGGCAGAATAAGTGAATCCAACATTTTACATCTCTTTCCTAATACTTGGCTGTGCAAGATGTATTCAACATCTTGAGCTAGTGTGCAGTGAGTAAATCTCTAGCTATCTAGTTTTCACTATGATCAATCAATCGATCTACTTGGGATACACTAGAAGTCCAGGATTAAGAGTCATAAAACATATTCGAATAATTGAACGTGCCATAATAGACGATTTACTAAACGAGCATTGCTAGAACTGCGATCCAGTACCTCAAATATTTGCATCAGGAATGTCTTGATGGATTTGCTCTTATCAATTACGGTCTCACTTCCAACCTCTAGACGACCAATTTGCGTTGGATCAATAGCATACTTCTCCAGAAGGGAAGTAACTGCTGTCAAACTGAACATGAACAATTTAATTAGAAGAGTTTACTGACCAAAGATACTAAGATAAGCTATTTCACACCAGGAGCTATGTTGCTCAGATCCTTCAAAAAGAACACTGCACACGTGTCGGATCCTTAAAAAATACATTATTTTTGAAGGATCCTACGTTGGTACGATAACATTTTTTGGAGAATTCGAGCAACGTAGACCAGACTTCACATGATTTTGTTGTTACTAGCAGAAGAAATAACCAAAAGGTCTACATATTAATTGTATACCTCATTGATATAACATCTTCCACCTCAGTGCAAAAGCCCATGCAATCTTGTCCAAGACCAATTGTGTATTTCCCTTTGCTTGCTCCATCATGAGCCTCCAATGCTTCCTATATAATATTGCAATATAATTAAAAATTTTGAAGTGATCAGAATTTAATCCAAATTACTGAAAATATGATAAGATACTTAAATTAAATATTAAATGAAGCTTAAGAAAAAGAACATAGCTTTTAACGGACTAAAAGACTGGAATATGAATTTAAAAAATAAAATAAAATAGACAGAGAGCGTTGATAGCAAAATATAATCTCCGA